>OU342745.1:421332139-421932139 GCA_910589775.1 Avena eriantha | reverse complement strand
AACTTCTTTCTAACATATCGACTATTTCATAGATGTTAAACATCCATGTCTTATTACTTTATAAATCCAAACACGAACGATAGGCTTCACGCCTTTCCGGAGGGTCTTCCAAGTTCAGAAACTTGATTTCTCGTGTATGGATACTATCACGGATTCTATGACTTCTAGTCATTTTATGGAGTCAGGGCCCATCATCGCTTCTTTGCATGTAGTCGGTTCATCATTGTCAAAACAATAACGACTTGCTTATTAAATCTTACTATTTGATTCTTACCGACCCACACGGTTCTATAGGAACTCTAATCTCCAAGATCATACCTTTTGTAATCACGAGAGCCATGAGCATTGTAGCCGCCACCGGGACACTTTCCGGCGCTGCGCTACTTAGCACATATAGCTAAGGTTCAACAACCTTATCAAAGTTCTATTGTCCTCCCACTTAACTTTTCACGAAAAATTCCTTCTCAAGAAACTTGACGTTCCAAGTGACAAACTCTTTTGTCCTCGGCATTATGGAGAAATTCCCAACAAATTCTTTGGAATAACCTACAAAGACGTGCTTATCCTTCTTTGGTTGTAAACATTTTACTTATGCCTAGCATACAAAAAATTTAAGAAAGGACAACCTGGGTTTTATCCCAAACCATAACTCATATGGTGTCATTTCAATGGATCACGATGGTGCTCATTTCAGTGTAAAAGCGGTAGTCTCTAAAGCTTCAATCCTTAAAACATAATGGCAGTTTTATAAACGACACCCTTGATCTTACCATCTCAAACATGGTTTGATTTCATCTCTCGAATATGCCATACTCCTATGGTTTATCGGGAAACACAAATCATAGAACAATTCCTCAAGTCTTAGGTGTTTTTGCTAAACATGTAACTCAAATATCTTCCTTTATGATCGAATCATAAACTCTTTATTTTCTTGTTACAATGATTTTCAACTTCATCTTGAAAGTCTTTGAACAACTTTCAAATGTTTCATACTTCCTCCTTATTAAGTAAATATACAGATATATTCACTCAAATTTTCGGAGAAAGCATATGAAGCAAAAAGATCCATCGCATATGGCTACACATAATGGACTATGCACATCAGCATGCACAATTTCCAATAAGCTAGTCATCCGTTCCTCTCTGGCCTATGGACGGAGTTTCAATTATCTCGAGGAAAGTCTCACATGCGTCAATTGATCAAAATCAAAGACTCCAAAATTCCATCAACATGGAGTTTCTTCATGTTTTCTTTCAAATATAATTTAAACAGCGATGTCACTTCATAAGTGATCTTTCAATCATTTGTCTTGCGACATTTTAGCAATATTGTTTATGGTTGTGATTTCTCCCACTAGACTTGTAAAAGTTCATCCATCCTTTATGGAATACAGTTATTATTTGAACAACCATTTTTCTCGTAATACCAGAAAAAAATAACAATTATTAAAACAAATCTTGAAGGCTAGGTTTGATGACAACGAAAAACACAATAACATTTTATTTGTTTTCCATGAAAATCATCACTCATTCTCTTGCTAGTTACTTAGGCCATTGTAGTTCATGAATTGCGTTGTCCTGTATGACACTTCATACCAACCGATTCGGTATCCAATACCTAAGAGCCACATTGTTTAACAAGCAAGGAATACAACCATAACATGTATATCTTCTATATACCCAAGTTGGACATCTCCAATCTTATAATTTCTGCCAAATATTTCATAGATTCTCTTTCAGCAATTCCTTTTTCTTTTAAAAGAATCTATCAACATCAATAGTGGTGTCATTCACATGACACATAGTACAAAGCGTATATAGTCAAATACTAATACCTTTGGACTTGCACTTTGAAGTGGATCACCTATCATCAAATGTTTGGCATTCTTTCAAAAATCCATTCTTTAGTAATCTTTTAGTGTAGTAAACATTTTACTTACATCTTCTATTCATCCTTATCATGACAACTTTCATGATCAAGCTGCTATAGCTTATAAAGGTGAATTGCGAGTATAATGTTTCTTTTTCAAAAACTTTTGGAGGATTAGGACGACTAGCGTCTCCAACCTTCACAAATTCTCATCAAATATGAGGACGTATACTCTATCATGTTGTAACCAACACATTGTTTTAGATATCGCAATACCTTTCACATATGATGGTTTCTGAAACATTGCTTTCAGCTCTTAGATAAACTTGATATTAAAAACAATCTTTTGAGTATCAAGAATCATAGAGGCAAACATGATACATTATATACTAACATTGGAATTCTTACTCTTGATTTAATAATACTTATTAAACTTCATGGAGTAAATAGAGTTTGCTGAAAGTTTGCAATAGGACTTATAAACTTTAAATTGACATTCAAAACAATACGATACCAGTTCGTAAAGTAAATATCCAGAATTTCTATAGTTCCACTATCTCAACTATAATTAAGCGTAAGGTGGTGAACAGATGCCAATGACCACAACAAACTATGCAAATTCACTTTGATTGTGTTTATGATAAATTGAGTTCGACTAATCCAAATTACAAATGAACTCCCACTCAAAACAACATCCCTCGAGTTGCTTTAGTGATTACATGAACCAAATCCACTACACCAAGTCCGATCATCATGTGAGATGATGTAGCTTTAAAGGCGAACAATCAACATGTTCATCATATCATCCATATGACTCATGCTTTACCTTTCGGTATTCCGTGTTCCGAGACCATGTCTGTACATGCTAGGCTCGTCAAGGTTAACCTTAGTTTCCGCATGTGCAAATCAGGCTTGCACCCGTTGTATGCACACGTAGAGTCTATCACACCCGAGCATCACGAGATGCTTCGAAACGACGAGTCTTAGCAATGGTGCCGACTAAGGACGAACACTTTATTACTTGATATTTAGTGAGAGGGATCATCTTATAATGCTATCGTCGCGATCTAAGCAATACAAGATGCATAAAGGATTAACATCACAGGCAATTCATAATTAGTGTGATATGATATGGCCTTTTCTTCTTCCGCCTTTGATCTCCATCTCCAAAGCACGAACATGATCTCCATCATCACCAGCATTGCGTCAAGGTCAGTGGCGCCGCTTCATGGTTGTCCATCATCACTAGCAACTATTACAACTACTTGGAATAAAGCTATTACAAGATGAATAGACACGCAGGTCTTAACAGAATTAAAGACAACCATTAGGCTCCTGCTGGTTGCCATATTACAACAAGGATCATTGCATACAACAAATACAATCATAATCACATGATGGCCATATCACATCACAAAACCCCTGCAAAAACAAGTTAGACGCCTCTAATTTTCTTTGCAATTTTTACGTGGTTTGCGGCTTTCGCATAAGACCGATCTTACCTACGAACAAGAACCACAACGTTGATACAAGTGTTGTCAGATGCTCATTGTAAATTGAATCTTAACTATGGTGGGAGAGACAGACACCCGCAAAGCCACTTGTGCAAAGCAAGTTGCACGTCAAGCGTGGAGCAAGTCTCATGTGCGATGACATGTAATGTTAGCCCGAGCCGCTTCATCCCACCATGCCGCAAGATGCAAAGTACACTCTAAGACACCGACAACAAAAGCATCAACGCCCAAAAAAACATTGTGTTCTACTCGTGCAACAGATCTACGCATAGATACGGCTCTGATACCAATGATGGGTTCGTAGCATGGGAAACAAAAAATTTCTACCGCAAGAACGAACAAAACCCAGATCTAATCTAGATAAAAGCCAAGATCTAATCTATTAGACATGTGCAACGAGATAGATAGGGACTAACCCTCGTAGATCCGAAAGCGTTAACGAGATTAGATCTCGTGGTTGATGTAGTCGATCACTTGCCGATCTCAAGATCGTGTGGACGATCCTTCCAGCAGTGCTTCCGCAGTCGGTCAAGTGGACGATCCTTCCGGCGCCGCGTTTCGGGAGCGCTTCCGCAGTCGGTCACACGTGCGGAGTCGAAGCAGACCTTCCTCTCCTCGTTCCAGCGAGCAGCGGAGGTAGTAGATCTTCTCCACGGAATCCCAGCAGCACGACGGTGTGGTGGTGGTGGAGTAGAGAATTATGCAGGGCTTCGCCTATGCCTGTGCAGAAGAAAGGAGGAGGAGAGACGCGGCAGAGATTGGGAGTTATGGAAGAGAACCTAGAGGTGGCGCCCTTACCCCTCTATTTAAAGTGGGGAGGGCGCCTTGGGGAGGGGGAGTCCTAGTAGGACTCCCCACCTCCTAGGCCGGCGGATTGGGGAAGGGGGGAGGAGTCCTCCTCCCCCACGACTCCTAGTCTTGACCCATCAGGACTCCTTGATCCCTTCCTTGGTTTTCAAGCAAACTCCAAGAAACCTTCCAGAACCTTCCGGAACATTCCGAAACCTTCTAGAATCCTCATACAAACACTCCGGAACATTTCCTAACTCAGAAATGATCCCCTATATATGAATCTTATTCTCCGGACAATTCCGGATCTCCTCGTGATGTCCCGAATCCAATCCGAGACTCCGAACAACATTCGGTCTCCAACGCACATTCCATATCTACTTAAAAAAACTTCGAACCTTAAGTGTGTCACCCTACGGTTCGTGAATATGTAGACATGACAGAGACACATCTCCTATCAATAACCATCAGCGGGACCTGGAGATCCATAATGGCTCCCACATACTCAACGATGACTTCGTGATCGATTGAACCATTTACATACGAAACCAATTCCCTTTGTCACGCGATACTATACTTATCCGAGGTTTGATCATCAGCATCTCCATACCTAGTTCTACCTCGTTACTGATAAGTACTCTTTACTCGTTCCGTGATATGTCATCCCTTGTGACCCAGTCACATGCTTGCAAGCTAACTAGATAACATTCCACCGAGAGGGCCCAGAGCATATCTATCCGTCATATGGATGGAAAAATCCCAATCTTGGTCCATGCGCTTCAACACATACTTTCAGAATACCCAATGACACCTTTATGACCACCCAGTTACGAAGCGGTGTTTGATGTCATCAAAGTACCCATCCGGTGATGGTGATTAACATAACCTCATGGTCGAAGGATTAGGTTACTATGCATTTAAAAGCTTACAGCAATACGAACTTAAATGACTTGATCTTATGCTATGCTTACTATGGGTGTGTGTCCATCACATCATTCTCCTAATGATATAACCTTGTTATTAATCACATCCAATGTCCATGATCAGGAAACCATGATCATCAATTAATCAACAAGCTAGTTCAACAAGAGGCTTACTAGGGACTCTCTTATGTTTACAAAACACACAAGTATTAGTGTTTCCTAATAATACAATTATAGCATGGGATGTAAACATTCATCATAAACACAAAGATATAATAATAACCACTTTTATTATTGCCTCTTGGGCATATCTCCAACATACATAGCTACCAAAAATATTTGCTAGACTGACAACGACCATTTGGCTGAGACCCTGAAGGGCGGGATGGCTCTGATACCAATTGTAACTACCTTGGTGAATTACGCTCTTAGTTACCTGCCTGGATGAGCGAAAGTGGTTAAAATAGTACGGTGGGGCCCGGGGCCACTCACGGTAGACCTTTCGGCCGTCCTAACCACTTTCAGAACATCGGGACAAGAACGAGCGGCGTAATCGGCAGGCGAAGGGATCAACTACATACACAAGTGAGTATGTATGCAAGCCACATACAACAGTCCTCAGAGCCATTCCATCTAAAAGAAATAGAAATATTGCAACGCCATACGGCAAGATCCAAATATCCTAGATAGATATGATAGTTTCGGATAGCTCCTCATACATCAAACATCGGAGTATCAGGCGGAAGCGGAAAACAAGATCCGAGTACGGATAAGAAGCAAATCGGCATAAGATGCCACATAAATAAACACATCCTGCCCACAGATCTCACGGATCCCCGTTCCCGGAATCTCTACACCGAGTGATCGTTGCCAACATCATCCGTCTCCTCCACCCAGTATCCATCTTGCGAATACACCTGTTCATCTGAATCAAACAATTTATCGTGTGAGACCCTAGGGGTACTCAGCAAGTCTTTATGCCTCTAAAGGGGACATATACCTAGGGTGACGCAATTGCAGCAAAAGATAAAACTAATAAGCCTATAGATACTCGCTAACCATCCGCCTAACCAATGATAGACGGATGTCCATTAATTAGTAACAACAGTTATAACAGTATAATTAACATATCCATCCTCCTCCTTTGCTTACCTACGAGAAAGCGGATGAACAACCCATCCGTTGGTAGTTTTATTAACCATTCCATGAGTATTGCACTATTTACTAGTCAGGTACTTAGTCAAATTAAAGCGGTACTTTAGTTATACTTGTCTATGATCGAGAAACTGTGCTCCAAGTCGTCCATAACCGCGGACACGGCTTTCAGAAAGATTTACCCTGCAGGGGTGCACAAATAGCAACACACACTCGATCAACCTCGGAAAAACCAACTCAAAACCCAACGAGGCATTCACGACAAAGCGATCACAGGATTCAGAAATATTTCAGGGGGCCACCCCATTAAGCTACCCGCGACGAAGCTAGCTGACTCCGAGACGGACTCAAGGTTTGCGCCAATGGCTGTAAACGACTGGGAACCCGAAAATGTGACTGGGCTTGTCGATACCGCAAAAACACTCCGCAATTCTTAAACAGTACAGGTGCTCCTCGCACAATCTTAAATAAAACAGTAAAGCATGGCATAAGTACAAGATAGTAACAAAACCCCAAACTACTTTGTGGCCCCAAGAAATAGAAATGAATCAAGCTTTGGCTCAGGGGGGTCCATAAGGCCTCCCGGATGTGGATAGTGCGAATAGTCAAGGAACATGAATCAAGTACTCGGGGTCCTACGGGACACAAGTGAGCATGAAAACCAAATAGCAGAAATTGCTCACTGGTGCCTCTTTCATTAGTTATCCCATTACTACTAAGGTTAAGTTGTTTAGGTACCTCGTTATCCATCAGACACTCACATACCCTACACATGCTTTTATATGACTCGCATGGCTCAAACAACTCCTGTAGTAATGGTTCATGGGATGGAGGAACAAGCTTTGGTGGGGTTTAAAAGTAAAGGCTATGCAGTACTTGGGATTCAATTTAATGCAATCGCGACTCAATGATGCAGGAATAAGATAGAGGCAATAGGTACTATATGTATGCAATCATGTGGTAGTGCTTGCCTGGTAGCTCAGTTGAAGCGAGAGATGGATCTGGGTAGAACTCCTGTGATTCCTGATAATTCTCCTATTGGCCGTCTATTTGAAGAAGAACCAAACAAACAAGGGCCAACATAAATAAAGTGCACAAGCATATGAATTAAAATGCGACAAGCAAACAAGCATGCCATGATGAATGATGCTCAATTTACATGGCATTAAAGTAGCATGGCATGGGTGAGGTGTGGGGACAAGAATAATTCATTCTAGTATTTATTTTGTCAAGTTTTATTGCCATAAACAGTTCTGATTTTTAATAATGACATGATGCATGCTTCAATTCAAGGAATGCATAGCTAGAACGGGCTCGTCGCGCTGATCGATTTAGACATATTATTTGTCAAATTCGGAGTTGTAGATTTAAAGTTATTAATTTATTAAGAAAAGGGCATTTTGTTGTAATTTTAATTATCTCGAAATTTTAAAGGGTTCGAACATTATTTTGAATATCATATTTGAATTCCTCACATTTTTCTGATTCCAAAACATATATCATTTGTATTATTTGGATTTATAATTTAAAAGTTATTTTAAAACAGATTTGAATTTGTATTTAAACATTTTCTGAAAAAGTTAAATCCAAACAGTTAACAGGAAAACTTTTGTTACTCAGCCCTACTCCAGCCCCAGTCACAGACATGTGGGGCCGCGTTGAGCTGGCGAAAACTGCGCGTAGAAGCCTTTTACACCGCGAGCTGAGCTAGCCCATGCGGCTGACAGATGGGGCCAGCGGGATCGCAGGCCCACACGACAGCGAGCGAACCGGGGGGGTGACACGTGGGGAATCTAGGGGTTGCGGGTTGAGGTCTACAAAAACCTTGGGGCCTTTTAGCAAAACGGCCACGGGAGGCTGACAGGTGGGGTCGGAGGGGGAGCGCGGGTTGAGGAAATAAAAGGAAAAAGGGGGTAAGTGCAAAGTGGCGACATCTACTGTTTTTCTTCTCGTTCTCTGACGATGGATCGGTTCTCGACAGAGGCAGCACGCGGTGCAGGGATCGAACCCGCGACCTTGTGCACGCGCGGTGGCGGCTACCGCTGCGGTAGGCTTGGTGTGGTTACTAAGTACGGGGAACGCGGCTAGGAGTAGTTGTTGCGGCGCACAGAGAGCAGAAGCATTCGTACGCCAGCGCACCGAGAGCGCACAGCACAAGGTCCGGCGAGGCGAGACAGCAAAGGCGAGAGAGAGGATGTCTAGGAGGGAGAGGGGCTCACCGCGGGGTGGACGGCGGTGTCGGATCGGGCCGGGGGGCAGCAGGACGACGACGAAGCAGACGGCCGACGCAGCTAGGGTTTCGGTGGGCGTCGGTGAACGGTGTCGCAGGGATCGGCTCCTCCTCGCTGGCGGGTACGGGGGTGACGCAGGGGAGCACCACGGTCTTCCTCGACACCAAGACATGCCACGCCACCGGCTTGAACGAGGAGGGGAAGATGAGGCCGACGACGGCCAGGGTTGGAAGAAGAGTGGTGGCAGGGGAGAAGGGAGGTACGTCGCAGCGGCCAGGCGGATCTAGGCACGAGAGAGAGACGAAAGAGAGTAGATAAGGGCGGGGGAGAGGGGAGAGGTGTCGTGGAGGAGCGTGGTAGAGAAAAGGTGGCCTCAGTCACCTTTTTCCTCCACGAGCATGTGCTCGTCCGGCTCGGGCAGGGCCGTAGCTGGGGCCAGGAGGGGCATGGGTGGCTGTAGCTGGGCCAGGGGCGCAGGTGAGGTCGGAGGGGACGGGCTAGCAGCGAGAGAGAGAAATCAGAGAGAGGGAGGCTCGGGTAAGAGCTAGGGTTAGCCTCGACTAGGGTTTAGGAGAAGGGGTAGATGGGGTAGCTCGGGGGTGGGCCAGCATGGCAGGGAGAGAATGGTGGTGGGCGTGGGATGGTAGGCTCGGCAAAGGGGATGGTGGGGGTTTTAAGAGAGAGGATAAGAGAGAAAAGCTAGGGTTAGGGTTTGATTAGGGTTTTAGGTTTTAAACACATGTTAACTAGATCAAGCCAAGATGTAGGGGTGGGGGTTTTGGTTTAGCACAAGGTGATGGTGAAGGAAAAACTCAAGAAAGAGAGAGAGAGGTGGGCTTTATGGGAAAATGATCCCACATGATCATGCATAGATGGGGTAATAAATAAAGAGAGAGGGGAAGGTTTGCTGGTAAGCAAAAGAATGGCCAACCTGGATTGATTCTCAAAGGGTCATGCTCCAATTCCAAAAACAAAGAAAAACCAAGGAGGAGAGATGGTGGTGATTTTGCATGGCCCATGCATAATCATTAAAATGCCATGTTTTCTTCTTGTCAAAACAATAGATAATTCACATGGCATTTATTTGTATGCATTCCAAAATATGGATCTAGGCCAAACCAAAAGAATATAATTGGATCCCTCACAACTCACATGAGCTAGATTAAATGCCAAAAGAAAGTAAAAGCTCATGGGTACATAGGTGGTGGAATTATAAGGTGGTGACAAGGAAAAGTGATGGAGTTGAATAAAAGATATGCCCCCAACTCAACTTGGGCATCAAGAATTCATCAAGAACCAAATACAATATATCAAGGGCCAAATACAATTAATAATGCATATGAGAGAAGAACCAAAAGGAAAGGGTTTTTATATGATGCTCAAATGCAAGGTGGCATGATGACATGAGCATGATATAATTATGATGCAACAATTATATGTAGGAAGTAGCATATATATAGACTAGGCTAGTAGCATTGCAATTGTTAGAGAATTGGGATGCTACAAACAAGCACCTCGGGAGGCTTGCTGGATGCGGTCACCACGAGGGTCGGCGCCCAAAGCATGTCGACAACGAGGGCCGAACCTAGGACTTTGAAAGAGCAAACTTGGTCGCACTACAGCACCTGCAGGTGGTCGATCCATACACATATGAGCACAAAGTGTTTATCAAGAAGAATTATGTTGACCAGGGGCACCAGTACTCAGAGGAAGATGTTATCAAGGAGCACAACTCCGGTTTCACGTGGTGGTTCAAGGAGAAGGTCATTGCTAATACACCGCAGGGCGAGTACTCGGAGGAAGATCAACTCATATTCTCCTTGTCACGGGGCGCCTCGCACAACCTGCTGACCTATTAGGCATACGATATCAACGAATACACGTTCTATACAGAGGAAAAGGACAATAACTGCGATTACCAGAACTCAGGGGTTACGGGGATATTCTACACGGGCGACGTACCAGAAAGATACTATGGAAGGATCGAGGAGATTTGGGAGCTCGACTATCTTATGGAGAAGGTGCCGATGTTCTGTGTCAGGTGGGACAAGAGCGTCGAGAAAGAAGGCTGATATTTCACCACCATGGTTATACCGTCAAAGACCACCAGCACGAACGCACCTGCAAGAAATGAGCCTTGGGTTCTAGCTAGCAAGGTCGACCAATGCTGGTACATCACAGACCCGTCAAAGCCTAGTCGGGTTGTCGTCATGAGAGGCAAAAGGAAGATCATCGGAATGGATGGAGTTGCCAACGAGCAAGACTTTGACAAAAACGGTGACCCGAAGATGGAAGACGGATACGGCAACCAAGCACCGTACACCAAAACCCTACCTAAGAAAGGACTCCCATTCAAAAGAAGTAGTGAAGACGTCCCGGACCTAACCTATGCAACCACGACAAAGAAGGGCAAGAAGACGACCATTGTCAAGAAATGCTACGCACTCCGACCATTGTCAAGAACCGTCGTGTGTGTGTGGCATACTATTATGTATTGAAACATTCATAATTATCATTTTTTGTATGTTATAATATTGCATTGAGAATATTATGTATCGACGAGATACATTCATAATACTCACTTTTGTTTTTTGGCAATATTTGAATTTTTAAAATATTTGCAGTATATTTTATAGTTTATATTGTGTTTGGACAATATTTTTACATGAAAAAGGCCTTTAAAAACATTTTACAAAAATATGTTGCCCCCAGGATTCGAACCTGGGTGGCTAGGGTTTAGAACAGGACAAGTGTCAATACCAGTGGGCTAGTGTGTGTTAGGTTACAGATACCAGCGCAGCGCGCTAGTTGACTAGAAGTGAAGAATAGCCAAGGCGCATATGGCCAGTATGCGCCTCGCGTAAACTTATGCGAGGCGCATTTTCAAATATGCGCCTCGCATAAGCTGGTCGATTGAGCCTTTTTCTCTTTCACTTTTTCTCTGGATCGGACGAACTGCAACGCCCTTGCTTCTCCTCGCTCTGCCTTCGTCGCCCCTTCGGCTGCTGTCGTCGCCTTCGCTCCGCCCACGCCCGCCCGCCGTGCCTAGGAGGAGGAGGAGGAGCCCGCCCGCCCGCCCGCCGTGCCTAGGAGGAGGAAGAGGAGGAGCCCGCCCGCGCCGCCCCTTCCTCTGTCGTGCCGTTGTCGCCCCTTCCTACCGCCGCCCGTGCCCGCCATCCACCGTCGTCGAGGTGACCCCCTTCCCCTCTCTCTCCCCTTCCCCTACCCCTCTTCCCTCCCCTCTGAGTTTGTGATGCCGCCGTCGTCGTCTACCCTCACCGCCGTTTGGATTCAACCATGTGTTTGAATTCAATTTAGTGAGCTCCTAGTGTATTCTGATGAAGTGATGCTTGGATAATAAGACCCTTTATCTAAAATTGTTGTTGATTGCTAAACTGTAGCTTGAGTTGGTAAACCCTGGCCCTATATTTGAGTGCTCTATTTCTTGGCCAGTAGTAGCTAGCCAACAGGTTTGAGTGCTTTGTTTCTTGTCTATTCCTTCTTCTTGCTCTAGATTAGGTTAATGATGCAAAAGATCAATGATACTAGGCTGAGACCTAGTGGAATAGTGTGTAACTTTGATTCCTAGAGTTGATTCTAGGAAAATGATAAGGACTGTTTGGGTATAATTTGTATGTGGAGATGGATGACCAATATGAATACTCTGTCCATGTGACAGTAACTGTTTAGATGATTCCTAGCCAGATGTGGTGTCTCCTTTTCTTAGGGTTACTGTTGTTGTTACTGTTGTGGTTACTGATGTTTAGATTGAGATTTGGTTGCCATTGATGCAAGGTCTGAGGTGCCAGCCTTGAATTGATGGCTTCTACTACCCTGGTCTTATTACTATGATGCCTTCAAAAGAGTGTACACAATATGATGATCTAAGATAGTATGATTTGCTGTTAAATTTAATTAGCTTGCTTGACTGTGGGTATTTAAGTCTTGATATTCTAAGCATGAAAAATAAGAATAGATATTATACATGTAGTCTATGATGCAAGAGGCTGAGACATGGATTGATAATAAGAATAGATGATATACATGTAGTCTATGATGCAAGAGGCTGAGACATGGATTGATAATAAGAATAGATGCTATACATGTAGTCTATGATGCAAGAGGTTGAGACATGGATTGATAATAAGAATAGATGCTTAGGTGGCATCAAGCTCTATGATGAGCCTTGCATACCACCTGTATGCAATACTGAGAGCAACTCCTCCCAATAATTTCCTTTAGGCTTGAACTAAAAATAATAATGATGCTAATTAGCTGAGATGCCAACCTACTATGCAGAAGGAACACTTGATTTATTGGTGATGTTAGCTTGCATGGTTTGATTTTATCTAATTTTAATGATCTGGATCAACAACTGATTCATGCCTGGCCCCCTCTTCCTAACTCATGTATTTGACTTGTCATGGATCTACTCCTAGAGCTTCTGTTGTTAGAGATGGTGGGTACTTTGACTACTACTTCTAGAAATGAAAGCTTCTCGTACTACTAGTTTTAATTTGAATCAAGCTGAACTGAATCTTAGTTTCAGTGAGTAGCTTAACTAAATGTTGTGTAATACCAGGCTTGTTTCTTAGTGTTGATCTGGATGGTTGTGATGTCATGGTTCACCATGGTTATGATACCTTAAGTTAGATGTTTGACCCCCTTCCAGGCTGATGTGCTAAATCTGTGTATATGCTGGAATATTAGTGTATACTAATAGGTCATTCGTCAATGATATATTTGTGCCTGTATGCATACTTAGCATGAATAACTAGGTTCTAATTGTAGATCTGTTAGAGAGTAGATACCCTACGTAGTATATATAAATACTCATACTTTACTTGTTGATTATAAAGGATGTACTTTCAAACTGTTTGGTGTATATCTTGGTGCCTAATTCCTTTCTGTTTTGAAATTAATTGGATAATTTTGATAAGACCAGATGCTCTACTTATATGTAGACTATGCATAGTTTGAATTCCCTTTTTTGGTTTAGCTAAATTTTGTGGATGCTGCTACTACATCTGCCACTATGATGCCTCCATTTGGAGTGTACACAGTGGTAGCTATCACCTGATAGTTGGCTGCTGGGATGAGTTATCCAGGGGACTCTAATTGGCTGCCAATGATGCTAATCTTGTATGCTGCTGGCAGCAAGTTGTGTATGGTTGTGCTTGTGTATGCTGGCACCAAAATGGTTGTGTTTGTGCCTATTTAGGCTTTTTTGTGGAGGTTTTTCTTTTGAGTTGCCAATTTTCGCCGGAATGTTGATTCATTTCCGTTCCGGCGAATTTCTGGCACTCCTAGACATAGAAAATTAGCAAAGGTTATGCCAAAAATTTCTGTGAATTTTTGTGCTTATTAGTTCCATTTATTTGTGTGTTTAGAAATGTCGGCAGAGCAGGGACCTTTTAGCAAGAAGTCCTTTTGAGAGCAGCAGGCGGAGATGGAATCCCAAGAGGACCCGGAATTCGTTCCGCGGGACGACAAGATGGAGGTGGACAAGTATATGTCGTCGGGCGATGAGGATATGGGGGACACATATGGCGACGCCACTACCACTGATGGCAGTGGTGAAGCTACTACGGACGATGGTAGCACATCGAAGAAGGCCCAGAAGGAGCTGATACATTGCAAATGTATCTATAATTTTTGATGTTCCATGCTTGGTTTTATCTACTTTCTTAATGTTTGTCCACACTTTGGAGTACTTTTCATATGATTTCTTGGACTAACCTATTAACAAGATGCCACAGTGCCAGTTGCCTGTTATCTGCTGTTTTTGGTTCCAGGAAAGTCAGAAAATGAATATTCACGGTATTTGGACGGGAGAAAAGCCAAAGTTCCTATTTTACCGGAAGACTCACGGAGCCAAAAGACGAGACGGAGAGGGGCCATAGGGCGGCCACACCATGTGGTGGCGTGGGCTAGCCCTGGCCGCGCCACCAGGTGGTGTGGGCCCCCTGGCCGCCCACCGACCTTGCCTCTTTGCCTATAAGAAGCCTCTCGATGCATAAACCCTAAATCATCAAGCCTCCACCCACGAAAAGTTTCGTAGTGCCGCCGCCACCGAAGGGGACATTCGGGGGACAGAAAGTCTCTGTTCCGGCACCCTACCGGGACAGGGAAGTGCCCCCGGAGCCATCTCCATCGATTTCCACCACCATCTCCATCACCATTGCTGATTCCCATGATGAGGAGGGAGTAGTTCTTCCTCGAGGCTAAGAGTTCTACCGGTAGCTATGTGTTCATCTCTCTCTCTATGCATGATCATATTGTGATCATGAGCTTTGTAATCGATTAGATCTACTTTGCTACTCAAGTGCTTTAATAGATCTCTTCTCTCCCCATGTGTGTGAAGTTGACAGTGTGCACACCATGGTGGCACTTAGGCTAGAGATTACAAATACTTGTTATGAGTTATATTTGGAGTTGGATGTCTTTATGAAATTGTGGTGTTTGTTGGACTCATCTAGTCTTCAAGGTGACAGTGTGGGGTTATCTAGATGGGAATGATGAACTTTGAGGTGTGCTGTTATAGCCCTACCATGGATTAGAGTGTCCAACCGGAGAGTAGTTCAGCGTAGTATCATGAAGAGAATATATTTATATGAGAGTGTTCACTAGTGAAAGTATGATCCCTAGGCCTTGTTTCTAAGCATTGAAACACCGTTTGCTACTAGATCTGTTACATGTTTCCTTGCTTCCATCTTTATTTCAGTTTGCCTTTAGTCTTTTCCACGCCATCAAGCTATTTTCTAGCACCGTTGTCTTATATCCATACCATTTGTATTTTACTCTCTCTTCGCCGAACTAGTGCACCTATACACCTGACAAGTGTATTAGGTGTGTTGGGGACACAAGAGACTTCTTGTATCTTGATTGCAGGGTTGCTTGAGAGGGAATACCTTTGACCACTTCCTCCCCGAGTTCGATAAACCTTGGGTGATCCACTTAAGGGAAAACTTGCTGCTATTCTACAAACCTCTGCAATTGGAGGCCCTACAACTGTCTACAAGAATAGAAGTGCGTAGACATCAAGCTATTTTCTGGTGCTGTTACCGGGGAGGTAAGGTAAAAGGTATTCACATTGGAGGATTAAAGAAGAAGAACCTCCCACGGCACACGCCTATTTTCTGGCGCCGTTGCCGGGGAGATATGGTAAAAGGTACTCACATCCTACGGTGTGAGTGCTCGAAGTTATTTCCTTTAGATTTTGCAATTTTGTCTTTTTGTTTCTTGTTTTCACTAGTTAGGCTTAATGGAAAACAAAAAAAATTAGAGAGCTTTATAGTATTTATCTTGAGTTAGGACATGAAGTGTTTGAAGAGAAAATTAAAAAACCTATGGAACTTTATTTGCATGCTAATAACAATGTTGTTAGTATGAATTCTTTGGGCACCATTATTGGTAATGCTATGGAAAAGTCTAAGCTTGGGGAAGCTAGTTTTTATGAAGATGATCTTTTTAGTTCCCTAGCTTTGGAAGATAGCTATTCTATTGCTTATGATGATACCAAACCTCCAATATATGATGATTACAATGATGATTATGACATTTTCAGTCCACCTACTATTGAGGATGAAATTACTTATGATTACAATATACCTCCTATATTTGATGATTATGGTGATGAAAATAATAATGATAGCTATTTTGTTGAATTTGCTCCCACTATAATTAATAAGAATGACTATGTTTACGTGGGGAGTATTAATTCTTTTATGCATGTGGCTCATGATAAGAATGTTTTATGTGATAGTTATATTGTTAATTTTATTCATGTTGCTACTGAAAGTTATTATGAGAGAGGGAAACATGGTCTTATGTATCTCAATAATATTAAGTTTCCCCTCTTTATGTTGAAAGTCTTGAAGTTCCACTTGTTTTGCTTTACTATGGTTGCTTTGTGCTTTCATGACTTGTTTCTTTACAAGATTCCTATGCATCGCAAGTGGGTTAGACTTAAATGTTCTTTGAATTTACTTCTTGATGCTCTCTTTTACTTCAATTCAAATTTCTTATGTGAGCATCTTCTCAAACTATCAAGCCTAACTTAAAGGCATTAAAGAAAAGTACTTATTGGGAGATAACCCAAAAGTTTTAGATGAGTCTTGGAAGTTATTACTTCAGTAATAACCGCTCCTTGTCCTTTTTATTTGCTTTTTGTGCCAAGATTAACCTCTAATGAGAGAGAAGTAATGATTGGGAAAGTTGCTGTCCTGAAACAGATTTATGTGTTTCACCGTAAAAATTAGTATAAAATCTCTGTACATCCTTTTGAGGCATGATTTTTTTTATTTTGCCCCAGGTTGTTATCTAACTTTTGTTAGTTCAACACTTTTTGATTTGAGCAACAGAAGGTCTTCGAAAAAATTCGGCTTTACCTGCTGGTCTGTTTTGACAGATTTCTGCCATTTTCTGCATTTGCTTCTTGTTGGTTCCTTTTTGAGTTCTTTTGGGGAATTGAGCTTTTTGAGGGAAGTTCTACTATAGCTAGTGTTCTAATGGAAGTTTATTTGGTGTTAGAACTGAACCTTAAGACTTATTTATCTTGAGTGCACTAATGTTGCTAATAAAGATTGTGTGAAGTTTTGTATGAAGGAAAAATTTCAGGTGTATGAAAGGAATGAGAAATGAGATGAAGTATGGACTAAAGCTGAAGCTTGGGGATGCCACGCGTGTCACCCACAATAAATATCCAAGAAATACAAGCGTCAAAGCTTGGGGATGCTCAAGGCATCCACTTCTTCATCAATAAAAAACCCAGGTTTCTTCCAAACACTTCATTTTTATTGTTTCATGCATATTTGTGTTGTTCTTGGAGCGTCTTATTTTCATTTTCGTTTTGGTTTTTGGTTTGATTTGTTTGCTTAGTTTTATGAATAAATTAGTTGGACCCCCTCTTTCATACATTGGTTTGCAAATAGTTTGGTTTGGTTTGGAAAAGAGTAGGAAAGTTCATGCGTATGTGGTAAAAAGAGCTCATTTTTGACTGTGGCCTATGCTTTGTCGTGCCATGCTTGATATTGTTTTAGCTTTATGCTTAGTATTCTTTGCTGTAGCATGACTTGTTATAAACAATTGAGATTGCTTAATGTGCCTTGGATGAATCATGCGTTGTTTTAGCATATTAAAGCATAGTATAGTGGTATTCTCCTTTGATGCTTTATTTGGGTTGACTTGGCACATGCTCACACCATGTTATGACTATCTCAAGTCACCATAGCCTTTATGATCCTTTAGTTTTCGATGTGTAGTATCACTTTATGCTTTGATCAATGATATTTTGTCGCTCTACATGATTATGGCCATTATTGCTCTCTTAGTTTATCGCTCCCAGTCTTTTGCTAGCCTCCACAACCATGTATGAGTTCCACTCATACATCCAACTCCTGAAACCAAGTTATTCCAAAGAGTCCACCATACCTACCTACTAGCTTATGCTATTCCAAGTATATTCATTCTTTTGTTAACCTTCCAAATTAAACTTCTTATGAGAAAACTAGTGATTAAAGCTCTCACGGACTTGATGCCACACTTTACTTTTCTTGTCCTTAATAAACTTGAACCATTGTGTCTTCTATGTTGTATATGCTTGCACTTATTTGTTGGGGATTAGCAGAACCATGATGTCATGGGAAACGCTTTCAACATTGCACTTGGTACTTGTACCTAGTTGACATCATGCTCTTTTGTATATGGATGTCGTCGGTGTGAAATGAAAGGGGAGCTTGTAAGTCCATGGAGTTATGTATATGTGTTAGAGAAACAACTGGGCCACTTGTCTAATCCATGCTGACATGGTGGAAACCTGCAGCGTAACCATAATGAGCTGTCTATGAAGCATTCTTCTTATAAAAAAGAGTCCTATATTGAGAAAAAAAGAGAAAAGAAAAAAAGAGATACTATGAAAAGAGGAGAGAGAGAAAAAAGCACCATATTCCCATGGTAAATAAGAAGAATGCTGAGATGCTCGTTGTCTGTTTGCCTTATCATTTTGATATGGGAATTCTTCCATATCATCGGGCAATGGGTACCCCGTTGGCGGTTCTCTATGATACAAATGTACTTACGATGACAAGAACTTACCGGTGACTAAACTTGAGTAGCATGAGGAGCGGCCCTCGTATACAAGGGACCTGAGATTTCTAACTTATACTTTGTCAAACATGTACACCATAGTTTGTTCACTTTAACCTTAATCACTTCAAGATGCTTATGATAGGGGCAATGAGAGCTGAAAGCTATAAGTACCATAATTTTTGGAAGCTCTTTATGAGACTTAAATCCCTGCTTCCTTCTTTGAAGGCCTTTCTTCCACCATTATATTGAGTCTCCACTTTCTACCTTTATGCACCTACTTTGAGAGCATAGTATTGTTATTCATGAATCTTTTGTTTGTGCCTTTTCATGTTGCAACATAGCTGCTTTGTCTTATTGTTAGAACTCTATCTTTCATGTTATGATTGAAGACCTATGATCCCAGCTTTGAATGTTTTACAAATACTTTCATCAAGTTTTTGATGGTGCATGTCACCTCAAAAATTATTCTTTCTTTTTATCACTTACCTACTCGAGGACAAGCAGGAGTTAAGCTTGGGGATGTTGATACATTGCAAATGTATCTATAATTTTTGATGTTCCATGCTTGGTTTTATCTACTTTCTTATGTGTTGTCCACACTTTGGAGTACTTTTCATATGATTTCTTGGACTAACCTATTAACAAGATGCCACAATGCCAGTTGCCTGTTATCTGTTGTTTTTGGTTCCAGGAAAGTCAGAAAATGAATATTCTCGAAATTAGACGGGACAAAAGCCAAAGTTCCTATTTTACCAGAAGACTCACGGAGCCAGAAGACGAGACGGAGAGGGGCCACAGGGCGGCCACACTATGTGGTGGCGCGGGCTAGCCCTGGCCACGCCACCAGGTGGTGTGGGCCCCCTGGCCGCCCACCGACCTTGCCTCTTCGCCTATAAGAAGCCTCCCGATGCATAAACCCTAAATCATCAAGCCTCCATCCACGAAAAGTTCCGCAGTGCCGCCGCCACCGAAGGGGAGATTCGGGGGACAAAAAGTCTTTGTTCCGGCACCCTGCCGGGACGGGGAAGTGCCCCCGGAGCCATCTCCACCACCATCTCCATCACCATTGCTGATTCCCATGATGAGGAGGGAGTAGTTCTTCCTCGAGGCTAAGGGTTCTACCGGTAGCTATGTGTTCATCTCTCTCTCTATGCATGATCATATTGTGATCATGAGCTTTGTAATCAATTAGATCCACTTTGCTACTCAAGTGCTTTAATAGATCTCTACTCTCCCCATGTGTGTGAAGTTGACAGTGTGCACACCATGGTGGCACTTAGGCTAGAGAATACAAATACTTGTTATGAGTTATATTTGGAGTTGGATGTCTTTATGAAATTGTGGTGTTTGTTGGACTCAGCTAGTACTCAAGGTGATAGTGTCGGGTTATCTAGATGGGAATGATGAACTTTGAGGTGTGTTGTTATAGCCCTACCATGGATTAGAGTGTCCAACCGGAGAGTAGTTCAGCGTAGTATCATGAAGAGAATATATTTATATGAGAGTGTTCACTAGTGAAAGTATGATCCCTAGGCCTTGTTTCTAAGCATTGAAACACTGTTTGCTACTAGATCTGTTACATGTTTCCTTGCTTCCATCTTTATTTCAGTTTGCCTTTAGTCTTTTCCACGCCATCAAGCAATTTTCTAGCACCGTTGTCTTATATCCATACCACTTGTATTTTACTCTCTCTTCGCCAAACTACTGCACCTATACACCTGACAAGTGTATTAGGTGTGTTGGGGACACAAGAGACTTCTTGTATCTTGATTGCAGGGTTGCTTGAGAGGGAATACCTTTGACCACTTCCTCCCTGAGTTCAATAAACCTTGGGTGATCCACTTAAGGGAAAACTTGCTGCTGTTATACAAAGCTCTACACTTGGAGGCCCAACAACTGTCTACAAGAATAGAACTGCGTAGACATCAGGAGCGTGCCCCGATCATGGTCGACATCAAAAGGTCCATCATCACAAGCGTGAACAATGAAGGTGCGCCTTTGGAGCTGGCTGAGTTTGTCGCGGGTTACTCAAACCAGCTCGCGGCAATCCTCCGGAACACCGTCACGATCAACACGGAGAACCTAAAGGCCAAAGAGAATAGCGGTTTCTGCATCCAGCTCTTCCAGAAGCTGCACGCAAGATACGCGTTCCCGGGTGATGAGTAACACAAGTACAATAATGACAATCTCAAAGGGAATCCGGTGAACAAGTATGCCCTCAAGAAGATGACCAATGCCTTGTCGAATTGGAAGGTCCAGGTGAAGAAGCTAATTTTCGAGGACGAGCTAAGTTATTCGGAGGTCGTCAAGAGGGAGCCTCTAGTAAGGGATGAACACTTGAAGGTGTTCAAGGCTAGATGTGAATCCTCCATGGGCAAGGCAAAGAGTCAGTACTTCAAGGAGTTGTACGAGAAGAACATTGGTACCCACCATCTCGGCTCCGTCGGTTATAGAGCTGCGATTCCCAAATGGGATACGGAGGACGCCGATGCTCGTGCAAAGGGGTTAACACCTCCCTTTGATGACATAAAAGAGCCGCAGGCAAAGCACTTTGTCAGGGCCCGGTTTGCCAAGCCGAAAGGGAGTTCTGATTATTCCTCGGAGCCCATCGGCCCCTTCGCTACGAAGGTGCCGGACTTCATGAGAAAATATGTAAGTAGTTTGCATGCAAGTCGATTAATTGCGTTCATGATTAATCAATGAAGTCCAGTTTTCTGATCAAGTGATTCGCGTTCCTTGTGCGCAGGACGAGGAGTGTAGGAGCTCCTCATCTCAGGGGTCAGCGCCTGTCACCAAGTGGGACACCACTTTTAACAGGGCGCTGAACCGGACCAAGAATGTCGAGCCCCTGGCGGCCCTGTCGTCGGCTGGTCGTGTGGTCGGCTTTGGCGGCATAACATGGTCCGAGTACTATGGCACCACGAAGCGGAAGGGCAGGAAGGCCGAAAGCACCGAGGTAAGACACCTAAGGGAATAGGTGGAAGCCTTTCCCAATATAGTCCAAGATGCCGTGAACCAGGTTGTGTCGGCTGTCGAGACAAAGTTCCAAGAACAAGTTCATACATAAGTCCAGGAACAAGTCCAGACACAAATGAACAATAACCTCAACACCATCCTTCCCGCCTACATGGAAAAGTACATCAAGTGGCAGAAGGGTGGTAAACGAGGGCCGCCACCGGTTCCCAACCTCGACAGCGCCCAATCGGACAACATGGCGCGACCGGAGGCGCTGGTGACTCCTCCAGCGGGGCCGGTGGTGGTGGAGACTCCTCCAGCTCCGGAGCTTAACTTGCCCGCTACGGCAAAGGCGCCGGCCTACACCACCGTGGCATCAGGCAGCCACTCCGCCACTTGCACGCTCAAGCCTGCCGGCAGCGGTGCCTCGACCTTGGCCGAGTTCGACGCCCTCAAGGTAACTAACTAATTAAAGCGAGAGTTGGGAGGCTTAACCACACCGATGACTTAATCTTCGTTTTACTGACGCCCGGCCTACATGTCTTTTGCAGGGAGACACTCCTTGCACTCTAATGCACTGGGTGGGCGGCCAGTTGAAGGATATTGCCAAGGGTACTATCGTTCAACCGGAGAACCGCAAAATGCACAATGTCACAATGCCACCCGACATGATGAGGGTCAGATACAGTATGGTGCTTCTGGGCTACGAGCAAGTGGAACCTCCCTCTCAACCTCAAGGATGGGATGATGAGGAGATAGCAGCGGTCCTCAATACCGGCTTCAGCTACTTGTACCTATGGACGAAGAGCCAGATCCGTTTGGGGATGGAGGACCAGCTCAACATCACCCCAGAGGCACCACAACCAGCACATGATGAAGACTTCGAGATGGCAGACTTGGACAACATGGCACATGACCCTATGATGATGATGGAGAAATTGATCCGAACTTCGGCGACCAGTTTATTAACACAAGGTTCTGATTGGTATGAGCCGGGACCATCAGGCACACATCAAGTTGCCGATACCCAACCAGCACCGGCGAAACCCCCTTGCCAGGTGCGTGTCTTCCCAACTAGTCAGGAGACGTCGCCACCCGCCCCCTTCACTGAGCCTCCGAGGCCAGCAGTTCCTTTGATCAGCCCCAACACCCTTCATAAGGTGATCGGTGAGGTGAACGCGGTGGCCGACGCCCCAAAGGGCAGGAAGCATGGTCGCAAAAGGATGCCTAAGGGTGACCGGAGCAAGGGTCCAAATCTTGTTCTCCGGGCTCAGGACGGCCCTACGGGGCAAGCCAGGAATCAGCAGCACGTGGCAGGTGCACCGATGATGTGTAACTCGTTTCTCGAGGTCGTAGGCTCTCAAATGCGCAATCTTCATTATAGCTATCTCACAATTGAGGAGCGCCGCATTCGCGAGAACGATCAGTCGTACCTCGTTTTCAAAGATAAGGTGCCTTATGTGTCGTGCTTTGACAGTGTACCCCCCCGGGGATATCTTCTGCGTGCGACATTTCGACATCTTCGACATGTTGAACGGGTTCCAGCTGCACAATACCTTGGTCCGGCTATTCTCCCTCAATATGGCCATGCAGATCACCAGAGACAAGATCACGGGCATCCAGATAGTGGATCCCTACTTCATGCGGGACTTCGTGCTGAAAGATACCGAGGACATAGCGCTGGTGACCGACTACCTCTCAACCTTCCTACAAACATACTCGGACAAGGATGTGATTCTCCTTCCCTACCATCCCATCACGAAGGATGATCAGATATGCTGCGTGCTCATATGCTTGAATTTGAAACACTCAACAGCCGTGTACCTCGACTCAAACAGTGTGATCCCAAAAAACTACACCAATATCAAGAACATTCTTGATGGTGCTCTCACTGGCTACATCGCAGCAGGAGGCGTCAAACCGGCAACGCCATATGTGAAGTTCGGCATGCACATGTTCCGCCACAACACCAAGTTCGCCTGCGTCAAGCAGTCGTCTAGCGGCAGGAAGGATGCCTTTTATGCCATTTACCACATGAAGGCGTTCTTCAATGACATGGAGAGCAAAACGCTGCCATCTGACCTCGCAAAGTGGGCTGAAAGGCTTGCAACAATACATGATCGCAACCTCAGGCAGCACATCTTCGACATCCAGGAGTAGAGCATGACAATCGTGCACCAGGGAGTCATGAAATCTGGGGCACATTCTATGGCGGCCATACACCGCCCAACAGGGAGATAGACGAATGCTTAGCGCAGCAGGGTGACCGCAGGACGTTCATGCAGATGGCGAAACTTGGTTGGGCTTCATAAATGCCCCCTTAAGCCGACTCAACAGTCGAAGAAGTCTTGATGATTGCATTGCCTGGGTAGCTAGCTATTAGTTACGAACTCGTGTTGTAACCTCTTATCAACCGTTGAACTTGATTGTGAGCGACACTAGCTAGTTTTCCCTATTATGAACTATTTTAATTGCTTGTTGCTTTTCATTTGTTATTGCCGCCCTACTTCTTGTGGCTTGCTTTATTTGTCTTTATTCGAAATGCCGATGATTAAAACGTGTTGTGGCGTCATGTGTGTGACCATGCCGTTGCTGGATCTAGTGTGCCAAGTAGACTAGAGGTTTGCGCATATACTCTACTTGCCGCACCAGATCCATCAGCGGCATTGTTATTTTTCGTGCCCAACCTAAGTATGAGGCAACTATTTCATCTCGTAGCCCCAAAGTCGAAAGAGGACAGATATTTTCAAGATTCATATACATAGGACATAATATGTCTAATGGAAAGCCAAGGAAAGGATTCTGGGTCCACGTCAACGACTCCTTTCGACACACCAAACTCGAAATGAGTCATTGCCGTGGAGATCGAATCCTTTCCTTGGTTTGCCATTAGACATAACATGCCCATGCTATATGAATCGTGGAAGTATTTCTCTTCTTTTATCTTTGGCGATACGAATAGATTAGATAGCGTGAATTAAATGTAGTTTCAAATATCTCATTGTAGCCCCAAAGTCGGAAGGAAGAAAGACATTACTTCACTATTTGTATAGCACGGGCGACATTGTTATATGAATCGTGGAATGATTTCTTTCCTTTCATCTTTGGCGATATAATGAAATGATAAACTATTTCATCTCGTAGCCCCAAAGTCGAAAGAGGACAGATATTTTCGAGATTCATATACATAGGACATAATATGTTAAGTGGCAAGCCAAGGAAAGGGTTCTGGGTCCACGGCAACGACTCCTTTCAACACACCAAACTCGAAATGAGTCATTGCCGTGGATACTAAATCCTTTATTTGGTTTGCCACTTGACATATCATGCCCATGCTATATGAATCGTAGAAGTATTTATCTTTTTTTGTCTTTGGCGATACGAATAGATTAGATAGCATGAATTAAATGAAATGGTGAAGTATTTAGTTTCAAATATCTCATTCTAACCCCAAAGTCGAAAGGAAAGACATTGCGTCACTATTCGTATATGATGACCCACAAGTATAGGGGGTATATCGCCGTATTTTCGAAGGAAGTGAAACCCAACTTATTGATTCGACACAAGGGGAGCCAAAGAATATTTATAAGCCTTAACAACTGAGTTGTCAATTCAGCTGCACCTGGAAACAATCTTGTTCACAACAGTTTATCAGTAGCAATAGTTTGGTAGTAGGAATAGTAAAGTAGCAGCAGTAGTAAAGTAAAGACAGTAGTAACAATTGTAGCAAACTGTAGGATTCGAGTGCGGTAGGCATAGGGATGGATGGACGGGCGTTGCATGGACAAGACAATTCACATGGCAATCAGAACATAGGGCAATTACAGATAAATAAGATAAAGCATCCAAGTACTAGATAATCCTAGGCATGTGTTCCATATATAGTCATACGTGCTCGCAATGAGAACTTGCATAACATCTTTTGTCCTGCCAGCCCGTTTGCAGCGGGGCCTCAAGGGAACTACTGGAAATTAAGGTGCTCCTTTTAATAGAGCACCGGAGCAAAGCATTAACACTCCATGAACACATGTGATCCTCACATCAAAGCCATTCCCTCCGGTTATCCCGATTTCTGTCACTTCGGGGCCATTGGTTCCGGACAGCAATGTGTGTATACAACTTGCAGGTAAGACCATAAACGATACTATCATAATTAATCAATAACATGTTCAGATCTGAAATCATGGCACTCGAGCCCTAGTGACAAGCATTAATCATAACAAGTCGCAACAAAGTCATAAAGCACTAATAGAAGATACTAGGCACCATGCCCTAACAATCTGATGCCATTACATGAACGATCTCATCCAATCCCTACCATCCCAATAGCCTACAACAGGGTATTACTCACTCATAGATGGGGGAAACATGGATGGTCGATGGAGAAGCAATGGTGATGATGATGGCGATGATCTCCTACAATTCCCCGTCCCGGCAGGGTGCCAGAACGAAGTTTCTGGTGCTGTTTCGTGGAATCTGGTGGTGGCGGCGAAGCGGAACTCCTTTTGGAAAAACATCGAACCCCCGGAGCTTTTAGGTTAGAAGGCTTCTTATAGGCGAAGAGGGAGACCGAGGGGGTGTCTGGGGCGGCCAGACCACCCCCTGGCACGGCCTGGGCTTGCCCGCGTGGCCAGGTGGTATGGCCTGGGCCCAGCCCCCTCCGTCTCGTATTCTGGCTCCTGGAGTCTTCTGGTGAAATAGAATTTTCGGCATATTTTCCGGGATTTTTCCTGAAAGTTGATTTTCTGCACAAAAAGTAGACACCAGGGCAATTCTGTTGAAAACAGCGTCAGTCCATGTTAGTTGCATCCAAATCACACAAGTTTAGAGGAGAAACAATAGCAAAAGTGTTCGGGAAAGTAGATACGTTTTGGATGTATCAACTCCCCCCTAGCTTAGCTTATTGCTTGTCCTCAAGCAATTCAGTTGAAAACTAAGTGCGATAAAAGAACTTTCACGAACACATTTGCTTCATATGATGTATATATTCTCAGCATGTGATCAACTACTTAGACAATTCATAATAAAGAGTATGCTACTGAGTCTACTTAATAGTCATTGCAAGCTATGAAGAGATTCCAACTCAAAAATAATAAGTAGCATGAAACATAAACATAAGCAACATTGCAATGCTCATAACAAGGTATGATAGAGTGGTATCTCGCTTGCCTTTGATTGTGAATGCCAAGGCACCTCTAAAGTTCAAGTGAAGACTAGAAGTAAAGATGTCAAAGATACAAGCATCAAAGTCATACCACAATTAGTTCAAGTTTTGGGACAAGCACATTATACTAAGAATGACAACTATGCTCTCAAGAAGGTGCTCAAAGAATGTGTGGAGACTCAACAAGGAAATGAAAAAGGTTTTGAAAAGTTTGAAAGGCTTCCAAATGCTGAAAGTATGGTCCTTGTTATCTTTGAGCTCTCATTGCCCCTATCATAAGCATCTTTAAATGGTTAAGGTTAAAGTGACACAACTAAGAGGATATGCTTGACAAGTTATAAATCAAAGTCTCATGCCCCTTACTTACGAAGACCGATCCTCATGCTACTCAACTTCAGTCACGAGTAAGCTCTTGTCATTGTAAGTATATACGTATCATAGAGAACCGCCAACGGGGTACCCCTTGCACATGACACAGGAGCTATCCCATAATCAAAATGACAAGGCAAGCAGACAATGAGCATCTCAGCGATCTTTTTATTTACTATGTGCATAGATTTTTATTGAGGATGCTTCATAGAATGCTCATTATGGTTATGCTGCAAGTTTCCACCATGATTAGGCATGGCTTAGGCTAGCGGCCCAGGCATTTCTCTAACATACATACAAACTCCATGATCTTACAAGTTCCACTTTTATTTCACACCGCCGGGATCCATAAGCAAAAGAACATGATATCAACGAGGTACTAAGTACCAGTGCAATGTTGAAAGCGATCCCCATGATACATGGTTCTGCTAACTTCAACTCATAAAGCGCAAGCATATATGCAACAAAGAAGGACGCAATAGTTCAGGTTTATTAAGTGCAAGAAAATAAGTTGTGTGATACATTGCAAATGTATCTATAATTTTTGATGTTCCATGCTTGGTTTTATCCACTTCCTTGTGTTTTGTTCCAACTTTGGAGTACTTTTCATATGATTTCTTGGACTAACCTATTAACAAGAGCCACAGTGCTAGCTGCCTATTTTCTGCTGTTTTTGGTTCCAAGAAAGTCAGAAAATGAATATTCTCGGAATTGGACGGGACAAAAGCCAAAGTGCCTATTTTTCCGGAAGGGATCAAGTGCTAGAATACGAGACGGAGAAGGGCCAGGGGACGGCCACACCACCTGGCCGCGCGGCTAGGCTGGGCCTGCACTAGGGGGTGGTGTGGTGGCTCCCGGCAACCCCTCGGCCTCTCCTTTCGCCTATATATTACCCTCAGGACAAAAACCCTAAATACCCGATCAGAAATCCACGAAAGAGTCTGTAGCCACCGTCATCTCCATCCCTAGATCGGGATTGATCTGAAGCTCTTCCCGGCACCCTGCCGGAGAGGGGAATTCACCTTGGAGGCCTTCTTCATCATCATGCAAGCCTCCGGTGTGATGCGTGAGTAGTTCATCCTTGGACTACGGATCCATGTAGTAGCTAGATGGCTGGTTCTCCTCCTTTGTGCTATCATGTTTAGATCTTGTGAGCTCCGTTCATGATCAAGATCATCTATTTGTAATTCTGCATGTTGTGTTTGCGGGGATCCGATGGATATTGAGATGCTATTTGAGATTGATTATTGATTCTATCATGTCTTTGTTATTTGTGATCTTGCATGCTTTTCGTTGTTAATAGCTATCTTGGCCAAGTAGATGCTAGCAACTCCAAGAGTTAGTATTTATGCTTGATAGTGGGTTCATGCCTCTGGTAATCTGGGGAAGTGATAGAAATCTCTAAGGTACTAGATGTGCTGTTGCTACTAGGGAGAAAACAACAATCCTTTGTTCATAGAACAATCGTATTGTTTACTTTACACGTAGTTCATAAAGCAATAATCTATTTCTTGCAACTTAATACTAGAGGGGGTTCAGATGATAACCTGAAGGTGGATTATTAGTCATAGATGTAGTTGGATAGCGGTCTATGTATTATGTTGTAATGAACAATCAAGTCTCAAAGGAGTCAAGATGATTAGTATATGCATGTATTGCTTTCTCGCTGTTTGTCAATTGCCCCGCTGTAATTTGTTCACCCAGCATGTTATCTATCTTAAGGAGAGCCACCTCTAGTGAACTATGGATCCCGGTCCTTTGTTTTTACATACAATCTACAATCTTTTACTACTTTGTGTTTACTTTCTGCAAACTTTTACTTCTTTCCATTCGATACGTTTAATCCTTTGTTTTCCGCAAAACACGATGAGATTGACAATCTCATCGCAAGTTGGGGAAAAAGTTCTGTGGTTGTGTTGTGCAGGTCTCCACGTTGCTACTAGCACCGGTAGTGCGCCCTGCCAAAGCTCAGCTAGTAACACCTTTGGGGTGTTTCCTTGCTCCTACTGGTTCGATTAAACCTTGGTTTCATAACTAAGGGAAACTTGCTACTGTGCTCATCATACCTTCCTCTTGGGGTTCCCAACGAGCTCTACATCAACCACGAGCCATCACTGTGCCATCAAGTTCGTGAGAGCTTACTAACTAACTTTCTCATAACAAGCAAATGTTTTATTCGGAAGAAAACAGGGCATACTTAATATGCACGGAGTAGCAAATGATGCTAATAGGCAGATATGGTGGACACTTTGGCAGTATTGGTTTTGGGGAGTTGGAAACATGAGTAAAACATACTCAGTGAAAGTGAAGGCTAGCAATAGTAAGGGAGCGACAAACAAGAGAGCAATAACTATCATAATCATGCTTGCAACAAAACAGGACTAATCATGGCATGGAAGTGATACAAGACCTCTGAGGCAAAATAATTCATCGAGGCTTAACTGATTATTATAGTCATGTGCATGCGTGAGCATGTGCCAAGTCAATTCAAGTGAAACATTCAGAAGAGGATACCACAATGTCATACCAAGTTATGAATAGAGTAATGCAAGCAAACATTCACATGACATGCTACAAACTATTAGCAAGTTGGAACTAATCATAAGAAAACAAGAACTACTAAGCATCCAAAGATATCATACACCCTACATGAACAGGCTAAGCATGCTCACAATGATGAGTCTATGTACAGAAATGAAAACAAATAGAGTTCGTTACCAGCCTCTTACCACACCTTAAGTGGTCATTAATCCTCATTATTGCTCTTCACTTGTGTGGCTTGAATAATAATATGAAACCAAATCCCACTGAGGACTGTTGAACCCTGCAACAAACTCACAAAGCCAAAGAAGAAGAACAAATATTTTTGGTGTTTTCGAGTTTTAAACAAGAACCAAAAAAAGGGAAGAACAAGCAAAGCAAAATCTTTTTGGGGTTTTCGAATAGTTCAAACAAAGCAAAAAGGGAAAATCAAACCAAGGCAAAAAGAAGAAGAAGCAAACCAAAGAGAAACAACAGAAATATTTTTGGTCTTTTTGTGTTTAGAAAGCAATAGCAAAGAAAGAACGAAAAAACTAAAGCTAAAAAGAGAACGAAACATGAATACACAAAGTACCGACGCAACTTGATAAGGAGACGAGTGCGATGCCGGCTGATACATTGCAAATGTATCTATAATTTTTGATGTTCCATGCTTGGTTTTATCTACTTTCCTGTGTTTTGTCCATACTTTGGAGTACTTTTCATATGATTTCTTGGACTAACCTATTAACAAGAGCCACGGTGCCAGCTGCCCGTTTTCTGCTGTTTTTGGTTCCAGGAAAGTCAGAAAATGAATATTCTCGGAATTGGACAGGACAAAAGCCAAAAATCCTATTTCACCAAAAGACTCTCGGAGCCAGAATATGAGACGGAGTGGGCTGGGGCCCAGCCACACCACCTGGCCGCGCCTAGGGGTGGTTTGGCCGCCCTAGACTCCCCCTCGGTCTCCCTCTTCGCCTATAAGATGCCTTCTGACCTAAAAACTCAGGGGGGGTCGACATTTTTCCAGAAGGAGTTCCGCTCCGCCGCCACCACCAGATTCCACGAAACAACACCAGAAACTCCGTTCTGGCACCCTGCCGGGACGGGGAATTGGAGGAGATCATCGCCATCATCATCACCATCGCTTCTCCATCGACCATCCATGTTTCCCCCATCTATGAGTGAGTAATCCCCCGCTGTAGGCTATGGGGATGGTAGGGATTGGATGATATCGTTCATGTAATGGCATCAGATTGTTAGGGCATGGTGCCTAGTATCTTCTATTAGTGCTTTATGACTTTGTTGCGACTTGTTATGCTTAATGCTTGTCACTAGGGCCCGAGTGCCATGATTTCAGATCTGAACATGTTATTGATTAATTATGATAGTATCGTTTATGGTCTTACCTGCAAGTTGTATACACACGTTGCTGTCCGGAACCAATGGCCTCAAAGTGACAGAAATCAGGATAACCGGAGGGAATGGCTTTAATGTGAGGATCACATGTGTTCACGGAGTGTTAATGCTTTGCTTCGGTGCTCTATTAAAAGGAGCACCTTAATTCCTAGTAGTTCCCTTGAGGCCCCGCTGCAAACGGGCTGGCAGGACAAAAGATGTTGTGCAAGTTCTCATTGCGAGCACGTATGACTATATATGGAACACATGCCTAGGATTGTCTAGTACTTGGGTGCTTTATCTTATTTATCTGCAATTGCCCTATGTTCTGATTGCCATGTGAATTGTCTTGTCCATGCAACGCCCGTCCATCCATCCCTATGCCTACCGCACTCGAATCCTACTGTTTACTGCTATTGTTACTACTGTCTTTACTTTACTACTACTGCTACTTTGCTATTCCTACTACAAAACTGTTGCTACTGATAAACTACTGTGAGCAAGATTGTTTCCAGGTGCAGCTGAATTGACAACTCAGTTATTAAGACTTATAAATATTCTTTGGCTCCCCTTGTGTCGAATCAATAAATTGGGTTTCACTTCCCTCAAAAATACTACGATACACCCCTTATACTTGTGGGTCATCAAGACTATTTTCTGGCGCCATTGCCGAGGAGCATAGCTTTATTTATCAAGTCCACTTGGAATCACTATTGTTCAAGCTTAGTTTATTTGTGCCTTGTTTGCTTATTTCTTTATAAAAAATACAAAAAATTAGTTCCTACTCTAGTTGTTATTTTCGCTGGTCTGTTATTGTCTTGCTTTATCATGCTTGTTGCCAATGGTTGGTTTCTTTGAAACTGAATCATATTGGCAAGGTGGGTTCACGGAACATCAAATATATTATTATAAGGAACACCGCTTGTCACAAAAAGGGAAAGACTTATGGGAACAAATTGATAAATTGTATACCATTGCTAAAACGTGTGCTCTACTTATAATGTTACTTATTGCTTTGATAAATCTTGTTGTTGCAAGAGGTACAAACACCTCCCTTTTCAATGTGAGTATAATGATAATGTTACCATATCTTCTCATGTTAAGGGAAATTATGACTTTTATGATGTGGAACAAATTGAGGAATTTATTGCTTGGAAGGGTGCATTTGAACTTGCTAGTTTGCTTGAAAATATTGATGATTCACCTTATAAACATGAGGTTTATGATATACTTAGATTTTGCTGTGATAATTACAAGGAAGAAAATGGCTATATTCTTGAATATATTAATAGATGCTTTCCACAAATGGAAGAGACTAATGCCTTGCAGGATCCTATGGAAGAAGAAATTGATGAAACTGAAATCTCATTAGATGAAAAAGAGGAGGAAGTGATGAACAAAAGGAGGAAGAATGGATTAGCTACCCATGCCTACCTTCTAATGAGAGTAACTCTTTATCCTTTACATTATTTGATTGTCCCCCATGCTTACTAAAGAAGGATGAATGTTATGTTCCTGAGGATTCTTTTGAAAATATTTATAATAAAGCTCTAGTGCTTGTAGATCATGAAGAGCATGCTTTTTGTGATAGTTATATTGTTGAGTTTATTCACGAGGCTACTGAAAATTATTATGAGAGAGGAAAATATGGTTGCAGAAGTTTTCATGGTATTGAAACACCTCTCTATGTGCTGAAAGTTTTGAAGTTACTCTTGTTTTATCTTCCTATGCCTGTCACTTTGTTCTTCGTGAATTTATTTGCATACACGATTCCTATGCATAGGAAGTGGGTTAGACTTAAATGTGTTTTGATTTTGCTTCTTGATGCTCTCTTTTACTTCAACTCATATTTCTTATGTGAGCATCCTCTCAAACTATGCCTGAAGATGATAATATGTCTATTATTCTTCGGAGACCTTTTCTTAAATACTGCAGGAGCTGTTATTAATTGTATTCAAGGGAAGGTGACCTTCAATGTTAATGACAAGGAACATACTGTCTATTTCCCCAAAAAGATTGAAAGGACTTATGGTTTGAATTCAATTGAACATGTTGAGGGCATTCAAGTTGGAGAAATATATTGTCCCATACCAAGAGAAAAATTTGAAACTATTATGATTGGGACCATTGCTATCAAGGTTGAGGTAACATAATCATTAGTGGAATACAAAGTTTTGTCTCATATGAAATTGTTTTGGTAGCAAGACCTGATCAACCTTGTTAACAAAAGGATTTCATTGAACAAAACAATGTTTTCACCATGATTATCTATGCTTACTTCTATTCTATCCATTTTAGTTTTTGTTTATGCCTAACTTAAAGGCGTTAAAGAAAGTACTTATTGGGAGATAACCCAAAAGTTTTAGATGAGTCTTGGAAGTTATTACTTCAGTAATAACCGCTCCTTATCCTTTTTATTTGCTTTGTGTGCCAAGAGTAGCCTCTAATGAGAGAGAAGTAATGATTGGGAAAGTTGCTGTCCCAAAACAGATTTTTGTGCTTCACCGTGAAAATTCATGTAAAATCTCTGAACGTCTTTTTTAGGCATGAATTTTTGTGCTTCTGCCCCAGCTTGTTATCTAACTTTCGTTAGTTCAACACTTTTTGATTTGAGCAACAGAAGGTCTTCGAAAGAATTCGTCTTTACCTGCTGGTCTGTCTTGACAGATTTCTGCCATTTTCTGCATTTGCTTCTTGTTGGTTCCTTTTTGAGTTCTTTTGGGGAATTGAGCTTTTTGAGGGAAGTGCTACAGTAGCTAGTGTTCTAATGGAAGTTTATTTTGTGTTAGAACTGAATTGAACCTTAAGACTTATTATCTTGACTGCACTAATGTTGCTAATAAAGATTGTGTGAAGTTTTGTATGAAGGAAAAATTTCAGGTGTATGGAAGGAATGAGTAATGAGATGAAGGATGGACTAAAGCTCAAGCTTGGGGATGCCACGCGTGTCACCCCAAGAAATATCCAAGAAGTACAAGCGTCAAAGCTTGGGGATGTCCAAGGCATCCCCCTCTTCATCAATAAAAATCCCAGGTTTCTTCCAAACGCTTCATTTTTATTGTTTCATGCATAGTTGTGTTGTTCTTGGACGTCTTATTTTTCGTTTTGTTTTTTTGTTTGCTTTGTTTTCTTAGTTTGCTGAATAAATTGTTTGGACGCCCTCTTTCATACATTGGTGTTCAAATAGTTTGGTTTGGTTTGGAAAAGAGTAGGAAAGCTCATGCTTAAGTGGTAAAGAGAGCTTGTTTTTGACTGTGGCCTATGCTTTGTCATGCCATGCTTGATATTGTTTTGGCTTTATGCTTAGTATTCTTTGCTGTAGCATGACTTGTTATAAACAATTGAGATTGCTCAATGTGCCTTGGAAGAATCATGCGTTGTTTCAGCATATTAAAGCATAGTATTGTGGTATTCTCCTTTTATGCTTTATTTGGGTTGACTTGGCACATGCTCACACCATGTTATGACTATCCCAAGTCACCATAGCCTTTATGATCCTTTAGTTTTCAACTTGTAGCATCACTTTATGCTTTGATCAATGATATTTTGTCGCTCTGCATGATTATGGCCATTATTGCTCTCTTAGTTTGTCGCTCCCAGTCTTTTGCTAGCCTCCGCAACAAGTATGAGTTCCACTCATGCATCCAACTCCCTAAACCAAGTTATTCCAAAGAATCCACCATACCTACCTATTAGCATATGCTATTCCAAGTATATTCTTGTTTTTGTTTACCTTCCAAATTAAACTTGTTATGAGAAAACTAGTGATTAAAGCTCTCACGAACTTGATGGCACACTTTACTTTTATTGCCCTTAATAAACTTGAACCATTGTGTCGTCTATGTTGTAAATGCTTGCACTTATTTGTTGGGGATTAGCAGAACCATGCTGTCATGGGGAACGCTTTCAACATTGCACGGGTACTTTGTACCTAGTTGATATCATGCTCTTTTGTATATGGATGTCGTCGACGTGAAATGAAAGGGGAGCTTGTAAGTCCATGGAGTTATGTATATGTGTTAGAGAAACGCCTGGGCCGCTGGTCTAATCCATGCTGACATGGTGGAAACCTGCAGCGTAACCATAATGAGCTGTCTATGAAGCATTCTTCTTATAAAAAAAGAGTCATATATTGAGAAAAAAGAGAAAAAAAGAGATTATGAAAAGAGGAAAGAGAGAAAAAAGCACCATATTCCCATGGTAAATAAGAAGATTGTTGAGATGCTCGTTGTCTGCTTGCCTTGTCATTTTGATATGGGGATTCTTCCGTATCATCGGGCAAGCGGTACCCTGTTGGCGGTTCTCTATGATACACATGTACTTACGATGACAAGAACTTACCGGTGACTAAACTTGAGTAGCATGAGGAGCGGCCCTCGTATACAAGGGACATGAGATTTCTAACTTATACTTCGTCAAGTATGTACACCATAGTTTGTTCGCTTTAACCTTAATCACTTCAAGATGCTTATGATAGGGGCAATGAGAGCTGAAAGCAATAAGTACCATAATTTTTGGAAGCTCTTTATGAGACTTGAATCCCTACTTCCTTTTATAAAGGCCTTTCTCCCACCATTATATTGAGTCTCCACCTTCTACCTTTATGCACCTACTTTGAGAGCATAGTGGCCATTCTTAGTTCTATGTGCATTGTCCCAAGACTAGTTGATTGATGCATACCTTGATATTCCTTGCTTTAAACTATTTGTATCTAGTCACTCTTATGAACTTTGAAGGTGTCCTATGCATTTATATTTGATACACTATGAGGGACAAGCTGAATACTATTATGCTATGTTTTCTTTATGTGAAACAAACAAACGTCTTGCAATGGATTGTTATTCATGAATCTTTTGTTTGTGCCTTTTCATGTTGCATCATAATTTCTTTGTCTTATTGCTAGAACTTTGTCTTTCATGCTATGATTGAAGTACTATGATCCCAACTTTGAATGTTTTACAAATACTTTGATCATGTCTTTGATGGTGCATGTCCCCTCAAAAATTATTCTTTCTTTTTATCACTTACCTACTCGAGGACGAGCAGGAGTTAAGCTTCGGGACGTTGATACATTGCAAATGTATCTATAATTTTTGATGTTCCATGCTTGGTTTTATCTAATTTCTTGTGTTTTGTCCACACTTTGGAGTACTTTTCATATGACTTCTTGGACTAACCTATTAACAAGAGCCACAGTGCCAGCTGCCTGTTTTCTGCTGTTTTTGGTTCTAGGAAAGTCAGAAAATGAATATTCTCGGAATTGGACAGGACAAAAGCCAAAAATCCTATTTCACCAGAAGACTCCCGGAGCCAGATAATGAGACGGAGTGGGGCTGGGGCCTAGCCACACCACCTGGCTGCGCGGGTTAGGCCTGGTCGCGCCAGGGGGTGGTCTGGCCGCCCCAGACTCCCCCTCGGTCTCCCTCTTCGCCTATAAGATGCCTTCTAACCTAAAAACTCAGGGGGGTTCGATGTTTTTCCAGAAGGAGTTCCGCTCCGCCGCCACCACCAGATTCCACAAAACAGCTCCAGAAACTCCGTTCTGGCACCCTGATACATTGCAAATGTATCTATAATTTTTGATGTTCCATGCTTGGTTTTATCTACTTTCTTATGTTTTGTCCACACTTTGGAGTACTTTTCATATGATTTCTTGGACTAACCTATTAACAAGATGCCACAGTGCCAGTTGCTTGTTTTCTGCTGTTTTCGGTTCCAGGAAGTCAGAAAATGAATATTCTCGGAATTGGATGGGACAAAAGCAAAAGTTACTATTTTCTCAGAAGACTCATGGAGCCAGAAGGAGAGTCAGAGAGGGGCCATAGGGTGGCCACACCCCCCTTGTCGCGGGCCAGCCTAGGCCGCACCAGGGCATGGTGCGGGCCCCCTGGCCGGCCACCAACCTTGTCTCCTTCGCCTATAAGAGCCTCCCGATACGAAAACCCTAAATAGTCAAGCATCCAGCCACGAAAAGTTCCGCAGCGCTGCCGCCACCGAAGGGGAGATTCGGGGGACAGAAAGTCTCTGTTCTGGCACCCTGCCAGGACGGGGAAGTGCCCCTGGAGCCATCTCCATCGATCTCCACCACCATCTCCATCACCATTGCTGATTCCCATGATGAGGAGGGAGTAGTTCTCTCTCGAGTCTAAGGGTTCTACCGGTAGCTATGTGTTCATCTCTCTCTCTATGCATGATCATATTGTGATCATGAGCTTGTAATCTATAGATCTACCTTGATACTCAAGTGCTTTAATAGATCTCTGTTGTCCCCATGTGTGTGAAAGTGACAGCGTGCACACCATGGTGGCACTTAGGCTAGAGATTACAATTACTTGTTATGAGTTATATTTGGAGTTGGATGTTTCTATGAAATTGTGGTGTTTGTTGGAACCATCTAGAGCTCAAGGTGACAGTGTGGGGTTATCTAGATGGGGAAAGCGGACTTTGAGGTGTGCTGTTATAGCCCTACCATCGATTAGAGTGTTCAACCGGAGAGTAGTTAAGAGTAGTATCATAAAGAGAATATATTTATATAAGAGAGTGTTCACTAGTGAATGTATGATCCCTAGGCCTTGTTTCTAAGCATTGCAACACCGTTTACTACTAGATCTGTTACATGTTTGCTTGCTTCCATCTTTATTTCAGTTTGCCTTCAGTCTCTTCCACGCCATCAAGTTATTTTCTAGCACCGTTGTCTTATATCTATACCACTTGTATTTCACTATATCTTCGCCGAACTAGTGCACCTATACACCTGACAAGTGTATTAGGTGTGTTGGGGACACAAGAGACTTCTTGTATCTTGATTGCAGGGTTGCTTGAGAGGGGATACCTTTGACCACTTCCTCCCTGAGTTCGATAAACCTTGGGTGATCCACTTAAGGGAAAACTTGCTGCTGTTCTACAAACCTCTACACTTGGAGGCCCAACAACTGTCTACAAGAATGGAAGTGCGTAGACATCAAGCTATTTTCTGGCGCCGTTTCCGGGGAGGAAAGGTAAAAGGTATTCACACCGGAGGATTAAAGAAGAAGAACCTCCCACGGCAAACGCCTATTTTCCGGTGTGAGTGCTCGAAGTTATTTCCTTTAGATTCTGCAATTTTGTCTTTTTGTTTCTTGTTTTCACTAGTTAGGCATAATGGAAAACAACAACAAAATTAGAGAGCTTTATAGTATTTATCTTTAGTTAGGACATGAAGTGTTTGAAGAGAAAATTAAAAAACCTATGGAACTTTATTTGCATGCTAATAGCAATGTTGTTAGTATGAATTCTTTGGACACTATTATTGCTAATGCTATGGAAAAGTCTAAGCTTGGGGAAGCTAGTTTTTATGAAAATGATCTTTTTAGTACCCCAGCTTTGGAAGATAGCTATTCTATTGCTTATGATGATACCAAACCTCCCATATATGATGATTACAATGATGAATATGATATTTTCAGTCCACCTACTATTGAGGATAAAATTTATTATGATTATAATATGCCTCCTATATTTGATGATTATGGTGATGAGAATAATAATGATAGCTTTTTGTTGAATTTGCTCCCATTATGATTAATAAGAATGACTATACTTATGTGGAGAGTAATAATTATATGCATGTGTCTCATGATAAGAATGTTTTATTTGATAGTTATATTGTTAATTTTATTCATGATGCTACTGAAAGTTATTATGAGAGAGGGAAACATGGTTTTAAGTATCTCAATAATATTAAGTTTCCCCTCTTTATATTGAAAGTCTTGAAGTCGCACTTGTTTTGCTTTCCTATGCTTGTTGCTTTGTGCTTTCATGACTTGTTTATTTACAAGATTCCTATGCATAGGAAGTGGGTTAGACTTAAATATATTTTGAATTTTTTTCTTGGTGCTCTCTTTTACTTCAATTCATATTTCTTGTGTGAGCATCTTCTCAAACTATCAAGCCTAACTTAAAGGCGTTAAAGAAAAGTACTTATTGGGAGATAACCCAAAAGTTTTAGTTGAGTCTTGGAAGTTATTATCTCTGTAATAACCGCTTCTTATCCTTTTTATTTGCTTTTTGTGCCAAGTGTAACCTCTAATGAGAGAGAAGTAATGATTGGGAAAGTTGTTGTCCCGAAACAGATTTCTGTGCTTCACCGTAAAAATTTGTGTAAAATCTCTGAACGTCTTTTTGAGATGTGAATTTTTGTGCTTCTACCCCAGGTTGTTATCTAACTTTCGTTAGTTCAATACTTTTTGATTTGAGCAACAGAAGATCTTCGAAAAAATTCGTCTTTACCTGCCGGTCTGTTTTGACAGATTTCTGCCATTTTCTGCATTTGCTTCTTGTTGGTTCTTTTTTGAGTTCTTTTGGGGAATTGAGCTTTTTAAGGGAAGTGTAATAGTAGCTAGTGTTCTAATGGAAGTTTATTGATGTTGGAACTGAACCTTAAGACCTTTTATCTTGAGTGCACTAATGTTGCTAATAAAGATTGTGTGAAGTTTAATGACCCCCATGACACCTCTGCCCCTGGCAGCGGCGACCCCCATCGGTGCTGCCGGTGAGGCCAAGAACTCAGACGGTCCGGTCACCCGGGCGCGTCCATGTCGTGTTCTCGGATTTTTCCCTGGTGGAGGTCTACTCGACGGAGTAAATTTTCGCCAGCGAATCCACAAGATCGCCAAGAAAATCAGATCAAGACCAAATCCAATAGTGGTAGCGAGAGATTAGAAGAAGGGCGTTGACCATCTACAACCCGAGATTGCAGATCTTAGGAGGGAAGCAATCGCAATATTGAAGGAGGAATGAAGAAGACAAGATTCGTCGGTAAAGGTAATTACTAATCCCCATGATTCTGATCTGAGATCTGTAGAAAAGCAAAAAGATGATAGCATGCAAATTGAGATCTCGGACCAAAAGGATGGAAAAAACAAATTGTGTGATACCCAATCGGCTCCCAAATCAGTTGAGATAGGAGATCAACAGCAGGATGTCTGGAAAAGGAAGGAGATTGACACGATTACTATAATTCAGATTCCAAATGACGAGAAAATAACCAGTACTAGGAAGGAAATTACAGAAATTAGGAAAAATGAACAGGGGTATCTTACGAAAGGATTTTTAGGATTCTAGACAATAACAATACCAACCTGGCACCCTTGAATGCAATCCATTTCATCGTATGGGAAACGATCACGGTTTTTATTGATCGGTCTTTGGAATGTGATCGTGGACCAGACTATATATTAGACGAAGGAGGTGGAGGGGTGGATCATAACCATCCCCCCCAAAACACACACCACACCACATCTGAATCAATGGACAAGAGAAAGGAGATTTCCAAGGGGAAGAACAAGCCAGGAGATGAAGGATACAGTAGTGTCGGGGAGAACATTACTCCTCTTCACGTCGTGCTGCTGCAATGTCTGCCGCTATCCGTACTGGCCCGATCATGGTGTCCACCGGGGCGTCGGAGAAGAAGAAGTTTATGGCATCGGCTATTGCTGCAGGTACAGGAAAAAAGAAGATAGCAGTAAAAATTCGAGAAGACAAGGCACCTGAGGATGAGGATGTTCTAGTCGTGGACTTTAAGGAAGCTAAGAAGGAGATGAAGATGCCATGGATCATTGTTGGGCGCTATAATACAAAGAGGATCTTCAACACTGCTGGCCTGTTTATCCGCATGCGACAGGCCTGGCAGCTACAAGGAGGCATGGAAGAAAAGGGAATTGGTGAGAAGAGGTTCCTGATTGTGCTGGAGCGTGAAGGAGACTACAACCACATCCTGAAAGGAGGGCCTTGGACGTACCAGAATGACGCCTTTCTGGTTGAAAAATATGATGGGGTCTCATCAGCAATGGAAGTACCGATTAATGTGATGCCAATATGGGTTTGGATCCTAGACCTTTCCATTGCAATGATGACGAAGGAGTGGGGGGAAACCCTGGGAGAAAAGTATCTTGGGCATGTCCGTGAAGTAGGCAAGGATAATCGTGGGCATGTCTGGGCCTCGTTCTTGCGAATTCGTGTGGAGCATAATGTTGAGCTCCCTATCAAGAGATGGATCCCGATTGCGGGGAAGGAAGGAAAAAAGCCTAAGCGCTTTGATCTGAAGTATGAAGGAGCCCCTCATTTCTGCTTCTTTTGTGGTATTTTTGGCCATAATGAAAGGTCCTGCCTGCTGCCAGAAGAAGAGAAGTTTGTCAGGTACTGTGAGGAACAGCGGGCATCGCCTTTCATACATGTCGTACACCACAGCTACTATGTCCCTGCAGATGATAAGAAAATTAAAAGGAGTCTACACTTCTCGCCTATGAGTTCTGGTTGGAAGCTTGCACCAGAATCTGAAACTGTTAGTGCTATGGGCATGCGTAACCAGCTAGAGGGTGGCTTTCAGAAGGAGATTGCTGGGGAAGAAGAGGTGCATGTTGGGCCACGTAGAGATAAACAAAACTTTTTCCCTACGCGGTGATCCCAAGATCCAGCTCAGGTAGAAGGCCACAAGGATTACCACTAGACGCGCAGTTGCGGAATTGATGAAGCACGTCGCTTGATGCAGTGCAGTCCTTGTGATCCATTCTGATTCCACGATCCACGATCCGTACTTTCTTCATGATCGTCGAAGTGCTGAACGTACAGCACCTCCGCCGGTATCCACACGTACAAGGAGGAGCGCCGGCGATGGACTGCTAGATCCGGTACGGCGGCGACAGGACGGACTGGGGCTAGGGTTTCCAACACATGGAGTGACCTAACCTTGTGCTCTAAGCACCTGCGCCCCAGCTTATATAGGGAGTGAAAGTGGGCTCCACTCACTTGTGGCCCATTCACTAAAAGGCCTATATTAGCCACTGCAAGTCTCACTTGCTGACTAAGTCCATGTCTCTATTTGGGTCCAACCCAAATAGGTTTCCTGTTTGGGTCTAACCCAAACTTGCTCCCGCTCTTAAGTGTGTTACCCGACAGGCTCATGGTAACCCGGACACGATTCCGAGTCTCACTCGTGATCGATCAGTTGGTAGTGGCTCCTAGCAGAACGTGCCAACTCCCAAGTACCAATAAGTCATGACGACATACCTTCCAATGCGACTTTCGTCTAAGTCCCTTTTGCCTCACGATATACCTTGTCGGACTATAGGCGAATGATCGTCATCCCTTAAATAGTCCGACTCTCTTTCTCGATCCGAGATAAGTGATTCATCCGACTAACTCTTACTCGGTTGCCTCGGTTAACACTTAATCCGAGACGCGCATGGCCATGCTTTTCGAATCATATCTTCCGAGAGGACCCAGAGAATATCTCTCCAGATGGAGGGGCAAAATCTTGTCTTGGTTATTCACATCACGCAGCTTGATTCTCAGACGACCCGAACTCCGCCTTTATAACTGCCTAGTGATGGAACAACCTTTGACAAAACCTAAGTCGGAGATCCTCAACTCGGATTGTGCAATAACCTCAGGTCTAAGGATTACATTGATTGAGACATGCAAATGACGACTTGTCCGTTGCATCTCAATATGGGTCAGTCCGACTCGCTAAACTCTTTAGCCGAATCCGTGCAAGTCGGAATAGCATCTCCATGCCCATGACAAGTGGAACCTAGTCATCTGCCGACTTTCACATTGGTCTAAGTTGTGTGTCCGGCACAACCTCAATGACCAAGGACAATTAGTATGAACAACATGAATATGTAGTTCCACAATCAAATCACATATTCGATGATACATATCAGCAGTTCATACATGGACCATAACCTTATGAATACACAGGAATATCATCATTCATGATTGCCTCTAGGGCATATTCCCAACAGTGCATGTTGTTCCTGAACCATTCCAGGACGTGCTTGCTGCAGCTGTAACAAACCTGACTGTCAAAGATGGAGTTCATGATACCATTACTCGTGAGCAAGTCACAAAGGCAGTGGTAGAGCTGAAAGTAGGGATGCGTTGGACTACAAAGCACAAGATGGACAACATGATGGAAGGAACTAATGCTAGGCATGCCGGTGGTCAGCCTGCACAAGTGGCCCTAGAGAAGGCCGGCGGAACGAGGATCATGTCTGTACCCCCTATTCTGGATTGCTTGCGTGAGGACGGAAGCCTCTATGCTGAGTTGCGTGGTGATGCTGTTCAAACCGCGTCGGCATTCCTGAAGAAGAAAATCAAGGTGCTTGGGAAGCTTCAGATCTCGGAAGATACAAGCATGGATGAGGAGGGCCATAGCTTTATCATAAAGTTCAGAGGTGATGGCGCGAAGAGGAACAAAGCTGCTACAGGAGCCGCAAGCCAGGAGGTTCAACATGAGGTGGAAAACAAGGAAGATAAGGAGGCAACCAGCCAGGGGGCGCTGGTCAACTGACAGGCGCGGAGGATCGCGCCTGTCAGGAGCCATGATCGCCATGGGATGGAACTTCGGGGGTGTAGGCGATCCCCAGACAGTTCAAGAGCTCGAACGCCTCGTGCACACTCACCACCCTCAACTCGTCTTCTTATCAGAGACTCGTCAAAGGAAAGATGTTGTGGAAAGCCTTCGGTGGAGGCTTGGTCTTAAACATGTGGTGTCGTTTCAGGAGAAAGGGAAGGGGGAGGTCTAGCCCTCTTCTGGCATGAGAGTGTTGAAGTTGAGTTGTTCAAAATTAATAGCAGAGTTATCGATGTAATCGTTAATGATTTAAAAAAGGGAATAAAATGGAGGTGCATGTTTGTTTATGGGGAGCCTAAAACCCACATGCGACATCAAATGTGGGACATGTTAAAAAAATAAAACCATTAATGAATCTCCCCTGGCTTATGATGGGTGATTTCAATGAAACTATGTGGAAAAATGAACACTTTTCAGAGAAAAAACAAATGTTGGATTTTAGAGAAGTCCTATCCTACTGTGATTTACATGATGTTGGTTTCATTGGGACACAGTGGACTTTTGATAATAAGCAGAGTGGAAAAAGAAATGTCAAGGTCCCGCTTGACCGGGCTGTCGCTTCTCCGACTTGGTCGAACATTTATCCTCAAAGCTTTGTAAGTCATTTAACTTCTTCACGCTCAGATCACTGTCCTATTCTTCTTACTTTAGAACAAAATTCTGCTGTGAGTTTTCCTTGCCGTCCTCGAAGGTATGAAGCGTGCTGGGAAATGGAAGAAACACTAGCTGAAGAAGTCAAGTTAGTGTGGCAAGGACATGGTAATCCAAAAGACCTGGGTGCCGTGGCGTCAAACCTTTCTGGTGTCATGGATTGCTTACAAGACTGGAGCAAGAAAACTGTAGGATCTGTGTCCAAAAGAATCGATAAGCTGAGAAAGAAGCTAGAAAATGTGAACCGATGCACTAACTGGCATATGCAGGAGGAAAAGAAAAGAATTGTGAGGGAATTAGATAGCCTACTGGAACAAGAAGAGTTGTACTGGAAACAACGTTCAAGAATTAATTGGCTAAAGGAAGGAGATCGAAATACATCTTTTTTCATAAAAAAACTACATGGAGAGCGCGGAAAAATAAAATTGAGCGCCTTGAGAAAGCTGATGGAAGCATGACTGAAAATAAGGAAGAGATGGAGGCCATGGCTACTAGTTTCTTCAAAGAGTTGTATACAGCAGATCAACATGTTCAACAGTACAAGCCGAAATATCCCAGAATATGAATGAAAAGCTCTGCACTGATTTTTCTGAGGAAGAAATTGGCAATGCACTCTTTCAAATCGGATCGCTAAAAGCACCGAGCAAAGATGGTTTTCCTGCAAGATTTTTTCAACGACATTGGGGTGTTTTCAAAGAAGACATTGTCGCCGCAGTAAAAGAATTCTTTCGAAGTGGAACTATGCCTGATGGGATAAATGACACAGTAATAGTTTTAATTCCAAAGAAGAAAAACCCGGTATGCCTCAGAGATTTCATGCCCATAAGCCTATGCAACGTCATTTACAAAGTGGTATCCAAGTGTATGGTAAATAGATTGAGACCGCTACTTCAGGAGATAATAGCACCAAACCAAAGTGCGTTCATCCCAGGAAGACTAATAACGGACAATGCACTCATAGCTTTTGAATGCATTCACTCAGCACAGAAAAGCAAAGATGGAAAAGGAAAGTTCTGCAGTTACAAATTGGATCTCGCCAAAGCCTATGACAGAGTGGATTGGAAATACCTCAAAAAAGTCCTTAAAAAGCTACGCTTTGCGAATCAATGGGTAACATGGGTTATGGCTTGTGTTAAAATGGTTACGTATTCAGTTCGCTTTAATGGTAATATTCTAGAGAATTTCACGCCAACTAGAGGTCTTCGCCAAGGGGATCCTCTATCACCCTATCTATTTTTATTGGTGGCTGATGGGTTGTCAAGATTATTACAGAATGAGATTGATGCAGGGCAAATAAAAGAATTAAAGGTCTGTAGGCGCAGCCCGGGAATTTGACATTTGCTTTTTGCTGATGATAGCCTTTTGTTTTTTGAGGCCAACGCTGACCAAGCAACAAAAGTAAAGACAGTTCTAAATAAATATGAAAAAGCGACTGGGCAACTACTTAGTCCGGGTAAGTGCTCTTTGTTGCTGGGAAATAAATATACAGAGGAGAGGGGGCAGGAGGTGGCGGCCATCTTGAACATACAAACTGTTGGTTTCGAAGAAAAATACCTTGGTCTCCTGGTACCTGAAGGACATATGAAAGATGGAAAATTTCAGCCAGTCAAGGAGAAATTTAAAAAGCGATTCTCTGACTATGCTGAAAAGTATTCGTCAAGTGGGGCTAAGGATGTTCTGATAAAATCGGTGATATAGGCAATTCCAACTTATCCTATGAGTATTTTCAAGTTCTCATAAGGTCTATATGAGGAACTCATGAAAATGACAAGAGAGTTCTGGTGGGGAGATGAAAATGAAAGAAGAAAAATGCATTGGATGAGCTGGGACAAAGTAACAAGAAGAAAGGGACAAGGAGGTATGGGTTTTCGAGATCTCCATCTTTTTAACCAAGCCCTGCTAGCTAGATAAGCATGACGTCTCATTGCCTTTCCTAATAGCCTTTGTGCAAGCTTATTAAAAGCAAAGTATTACCCTTATGGAGAATTAATGGATACTGCTTTCATCCAAAACCCATCTCCGTGTTGGCAAGGGATAATGTACGGTCTTGAACTCCTAAAAAAGGCATTTTATGGCGTATTGGAAATGGAAAGAAGGTGAGAATATGGAGAGATAATTGGATACCAAGAGGAGATATGAAGGCTACAACAAATATAACAAATTCAAGAGCGAGAAGAGTAGCAGACCTCATTAACCAAGATGATCACTCCTAGAACGTGGACACGGTTAAGAGAATTTTTATGCCACATGACGCAGATGAAATTTTTAAAATCCGTCTTCCAAATCACGAGGAGGAGGATTTTATCTCTTGGACACTTGAAAAACATGGTATGTTCACTGTCCGGAGTGCCTATAATCTGGCTCTTGATATCCTAAATAAGACACCAACAAGTACGAGTAATAGTATGAATGGAGATAGAAGTTTGTGGAAAACCATATGGAGTTCACGGGTACCGCCAAAAGTAAAGATTTTTACCTAGAGATTGGCTACCAACAGTCTTGCGGTTCAAGCAAATAGAAGCAGAAGGATTCCAAATGTGTTGCCTACTTGTAGTATCTGTGGCATGGATGTTGAAACAGGGTACCATGCTACTATGAGTTGTACAAGAGCAAAAGCATTAAGGGAAGGCCTAGCCGAATGCTGGAATATACCACATGAGAAGGATCTTGTTTATACAGGAAATGAGTGGGTGCTTGTGCTGTTAGACAAACTAAACAAAGACATGAGAGACAAAATGATGTTCATTTGGTGGAGGGCTTGGCATAATAGAAATAATGTGATCTACAGCGACGGTAAAGCTTCTATTGAAAATTCAATTGGTTACTTACAAAATTATCTAGTTACTTTGCAGAGAATAGCGAAGGGAAAAATCGTAGTGGATAGAAAAGGAAAAGGAAAAATAGATGAAGATTCAGACAAACATATCAAACTACAGCCAGAAGGAGGAGAAATGGAACTTTTTTGGAAGAAACCTGTTGCTAGATGGTTGAAGTGCAATGTTGACGCAAGCTTTACTAGTGACAATGAAAAAGGCGCGTGGGGTGTAGTCCTTCGTGATCACAATGGCAATGTTCTATGTTCAGCTTGGAAAGGTATAAATCATTGTAAGACTGCAGCAATGGAAGAAGCAATTGCTTGTCTGGAAGGTCTAAGAATGGCAGTGGCAAACTCCAATTCTAACATAATAATTGAAACAGATTGTGCTTACATCCTGGAGTCTTTTAAAGATAATAGTTGCGATCGATCAGAAGTCTGTCTAATAGCGAAGGAATTCAATTTATTGAAGCCTCCTAATCGACAAATAGTTATTTCAAAAATTAATAGATCTTGTAATAGAGTGGCTCATGGACTTTGTCAGTTCGGTCGTAGTGTGTTGTGTGGAGGTGTTTTACAAGGTGCGGTGCCGACCTGCGTGTCGAAAGCGGCCTTAAATGATTGTAACCAAAACATTATTACCTGATTAATACACAACACATTTTCAAAAAAAATATTGTGTGAAGTTTTGTATGAAGGAAAATTTTCAGGTGTATGGAAGGAATGAGTAATGAGATGAAGAATGGACTAAAGCTCAAGCTTGGGGATGCCACGCGTGTCACCCCAATAAATATCCAAGAAGTACAAGCATCAAAGCTTGGGGATTCCCAAGGCATCCCCTTCTTCATCAATAAAAATCTCAGGTTTCTTCCAAACGCTTCATTTTATTGTTTCATGCACAGTTGTGTTGTTCTTGGATCGTCTTCTTTTTCGTTTTCATTTTGGTTTTTTCGTTTGCTTTGTTTTCTTAGTTTGCTGAATAAATTGGTTGGACCCCCTCTTTCATACATTGGTTTTCAAATAGTTTGGTTTGGTTTGGAAAAGAGTAGGAAAGTTCATGCTTAAGTGTGAAAGAGAGTTTGTTTTTGAATGTGGCCTATGCTTTGTCATGCCATGCTTGATATTGTTTTGGATTTATGCTTAGTATTCTTTGCCGTAGCATGACTTGTTATAAACAATTGAGATTGCTTAATGTGCCTTGGATGAATCATGCATTGTTTTAGCATATTAAAGCATAGTATAGTGGTATTCTCCTTTGATGCTTTATTTGGGTTGACTTGGCGCATGCTCACACCATGTTATGACTATCTTAAGTCACCATAGCCTTTATGATCCTTTAGTTTTCAACTTGTAATATCACTTTATGCTTTGATCAATGATGTTTTGTCGCTCTGCATGATTATGGCCATTATTGCTCTCTTAGTTTGTCGCTCCCAGTCTTTTGCTAGCCTCCACAACCAAGTATGAGTTCCACTCATGCATCCAACTCCCTAAACCAAGTTATTCCAAAGAGTCCACCATACCTACCTACTAAATTATGCTATTCGAAGTATATTCATGCTTTTGTTTACCTTCCAAATTAAACTTGTTATGAGAAAACTAGTGATTAAAGCTCTCACGAACTTGATGGCACACTTTAATTTGCTTGCCCTTAATAAACTTAAACCATTGTGTCGTCTATGTTGTATATGCTTGCACTTATTTGTTGGGGATTAGCAGAACCATGCTGTCATGGGGAATGCTTTCAACATTGCACTGGTACTTTGTACCTAGTTGATATCATGCTCTTTTGTCTATAGATGTCGTCGGTGTGAAATGAAAGGGAGCTTGTAAGTCCATGGAGTTATGTATATGTGTTAGAGAAACGCCTGGGTCGCTGGTCTAATCCATGCTGACATGGTGGAAACCTACAACGTAACCATAATGAGCTGTCTATGAAGCATTCTTCTTATAAAAAAGAGTCCTATATTGAGAAAAAAGAGAAAAAGAGAAAAAAAGAGATATATGAAAAGAGGAAAGAGAGAAAAAAGCACCATATTCCCATGGTAAATAAGAAGATTGCTGAGATGCTCGTTGTCTGCTTGCCTTGTCATTTTGATATGGGGATTCTTCCGTATCATCGGGCAAGGGGTACCCCGTTGGCGGTTCTCTATGATACACATGTACTTACGATGATAAGAACTTACCGATGACTAAACTTGAGTAGCATGAGGAGCGGCCCTCGTATACAAGGGACATGAGATTTCTAACTTATACTTCGTCAAGCATGTACACCATAGTTTGTTCACTTTAACCTTAATCACTTCAAGATGCTTATGATAGGGGCAATGAGAGATGAAAGCTATAAGTACCATAATATTTGGAAGCTCTTTATGAAACTTGAATCTCTACTTCCTTCTATGAAGGCCTTTCTTCCACCATTATATTGAGTCTCCACCTTCTATCTTTATGCACCTACTTTGAGAGCATAGTGGTCATTCTTAGTTCTATGTGCATTGTCCCAAGACTTGTTGATTGATGCATACCTTGATATTGCTTGTTTTAAACTATTTGTATCTAGTCACTCTTATGAACTTTGAAGGTGTCCTATGCATTTATATTTGCTACTCTATGAGGGACAAGCTGAATACTATTATGTTATGTTTTCTTTATGTGAAACAAACAAACAAACGTCTTGCAAAGCATTGTTATTCATGAATCTTTTGTTTGTGCCTTTTCATGTTGCATCATAGTTTCTTTGTCTTATTGCTAGAACTTTGTCTTTCATGTTATGTTTGAAGTACTATGATCCCAGTTTTCAATGCTTGCAAATGGTTTGATCTTGATTGTGATGGTGCATGTCCCCTCAAAATTTATTCTTTCTTTTTATCACTTACCTACTCGAGGACGAGCAGGAGTTAAGCTTGGGGATGTTGATACATTGCAAATGTATCTATAATTTTTGATGTTCCATGCTTGGTTTTATCTACTTTCTTATGTTTTGTCCACACTTTGGAGTACTTTTCATATGATTTCTTGCACTAACCTATTAACAAGATGCCATAGTGCCAGTTGCCTGTTTTCTGCTGTTTTTGGTTCCTGGAAGTCAAAAAATGAATATTCTCGGAATTGAACGGGACAAAAGCCAAAGTTACTATTTTCCCGGAAGACTCGCGGAGCTAGAAGGAGAGTCGGAGAGGGGCCACAGGGTGGCCACACCCCCTTGGCACGGGCCAGCCTAGGCCGCGCCAGGGCATGGTGTGGGCCCCATGGCCGGCCACTGACCTTGTCTCCTTCGCCTATAAGAGCCTCCCGATACCAAAACCCTAAATAGTCAAGCCTCCAGCCACGAAAAGTTCCGCAGCGCCGCCGCCACCGAAAGGGAGATTCGGGGGACAGAAAGTCTCTGTTCCGGCACCCTGCCGAGACGGGAAGTGCCCCTGGAGCCACCTCCATCGATCTCCACCACCATCTCCATCACCATTGTTGATTCCCATGATGAGGAGGGAGTAGTTCTCTCTCGAGGCTAAGGGTCTACCGGTAGCTATGTGTTCATCTCTCTCTCTATGCATGATCATATTGTGATCATGGGCTTGTAATCTATAGATCTACCTTGCTACTTAAGTGCTTTAATAGATCTCTGTTGTCCCCATGTGTGTGAAAGTGACAGCGTGCACACCATGGTGGCACTTAGGCTAGAGATTACAATTACTTGTTATGAGTTATATTTGGAGTTGGATGTTTCTATGAAATTGTGGTGTTTGTTGGAACCATCTAGAGCTCAAGGTGACAGGGTGGGGTTATCTAGATGGGGAAAGCGGACTTTGAGGTGTGCTGTTATAGCCCTACCATCGATTAGAGTGTTCAACCGGAGAGTAGTTAAGAGTAGTATCATAAAGAGAAGATATTTATATGAGAGAGTGTTCACTAGTGAAAGTATGATCCCTAGGCCTTGTTTCTAAGCATTGAAACACCGTTTGCTACCAAATCTGTTACATGTTTGCTTGCTTCCATCTTTATTTCAGTTTGTCTTTAGTCTCTTCCACGCCATCAAGTTATTTTCTAGCACCGTTGTCTTATATCTATACCACTTGTATTTCATTATATCTTCGCCGAACTAGTGCACCTATACAACTGACAAGTGTATTAGGTGTGTTGGGGACACAAGAGACTTCTTGTATCTTGTTTGCAGGGTTGCTTGAGAGGGGATACCTTTGACCATTTCCTCCCTGAGTTCGATAAACCTTGGGTGATCCACTTAAGGGAAAACTTGCTGCTGTTCTACAAACCTCTACACTTGGAGGCCCAACAACTGTCTACAAGAATAGAAGTGCGTAGACATCACACCCTGCCGGGATGGGGAATTGGAGGAGATCATCGCCATCATCATCACCATCGCTTCTCCATCGACCATCCATGTTTCCCCCATCTATGAGTGAGTAATCCCCCGTTGTAGGCAATGGGGATGGTAGGGATTGGATGAGATCATTCATGTAATGGCATCAGATTGTTAGGGCATGGTGCCTAGTATCTTTTATTAGTGCTTTATGACTTTGTTGCGACTTGTTATGCTTAATGCTTGTCACTAGGGCCCGAGTGCCATGATTTCAGATCTGAACATGTTATTGACTCATTATGATAGTATCATTTATGGTCTTACCTGCAAGTTGTATACAGTCGTTGCTGTCGAGAACCAATGGCCCCGAAGTGACAGAAATCGGGATAACCGGAGGGAATGGCTTTGATGTGAGGATCACATGTGTTCACGGAGTGTTAATGCTTTGCTCCAGTGCTCTATTAAAAGGAGCACCTTAATTGCCAGTAGTTCCCTTGAGGCCCCGCTGCAAATGGGCTGGCAGGACAAAAGATGTTGTGCAAGTTCTCATTGCGAGCACGTATGACTATATATGGAACACATGTCTAGGATTATCTAGTACTTGGATGCTTTATCTTATTTATCTGCAATTGCCCTATGTTCTAATTGCCATGTGAATTGTCTTGTCCATGCAACGCCCATCCATCCATCCCTATGCCTACCGCACTCGAATCCTACTGTTTACTGCTATTGTTACTATTGTCTTTACTTTACTACTGCTGCTACTTTGCTATTCCTACTACAAAACTGTTGCTACTGATAAACTGATGTGAGCAAGATTGTTTCCAGGTGCAGCTGAATTGACAACTCAGTTGTTAAGACTTATAAATATTCTTTGGCTCCCCTTGTGTCGAATCAATAAATTGGGTTTCACTTCCCTCGAAAATACTGCGATACACCCCCTATACTTGTGGGTCATCACTGGCGTACCTCCCCCCAAGCTTAGGCTTTTGGCCTAAGTGGGTATCAATCCCAAGCTGGCCAGGATGAAGTGTCACCGTGGTACGACGAGGAGGTACCCTCATCCTGGTGCGAGCTTGAGTACGTCCCTCCGTAGTGCACGGAGTAGTCGTAGGAGGGTACATCCTCCTGATGCTGCTCGTGGAAACCCAGCAAGCGAAGCTGCTCGTCCACCTCCTCCTTAGAACGTGACCATGATCTCCTGTGAACACTAAACAAAGAAGAATGTGGCAAAGGGATCTCCCTCTCATCCCCATCAGTGAACAACATCCTATATACTAGACCGTCCAAATCAGAATCAGCAGTGACAAAATGATGAGTTTTCATAGCAACAAGGTCAAGCCTTTGTGGTGCTAATACAGTATCATTGGGGTCCACTGAAAGCCCTAATGCATTGACCATACGTGAGGCAATGATGCCCCCATAGATAGGCCCCCTAGCAGCTAGGCGGCGAGCAATAAACGAGCCAAGGTTGTACCGAGTATCATTGTTGGGCGCAGCAGCAACGAAAGCTAAATGATAGTTGTAGATATTACTTGTGTTCTCCCTACCAAGTATGCTAGTAGCAAGATAATATGCAAAGTATTTAAGAGCATGGAGTTGGATATTTCTTATCTTTCCGTGCTATGCCACGCGGTCATCATCATTGGTCACCCCTCGATAAAGTTCCAGCAAATCAGCGGGTCGCCCTTGAATTTTCTTCATTGTCCCTATCATGCTTACACCTACAACACTACAAAATCTTTCCAATGACATGGTAAAGGGCAGATTATAAATTTTGAAAGAGACAGTTGACTGATGGGGCGTGTTAGTAAACGCGAAGCTCTCAACAAAGGTTTTGGTGAGCATAGCATATTGCTCACTCTCATCTTGCATATATGAGGTCAAACCAACCCTCTCAATTAGTAGCAAGGAATCATCTAGAATCCCTGTAGCTTGTAAGAAAGTAAAACAAGGAAAAGTAGATGGGTGAGCATCCCCATCATCCCTTTCATTAGCAATACGAGTTGCAATGAGATCTTCGTTGTATGATGGCCTAAACTGAGAGGCTGATCTCGAGGGCCTCGACCTCCTAGGTGCATCCCTCTCAAATATCTCTCCAAAGGTATGGTTGTTCATGCTTGGTGTTCTGAAATTTAAACACCTATTAAACAAGTGATTGCAAAGTGAATATAATGAAGGATACTACTCATAGGGACTTGTAAGAGGCCTAAACATGCATCAAAACTATATCTCTAAGCATCAAACAAGCTTACAAGCTCTCATAACCTATCACCTACAGCAGCAAAATACTCAAGATATAATCCACTAAACACAAATCTACTTGGATAAGGGGAGGAGTCACATACCGGTGAACAAATGCTCCAAATTTCAGCAACAAAGATGGGCTGAGCAAGGAGATCAAAAAAATCGAGAGCAAGCACAGCAAGAACGCGATTTTGAGCAATGAACTGGAGCTTACTCGGGAGAGAAAAGAAAGTGGCAGGTGAGAGAGTTAGTGGAGGGCCAGGGGTGGCCCACACCATGGCATGGCGCCACCTAGGGCAGGCCGTGCCACCAGGTGGTGAGCCTACCTGGTGGGTACCCCCGGTACCTCCCAGGCACTCCTCTGCCCCTTTTTTCACGTAAAAATTTAATATGCATTTTCTGGAATTTTTCGCGACACTTTATTTTTGGGCATTTTTCAGGTATAGAAGAATGATTTTCTGACAGACAGATTTTTTTCGGAAAATGATGTAATGACAAAACAAAGCTAGAACTACAAGAGTTCTAAGACACTCTAATATGCAAGCAACTAATCAACGAAGAAAACTAAACGAAAGCAAAAACTAAAATGGATAGAATAAAAGTAAATGAAGATAATCACGGTGAAAACATTGTTTTGTTCAATGAAATCCTTTTGTTAACAAGGTTGATCAGGTCTTGTTACCAAAACAATTCCATATGAGGCAAAACTTTGTATTCCACTAATGATTATGTTACCTCAACCTTGATAGCAATGGTCCCAATCATAATAGTTTCAAATTTTTCTCTTGGTATGGGACAATATATTTCTCCAACTTGAATGCCCTCAACATGTTCAATTGAATTCAACCCATAAGTCCTTTCAATCTTCTTGGGGAAATAGACAGTATGCTCCTTGTCATTAACATTGAAAGTCACCTTTCCTTGATTACAATTAATACCAACTCATGTAGCATTAAGAAAAAGTCTCCCAAGAATAATAGACATATTATCATCTTCATGCATTTCAAGCACAACAAAATCAGTTAATATCAAGCAATTATGAGCCACTTGAACAGGTACATCCTCACATATACCAACGGAAATAGTGGTAGATTTATCAGCCATTTGCAAAGATATATCAGTTGGTACTAATTTTTCTAGTTGAAGCCTCTTATAGAGAGAGAAAGGCATAACACTAACTCCAGCTCCCAAATCACACAAAGCAGTCTTAACATAACTATTCTTAATAGAGCAAGGGATAGTTGGAATCCCTAGGTCTCCAAGTTTCTTAGGAACCTTACCATTAAAGGAATAATTAGCAAGCAACGTAGAAATTTCTTCATTAGGGATCTTCCTTTTATTCGAGACAATATCCTTCATATACTTTGAGTAAGGAGGCAATTTAATAGCATCACTCAAAGGAATTTGCAGGAATAAAGGTTTCATCCACTCACAAAACTTATTATAGTGTTCATCTTCCTTTGACTTGTGTTTCTTATCAGGGAAAGGCATAGGTTTTTGGACCCAAGGCTCTCTTTCACTACCATGTTTCTTAGCAATGAAATTTTCTTTAGTGTATTTAGTATTCTTAGTGTGCTTTTCAGGTTCTTCTTCAACTTTTTCTTCATTAGGAACTTCATTTTCTTCATTACCACTTTCAGTTTCAGCATCAGAAATAGATATACTATTAGGATCTATAGCAGGTTCAGAGGGTTCTACACTAGTTTTATGTTTCTTTTTCCTTTTCTTACGAGTAGAGCCACTCTTTTCAGCTTGTTGAGAATCCTGCTCAATTCTTTTGGATGCCCCTCAGGATATAGAGGATCTTGGGTAGCAGCACCACTTCTGGTTCTAATTTCATAAGCATGTTTTTCTTTAGCAGCATTAACTAGCAAGTCTTTTTGCACCTTAATGAGTTGATCTATTTGAGTTTGAACCATTTGAAAGTGTTTAACAATCATTTTAACATCATTAGAGGTTCTTTCCACAATATCTTTTAACTCAATAATAGCTCTAGTGTTTTCCATTAGATGATTTTGCACCCTTTTATTAAAATTATCTTGCTTAACAATAAAGATATCGAATTCTTCTAAGCATTGATTAGGAGGTTTAGAGTAAGGGATATCACCTTCATCAATGTGTTGGAGAGAGTGTACCTCAATAGTGGATGAGTAGGGGATAGGCTTACATAATTCTTCTATAGGAGGTAAATTCTTGACATCTGCAACTTTAATTCCCTTCTCCTTAAGACATTTCTTAGCTTCCTTCATCACTTCATCATTTAATTCAATAACTCCCCTCTTCTTTGATGTTGGAATAGACACCGGAATAGTTGGTTCAGGTATAATTTCTTCAGGTATAGCTGGTTCAGGAGGAGTCCAATCCTCATAGTTCTTGCTTATTTTAGCCATTAATTCCTCAGCTTCCTTGGGAGTCCTATTCATGAAAACACAATCAACACAACTATCTAGGTATGTCCTAGATTCTTCAGTTAGTCCATTATAAAATATATCAAGAAGCTCATTCTTAGGTAATGGACTTCCAGCCTGTGCATGAATCAAAGCACAAAACCTTGCCCATGATTTAGGCAATATCTCGTTTTCTCCCTGTTTAAAATCAAAAAGTTCCTGCAAAATAGCATGTCTAGCACTAGGAGGAAAATATTTCTGCAGGAAAGTACTAATCAACAATCAGGACTATCAATAGATCTAGGAGGTAAATTACTCAACCAAGTTTTAGCTTCTCCTTTTAGTGAAAAGGGGAAAATCTTAGCAACAAAGTAAGTACGCATCTTAATATCATCAGAAAACAAGCTACTCATGGTAGAGAGCTCATTCATATGTGCTACCGCACTTTCATTCTTAGTCCCACAAAAAGGTTATTTCTCAGCAATAGCTATGTAAGATAGATCGAGAGAGAAATCATAATCTTTATCTTTAATGTTTACGGGAGAAGCAGCAAACTTAGCAATAAGAGACAATTTGGGTCTAATAGTACGCCTCTCAAGGAGACTCTTAGCAGCGCTCCTATCATGTGAGTTTTTACATTCTTTAATAAATTCATCGATTATCTCAACATAACCATCTTCAATATCATAACTTTCACTAGACTCAGGTGAACTAACAGGTGTAGTAGTGTCTTCATTAGGAGTTTCAGTATTTCCAGCTATAGTTCTAGCAATCTTAGCATCTAGGAAAGGACCTAATGAACCACTCTTATCAAGCACAGTAGAAGCAGCATCATAAGCGATAGAAGTTTCAGATTCAGTAGTAGTAGCAGCGTGTATAGCATGTGTATGTGGCGGTGTAACGAGCTTACTCATAACAGATGGTGAATCAAGAGCAACAGAGGTGTTCAGAACCGTACCTCTTCTTGTAGTGGATGGTAAAATAGGAACCTTGCCATCACGAGACTTACCCATGATGGATGGATAGCAGCGAACAATAGAGAATCCAAGTGAACTTGAAGCTATGCTCCCCGGCAACAGCGCCAGAAAACAATCTTGCTCACAGCAGTTTATCAGTAGCAACAATTTTGTAGTAGGAATAGTAAAGTAGCAGCAATAGTAAAGTAAAGACAGTAGTAACAATTGTAGCAAACAGTAGGATTCGAGTGTGGTAGGCATAGGGATGGATGGACGGGCGTTGCATGGACAAGACAATTCACATGGCAATAAGAACATAGGGCAATTACAGATAAATAAGATAAAGCATCCAAGTACTAGATAATCCTAGGCATGTGTTCCATATATAGTCATACGTGCTCGCAATAAGAACTTGCACAACATCTTTTGTCCTACCAGCCCATTTGCAGCGGGGCCTCAAGGGAACTACTGGCAATTAAGATACTCCTTTTAATAGAGCACCGGAGCAAAGCATTAACACTCAGTGAACACATGTGATCCTCACATCAAAGCCATTCCCTCCGGTTATCCCGATTTCTGTCACTTCGGGGCCATTGGTTCCGGACAACAACGTGTGTATACAACTTACAGGTAAGACCATAAACAATACTATCATAATGAATCAATAACATGTTCAGATCTGAAATCATGGCACTCAGGCCCTAGTGACAAGCATTAAGCATAACAAGTTGCAACAAAGTCATAAAGCACTAATAAAAGATACTAGGCACCATGCCCTAACAATCCGATGCCATTACATGAATGATCTCATCCAATCTCTACCATCCCCATAGCCTACAGCGATGGATTACTCACTCATAGATGGGGAAACATGGATGGTCGATGGAGAAGCGATGGTTATGATGATGGTGATGATCTCCTCCAATTCCCCGTCCTGGCAGGGGGGCAGAACGGAGTTTCTGGTGCTGTTTTGTGGAATCTGGTGGTGGCGGCGGAGCGGAACTCCTTTTGGAAAAAACGTCGAACCCCCCAGAGTTGTTAGGTCAGAAGGCTTCTTATAGGCGAAGAGGGAGACCGAGGGGGTGTCTGGGGCGGCCAGACCACCCCCTGGCGCGGCCTGGGCTTGCCCGCGTGGCCAGGTGGTGTAGCCTAGGCCCAGCCCCCCTCCATCTCGTATTCTGGCTCCTAGAGTCTTCTGGTGAAATAGGATTTTCGGCATATTTTCCGGGATTTTTCCTGATAGTTGATTTTCTACACAAAAAGTAGACACCAGAGCAATTCTGCTGAAAATAGTGTCAGTCCATGTTAGTTGCATCCAAATCACACAAGTTTAGAGGAGAAACAATAGCAAAAGTGTTCGGGAAAGTAGATACGTTTTGGACGTATCAGTATAACACTGGCGACATTGTTATATGAATCGTGGAATGATTTCTTTCCTTTCGTCTTTGGCGATACAACGAAATGATAAACTTTTTTATCTCGTAGCCCCAAAGTCGAAAGAGGACAAATATTTTTGAGATTCATATACATAAGACATAATATGTTCAGTGGCAAGCCTAGGAAAGGATTTTGGGTCCACGACAATGACTCCTTTCGACACACCGAACTCGAAATGAGTCGTTGCCGTAGAGATCGAATCCTTTCCTAGCTTTACCAATGGACATATCATGCCCATGCTATATGAATCGTGCAAGTATTTCTCTTCTTTTGTCTTTGGCGATACAAATAGATTATATTAGCGTGAATTAAATGAAATGGTGAAGTATTTAGTTTCAAATATCTCATTGTAGCCCCAAAGTCAAAAGGAAAGACATTGCTTCACTATTCGTATAGCACTGACGACATTGTTATATGAATCGTGGAATGATTTCTTTCCTTTCGTCTTTGGCGATACAATGAAATGATAAACTATTTCATCTCGTAGCCCCAAAGTCGAAAGAGGGCGGATATTTTCGAGATTCATATACATAGGACATAATATGTTAAGCGGCAAGCCAAGGAAAGGGTTCTGGGTCCACGACAACGACTCCTTAAGACACACCAAACTCGAAATGAGTCATTGCCGTGGAGACCGAATCCTTTCCTTGCTTTGCTGCTGGACATATTATGCCCATGCTATATGAATCATGGAAGTATTTCTCTTCTTTTGTCTTTGGCGATACAAATAGTATCAGGCATGAATCCAAGTCATTCTTGGTTTGCTTTTTTGGTCTTTCTTCGAAATGCCGATGATTAGAACGTGTTGTGGCATCATGTGTATGACTATGCCGCTGTTTGATCTCGTGTACCAAGTAGACTAGTAATTTGGACATATACTCTACTTGCCGCACGAGATCAAACAGCGAGCATTGTTATTTCCATGCCCAACCTAAGTATGAGGCACTAATGCAAGTCATTCTTGGTTTGCTTTTTTTGTCTTTCTTCGAAATGCTGATGATTAGAATGTGATTTCTTACATCTTGTTGCACCCATATATATATGCATGAGCTTATCTTGTGAACTGCTATTGCTTTGCACTGACATAGATAATATCATCTATCTTGTGTATAGGAGATGGCGAAGAAGTGCTATGTCGTGTATGCCGGTAAGGTTCCAGGTGTGTACGAGGAGTGGGAAGACTGCCGGAAGCAAGTGAACGAATTCTCGGACAACAACTACAAAGGATACAAGACTAGAGAGGTGTCGAAAGACAAGTGGAGGAGGCACGTGAGGAAGAAGTGGAGGAACTTCCTCGTGATCACAACCTTGTTGCTCTTCATGGTAGGTTATGTGCTCTACTTCATCTAGATAGATCTCCGTCGTCGGAGTTGTAATGTTATTGTGAACTTGTACTCGGAGGTGTGAACTTGTGGCACAAACACTTGGTGTTGTGTGAAAACTTGGCGCTTGTTGATGTATGGACACGTATGTCACGATTGATGTGTAATGTACTTGTATTCATGCTGGTTCTATTATGCTTTCGCCAATTGCAAGTTTCTAGAAAATTCTATGTTTATACTGTATTCTGGACTGTCAATTGCAGATATTTGAATACCTGTAAACTGTAATTTGAAAATTGCTGTAAAACTTGAATTTTGAAAATATATCCGAGGCGCATATTTGATACTACCCGAGGCGCATACCACCACATATGCGAGACGCATATCACATGCGCCTCCTATACTTCATATACACGAGGCGCTCGCGTATATGAAGTATAGGAGGTGCATGTGGCACTCGCGTATATGAAGTATAGGAGGCGCATGTGATATGCGCCTCGCATAACAGATACTAGAGGCGCATATCTTGCGTAGCAAATACTAGAGACGCGGCGCTAGAGGCGCATATGCGTCTCGGGTAGGCTTTTCTCTAGTGGTGCAACTTGTGTAGATTGGACCAGGCTAGAGTTCTCTCACGTTGGACGTGAAGTACGAAAAATCTAACAATTAATCTCAAAGATGCTTTATCATCGATCTTTATGTTTGTTCTTCCATCAGTTTATTCCTTGATGTATTTTTCTTATTATTGAACAAATAAAATTGAATATGCCAAAGAGTTAGAAAACAAATATTCATTTTCTATTCTTCAACAACTATCTAATTTTAAAATTCACCTGGAGCCAAATTTGCGGCCGATCAAGCATGCAATCCACCAAGCCCCACGTGGCGTGCTTGTTTTTTCTAACAAGTCAGGTTTACGTTGGATGTAATTGTTTTTTTAAAACTGTGGATGTTATTGTTCACGGAGCATAAATTTCATACAGTTTAATAGTAATACTGTTATACTGTACATGTTTACATACGATAAAATAAATGTTCACAGAAATCTGACTTAAGGCCAAATGGAAAAAATCAGCTAGTAGCAATGATTAGACACTCCCAATACGTTTCACAACTTTCGGTATAGTTTTTTTTTTGAACAACGGGAAGGACCCCGAAGGGTCCAGAGCTGCATTAAAAGGTGGGTAAAATTACAAGCAGAGCCTTAAGGATAAACGAAAATATAGCCATGCCTTGGACTTTTACAAAAAGGGCCTTATAAAAAAGAGAGAAAACGTGACCGGGTCCAGGTCCTTCTCCACCGGGAACAATGGCGCGCTCAGCGCCACGGCCAGCTGCGCTCTCGTCGGGACGGAACCACTTGACGCAGGCGTGCCGAGGATTGCCGAGGCAGAGACGCAGGAGGGCCTCCACTAGAGGTTGAAGAAGCATCGCCCGTCCATGAACCGCTGCACAGAGCGGTCTCCATGACCAGGGATAGCGGTGGCACGAGCTTTCCATCGCTTGGGATCTCCGCCTGGAGCAGCTACAAATCCCCACCGGAGAGGACGAAGATCGAACACCATCTTCCTCTCATCTTGCCCATCGCCTCGATGGGAGTGGAGGAGAGAAACGAGAGTACAACGAACCTTCATCTTGCCGGAAACACAAGCTTCCACCCGCCGATGTAGGAAGTGCTGGCCACCGTCAGACTCCGAGCTGCTGCCACAAGCCGAAGGAGACAACCGAAGATTGCGGTAGATGGTGCTTGCTTGGACCTTATTTCGGTGAGCGATGGGCTTCTCCAGCGTTGCATCCGGCTCCCTCCATGAGAGCGCCATGGCAGAGAGAAGAGCGACGACACCAAGTTGGTGATGGTCCAGCAACACCGGCCTGGAGCACCGAGGGCAAGCCTTATTGAGAGGGATGCCAGGGCCTCTCCAGTTTGCCACCGCCTCCGCCTGCCACCGATGAAGTGTAGAAAAGAAGAAGAAGCACAGGGAGCGGCGGATCTGGCTGCCAGAGATCGCCGACCTACCCTTAAACGCCATTGCGGTAGACTCCACCAGGGAAAAAGTAGGAAGACCTAATCTATTACTGTACAGAGGAGGGACCCTCGCCCAACTCGACGCCGACCATCGCAAGAGAAGAGCGGGGAGGGGCCTGGCGGCCTAAGATCTAGAGGAGGACGAAGGGGACATGGGGGGAGGGGGGAGGGGCGCAGAGAGACCGAGTCCAAACGGGAGCTTGGGTATAGGTTTAGCAGGCTCCTAATGTGAACAAAATGATTCCTGGATAGACGATTTTCAAAAGAAAGAAAAGAAAAAAGAAAAACGGTTCCTCGATGGACTGACAGTCAGGGCCCACCCTATTCGGTACATCGTTCCCCCCCACATCCCAACTGCAGCTCCCCTGCGCTCAGACGAGACGCGGACCAACGCCGAGCACACGCGCCGCCCAGCTTCTAGAAGGCGCCGAGCGCACGCCCTAGGCGAGCGGCGCTAATGGCGCTCGCGCTCTCCACCCCGTTCGCGCCCTCCTCCCGCGGCGGCGCCGCCGCTTTCCCTCCCCGTGGGGTCCACTTCGCTGCCACCGGTAGGACCGGCGGCGTCGGCCTCCCGCTCACGTGCGCGGCGCCACGAAACCGCGGGTGTAGGCGGCGCGGCGGGGGCCTGGTGGTGTTGGCGGCGGCCGACTACTACGCGACGCTGGGCGTGCAGCGCTCCGCGGATATCAAGGCCATCAAGGCCGCGTACCGGAAGCTCGCGCGCCAGGTGTTCGACGCTTGTCCCCTCTAACTAGACCCTAAATTTTGCTCATATTATGGGACTGTTAGTCCTTTTTCATATATTTAATAATAGTTCCATGAGGAGTTTAGTTGGTTGAACCACACATCATGATGTCATTGTTTGATTGGATAAAATGGTGTGGGTAAACGCATTATAGTTAACTGTCTATTACCTTCGTGGTATAAAGTTGCTAATTGCTGCAATAGACCAACTTCTTGGCTCGTCTTGTAAATTGTGATTCATATTGGTGCTGGTGAATAACTGGATGATATGGTAGGGGCGTGCACACAGTTTCTCTCCAGTGCCCCCATTGCTCTGAATTTCAATTTTGTTACGCTATCAGTAGCTTTTGGTACATTTGTTGTTCATGCGTGCTGACTTAATTTGGCTTGCGCATGGTCTTTGGGGTTGCAGTGTTGAACGTTTCGGAATAAACACTTCCTTATGCATCTTTAATATTTGAAGTTAGAGGTCTCTTGCTATGTGCAAAGGTTCGCTTTTTTACATGAAATATCCCTTAGTATTGTAAATAATAACACCGCTAGATCTTATAAAGTGTCTGTACTTTTGTAGATGAGAGGTTACTGTTTTTAAAGTAAACAATAGAGAAGAGTGAGTCCTGATGCCATTTAGAAGAATTTTGTGTGAGATCATTACAGTTACATCCACATGAACAAATCATGCTGTTTCTTTTCCTTTCGAGTGTCATACACCAGCAATGTTGATCAGTGGCGGACCTTGAGCCCATACTATGTGTATGGGGGGGAGGGGGGTGTCGATTTATCCTTTTGGGATTGTACTGAAGTACACTCGCCTGGCAAGTCAAGGAACTCCAAATATATCTCACTAATATGAATAAATTACCAAATAACACAATTATTTTAAGGATAATGCAGTCGATCCATCACTTGATTACATGAAATGAGAAAAGACTTTTCCTACAGGAAAATGTTTATAAGGGCAGGAAGGCTGGGCAAAAACATGTCAGACTATTGGTAGGGCTACTGCCATCGTTATGGGGTGGCGGAGGGGGTTGGGGGGCAAATGGGCTAAAATGCCAGAATGCATGCGTTTGGGAGCAAATTCCAATGGCCTGGCGAGCGCTCCCCTGGCTGCAACGTAGCTCCACCAGTGATGTTGATACTGGAACCAGTAACACTGGAGAGACCAACTCTCCTACCCACTGACATCAGTGTGTAATGTTCCATGTAGGAACTACCAGCATCATTGCTAGCTGCTGCCATGCTAGGAGCCTGAATGCTGTATTGATGCTATTTAGGGCTAGGCCTACACATCCAACCCAATGATTTTGCCTTTAATCATGTGCCATTTGCAATAGCTATTTTTGGGGCGATTGGAGTTAGCTTTGATCATAGGAGGGGGAATGAGATGATATGCTTGTGAGTTGTGAATATAGCTAGATCTTCAAAGGGTTTATGTCTGTTCCACATGAATCTGGCTGTGCAAGGGTGCTGGAATACCATTAGAAACTGACATTGGAATGGTTTTGGACCCAGGAGAGGATCTTGTATAGGATGTAGATTATAGAGTAGAGGGCCTAAAGCACCCCTCCCTGATAGTTTTAGAATGCCTTCATTCATTGCTATATATTTTTAGAACATAGTTCATTTTCATGATTAAAAATTTGAGGCATGCGATTTATCACTTCACCAAGTGACATGGTTTTTTACGAGGTTTTAACATTCGATGTGTACATTGGTTTCAAGTTCCATTAAAAAAAGAGTTGTGACAAGTTTCTTCTCTTTGCATTTTGTCTTTACATTGTAGTATCACCCTGATGTCAATAAGGACCCTGGAGCAACCGACAAGTTTAAAGAGATAAGCTCAGCCTATGAGGTATGTGCTACATGGTTTAAATATTGTTCGTGAGCTATAATCTGACCTACTCGGTAATCAGTTTGGATGGAATTGCCTGTCTGAGTTGAGTTCCTCTGTCTTGGTTCACTTTTTACTATTTTTATTAATCAAGAATAAGGCCTTTTCGATTTCCTTTTGGTCTTTGTTCAGCGTTTGTAGTGCTGAATCTCATTATCATCAGGTGCTGTCAGACGATAAGAAGAGGGCGTTGTATGACCAGTATGGTGAAGCTGGGGTTAAGAGTGCGGTTGGGGGTTCTGCTGGAGCTTATACAGTACCGATTTTCAACTCTTCTTTGCTATAGCATTTAAATGCAGTATCTTTCAATGTGATAATATGTATAACTTGAGTTACTTGGCTTGTAAGAACATTAGACTACTGACTGCAAATTCTTTCTGCTTAAACAAGACTTGAGTTCTTTCCCATTTCTCTGTGCAGACTAATCCATTCGATCTGTTTGAGACATTCTTTGGAGCAAACATGGGCGGTGGTGGTGGCTTTTCTGGTATGGACCAGAGCGCTTTTAGGACACGCAGAAGGAGCACAGCTGCTCAGGGTGAAGACATCAGGTTTGTTGTAGATGGGTTGAAGTGAATGATATTCAGAGCCAAGGTGTTTCTCTAGTGAAGAGGACTTGCTAAAGCTGTTCAAAAAAAAAGTTAATAACATCGTGATTTCTGATTAGTATGAATTTGGTCACAGCTGCATGTTTTTGTGGTCCAGCATTATTTGCGAGAAAGTCCATCATTACATGCAAACCAATATAGAAGAGAAAAATTCAAAGAAATATATATTACTAGTATGAAATTAATCAAATTATAGTACACTATCTTGTTTTGTGGTCTTTGATGTCTTGTGTTTGTTAGCAACAAATATTATGGTTATTAGTTCTGGCATATTGCTTGTTCTTGTGCCCGAGGTAGTATGAAGAAAGAAACCTTGTTCCATGAAATTCTTGTACGAAGTTGTAGCCGTAATTTATAACATTTTGTATATATAATCTAGTGTGATTTCTGGACTTACACAGATTTATTCCACCAGATATGATGTGACTCTAGGGTTCTCGGAGGCAATATTTGGAACAGAAAAAGATATAATATTATCCCATTTGGAGACTTGTGGTACCTGTAGTGGTTCTGGTTCAAAGGTTGGCTCAAAGGCAAGAATATGCTCCACTTGTGGTGGGCGAGGGCAAGTAATGCGAACTGAGCAAACGCCATTTGGTCTCTTCTCTCAGGTAACAATGACACATAATTATTTATACCCTTATCGTTATTCCAGACCTTAACCGTCAACACACACTGAAAACCGTTGACAGCTTTCATTTTACAATAAATAGCTCCGGGGCTATATTCCATTGGGGGCTTTATAACAAAATAAAGATTAGCAAATGTGAATGAGATATCATGAAACTGAAGATGTCCTGTACTATACACTAGGGCATGAACTAGTTATCTCATGTTAAATGAGTACAAATGTCGAACTTCAACATTGAGAGTAGCAAACAAGACAAAGTGAGAAAGAACATGGGCTAAAGCGGACTTTACTTTGGCAATGCACCTGGGAGCTTAGCACCTACGGAAGCTGTGTAGACTCCTGAATTGATTGGTAGTAGAATTCCTTTTTATTTCAAAAAATGAGTGATTTTATTTCGAGAACACGTATAAACTAATTCAATGGGTTGAAAGAGCCAGGAGATGGCAATTTGCACTGAATTTAGCATCATTCAGAACATGACAGATCTCCTATTTGTCCAACTATCTTGCCATCCTCGTTTGATGCTAGATGGCACCGAGTTATACCGCTCACTTCTGTAAACTGGTCTAACAGTAGCATCTTGTAAAATATGCTCTTTATAAGCTGTTGAGGCTTTGGGTTTAATTTCAGTACAGTATCAAAAAAATCAGTTATGACTAGTCTTGGTAGCCTGTACATTTAGTTTTATGTTTAAGTTTAGTTCAATTTAGTTGTTTATGAAAAACTTATATTGTTCATAGAGCTTTTCCTATTCTTATTTTGTAGGTTTCTATTTGCCCAACCTGTACAGGAGATGGTGAGGTCATTTCAGAGTATTGCAGAAAATGCTCTGGAGAGGGGCGTGTTCGTGTGAGAAAGGAGATCAAAGTAAAAATTCCTCCAGGAGTTAGTAAAGGTAGTACTCTTCGTGTACGTGGTGAAGGTGACGCAGGACCAAAAGGGTAAGTAAATCAGTTTTAGAAGATCCTAACATAATTTTATACTCCCTCCGACCCATATTAGTTGACTCGAATTTGTCTAGATTCGGATGTATCTAGGCATGTTTTAATACTAGATACATCCGAATCTAGATAAATCCAAGTCAATTAATATGGGTCGGAGGGAGTACTTCATACTTCGATCATTTTGAAACACTCCCAAGTGATCATTGTGGTCCTAGAGGTAATTATGTGGATATTCTCTATAAATTTGTTGATTGATATGCTTAGGTTTACTTGTAGCCTACGTTACATATGTTTGAAATTAACAACCGTTAAAACACGACAATTGGGCTGTGGAGTACCTCCAATGGCACTCACATCAGATGCACTCATGCACACGCCATTCTTGAATTGATCTATTGTGTAGGCGAGTGGAAGGATGTGAAGAAAATATTTTAATGCGTTAGCGCATACAGCAATGCGAATTAACTTTGGAGTTATAATGTATTTAAATTTCTACTTGTAGAGGGGCATTGCTATAGTTTAGATTTATGATTGTGCCTGCATTTAAGAAAAACTTTCAGGAAATGTTCAGATCATGTTTTGTATGCTGTGTGCCTTTCTTTAGCTTCCATATAATTGCTGTGGTTTATCATGTTCTGCCTTTTAAGTTCTTATATAGCTTTACTTCATTGCATGGTATCCAAATAAATCCATGCTGAATCCACATGGGATGTTCATTAAGCCACATCTATTTGTAACCATGATGTAAACCTCCTCGGAGGGATGTAACAAACTCTAACTTTTCAATATAATGAAACGCAAAGCTTTTGCGTTTTCTCAAAAAAAAAAATGCTGAATCCATTTTTCTTTTGGGAAACAGAGGGCCTCCTGGAGATCTTTTTGTTTGCCTTGATGTAGAGGAGCCATCTGATATTAAAAGGGATGGTATCAACTTGTATTCAACTGTGTCGATAAGCTACATTGAAGCTATTTTGGGTACTGTTGAAAAGGTAAGTCTTTCTCAATAGGAGTTTCCTTCTCTGTATGATCATCAATTCTGATATTTGGTTTCAGCTATGCCTTTCTTTAGTTAGCACATATTCAGTTGAATGTATGAAGTTGTCACTTCACCTAATTAGTGATTAGAAACAACTTAGCAAATCAAAATTGAGATCAAGATCTCACTAAACTAAAAATAGCTTGGCTGTTTCATTGTAGTTATGATATAATTACTCCCTCCGACCCATATTACTTGACTCAAATATGTCTAGATTCGGATGTATCTAGCACTAAAACTTGACTAGATACATTCGTTTATAGATGAATCTAAGTCAACTAATATGGGTCGGAGGGAGTACCAAACTTCTAGTGGAGGTGTATGTGTTGTGAGATCCTAAGTGTGTGAAAGTTTATTCCCCCGTTGCTTGTGCAATTGATTGTATTTTCCTGCTTCGTGTGTCCTGTGGAAACCAAAAAACTAGTTGATGGGCTTACAATTAAGCAATTGATTGTAATCATCAAACAGAAGAAGTAATAGTTTTATTTAACTGTTATCCCTGGATAAAATTAACTATATCTTGGATCATGTTCAGCTCTAATTTTTTAATGCTAATATTCCCCCCTTACGTGTTAAGATTGAATTTCTCAAACGTCAGATCTCTGTAATTGGAACGAAAGCAAAGAACTTCCTGATGTTCCTTGCTTTCATGACCAGATGAGGTGACCTCTTGACCTAGACTAGATGCCACATTTGATTAGAAGCAAAGTCTGTATTAGCCATGATTTTTCAATCATGTTGTCTTGAGCCAAGCTACAGTAATGCGAAGCCTGGTCAATATTTGTTTTGCTCGATCTTCATATTTTTGTGCCTTGGTAGTTGCTGGTTGTTTCAAGTATGGTGGGTGACATATTGTAGTTGTTGATGTCATGTATAGACTATTGCCTACTACTCCCTCCGTTTCATAATATAAGATGTTTTAGCTTTCGTGAAAGGGATGTATCTAGACATCTTTTAGTGTGTAGGTTCGGAGTAAATTTACGCACTAAAAGGAGTCTAGATACATTCGTTTCACAAAAGCTAAAACATCTTATATTTTGAAATGGAGGGAGTATGTTTAAATTATGGTGTTGTGTAATTGTTCCTTTCAAAATCTTATTGCAAGCAGGTCAGAACTGTTGATGGAACTAGTGAACTTCGAATACCTCCAGGCACCCAACCTGGTGATGTAGTGGTCCTAGCGAAGCAAGGTGTTCCGTCATTGAATAGGCCATCTATCCGCGGTGATCATCTATTCACTATTAAGGTTTCTATACCAAAACGTATAAGGTGAAAATACACTTTGTCTCTTGAGCTTACTTTTTGAGTATGCTCCAATACTCTGGAAGTCTGGAGCTACATAAGCACTCGACTCTTGTCTCAGTGAATTACTATAAGCTGGTGTTTCTTTCAGTGGGCGCGAAAAAGAGTTACTTGAGGAACTTGCGTCATTGACCACTGGTGGTTTTCCTCGTGCACCTGTGAAGCCAAAACGTAAGCATGCATAGATTAGTTCCTTTGTTTGTTTCTCCATCTCTTCAGCAAAGAATCATTTCGTCAGAACTTTGTTGGTGTCCTATCATTATTGCTTGCTCATGTGGGATGAAAAGAAACTAAAGTCTTACTTGTGTGTTGCAGCTATACATCAAGAGAACGGAAGCAGTGTTGCTCAAGAAGTACCGGAACAACCTGGTGAAGAGGAGGTTGACTGGTTGAAGAAACTTTCAGATTTTGCTGGGTAAATATTAAACTCAATTTCGTTATAATGCGATTGCTGGTGTAAGGTATTTGGTCTTGTTTGCGTGTCATCATTGCCGGAGGGCTGTTCTCAAAACCTCCGCTGATGACTACCATTTATCATAGAATTTGTTCTTGTTGATTTTTCCGTCGTTTCATGTTTTCTGCAAAATGTTTTTATGTGGAAATTCATGGTCTAAAAGTTCTTCAGCATGATGTCTCTAGCTGGTTTCTGGTGCTGAAGAAAATTCTGAACTGTTCCCCTTCAAACATGTTAGAATTCCAAACATATGCTGACAACAGACATGTTAAAAAATTCGAAATATAAGCGAACAATGTTTGGATAAGTAGAGTGCAGAGTAACTGTCAGTTTGAATGTAGAGGCCTGCTTGTGTTGTAGTTGGACCAAGACCATGACTAAACATTTGAATATTTTCGTTTGGTTTTGCTATTATTAGAGTTGGTTGCAGTATCTTGTGTAGTATTATGGTGTGATGATGAGCAAGCAATTTCCCTGTTGAATTCTTTCAGATCCATTGTCAACGGGGCATCCAAGTGGCTGAAGGACAACCTGTAGCTCTGTAAATATTTATTACTGCAGAAAGCATTCTATTACAACACATCAGCTATGCTGTTGCCCAATCTTCAATTCTTCAGTTCATCGGGATTCGACGCTATGTTAGGTGATCTGTGTTGGAGATGTTCGTCCTTTGCAGGCTGTGAAGTGGCAACGGAGAGCTGGTTGAGTGTCAACTAATTTTATTGACGTCATTTTTGTTTTTTGATACGGTTGTAAAGAGCGTGAATTTTGCTGTAGTTGCACTCATTTTCAAAGAGCTGAGTCATGGACGCTGATATTGCACTCAACAAAGCTGTAAATACATATATTTTCCCGGTAGAGCATCTCGGTACATTGGGCTGTGGAATTCGATATCTTTGTTACCCTAAATTCAGAGTATATAAATGGACACCTGTATCCTGAAATGCAACTTTTGCAGTAGAAAAGGTATCCAGATACAAGAACCTCTCCATGTTCGTTCCTTTTTCATCTTACAAGGTACTCCCTCCGTCTAGAAATATAAGACAATTCTAGATACATTGTTTTCACAAAAGCTAAAATGCTTTATATTTCTAAAAGGAGGGAGTACGTGTACAAAATGAAACTGAAGAAAGACACGCCGTATATCATCTGAAGAGAGACAAGACTCCTTGGTTTTAATCCTCCGTGGAACTCAGCTTGAGCAAGATGAGCACGGCGGCTACCATGGGCAGAGACACCATCAACAGCGCCTGCACGATGTTTGGCCGCGTGATGTCGGGGAGCAGGACGCTCCCGTACTTTACAGCAGCGGCTCCGCCGACGGACCCGAGGCCCAGCGTCCACAGATAACTTGAATCATCCTGGTTGTTTAAGACATGGTGAATGAAATGAAAGGGAAATCGATTCAGAAACCAATCAAAGCAAATGGATCTGGCAGGAAGCAACATAATACTACATGAAGATGAAGATAACCGGAAGCCTAGATTAAATCGTCAGTTAAGACAAAAACTTGGGCACGTGAAAGAAGCAACGAATTCAATCTGATGCTACCACGGAAGAACAGTAGTGGCGGCCAGAGCCTGGATAAAGGTGGAGATGCATGGAACAAGCGTCTAAGGCATTTGGAAGCGGCCGACTGACCTGCGGGACTGGCCCCTTGCTATCGGGCTCCGCCCCGGCGCCGTTAGCGTTGCAGGAGATACTGGCGCGACCGCCGCCGCCCCTCCTCCTCGAGCGCCGGCAGCCCACGCGGAGGCTGAGCGGCCGCCGCGGCGACGCGCAGGAGATGGGGGTGCCGGCTGGGGATGGCGCGGCTACAGCGCACGCACCCGCCATTAATTGAGGTCGAGACGAGAGCGCCGACCACCTCCACCTCCGCGAGCGACAGGAGGCGGCAACTGTTGTGCGTTATCCACAAGACCACAGTATATTAATAACAATAACTAAAACTGCATCCACATTCTAATAACCCATGCATCCGAAACAATTTTTAGATTCGCAGGTCAAAAATAAAACAATTTTTAGATTCGCATGTATCTAAATGTTTTTTCGTGAAATTCTACCGATTATTAATAATTATCAACAGTATGACAAAGAAACCTATATGTAATAAAAATTATAAATAGGTCCATGGACCACGTAGCGACGATTACAAAAACTAGCACAAGCCGATGGTGCACCATCATTCTCGCTCCGCTATCACCCGAGTCAGGCAAAGCTTGTCTTAGTAGAGCTTATTATAGTTAACAGACGTAAAATTATCGTGCTAAGGATCCAAAGACCAGCGCACTAAAGCAATAGCCACTCGCCGGTGCGGGGCCGTGGTCCGCCACACCCTAAGACCCCGAGGCCACGGGAGACACCGACGACATCACCGACCAGAGTACCAAAACCAGATCGGTTCTAGCGCAACCTCCACAATCTCTTCTCCTGTGGTACTGGTTCGGTTATACCTAATAAGCACATAATAGTATACTTTGTGTATCTAAACCATTTTAGTGTCTAGATAATATGATTTATCTAGACAAAACTCAAGCAACTTATTTCTGAAACGAGGGAATACTAGTTAAAAAATTCACCAGCTCCGAAAGTTTTACTGTTATGTTGGTCCGTGGTAGGATGGCAAGCGGCACCCACATAACGACCCACAAAAGTTAAATATAGGGAAAAAAAGTCCCAAAAACTAGCAAAATTAGAGAAGTACTAGTTAAAAATAGTGCCGCAACCCGCCCGGGACACCCTTGTCCGTGGAACGTGAGTGATCACAGATGCTGTAGAAATGTTGGTACATGGCACAACAATCACACGTTTAGGAGAGAGCGTGAGACCAGAACACGGTGTTCTGATTTTATTCGGTAATCCAATTCGCCAATTCGGTCTTACGGAGGCAAATGAACGTACTAGGTGAGAACACGTTTCAAAATGTAAAAAAATTAGAAAAAAATATTTGCATGTACATCCGAGCACTAAGGGCATGTTTGGTAGCCATCCCATCTCAGATATTCCCACTTCAACCGGAAATTTCTTGTTTGTTAGCTCAGTTCGCGCATCTGGGCAGTGCCTATCTCAACCGAAAACAGCCTCTCAGCCCTGCCGAGATGCGAAACCCGATTCGAGCTTCGCATGTCAGCCCTGCCGAACTCAGCCGGAAAACTAGAGCCCCGTGTCCCCGAAAAAATCTCCGCGTGTCCCACTCGCGAAAATCCCCTCGCCCCCCTCAGACTGCCGCCCTCGTCTCCATCACCGCACCGCGCGGCCCCGCCTCATCTCCATCACCGCACCGCCCCTCTCCATCTCCGGCCGCGCCGCCCTGCCTCGTGTCCGTCACTGGCCGTGCCACTCCACCTTGTCTCCATCACCGGCCATGCCGCCCACTTCGTCTCCGCCCCAAACTCCGGCTCATCGCGCCGCCTCCCAGCGCCCCAAGCTTTGGCTCGTCGTGCCGCCTCCCAGGGCCCCAAGCTCTGCCTCGTCTCCAGCGACGGGAGAGCACCCAGTGCCCCAGCGAAGCGACGGGAGAGCACCAGCAACGGGCGTGGACGCGCTAGGATCTGCGCTTGGACCTGATTGATTTTTACGTTTTGTGTATAAGGACCTGATTTTATTTTATTTTCATCCTAAGGACCTCTGTGTAAAAATTTCGAGTCCATCTTGTTTTAACTCACAGAAGCCACCAAACAACATCTAAGCTGAGCTTGTTTCAGCAAACCCAGGCTACCAAACAAGTGAGAAAATCTTAGATGAGCTTGTTTAGGGGCAGCAAGTATGAGGGGAGATGGGGATTCTGAGTTGCCCCGGTTTACCAAACACACCCTAAATGTTGGTACACAAGTTTGCGGGGGAAAAGAACATTTTAGACGAATCGCCGGACATTCCGACAAGCTGTTAGACATTCTACCAGACTATCCAGCCGCTGCCGCCAAGCTCTGCCGCGCCAGCCCTGCCGACACATGCCTACGATGCCAAGCCGAGGCGTGCGCCAGCCAGGCTGAGTCACCGGCTCGCCGGACCCGACCGCCACCATTACCACCGCGTGTGGAAACGGCCATCGCCGGCCATGATCCGGTGTACATGCATACCTTTTTTTCCTTTAAGTAGAGCTCGTACTAGCTACGTATTATTTGGTTGAGTTATATGCGGTTTTGTACAGGATTACATATATGTGTATATATTAATCACGAAGGAGTATTAAGCGCTCTAAGCCGTTCGTGTTTGAACTCGTTATACGAGTTTGTACGAGTTTAGAGGGGAGGTAACTCGTAGATGCCATTTGCCATCCATTGCCTAATTTTTTTGATAAAAAGGCGTTTTCCCCGGTCTATTACATTTTGCCTTACTTCTTTCTTGCATATCAAGGAACAAAGAATGTAACAGATGTGAGGACTCGAGCATTGTTGTTGGAATTTGGTGAGTATTGGATTGTTGGCATGTTAGACAAATTTTGAAATTCTCTTTGGCCCATTTGTGCACGGCAGCTTATGGTTGTGCTAGTGGTGCTAAATTTTAGTCCCACATTACTATTTGAGTGAGAGTTATACATCTTTATATACTAGTCTGTTCCACCACTCACTAGGTGTGAAAAGAAAAGCAGCTATCGCGCACTCCTCCTTCGACACTCGCCGCGCCGCTGAGCCGAGCTTTATTTTTGCTAGCCGGGAAAATCAAATCATGGATTATTTACGAGTCATATAGGACGTGGGCTGTTAATCGGAACCGCTTACCACACGCGTCTCCTTTCAGTCTATTGCGTCGGCGTGCACCGCAGACCGGGGCAGTAGGATTCCGGCACCTCGCCTTCTTGTGAACCTGTACGGGTGAGGGATGATCATTGGGGAGCGCTTCCGCGCGACTACTAACGCCATCACGAACGACTCTTTCCTCGACAAGGACTTCTTCCCGGACATCAGCAACCTCTACATCGACACATGGTTGCCACCGCTGCAGCTACCCCTGTAGCCGCTGTCGTTGCCGCTACACCGTATGTGATCTCAATCCATCTCTTTCAGATTATGCTAGAATATCTATTTCTAGCACTTGGTATAGATGTAATAGTTTTGTCTTGTGTAGATGTAATATGTTCATCTACTCTATTAGTTTGCGTGATCTATTTAATTGCTATATGTATGATCATGCTTTGTCGATTCTTTATTCGGATTAAATCATATAGCTTATATTTTCAACAATTGCAAGCTCACAACCAAACCGGAGACCTTGGAATCGATGTGTAACTGTGGACGACCAATGCTGGCCCGACACAAGACATGAAATCCATCAACCAAAGACTTAACTGTGCCCGCTCTCCGAAGGCCCCCTTGACCCAGATAGGCTAACACTTGCAACGTTTCTTCGCAATGAGTGTAAGTGAGATCTTTCGAGTGTCTGGCGAATGATATTTGCCTATTTGCCTCTGAAAACCAATCTGGTCATCCTTCTTTCGCTAAGCAGAGACTATACCACCCTGTAGAACATTTTAAACCAGCTGTAGTGCTATCTTGTGCCTATTCTGCTTCCACTTGGGTAGCTTTGAAAAAGCCTCCTTTGACATGCCAAACTTCTCCCTGAACTCCGCCGAAGATAGGTACGTCTGCGATGTGCAAGTGAAGTGGCGTTAGACTGTTTTAGATTTGGAGGAGGATTAGATGATTGACGGCAGAAAAGAAGAGTAGGATACCTCAAGCTTCGTTTGGTCAATGTTTGTGGCAGGATTGGTGGAAGATCTCCTCAAGCGATCATAAGGGTATACATGAAGCGCTTCCTCCTCTTCGTGTACTAACAAAACACAGCAGGTCAAAGCAGTATCTTCGCAATGGTCAAAACTTGTTTGCTGATAATATTAGCATACCTCTGCTTGGGTTTGGCCCATTTTCTCTCTGGCGGAGGTGGTGAAAGATTGTCTCCGGTGGAGGGGGTAACAGATTTTGCCGCGTGGGCTGAAAAAACAGCCACAATACGAGTTAATTAACATGGTAGGTTGAGATGAATTCGAACCCCAAGGCCACTGGATTTTTGTTGCAAACTATGAACAAAATACCAAACAAAATACATCCAATCTTGCCTCTATAAGTTCATATACCCTAGCTACTTGCTACAAGCATCGTTCCCCACCCAGGCTAGCACCGGGGAAACCCTAGCCCCCAAACACCAGCGCTGATGACTCCCCTCCACCTCCTCACACACTCTGCCACCGGGAGAAGCTTGCGCGGTAATCAACATCGACGGCGGCGACGCAACTTCTCGTGGCGAGATCGCAAGTGGACCTTGGTGCGTGGAGGTGGGGTCAGGCGAGTGGTAGTGGTGGACTTTGGCCGTCCTCCGGTGGGGTGGTCGATGGTGGTGGCAAGCTGGTGATCCAGTCGACGCAATATTAGGAAGATGAGGCTGCCAGTGAAAATTAGACTTTAAAATTCAGTCATGGCGGACGATGGTGTTGTCTATGTGCCACTACCTTGTTGAAGGTACTGTCGTTGCAGCCATTATCTCCTCTCTCGGGTTGCTCCGGGGGGACCCTAGATATAGGTCTCGCAGATCGAACAATGGTGGCGCTATGGTGTTGTTCTCCCTCCTAGGGCCTAGAGCAAGTGCATGCTGGAGGCGTCGGGAGATGGAGTGGTGTGATATCTACAGCGTCGACGATGGCAGGTTTCGCAAGCGTGGTGCAGCAGGGTCTCCACGATGGACACGTGATAATGGATGCACGCATGGCAGTCTTGTTGTCTGGCGTCATGACAACAGACCTTACAAGGTCAATGTGTCGATCCCTGTCCTGAAGATGGGTTGGCGGAAGACGGTGGCTTCTGGATCATGCGCATACGGTGTGAGCTGAGGGTAGGATGAACCAGTATTTTATGCTTCCGGCTTGCCATTGGGCGACATGATGAGGCCTCGGGAATTAGGAAGTGGGCATCAGTAGGTCAGGGCACATGGCCCAGATCATGGACACCCCAATCATTAAGCTTGCAGGTGTAGTGTCACCAGCAAGATGGCTTTGGGTTGATTAGTGTATTCGTTTTGTCAGACTTTTTTCACTACTGCCTACACCAGAAATAAGTGACTACCATATGTCTGAATTTGCATGTATCTAGTTATCTACACAGTAAAATACGTCTAGATATATGTGATTCTAGATAAATCCAATCCAATTATTTATGGACTGAGGGAGTAATATAATAAAAAGCATGTGCGCATCTTTTTGATGCAGAGGCATAAGGTTTCGACCTCCTTTCTGAAAAATCCAACCTTGCCTCTACTGCAAGGTTAATTAGGCAAAGTATACGTGTGTGTCCGTACCAGGTGAGCTAGCTACTCAAAGTAATCGAGTCTAGTTAGGGCCATGTGCCCCAACCTACCGATGCCCAAATCCCCAAGGTCGTGCTGTCAGCCGAGGTTGAATGCATCTAGTCGTGTGCGGAGAGGAATGCAAACATTGTATTTTTTTTCTCAATTCATACGATAATATACCTTCTTGAACATTGCAATCTCGTCATGTAATTCTGTCGCACGGAGGATCTTGTCATGTAAAAACTGGAAGGCGGGGTTCTCGAGCAGCTCCTCGGCTGGTTTGACATCGGACAAGTCCTTCTCATGCATTGCGTTGGTGATATCCTCGACTGAGAATGAAATGCTGAATTGCAAAAGAGAGTATGTTAGAACGATGTGTCCCTTGGTCTAATCTAAGAAGTATATATAATATCATCAACACAATTGGAAATGGTACTTGTGTTACCTCGAATTGTCATTTAACAAAAATGAACTACATTTTGCATTGATGGAGTCCTCTGACATTAGGAGTTTACTAAGGACCTGGAAATATTGGGAGGCAAGTTATGTTTGTCCTTTAAATTTTTTTCTCCATAAAGGGCAATAGATTAATATGGTGTGAGTATTAGTAAATGCATACTATAGCTAGAACATTAACTCAGGGATGGAAATATCGCATCGATAAGAAAGCATGGTGGGGAATAAAGCTGTGAAAGTCTTATTGAAATGGAGCTCACATCCGAGGATACACTTTGTGTATTGTACTTGGCGTCCATGTATTGTGTACAAATTCTGTATAGTTGTTGGACACTCAAGATCTACAATGTAAACAATTGATTATGACCAGGGCGTTTTCATACTTTGCAAAAATAAACCAGATCGAAACCATGGGAAAATCAACAAAATCGAAAGGTGGATAATAATTCTAAGCTTTTACCGGACAAAGCTCATGTACTATCTCATTATAAGATATTCTGTTCTTATGGAATACAACCTGAAAAGATTAATGAAAATGCATCAGTACTTGCAAGTCACAATCCACAACAGGGAAAGATATATTCAAATTCAAATCCAACCCATTCTCCTACTTTATTTATTCATCAAAGCTATGAATTACGAAGCTTATTGAATTCAACGATAAATATGGCAACATTATAGGATGGTAGTAAGATACATATACACTAGGCGCGTGTTGAAATTACATATACATGTAACTGAATACTCATCCGTTCGGTAAAAGAAGGCATATAAATATTATTGAAGTCAACACATGTGAAGCTTGACCAAACCTTTAGAAAAAAACATTAAATTCTACAATGTCAAATCAACCTTATTGGATACATCATTAAAATTATTTTCATAGTATATCGATAGACTATTATAATTTCTGATTGTTTTTTTCCTAAACTTGGTCAATCTTTACATCGTTTGACTTCAGAAAAAATGTATATGCCTTGTTTTCAGAAACGGGGGTATTAGGACAGAACACCATACCAAAAAGCCAACAGCCTGTCTGGTGTGCCTGATCTCATCCCATGATGCTGCTGCATACTGTAACCAAGGAACTTCAGTAATTTGAATCAATATACGAAAATAAACTCAGCAGGCATTTCACCTCGGTTGTTGCCCTTTTACACCACAATTCCAACTCAGATAGGCCGGCTTGGACATACTGACCATTGCTGAGGGAGCAACACCAACGACGATCAAGCAGACTGCAGAACAAACTATAATCATGTACTTCCTCCAAGACGCTTTTGCAGGCTAATTTAGCTTGTCAAAATGTCTTATATTAGGGAGCAGAGGAATACTACACAAGCTTCCGCAGAAATAAAAATCATAACTTCAGAAGATAAGCTCACCTATTGAATAGCTGTACATTAATGTATGAGAATATCTGGGTGAAAATTTTCTGAGCTAAGACTGGGGGTACCTGAGGAGAAACCAAACGACAGTTAAACATACATCCAGCTGGGGAGAATCTCATACAAAAAAAGTCAAAGAGAGATGCACACATGGTTATCTTGCAGAACTTTTAGATGGACATCCAAGTTCCCAATAATTTTCTGCCAATGGTTGCTCTGATCTTGACCAGATGACCTTGCAGAAATTTCCATCATCAATTTTCCTGGAGCCTTGTGATCAACAGCAAGCGTTGTTGATAATAAATCATAAGTATGTTTATACTCATGTACCAACTAGCAACTTACAGTGCCTAATGCCAGTTACCAATAAAGAGAAAACATCTGAAGGGAGGATTTTTTTTTTTTTGGGGTGGGTAGAAGGCAGGATACGTTACCTCGATGCATAGAGAAATCAAAGATGACAATTCCTGTTTAATATTATCACGAATTTTTCCATATATCTGCTCCACATAAGCATTTAACTGCTGCATGAAAAGCAAGGCAGGATACTTGGCCTCAACGTGGTGCTCATCAGTCGCCTCAACGTGCATGTTGGCAGAAGGTGCAGACCGCAAGCCCTACACAAATAAATTGACAGCATCAGAGTCCAATTATCGCCAATCCACCCTCCCCCCCCCCCCCCCCCCCCCCCCCATTTTATGAGCATTAGAAAGGAAATAGCATACTTGATCCGTTGTACCATGCGCACCAGCAGCTTTGAGACTTGTTTGTACAAGGAAAAGCAAGGTAGACGTATTTGAGAGCCAATAAGCAAGGTTATCATTGACCTCCTCATTCTGCATCAAATATGCATGGGTTGTCAATCGTTGTAGAGTTGGGGGATTATCCCCCTTTTCGGAAAATATGTAAGTTGACTTTGCGGGAGGAGGGACACGAAGTGGCATGTTCAAAATTGAAGCATTAAACTTGTTTACACTTACTCCTGAATGTAATATCCAATTTTAAAAGGATAATTATTATGCATTGATCTAAAGCTAGCTAGCCTGAAGAGCAGCTAGCTAGTGAAGTAATATGATTATATCAGTATTCTAATATTATTAGTGTAATAAGAAGTGAATTAGATTTCCAGATATTGGACAGCTACCAAATGAAAAAAAAGAAATCAATCAATGATCGCTCATTTATACTAATTTGACTTATGGCTTGAATATTAAGGAAAAAGTTAAGGTTCCAGATTACCTCTATCGCAGATCCTATTAACTGAATAAGATGGTCAAAAACACTGGTCTGCTCAACCTCAAAATATTTCCAGTGAAGGAGACATTTATATATGGTAAAAGCAGCAATTGGCGTCCCCTTACAGTAGCCAAGGTTTTTTGCTACGCAGTCAATAAGTGCATCCACGTTTTCCTATGGAAAAATTAGTGTTAAACCACCACGTTTACAGAATCAGTTTAACAATAAATATTCTGGAGGGGAAAATCCAGAAGAGACCACCACCCCGTGGAGAAAATAATTAGAAAAGGGAGGAGGAGGCTACCTCTTCTTCACAAACAACCGTCAAATGAATCTCATCAATGTTGTGATCCGATGTATGTGTATTAAACATGTGTTCTTTAATATTTGGGGCTATAAGATCTCCGTTCACTTTTATGCTCCGCACGATAAACTCCTTGGTGTACTGCTTATTGTTAGTACTATATCGCAGTGCTGCCTTATGGCCCTGTGGCAGTGTTATATTCACACTACATTTGGATCGTGGTTTCACAATGTCCATGTTTGGCTCTATGGAGTATGGCAACGAGCTCGTTCTTTGGATATTGAAGGCAATTAAACCATCTGTACCATTGCATAGCTCAACTGACCATGATAGTATCTTGTTATGCTGAGAATTAGCAAACTGGAGCTCCAGCGGCTCAACTCCAAGCATGCCATCCTCCCAATAAGATGCAGGAGAATTTATCTGCATGTGTGCGAGAAAATAAAATCAAGTTGCATTAGCTTAATTAATTGCTAAATAGAAACGCATGTATATATACAAAAGTGCTATATATATGCCTTTCGTATCCTACCTGGCCAATGTTTGGTCCAATTAAATATTTGCTGAGATTATTCCTACTATCCATTTCAACAAATGTGCTCATTATTTCTTTTATACAAGGCCGTGCCAAGGGGTCAATCGTCAGGCAGAGCATCGCCATTTCTACACAAGTAGTTACCTGTTGGTGGTACTCAAGCGGCACTTCTTTCGCCAATTTAGCTGATCTAATCCATCGGTGCCACCATCTTCTTAGTATCTGCATTTCCACACAGATGATTCACGCCATATCTAAATATTCTTCTGAACAATATGTATACACATAGTGCACTTAGTATTCAAGCCATATTAATTATATTCTGTCAACGACAATCTAACTGCAATAATCGCAAGACAAACATATCAGTCCAAGGAATAGGCATCTGCACTCAATAGACGCTAGTGATGAGAAAAATAAAGTGAGCACCAACCACATGGTACCTTCTATGGAGCTGATCTGGCACCCGTGGTATTTTACATAAATGAAATCAACACGCAAAAAAATATTTCTAAATCTTTCATAATTTAATAAACAGTGTCGTCAATAGAAATGTTCCACTGGTCACGTGTCACCACACATTTGGTGCATTTTCTTCCACACGTTTGGAAGAAAGATATAAATTCAAGCAAATTCATCCAAGACAACATTCATAGTGAGCGCCAATGGCAGCCTTGAGTCATGGCACATGAAGCTTATCACTATAAAATCACGGAAATATATATACATGTAGTAGTTCTCAACCTGCGCACGAGAAATACAACTTTACAAACAGTTTGTAATTTAGATGTTTGATTGCGAAGTTATTTCATTTTGTATTATTGTACTTTAAAATACAGAAATAGAATTGGCAACCTAAGAATACCAGTTGTTGTGCAGGTGACACTAGTACAAAACCAAGCTTCAGATTCAGCTGTTAGAGCCGGTTTTCCCACTTAAATTGTGTTCCAACTTTAAACATGTAGAGTGTTGTTTCGAAGAAAGATAACAATGTAAGGGGCATGAAGTCCGATTATTGTCTTGTTCTTGTGACACAGACGCTCCCTGGCACGGTCAAGAATATCTTGACACCACATGTTCGACAAATACTAACAAATTTATCTGAATTCTTTAACATAGTTTCTCAAAAGGTGATCAATCCTCATAACTTGGATGACCTAAAAGAGATGTGGTGGACAACGTATACAATTTGGAGATGATATTCCCTCTGTCAATCTTCGATTTAACATAATTGAGTGGTTCTATGTTGCCCAACATGATAACATAATGATGGCTAGGACTTCGTTGCTAAAAGTATCATAATGACAGTCGACACTTGTCACACAAAGGGCAGCGCTGATCACCTCTGGCTTTGTTGATTTTTTTGTTTTCATGTTTTGTTTCACCTAGGAAACTTATTAGAAAAGGTCTAAAAATCCATTAGAATTGTATGTTAACCAAACAATAAATAAACATATAAAGGAATTGACAACCAAAAATGCACAATACACCTAAGGCAGTAAGAAAATTTAGGACATACACGGATGTGAAAAAGGTACATTGAAAATATTTAGATCAGTACACCAGATAAATATGTAGTATTTCAAGGCAATAAAAAATAAAAAATTATGGTTGTTCACAAAGAAGACAAATGGCGGCATAAATATATATATAATTGGAGTAGTATACTTATCAAGAGGAGTAATAAACCTATGGAAATATTGTTAGACAGTGCATCTATGAGACACATGGTAATACAAAGGTTATAATCATATGAACACAAAGATATACCAAAGAACTTCACTGAAACATGTCCACATGGGATTTACGAAGATCTTGCAACAAGAAACATAGAAATAGGCTCATGATTTGGATGATCCAATCAAAACATATTGCAGTATGATTCTTTTGATAAAAAAATCATTTGTGTTGTCATGTATAAATAGTTTATGCCACATGCTTATCATATACTTGTCCATATAATGCCAAAAGTTGTGGATTCCTTCCTACTAATTAAGTATGCATTGACTGAGTTCAATGACTCTCGTGGTGGTTAGTGGTCAAGCACTAGGGACACCATGAGAAATAGAGGATGGATGTTTCCTAGAAACATTTTTGGTGGCCCTTTACTGTAACCATTGTTTTTTTTTCCGCGGAAACGTGAAAAGATTTGTATTTCAACGCATTGATAGATCAAGAAGTTGTAATGTTACAAGTCCAGAATGGACCAACACCCACACCATACAACTCAACCCAAGAAAGCTAATCTAAGGGAATATCTGGCGTAATCCTCGAGCTCCCGCTTTAGCCCACAATTTTGCCTCAGCCTTGATCGTGTCGACTAGGGAAGCCACCGAGGGCGGCTCGTTGTTGAAGACAATCGCGTTCCTATGCTTCCAAATCCACCACGCCGTGACGCGAAGGGCCTCCAAGATAGGACCCCATGCTAGATAGTCCGCGAAAAAGGGCACCTAGTGAGGATGTGTGACATAGTCTCTACTGACTGGTCACAGAACACGCATCGCGGTCGGTGGGGCAGCCGCCGGAGCTCCAGCCTCTCACCGGTCCAACATCTATCTTGACACGCAAGCCAGATGAAGAACTTCACCCTAGGTGGCGCCAAGGATCTCCAGAATCTAAGATCATGGACCCCTAGAAGAGGGCATAGTAACAAGAGTTGGAGGGATATTGGCCATCAGTCTTCTACCTCCAAACTAGTTTGCCCGATTCACCCCCAGGTGCATCCCTTGCATCCTGCTCCACAGTTGTACGTACTGCCAAAGTGCAAGGGGACTGATAGCACCCGAAAAGTCGGAGATCCAGCTTCAGTCGGTAATTGCTTGTTGCACCGTCTGGTTTTTCCTGCATCGTCGTGGGATTAGCGCTAGTAGATCCGGCGCTATCTTCCCGATCGACTTTTCATCCACCCATCTATCCACCCAGAATAGCACGGACATCCCATCACCTACCACCATTGTGGTGGAAGCGAAGAAGATGTTACACTCACTCTTGGTGAACGCCATATCAATCTTGTGCCAAGGTCGCAAGGGGTCTGTGTGCATCCTCCACATCCAGCGGGCCCTGAGGCTAGTGGCCATGCGTGCGAGGTTTGGTACCCCAAGACCCTGTAGCAAATCGGCCTGCTCACCTTGGCCCAGTTGATATGGCAATGTCCACCCTCAGCATCCTTCCTGCCCACCCACAGGAATCCACGCAAAATCTTATTCACCTGCTTAAGTGCCTTCTTATTTAAGCACTATAAGTTGGTGAAGAGGAATCGCCGGATTAGGGCAAGCCGTCCCGCTTTAGGCATCATGGATGCCTTCCACGTAGGAAGCTTATCCGCAATCCAGTCAATGATTGGAAAGCTTCAGCCGGCAGTCGTCAAATCGCCAATTGTATACCAATGTATTTGATGGGGTAGGGTGCCAATTGGCACTCCATCACAGCCGCCCCACCGTTAGCCACCTCCTCCGAACAAGCGATCGGAGATACTGAGCATTTCGCACAATTACTGCGCAAACCAGATGCCTAGCCGAAAGTGTCCAGGATACCACGGATTGCGTGCAACTCATACTCATCCGGGTGAAAAATATCACCACATCATCCGCATACAGCGAGATTACTGTAACCATTGTGCCCCATTGAACTTTCTTATATTGAGAGAGAAATCAAAACAAATGTGAAGATCACAGTTTTTTTCTCGAAAAGGAGGATAACCCTTTTTGAACAAAATACCACAAGTTAACATCGATTAGATGCTCAAATGATGTGGCTCAAGATGAAAGACATTGAATTGCTTTTTCTGTTGTACAAAAGAATTTTAACGCATATGGCATTCAGTATATGACTGTACTCAAATTAAGCATAAGAGATTAGGAGAAAGGTTGAAAAACATGCGAAGATTGACATAATTTTAAAGGAGGAACTCTGCATTGTAGAAAAACTGCCTTACATTATTATTATTATCAGGGATACCCTTATGTCCAGTCACCACTTCGATGATTATGATGCCTAAACTATACATGTCTGACATGACAGTCATCCTGCCACCATGGATGTTTTCTGGAGCGGTATACCCTCTACATGAAATACGACAATTCAACCATTACGCCATAAAAATTGACATAAAGGAGCACGTGTAGATCGATTGTACAGATTTGAAGCTTACAGTGATACAAAATGGTCGGTGCTCGTAGTTTGTGAGTTTTCTACTGGTCTTGATAGGCCGAAATCCGTAATCTTGGGCACCATATGATCATCTAAGAGTATATTGGCGGGCTTTAGATCCATATGAATAATACATTTTTCCATGTGTAGATAATTCAAACCCGCGCATACTCCCTTGATTATTGTATAACGCTTATCCCATTCAAGTCCTCTTAATTCATCTACCAGAGGGGAAAAAACAGGGATTCATTATGCCCCCAATCGATAAATTCAATTTTGTTGCATGTGACTTGCAAAGTATAAGTGAAAAAATATATAATAAAGAAGAAAAAGGTATAGATCACATCGAACACCATCATACCGGTAATTATTGTGTCGAGGCTTCCATTACTCATATACTCAAAACAAAGCAATCGCTCTCTAATCTCGGCGTAAATATATCCACTCGATTCTGGGTTCTTTATTGGTATCTCCACTGTATGAGAACATAAGCCCAGAAATTTGACAACATTTGCATGATTAACCTCCATCAGGCTGTTAACCTCGCGACGGAACAGCTTGTCATTGATTGTCTTGCTGCTCATAATCCTCTTGACAGCAACATTCTTGTTCCCAACGATGCCCTGTTTAATGTTTGTCGTGAGTGGTTTCATTACAATAGGACTAATTAGCTGTGTACTTGGTACATTTCTAGACAAACAGAACACACAATATAAGGGAATCGGGTACAGAACACACATCACCCAAATCGCTCGGCTTGGTATCTGAAAGTGTACCTTATAGACCGTTCCGAATCCACCTTCACCAATTATTCTCTGTGATGAGAATCCGTCTGTGATTTTTCGTAAGGTTTCGAACGGTAGAATCGTTGGCTTCATGCTCCCCTCAAGTATTCGCTCCAGGTCATTTTTTTCCATTCTTCTATATATCTACTACACGGTCTACGAAATAGATGAACAATCAAATCAAAACTAATCAGATAAAGATCATAACCAATCAAATAGAGGAAATCTAGTCGTCCTTTGATCAATAATAGCATGCAACTGGAAGAATGGAAGTGGAGTACCTAGTACTTGAGATTTGGCCCTGTACACAGCTTCGTCTACGGATGTCAACCCCTGCATCAAGCGACAAAGATTCAAAAATGTTACGCTGTGGGGATGAGAAGTTCACAAGCACAAGACAGAATGCTAGCTAGACGTCTTCGATAGATGTTCGAATTGACAGGAGCAGAGAGCGGAATGGCTAATGCGAGTCAACGCATACCCTTTAGTGTTAGCAAATGGATCCAGATCTGAGCTCAGGGAAGACATGGCTGGAACTAGTAGAACTATGCATCTATATCTGCAATTCTGCATACAAGTCTTCTCTCTAATGTTTATATTATATTATTATTATATTATTCTTTTTTTAGCATGTACTGTATTATTATATTATTCCTGAGCTATGGTGAGGAGACGCATCGATTCCCCGGCCCAGTGAGCTGGAATCCGACGACTATCACTGCTCCCTCGGTAGAAGGTGTTGGTGGTGTTCTGGCGGCTGCTTCCGAATCAAAGGGTCATTGGCCGATTCCGCCGAAATGTCGTTCATCCTCTGAATCCCGACGTTGGGCTCATGCCTCTCGCGGCGTGGCCTGGCCGTTCCAGTCTTTGACGCACTACGGGAATAACCAGATAGGCTGACGGCCTTTTCATACGACATCGGCCTAGTTTTGCCGTCGGTGTAGGATAAATAGGCCAACGGTAGGCGTCGGCGTAAACGGGACCGTCGGTGTAGCCTAGTAGGCTAACGGCAGAGCGATGGCGTCAAGTCTACGCCGACGGCAAAGGTTTCACACCTATGCCGACGGTAAAGCCGTCGGCGTAGCTATTTTTCTTTTTTGCCACATTAATCTTAGAAAAATTATAACTAAATCATTTAAATTCAGAAAAATACATATAATATATCAAAATTTGCAGAAAAATAAGATCTATGTATATAAACTCAAATATTACATTTTTTCAAAAAAAAAACAAATACTTTCATATGACATATTTTCATTTTCCGAGTGCAAAAAACGGGGTGTTTTATGAAGCAACCATCAAATGAAAGTTTCAAAATGATAATACCACATATTTCAAAAATACTAGACCATATTGAATGGACAATTTCCCAACCTGGGTATCTTAAACCTTTCCGTCCACCCCTCGTGAAAAAAACAAATTCCTATCGAATCGGTAAGAAATGAGTTAGATTTGAACTACAGGTACATGATATGATGCTCATGATTTTTTACAAAAATCATTTTTACGTTCACCATATGCTATTTCATCAGAGATTTAATGCAAGTTTAGTGAGGCTCAGTCCCGAGCTAAGAATCTTCATGCCCCTCGATTTAGAAAGTTTGACGATAGTTTAAACTGGGCATAAAAAACTCAAAAACGATCAAAGCAATGCAAAATCTTCGCATGGTGTCATATTATGTCACATAGTTGCACGGAAAAATATCAAATTTGGTATATTCATTGTGTCTCAAAAAAACCTTCACAAAATGACCTATCTCAGTCGAGCTTTTCTGGATTTTAGGTCAAATGACCAATGTTATTGCTAGAATCACGATATAGTTTACGATAATGTGCCCATATTATGCATGCATGTGTATAATGGGATGGTGAACAATGTTGCAGGAGGAAGTTTTTCTTTTCATCAGACCGAAAAGCCATTTTTCATTTTCTGAGTGCAAAAAACGGGGTGTTTTGTGAAGCAACCACCAAATAAAAGTTTCAAAATGATAATACCACATTTTTCAAAAATACTAGACCATATTGAATATACAATTTCCCAACCTGGGTATCTCAAACCTTTCTGTCCACCCCTCGTGAAAAAGACAAATTCCCGCCGAATCGGTAGGAAATGAGTTAGATTTGAACTACAGGTACATGATATGATACTCATGATTTTTTAAAAAAATCATTTCTAGGTTCAAAATATTCTATTTCATCAGAGATCTAATGCAAGTTTAGTGAGGCTCAGCACCGAGCTAAGAATCTTCATGCCCCTCGATTCAGAAAGTTTGACGATAGTTTGAAATGGCAATAAAAAATTCAAAAACGATCGAAACAATGCAAAACCTTCACATGGTGTCATATTATGTGACATAGTTGCATGAAAAAATAACAAACTTGGTATATTCATTGTGTCTCAAAAAAACCTTCACAAAATGACATATCTCAATCGAGCTTTTCTGGATTTCAGGTCAAATGACCAATGTTATTGCTAGAATCACGGTATAGTTTGCGATAATGTGTCCATATTGTGCACACATGTGTATCATGGGATGGTGAACAATTTTGCAGGAGGAAGTTTTCCTTTTCGTCGCACGAAAACGCCATTTTCTATTTTTCGAGCACAAAAAACGGGGCATTTTGTGAAGCAACCACCAAATGACTAATTCAAAATGCTACCACCCCCATTTTTAAAAATAGTAGACCACCTTACATGCACAATTTCCCGACCAGGGGAGCTCGAAACTTTTCGTCCATCCCTGGTGAAAAAGACAAATTCCTGCTGAATCGGTAGGAAGTGAGTCCGATTTGAACTACATGTACATTATGTGATGCTCATGATTTTTTTAAAAAATCATTTTTAGACTCACAACATTATATTTCATTAGATATCCACTTCAAATTTTCTTTTTCGTCGCATCAATAAGCCATTTTTTCCGAGTGCAAAAAAGGGTGTTTCATGAATCCTAACATAGTTTCGGTTGTTTTAGTGTTAACAAGATATGATACATAATTAAATATATGATAGGGATGTCATATTTCGATTCCTCTCATTTTTCTGATCGATTTGGATATATTATTTATCGAATTACGATTTACGGATTTGTAGTTGTGAATTATTCAATATTAAATGGAAAAGGGCAAAATTAATAAAATTTGTTTTATTTTAATTTGAATACAAGATTATTATTACTTATTCTTTGTTGTTTACTTAAATAAATATTTGAAATTTTAAAAATAAAGACGTGTGATACCATCGTCCAAGGGTTAATAGGATTGATATGGTAATATTATCAGTAAGATTTAATTTTCTGATTAGAAGCTCATCTGAAAGGAACAGAGAAGTTAAGCGTGCTAGGGCTAGAGTAGTGCTAGGATGGATGACCGATGGGGAAGTTTGACCATTAGTATAATTTAACCGGAAATTAATTATACTTAGAGTTAAAAAATGCGTGTGAGATTAACGAGTCAAATAATTAAAAAATGCTTGTGAGATTAATAATTCGAAAACAAAAACAAAAAAAAATTTGGAAAAAAAAATTGAAAAAATGAAAATAGATAGGCCGACACTTATCTAGGATCGAAAAAGAGAGTCGGACTATTTAAGGGATGACGATCATTCGCCTATAGTCCGATAAGGTATATCGTGGGGCAAAAGGGACTTAGATGAAAGGCGCATTGGAAGGTATGTCGTCATGACTTATTGGTACTTGGGAGTTGGCACGTTCTGCTAGGAGCTGCTACCAACTGATCGATCACGAGTGAGACTCGAAATCGTGTCCGGGTTACCATGAGCCTATCGGGTCACACATTTAAGAGCGGGAGCAAGTTTGGGTTAGACCCAAACAGGAAACCTATTTGGGTTGGACCCAAATAGAGACATGGACTTAGTCAGCAAGTGAGACTTGCAGTGGCTAATATAGGCCTTTTTAGTGAATGGGCCACAAGTGAGTGGAGCCCACTTTCACTCCCTATATAAGCTGGGGCGCAGGTGCTTAGAGCATAAGGTTAGGTCACTCCATGTGTTGGAAACCCTAGCCCCAGTCCGTCCTATCGCCGCCGTACTGGACCTAGCAGTCCATCGCCGGCGCTCCTCCTCGTATGTGTGGATACCGGCGGAGGTGTTGTACGTTCAGCACTTCGACGATCGTGAAGAAAGTACGGATCGTGGATCGTGGAACCGGAACGGATCGCGAGGATTGCACTGCATCAAGCGACATGCTTCATCAATTCCGCAACTGCGTGTCTAGTGGTATTCCTCGTGGCCTTCTACCTGAGCTAGATCTTGGGATCACCACGTAGGGAGAAAGTTTTGTTTATCTCTACGTGGCCCAACATGGCAAGCTACAAAAGTCTTCACCCGGAGGATACGTTTACCTCCTCATTGTAGTTGAGAAATTCACCAAGTGGATTGAGGCCATGCCGGTGAAAAATCAATCAGGGGTTGCCGCCGTCAAGTTCTTCGAGTCCATCGTCTTTGGGTTCGGGGTGCCACATAGCATCATCACTGACAACGGGACAAACTTCACCTCGAATGAATTCCAGGATTTCTGCAAAAACCTGGGAATCAACATTAGCTACGCCTCGGTGGCACATCTTCAGACCAAGGATCAAGTCGAAAAGGCCAACAACCTCGTTTGCAACGGCATCAAAAAAGGCTTCTCAGGCCACTCGAAAGAGCGGCTGGGTGCCGGCCCGGGGATCTACCATTGGTACTATGGAGCCTGCGCACAACTCCAAACAGCACCACCGGCTACACTCTGTTCTTCATGGTACATGGCGCCGAGGCAGTACTACCTGCAGAAGTACGTTACAAGGCCCCAAGGGTCGTAGCATACAGCAAGGCGAAATCAACCACCGCACTCAAAGATTTCATTGACCTCCTCCACGAAGCACGCGAAATCGCGGCGGAACGATCCACGATCTACCAGCAGAACCTCCGCAACTACCACAGCCGACAGCTACGCCCAAGGTCTTTCGTCGAAGGAGATCTCATCCTACGACTGAAGCAGCAAGGACACCTCAAGCTCTAGTCCCCTTGGGAGGGACCTTACGTGATTACCGAAGTAATCCCAGGTGGCGCCTACCACCTTAAAGATATAGAACATGGAGTCGCATACTCCAAACCATGGAACATCACGCAGTTGTGCCGTTTCTACCCATAGATGTTTTTGACTTTACAATAAGGCTACTAAGCCAAGCTACTTAGCCACATAATGTACCTCCTAACATTCTGCGAATAAATAAAGCTAAGTGCCCCGAACTATGAGTCTTTTGTTTCTTTTAAATTTTTACATATTGCACTCGAGGGTTGCGCCTCCACAACGACATTGTCGCAATCGCAAAACTTATAGCGCAGTAACCTGAGTAGCTGGTACACGGCTAAGTCGAACCCTTGAAAACTCCAACCCAGCTGCAACGCACCTGAAAGGTTGGCAAGGTGCTGAGATTTACGTAGGCCAGGCTAACGAAAAGGCACTGCGTAAACTAAAATCACTCAAAAAGTTCACAAGCTAGCAAGCTTTACAAACAAACATGGGTTTCAAAACACCCATTCAAATATCCGAACTTTACAACACCTATACAACTCTATGCAGGACGCATACAACCTCTACTGGCGCAGAAGCAGAACATTGGTATGTTGGTCAAATAAGTCGATGATGTCATGTGCTGGTCGGTCAACCGCTTGGTAGTGGGGTACCATGTTCTAGGCCATGCCCTCTGGTGGTGGTGGAGGCCCTGCAGCAGCAGCACCCAGGTCCATGTTGGGTCAATGCAAACGCACAAGCGCTAACATAGCCTTGGCACCCGCAACCAGCTGCTGATGCACGTACTCGTGAACCACATCAGCATTGTGGAACTTCTTGATTAGCGTCGTCAAGCTTGATGGGTCAACATCCAAAGGGAACATAGCACGGAAGATGTGTTTTAAGCACGACTGCACCTTCTTCAAGCAATGCAGCACTTGCACCACGCGATCTTGCAATGTCGCCAATGCGACCGCGTGATCCCGGTCGATCCAGAAGTACCCGCTGGCCTCCAATTGCTCATGGGTCAAGCAGTTCAGTCGAATGCTGACTCGATCCTTCTCTTCCTGCAAACTTCGATGGCTGACAACTACAATGGCGCAACCCAAAAAACAGGAATGAGTCGTTACTATAGGCAGTACATCAAAGAGAAGGAGTCGAAGAAACTAACATGCTAATTGCTCCTTAAATTGGGCCACCTCGCCGAGAAGGTACTTTTTGCATTGAGCAGCCTTTTCGGCCTTCGACTTCCAGACGTCGGCACTGCCATGGATAATGGACATCTCGTGCTCCAAGTGTTTCGCACGATCGCGTAGTTGCGATAAGAGCGACAGCTCGTCCACCTTTGAATGTGTATGCCCCACATGTTCTTAAGAGGAGGGCGCACCTTGCGCATCACTCGAAGGGGCCTAACAAGGCCGAACAAGTTAAGGATGAGAACCATCATTCAAAGAAGGAAAAAGGACACAGAAGATTCAGCAAAACAAACTCAATAAGTTTTGATGTGGGGCATCACCCACAAACATAGTTCAGATTAAAAGCTTGGAGGTACTAGCATCATTACAAAATGACAACTAAAAGAAAGTCTATGACTACACGTCGGCACTCGGGGCTTCGTCGAATCAGTGGAAACCTCCGACGTCGCGGCCTTCTCCGGTACGGTCTCTAACGCCGTGGCCTTTGCCGTTTTCGAGCGCCTCAGTTCTGCTTAGTACTTGGCGAGTGTCTCACTGAGCCGACGCCCATATTTATGACAATAAGTGGAAATGGGAGCAAACACTACCTGCTGGCCATCTGCAGTGACCGACATCGCCTTGGAGACCTCGCTGGGGTTCAGATTAACACCATGGGCTTGCACCATCGCAAGCCCCATGGTAGCTCCGACTCCCCTCTGAGCATTCTTGAACTCCATGGGCACACATCCACCAAAGGACTCCACCAGGTCATCAAGATCCTCGATAAGCTCGGCCTTGGGGAACATCTCCTCTCGAAGGCACCCCAGCGCACATTTGGTCTTCTCAAGGGAGCCCTTGATGGCGACACTGCGGTCTTCGACTGCAGCTATAGCACCGGCCAGAGCATCCTGGCGAGCCAGAGCTTGAGCGTCAAAGCTCACACCAGCAGTGTTTGCAGACAACACATATGAGCACATCCAAACAAAGGCAAAAATAGAGCAAAAAATGGTGCAGCATCATATACCTGAAAGTGCCTTAGCGACAGAGAGAAGTTGTTCTATGAACACATTCTCCCTACCAGTTGCAGTAGCAAGCAGGTCCTCCTCGTGCTTCTTCGACTCCTGGGTGGAGCGTTCCAAGGCTTCGAGTGCCTCATCTCGCTTCTTCTCCGTAGCCCCTAGACTCTTCTCGAGAGAATTAATGCTAAGGATAAGATCGTTGTTTTCAACTACAAGAATGGCAAAGGAATGTCAAGCTCAACCGAATCTTATACCAGCTACAAAAGGGGAAGAAGCTACCTTGGAATTGGCCATTCCAGTTGTCCAACCAAGCATGTTGTATTCCTAGTGATGGATATGATATACAACACTTTTTAGCAATATAAATTGTGTAATTTGCCTATCATATCATGCTCCATCTAACTATGGCTATGCTTAATATGCATGATTACTTGTTTTTGTTAAATTCAATATGAGACTTGCACATTTAGTAGTTTAGGTAGATTTTTATCCCTCTTCCTTGTCTTTGACATATGTGTAGGTGTTGATGATGATTATGGACAAAACAAAGGCAAAGGGAACAATGAGAGGATAGTATGGAGGAGCTGCAGGGACCAGACTTAGCCATTTGAGAGGTTGAAAAAGTGATTTTTTCCAACTTCTCAAAATAAAGATGGTTCATGGTTTTATCCCTCGATGATACAAACTCAACGAGCCCAATAAAACCCAAAACGGAGTTCGTATGAAGAAATGGCGGCCAAAATAATAAAAGCATCTACAAGTTTAACGAGCAAGTATATGGCCGTAGCTATATTTTTGGTCGTATAGCTCCGCCCGTATAGTTGCCAAAAAGGTTGGAAATGACGGGATTTCGCCCCAAAAAAGCTCCAGAACCTTCCCTAAGTCATATGCCGGTATTGGGGGAACCCTAGGGCACCCCAAGGCCTATATAAAGGAGGGAGGACCCAAGAGAGAGCCACCAAGCCATAGCCCTTTAGGGGCGGAGCTCTGCCGCCACCACCACCCATCCAATCTCCATTGCGGCAGAGCTCTACCTCAACCACACCTCCAAGATCTAGATCTCCCTCAACACCATCACCATCAAGGCATCTAGGCAAGAAGAAGTGGAGGAGAAGGATGACATCACCACCACCACGCATCGATCTCCATCTCCATCATCATCTCCATCTCCCTCTCTCAACTGTGTTTAGTAATTGTAAGATTGAACATGGTTGTGATATCATTATATGTTTATATATGTTTTGTTGTTCATCCATGTGTGATTGATTGATTCAATTCTAGGTTAAGGTATGATCTAGCGTGCTAAGTTAGAATCTATTGTGATCTAAGTTGAGTTTATGTGATCCTTTGGTCCGAAAGTGCCTTTTGCCTTGCGGTGACACGCGAGAACCATGCATAGTGCACACAGTGTGACAGCCCAATAATCAATTGGGGAATGTTTATTTGTCTGAGAGATCTCTTATAGATCACACATATATTTGCCCATCTAGTACTAGTGAGACCGAAGCCTAGAAGCCCTCTCTCATTCCATTCAATCCTACAACTAAAATCTCTTTAATTCAGTTCATATTCCTGTTTACTTTCCGTCTTAGTTTATTTTGTTCTTGTTAAAAGTTCTTTGTTATTAGATACTTTAAACCTCTCTCAATTATCGCTGTTCTTGTAACTTATAGAATAGGCTATTTCCAAACCACGGTTTGGGTGAGAAACGTGGCCGCATTGACAATGTGGCTGCGGGATCGTGTTGTTTCTGTTAGACGATCTCCCATCGGGACAAACTCTTCAATATTTGCTGCTACAAGTACTGCAATAACCCTGTTGTTAGTGCAGGAATCTAGTCATCAAATTGGCACCGTTGCCGAGGAGATAAGCGTCCAGTTATTACCTTCCTACTCGCACATGGTTTATTTCAGTTTGTTGTTGTTATCTTACTGCTTTCTTTTATATTGAAAACTATAAAAAATAACAAAACCAAAAATTTATAAATTGTTGCTACTAATCATGTATTCCGAGATAAATTTTGTTCAAGAGATAATACAAGCATTGGAGGAGATAAAATATTCAAGTTCATCAAGCCTAGTTGCTAGATATGAGCTGATAAAGAAATTGGTGGCCCAATTGGAAAAGCATTCATTATAGTTGCATGCTAATGATGGATATTATTGCACAATTTGTATAGCAGATGACCACCTTAATTTTCAATGTAAGTATTCCAACAATCATACTCTAGAAAACTATAATAGAGATAAATCATGTGCTAGTTTGGAAGTACTAGAATAAGTTCTTTTCAAAGGTGCATCTAAAATGGTATTTAGACTAGGAAGTATTGATGTTGAAAGTGAAGCACTTGATAGAGTTTTTGGCATGAACCCACTATCGAGCATAAATACTCCCTCTTGGAGTTGCTAGCATCTACTTGGGAAAGATAGCTACTAACGACGGAGAGCATGCAAGATCACAAATAACATAGACATGATAGAATCAATAATCAATCTGAAATAGTATCTCAATATCCATCGGATCCTAGCAAGCACAACATGTAAGATTATAATAGATGATCTTGATCATGAACATAGCTCACAAGATCTAAACATGATAGCACAAAGGAGGAGAACCAACCATCTAGCTACTACATGGACCTGTAGTCCAAGGGTGAACTACTCACGCATCACTCCGGAGGCTTGCATGGTGATGAAGAAGGCCTCCAGGGTGATCTCTCCCCTCCGACAGGGTGCCGGGAAGAGCTTCGGATCCCCCATCTAGGGATGGAGATGGCGGCGGCTATAGACTCTTTCGTGGATTTTTTTATCGGGTTCTTAGGGTTTTCATTCCGGGAGGCTTTTATAGGCGAAGGGGCAAGGTCGGTGGAGCACCAGGGGGCCCACACCCCCTGGTGGCACGCCCTCCTAGGCCGCGCCACCACCAGGTGTGGCCACCCTGGTGCGCCACTTCGTCTCCCCTTCGGTCTCCGTATTGCTTCGAGTAAAATATTGACTTCGGCTTTTGTCCTGTCCAATTTCGAGAATATTTCTTTACTAGATTTTATGAAACCAAAAATAGCAAAAAATAGGCAACTGGCACTGTGGCATCTTGTTAATAGGTTATTTCTAGAAAATGCATAAAAATACCTCAAAGTGTGAACAAAACATAAGAAAGTAGATACTAAAGAAGTATGGAACATCAAAAATTATAGATACGTTTACGACGTATCAGGTACCAATCTGATCCAGGTACGAAACACTGGATAACGGTCAAGAATATCCTTAAGTACTTAAGAAGAACTAAGGATATTTTTCTTGTATACGGAGGTGAAGAAGAGATGGTCGCTAATTGTTATGTCGACGCTAGCTTTCAAATTGATCCAGATGACTCTAATTCTCAATCCGGATACGTATTTCTCATGAACGGAGCAGTAGTTCGTTGGAGGAGCTCCAAACAACCTGTGATGACAAGATCAACAACGGAGGCAGAATATATTGCTGCTTCAGAAGTATCGCAGGAAGAGGTTTGGATGAAGGAGTTCATAACCGAACTAGGTGTGGTTCCTAGTGCGTTGGACCCAATGGTGATCTATTGTGGCAACAATGGGGCCATAGCCAACGCCAACGAACCAAGGTCTCACAAGAATTCCAAGCATATTAAATGCCGGTTTCACTCTATCCGCGAACATGTCAAGGATGGAGATATAAAGATTTGTAAAGTACACACATATCTCAATGTAGCAGATCCGTTGACTAAAGTTCTCCCTAGGGAAAAACATGATCAGCACCAGAACTCCATGGGTGTTAGATTTATCACTATGTAACTAGATTATTGTCTCTAGTGCAAGTGGGAGACTGAAGGGAATATGTCCTGAGAGGCAATAATAAAGTTGTTAGTATATGTATTTCAAGTATATGATAGATGTTTATTTTGCATGCTATAATTGTATTAATACGGAAACATTAATACATGTGTGTTTAATAAACAAATAGAAAGTTCCTAGTTATGCCTCTCTTTGAACTAGCTTGTTGATTAACAAGATGATCAAAGTTTCTTGATCATGGACATTGGATGTCGTTAATAACGAGGTCACAACATTTGTGAAATAATGTGATGAACATTCATCTGAAATATAGCATTACGATCAAAGTCATTGTTTTTATATTGCTATAACATAATACGAAGTAATCATAGTCCTTAGACCATGAGATCATGTTAATCACTAACACCGGAAGAGTATCTTAATAACATCAAACGTCATACCGTGAAAGGGTGAATATAAAGGTGGGTTCAGTACTACGAAGATATTATGTAGAGGCTCATGGATCAAGAGTGGGATTTGTCCATCCCGATAACGGATAGATATACTCGGGTCCCTCTCGGTGATATCACATTAAGAATAGCTTGCAAGCAAGTGATGTGATCACTATAATGTTATATCACGGGAACGAGAAAAGAGTGCATGTCGGTAACGAGATCAAACTAGGTATTGAGATACCAATGATCGAATCTTGGACATGTAATATATTGCGAGACAAAGGGATTAAGTTACTAGCGTTAAAGGTTCTCACGATCACAGAAGTCATCGTTGAATGTGTGGGAGTCAGAATGGATCTCCAGGTCCCGCTTCTGATTATTAATCTGAGAGGGGTCGCGATCATGTCTGCATTATTCGTGAACCGTAGGGTGACACACTTAAGGGAAACCAACACCATTTGGAGCAAACATGTTTCAGACAAAAGAATTGCAAAATGCTGGAATTATTTCAATGGACACCGGAATTATTTCGGGTGAAATTGCTGAAATTGGTTCTGCATGTGATATTGAAATATTGCAGGCGGTTTTATGTGAATGTTTGTTAATTAAAGCAATTAACAAAATTCTGAATAAAATAAATAAAAGAGTTTTATTAAATGAGAGTTGCATTAAATTTGGTGAAAATTTAATGCATATGAGTGGGATTTTTGAGTGGAGAAAATGGTGGGGCAATTTATGTGAGTGGAGCTCTCTCCACATAAATGAGGAAGAGGTGGGGAAACCCCCCATGGTGCGCCGGCCATGGGAGGGGGCTGCCCCCTCTCCTATATATCCCCCTCTCCCTCCTTCTCACTCATATCTCCTCGTAAAAGATCTCTCTCCCTCTCTAGAATTATTCCCACATGGTCTCGAATTAGCGAGATATATGTTTCCAGTGGTATTTTGTTTGGAAGCAGTTACTGCTTCCGCTGCTTCGCTAGAGCAAGGAGGTGGAGGTTGTTCGGTGGCCTGAATGTGTGTGTGAGGACGGATGCCCTGTTGATTTGCGGCGCTAGGACTTCCACGCAACCCTGAGATCGGCAAGCGTTCGACTATATCATCCACGATTTCATTCTCGTTACACTTTGTTCGTCTTCGAGGGTATGTTCTCTATGAATGTATATCCAGCTGATGCTTGTATCTAGTAGATAGATCCTGGCGTATAATATTCCCTTTGTAGGAATTTTTTGTTTTCTATGCTGTGAACCCAATAGTTCAAGAGTGTGGTCACCGGTCTATGGCGTGAGGAGCTGAGTTTTAATCCGGTCCCGATAAGTAGTATGAGCTAGGTCCGTGCATCTCTTTAATTCTAGTTTTAATACAATTATCATGCTTGATTATTATTTGATTAAATTCTATTCTTGTAAAGTGCGCGACGCAACCATGGGGGACTAATTTATGTGGATACTACATTTGCAAGTTCATTCGCATTTTGACTATTGAGCAGAACTTGAAATTTCTTCGAATACGTAAAAAAATATATCCACAATTTATTTTTATTGCCATAATTTGTGTTGAGCTCTATTCATAATTTTTTTTATGATGATTGATATATTCATATTGATCTTCTTCTTTATAGTTGGATGCGATGCGGAAAAAGTTCCTGCCATAGGACCGCTACTAGCAATTCAAGAGAAATTGGTGGGATTTTTGATTGACGAGGTTATAGACCCAACTGGAGAATATAGTATAGATAGAGTCTAAAGTATCCATATAATTTAATGATCTTCGTGTAATCAAATTGACGGGTTCTAGTCCCGGCTAAAACTCGTATACCAAATTGTATATATATATGTATGTGTGCTCATAAGAAAAATTATATTATATATACATCACCGTGTATATTATGTAGTAGCCTCGTGTATGTATACGAACTTGTTTGAAATGAAAACACAAAATAAAAATAATTGAATAGATAACACAAAATGAAAAGAAACACACAAAACCCATCCCGATTCTCCCAAAACGCTACCACAACAGAGACCCTTTACAAACCGGAACTAAAGGTCTTTTAGCCCAACGCACTACACAAGCTACGTGTAGTTCCTTTAGTACCGGTTTATAATACAACCGGGACTAAAAATATGTGGGCCTCTAGTCCTAATTTGGTAGTCCTGGACAGGCAACCGGGGATGGAGGCTCGTTTTCCACCCCTTATCAAACAGGGAATTTCCTTCCATGCATATACACTTGAGTTGCTAGTCACGTTTTGCTTTGATTGATCCTGCTAGTACATGCGTCATAGTCATAGTCCTACTCGCTTCCTACGTCTACCCTCATAGATGCTCCTCAAGAGTCACTACAGAAACAGGCCAGGCGCCGACGGCCAGATCCCGTCGTCGTAGCCACTGATTACCATCGGCGTAGGCTACGCCGACGGTTGCCGTCGGCGTATAGGATGCCGTCGGCGTAAAGGATGTGGGGCCCACATCACACGGTTGACGGCCGTTTGCCCTGGCGGCAGCTACGCCGACGACATTGCCATCGGCCTAGAGGGTTTGGTTGGAGCTACGCCGGCGGCAATGCCATCCGACTAACTCTTAGTCGGCTGCCTCGGTTAACACTTACCCGAGACGCACATGGCCATGCTTTCCGAATCATATCTTCCGAGAGGGCCCAGAGAATATCTCTCCGGATGGAGGGGCAAAATTCCGTCTTGGTTATTCACATCACGCAGCTTGATTCTCAGTCGACCCGAACTCCGCCTTTATAACTGCCCAATGACGGAACAACGTTTGACAGAACCTAAGTCGGAGATCCTCAACTCGGATTGTGCAATAACCTCAGGTCTAAGGATTACATTGATTGAGACATGCAAATGACGACTTGTTCGTTGCATCTCAATATGGGTCAGTCTGACTCGCTAAACTCTTTAGCCGAATCCGTGTAAGTCAGAATAGCATCTCCATGCCCATGACAAGTGGAACCTAGTCATCTGCCGACTTTCACATTGGTCTAAGTTGTGTGTCCGGTACAACCTCAATGACCAAGGACAATTAGTATGAACAACATGAATATGTAGTTCCATAATCAAATCACATATTCGATGATACATATCAGCAGTTCATACATGGACCATAACCTTATGAATACACAGGAATATCATCATACATGATTGCCTCTAGGGCATATTCCCAACAGTCTCCCACTTGCACTAGAGTCAATCATCCGACATCACATGTCTAGGCATCTAATGCCCATAGCTTTCAGGTGCACCTCATGCTTTGGCTGTGGAAGTGGCTTTGTCAATGGATCCGCAATGTTTGCATCTGTGTGTACCTTGCATAACTTGATATCACCTTGATCCACGAACTGGCGAATAAGGTGGTACCACATGAGTATATGTTTGTTCTTCTGGTGTTGTCTAGGTTCCTTGGCTTGTGCAATAGCACCATTGTTGTCACAATACACGTCTAACGGATTGGACGAGCCCTGAACCACACCAAGATCCATGAGGAAATTCCTCATCCAAACGGCTTCTTTTGCCGCCTCCGAGGCAGCAATATACTCATCCTCTGTCGTAGACACAGACACCATTTCTTGCTTGGAACTTTTCTAGCTCACAGCCCCTCCGTTTATCACAAACACATATTCGGATTGCGAACGAGAATCATCCGAGTCAGTGAGATAACTCGCATCCATGTAACCCTTTACACTGAGTTCATCCTCACCTCCATAAACCAGGAACATATCCTTAGTCCTTCTCAAGTACTTGAGGATATTTTTAGCCGCTGCCTAGTGGATTTCTCCAGGGTCAGCCTAGGATCTGCTCACAACACTTAGAGCATAGGAAACATCCGACCTAGTACAAATCATAACGTACATGATGGATCCGACTACAGAAGCATACGGAATCACACTCATCCGACTTCACTCATTAGTTGTCGAAGGACACTGGGTCTTGCTAAGTTTTACACCATGGGACATCGGTAAGAACCCCTTCTTAGACGATTCCATGTTGAACTTCTTCAACACTTTGTCCAAATATGTACTTTGACTCAATCCAATGAGCCGCTTTGATCTATCTATATAGATCCGAATTCCTAGTATGTAAGCCGCCTCACCCAAGTCTTTCATCGAAAAACTCTTTTCCAATGATTCATTTGTCTCTTGCAACATCTGGACATCATTTCCAATCAATAATGTCATCCACATACAAGATCAGAAAGTTTACTTTGCTCCCACTAAACTTCTTGTATAAACAAGAATCATGATCGCTCTTGATGAAGCCAAACGATTTGATTACCTCATCAAAGCGAATGTTCCAACTCCGAGATGCTTGCTTCAACCCATAAATGGATTTCCGAAGTTTGCGTACCTTGTCAGCATTAGACGGATCGACAAAACCCTCGGGCTGTATCATATACACATCCTCAGTTAAATTTCCATTAAGGAAAGCCGTTTTGACATCCATCTGCCATATCTCATAGTCGAAATTGGCTGCTATAGCTAACATGATCCGAACTGATTTAAGCATCGCTACAGGAGAGAAAGTCTCATCATAGTCAACTCCTTGAACTTGTCGGAACCCCTTCGCGACAACCCGTGCTTTATAGATAGAAACATTTCCATCCATATCAGTTTTCTTCTTAAAGACCCATTTGCACTCGACGGGTCTTGCACCGTCTGGCAGATCAACCAAGTTCCAAACTTGATTTTCATCCATGGACTTTAACTCGGATCTCATGGCTCCAAGCCATGACTCGGAATCAGAACCTACCATCGCTTCTGAATAAGTTGCCGGCTCATCACTGTCTAACAACAATACATCACGAACACTTCGCAATTTGGCCGATCTTCGCAGTGTCGGTGCAATTTCCGGCTCAGGTACCACGTCCGGCTCAACCTCTAAGGCTTTTGCCGACTCGCTGCTAGCCGGTATCTCTCGAATTTCTTTGAGATGCACCGTACTCCCACTGACTCCCCGACTGAGAAATTCTTTCTCAAGGAAGACACCGTTTCGAGCGACAAACACTTTGCCCTCTTCTCGGTTGTATAAGTAGTAACCCAAGGTTTCCCTCGGATATCCCACGAAAATACACTTATCCGACTTAGCTGTAAGCTCGTCCGACTGAAGTCGCTTGACAAAAGCTTCACAACCCCAAATCTTAAGGAAAGACAAACTCGGCTTCTTGCCAGTCCACATCTCATGCGGTGTCCTCTCTACCGACTTTGATGGTACTCTGTTTAGTGTGAACGCTGCAGTTTCTAGACAATAACCCCAAAATGATAAAGGCAGATCTGTCCGACTCATCATTGACCGTACCATGTCCAACAAGGTCCGATTCCTCCTTTCCGACACACCGTTTCTCTGTGGAGTTCCTGGAGGAGTGAGCTAGGGAACTATTCCACAACTCTTTAGATGGTCATCAAACTCATGGCTCATGTACTCGCCTCCTCGGTCTGACCGAAGAAACTTTATTTTCTTACCAAGTTGATTTTGTACCTCATTCTGGAATTCCTTGAACTTTTCAAAGGCTTCCGACTTATGTTTCATCAAGTAGATATATCCATATCTACTCAAATCATCAGTGAAGGTAATGAAGTACTCATAACCACCTCTGGCTGTCATGCTCATCGGGCCACATACATCACTATGTACTAGTCCCAATAAGTCGGACGCCCTTTCACAACCCTTTGCAAAAGGTGTCTTGGTAATCTTGCAAGAAGGCAGGATTCGCATGTCTCGAACGACTCCAAGTCAAACGAAGTTAGGAGTCCATCATTATGGAGCTTCTTCATGCGTTTCCAACTTATATGACCAAGCCGACAATGCCAAAAGTAAGTCATATTCAGATCATTTGGTTTTAACCTTTTCACATTTATGTTCTAGACAGATTCACTATCAAGATTCAAAATAAATAACCCGTCCCGGACGGGTGCAAAGCCATGAAACTTATCATTCAAATATAAAGAACAACCATTATTCTTAATATTCGACTCATAGCCCTGTCTCATCAAACATGAGGCAGAAATGATGTTTCTACTAAGCACTGGAACATAATAACAATTATTTAGCTCCATTATGAATCCAGAAGGTAAATGAAGTTGCATTGTGCCGACTTCCAACGCAGCGACTCTCGCTTTGTTTCCGACTCTAATGTCAACCTCGCCTCTTGCAACGCTCCTAGTTCTTACCAGTCCCTACAACGAGTTGCAGATGTGAATGACTGATCCGGTATCATATACCCAAGAACTACCAGGTGCATCAGCAAGATAAATGTCTATAACATTGAAAACAAGCGTACCTGAGCCGGAAGTCACACCTCCGCTCTTAGCTTTATCAGCCAGATACTTGCTGCAATTCCTCTTCCAGTGGCCATCCAACTTGCAGTAGAAGCAAGTGGATCCGGCTGTAGGAGATGGCTTAGTCCCTGAGGAAGAGATTTGGACTGGGTCCTCCGCCTTACCTCCTGACTTTGCCTTCTTATTCTTAGTCCAAGAACTCTTCTTGAACTTAGCCTTGTTTTGTACCATCAACACTTGACTGGAACCTTTCTTGAGATCCGCCTCAGCCTGCTTGAGCATCCCATGTAATTCAGTGAGCTTCTTATCCATACCATGCATGTGGTAGTTCGTATGAACTGGCCATACGCACTAGGAAGAGAGTTCAGAATTATGTCCGTAGCAAACTCTTTGCTAATGGGGTAGCCAAGCCTTTCCAGAGACTGCACGTAACCAACCATCTTGATCACATGCGGACTCAGTGGATCGCCATCCTTAAGCTTGCAGCTCAACAAAGCCTGAGAGACTTGATACCTCTCAGTCTTTGCCTGAGCCTGGAACATACTTTTGAGGCTTTCGATCATATCGTAGGCCTCAACATTCTCGAACTGCTGCTGCAAGTCCGGTTCCATGTGAGCAAGCATAAGACAGCTAATCTCCGTGGATTCATCACAAATCCGACGATAGGCCTTGGTGGTTGCGATAGTCGCATTCTCATCCGGCTCAGCTGGAAGTGGGTTGTCTAGGACACGATCCCTTTTTTCTTGTTTGAGAACGATTCTCAGATTACGATACCAGTTGGTGAAATTAGTTCCATTCAACTTATCTTTCTCTAAGATGGTTCTCAAAGCAAAACCGGAAATCTGAGGAAGACTGCTAGGTGCCATTGATCTACAACAGAAAATATGCAAAACACTTAAGACATGTATCCATAAAGAGCAAGCATATTAAACACTTTAATATTTATGCTCCCACTAGAACCAACACCCCTCCGATGGTTACTTAGTGATTTAGGACCCTAAATAAGCAAGTCGACTAGTGAGCTTTAGCATCACTCCTAGCCGTCAAGTGATCTAGGTAGACAACTCCTTGTCAATCGTATCTCATACGACTCCTGTTGGATGGGTGGCATCACATGCCCCGGCTCCCATCCGACTTTTCCCTAAGTCCCACAACCGTTGTGATAGACCTGTCTAGATTACCAAGTGCTTCCGCTGTAAGAGTCCGACTCGAACCCACCTAGTCGGAAAGAATTGATAGCACCTCAATTTTATGAGCCCACTACCAAAAATGTCCAACTTGTGATGGTGCAGCACTGGTGGGGAAACCGACTAGACCTTCTTTGAGAGATTACTTTCTATCAGCTATCTAATAGCGGTAAAATAGAGACATAATAATAACACGAAATAAAGCAATTATAATGTGAAATAGTATGGCTCTCTTCATGGTGATCTCCATCTCCATAAATCTTGTAATTTGACTCGTGTCAACTCTTGTCACATGCCGCCTTTCACCATGTAGCCGACTTGTACATCGACTTGCATGCCATCCGGATTCTCCAAACAGCTACACTAGCTAGTAATGCAAATTACATAGAGAATCCGACACGCAGGCCGTTATACAATAAGATGACAACACCTAGGCTCCAGCCGACTGACAAAAAACCGTGATACGCAGATCACGTATGGATTACACACATCACATGCACATAAGCCATACCATTCACAACATCATTCTGCAAAAACAAGTTATGCATAGATACGATATCTACCGGCGTTGTGAAACTCGAACAAAATCTAAGGCGCTACGACAGGGCGAAGCCGGCGGTCCGGACATGGATTTCATCTGCATTCCGGACATGGATTTCATCATCGGATAAAACAATTTTACCCAAATCCGATCCGGACTCCGATTCGATCAAACCCTTTGATCTTCGATCACCGCATCCGGGTTTACGTGTCACAGTCTACCCCGATGGCAGAAACCGACCGGTAGGGGTATGTCGTTCCACTACCTTAGCAATTAGATCACGGAAACCAGATCATCCATTCCCCCGAGTACAGTTGATCTAGACAACTTTGTACAAAACCGATCTATTCCATAGATCGACCACCAAAACTGCAATTAGATCCAATCTAACGCCAACCGCATATCACATATGCGCGATCTCGAGCCTAAAACCATAAGCTAACGCTCTGATACCACTGTTGGGCCACGTAGAGATAAACAAAACTTTTTCCCTACGCGGTGATCCCAAGATCCAGCTCAGGTAGAAGGCCACGAGGATTACCACTAGACGCGCAGTTGCGGAATTGATGAAGCACGTCGCTTGATGCAGTGTAGTCGTCGCGATCCATTCCGGTTCCATGATCCACGATCCGTACTTTCTTCACGATCGTTGAAGTGCTGAACGTACAACACCTCCGCCGGTATCCACACATACGAGGAGGAGCGCCGGCGATGGACTGCTAGGTCCGGTACGACGGCGACAGGACGGACTGGGGCTAGGGTTTCCAACACATGGAGTGACCTAACCTTATGCTCTAAGCACCTGCGCCCTAGCTTATATAAGGAGTGAAAGTGGGCTCCACTCACTTGTGGCCCATTCACTAAAAAGGCCTATATTAGCCACTGCAAGTCTCACTTGCTGACTAAGTCCATGTCTCTATTTGGGTCCAACCCAAATAGGTTTCCTGTTTGGGTCTAACCCAAACTTGCTCCCGCTCTTAAGTGTGTGACCCGACAGGCTCATGGTAACCCGGACACGATTCCGAGTCTCACTCATGATCGATCAGTTGGTAGCGGCTCCTAGCAGAACGTGCCAACTCCCAAGTACCAATAAGTCATGACGACATACCTTCCAATGCGACTTTCGTCTGAGTCCCTTTTGCCTCACGATATACCTTGTCGGACTATAGGCAAATGCTCGTCATCCCTTAAATAGTCCGACTCTCTTTCTCGATCCGAGATAAGTGATTCATCCGACTAACTCTTAGTCAGCTGCCTCGGTTAACACTTATCCGAGACGCGCATGGCCATGCTTTCCGAATCATATCTTGCGAGAGGGCCCAGAGAATATCTCTCCGGATGGAGGGGCAAAATTCCGTCTTGGTTATTCACATCACGTAGCTTGATTCTCAGTCGACCCGAACTCTACCTTTATAACTGCCCAATGACGGAACAACGTTTGAAAGAACCTAAGTCGGAGATCCTCAACTCGGATTGTGCAATAACCTCAGGTTTAAGGATTACATTGATTGAGACATGCAAATGACAACTTGTTCGTTGCATCTCAATATGGGTCAGTCCGACTCGCTAAACTCTTTAGCCGAATCCGTGTAAGTCGGAATAGCATCTCCATGCCCATGACAAGTGGAACCTAGTCATCTGCCGACTTTTCACATTGGTCTAAATTGTGTGTCCGGCACAACCTCAATGACCAAGGACAATTAGTATGAACAACATAAATATGTAGTTCCATGATCAAATCACATATTCGATGATACATATCAGCAGTTCATACATGGACCATAACCTTATGAATACACAGGAATATCATCATACATGATTGCCTCTAGGGCATATTCCCAACATGCCAACCATGTCGAGACCCCATTATGTCAAGGGCCAAGCCACAGGGATCAGCCCAAGCTCTGCGCCAGGTGCGTGTGGTTTCTCCGCGAATCTTTGGCAAGCATCGCACTTCTGGACGATGTCTTTGGCATCACGCATTGCGGGTGGGCCAATAGAAACCAACTCGTAGAGCTTTGTCGATGAGGGCACGACTTTTGGCGTGGTGGCCGCAGGTGCCTTCGTGTATATCGAGGAGGATGGCTCTCCCGTCACCATTGGAGACGCATCGATGAAGGACCCCTGTGATGCTATGTTTATACAGTTCACCGTTGATGATGGTGAAGGCTTTTGAGCGTCGTGCTATGTGTCATGCATCTGTCGGGTCGTCTGGCAGCCTTTTACTGAGCATGTATGTAATGTACGGCTGCGTCTAGGATGGCTCGATAAGCATGAGCTCCATGGGGCCTTCGAGTCCTATCTATTGTTCCTTGTCTTCAGGTGTTTTGGGTCCTTCGGGTGGCGTAGCACCCGAGTCCTTTGACGTGCTAGATGGTTGTGCTGGAGCCTTTGGCTTGATGGAGCATTCGTAGATTTGCTCGAAGAATAATCTGGGTGGTACCAGAGCACAGGTGGAGCCGATGTTGGCGAGTGTGTCCGCCTCCTCGTTGCTTTCGCGGCCAATGTGCCGCAGTTCACAACCATTGAAGTGTCCATCGAGTGCGTCGTAGAGGTTGCGGTAGGTGATCATGTTGTCGCTCAGGGCATCGCACTAGTTCATCGCTTGATCCACCACCAGCTTGGAGTCATTGTAGATGATGAGTCGCGTTGTGCTGCAAGCTTTGGCCATTCACATCCCATGGAGCAGGGCCTCATATTCAGCTTCATTGTTGGAGGCGTGGAATTGCATTCGCAAAACATACCTCAACTTTTTTACCTTGGGGCGATGTTAGGATGATGTCGGTGCCAGCTCCTTCTTTGCGCTTGGATCCGTCAAAGTGCATTGTCTAGAGGTTGGACATATCGGGTGCGTCCGGTAGTTGGTTTTGCATTCAGTGGACGAGGAAGTCTGGTAGGACTTGTGACTTGATAGCCACTCGCCGCTCATATGTGATGCCCCGCGGGGATAGCTCAATGCCCAAAAGGCGACTCTCCTTGTGGCGTCGGGATTATTCAGGATGTGCCCCAGTGGAGCGTCGTTCACCACAATGATGGGGTGCTCCTAGAAGTAGTGGCGCAGTCGCCAGGCTGTCATGAAGACACCGTATGCCAGCTTCTGATAGTGCGGGTATCGCTGTTTTGTTGGCGTGAGCACCTCGCTGAGGTAGTAGACTGGGCGTTGCACCCCGTGGACTTTGTTTTCTTTGGCTCTCTCCACTACAAGCATGGTACTAACCACCTGGTTGTGGCAGAGATGTATAGCAGTAGGGGCTCCTTCTCTTTAGGTGTCACCAACACCGGCGAAGTGGAGAGTAGATGCTTGAGGTCTTCGAATGCTTCTTGCGCTTCGTCTGTCCACTCAAACTTCTTAGCTTTGCGAAGGAGTTGGTAGAATGGCAGTTCCTTCTCGCCCATTTGAATGATGAATCGGCTTAGTGTTGCGATTCATTCGGCTAGCTGCTAGACGCCTTTGACATTCTTCGGCTTCTCCATGGCTAGTATGGCCTTTATCTTTTTCGGGTTAGCCTCGATTCCCCTTGCAAAAATGAGGTACCCGAGCAGTTGGCCGGATGGTATGCCGAAGGCGCATTTTTTCAGATTTAGCTTGATCCAGTAGCGGTCGAGGTTATCGAAGGTCTCACGGAGATCGTTGAGTAATGAGGCTTCCTCCTTAGTTTTGATGACGATATCGTCGATGTCGACTTGAATGTTGTGACCAAGTTAGCTCTTGAGGCAGGCCTGCATACACCGATGGTTGGTGGATCCTATGTTCTTCATCCCAAAGGGTATTGTTGTATAGCAGAAGACGCCGAAAGGTGTGATGAAGTCCGTTTTCTCCTGGTCTTCCTCCTTCATTCGAATTTGGTGATAGCCCGAGTAGGCATTGAGCAAGCAGAGGTGCTCGCATCCCGCGGTAGAATTGGTTATCTGATCTTTCCGTGGTAATGGGATGTGATCTTTTGGGCAATGCTTATTCAAGGAAGTGAAGTCCATGCACATCCGCTAGATATCCGTGTCCTTCTTAGGGACAAGTACGGGGTTTTCTACGCAGGTGCTTTCCTTGATCTCTCGTATGAAGTTGGCGTCGAGGAGTTTGTTGACTTCCATACCACCGCTTTTGCCCTTGGCTCCGACAATCGATGTATTGTCTGCTTCACTGGTCTGGCGTCAGGATTCACATTGAGTGAGTGCTTGGTGAATTCCCTAGGGACCGCTAGCATGTCCATTAGACACCAGGCGAAGATCTCCCAGTTCTCATGGAGGAATTCGATGAGCGCGAGTTCCTATGCGGGACTCAAGTTGCTGGCGATGAGAGCCGTCTTGGTCAGGTCCGTTGGGTGTACCTGGACTGCCTTGGTGTGCATCGATGAGTCAAAAGTTTGATCAGGTGCATTTGGCTTGCTGGGAGGTAGGAAACTATTGTCTGTCGATTCCTTTAGCCTCGTCAGTCCTTCCTGCATGCCGAAGGTTTGGGAGATTCCGTTGAATTCCCTATCATAGCTGTCAGATTTTGGCGAAATTTCCACTGATGGTTATGATGTTGTGCGGTCCTGGCATTTTCATCTGCAGGTATGCGTAGTGTGGTACCACGATGAACCTCGCAAATGCGACACGTCCGAGGAGGCAATGGTACTGTGAGGGCCATTCGATGACCTCGAATTCCAAGCATTCCCGTCGGAAATTTCCTGGCGTGCCGAAGATGACGTCCAAGTGGATCCTGCCCAAGGGGTATACACCTTTCACTGGGATGATACCGTGGAATGTCGTGTCCAAGGCCTCTAGGCAAGAGGGAGGGATACGCATGGAGTGTAGGGTGCTGGCGAACATTAAGATGATGCCATTGCCGCCGGTCATGTAGACGCGGTCATCTCGAAGGACCCAATTTGCGCCTCGAGCACCGGAGGAGAATGTCTTGGGCGAGGTACTTGGCACGGATGATCACGCTTGTCGAAAGTGATGCAGGAGTCACACCCACTGAGGTACTCAGTGGTGGAGGGTGGAGAGTTGATCGCCATACTGATTTGGTGAGTGATTGATTTTTTCACCCGATTGGATGGGCATCCTTTTTGGATCATGCCCATATTCCCCAATGCTCGTGGGTACTACTCGCCTCTATTTTTCTGGACTGGTGCGACCGCAGGGGGGTTGCCCGGGTGGTGGTGGTGGTGCTCTGTGGGCCACAGTACCCGGGGCAGCTCCGTAGCCCTGGTTTATCGCGTCGCGATTCATCTGGGCGAGGCCTTCATGGAGCTTGAGGAACTCGTGGCAGTCATTTAGGAGGTGACTGGATTTTTTCTTGCCATCGTGTTTGTCAATGTAGAAGTGGACGTTGCAGAGTCCGAACAACTTGTCCTGGATAGAATTTCCAGGTGCTCCGTCACGAGCATGGCGTTGCCATACTTGCGTGGTTTTCCTACTATCGCGGTATCCACTGCTGCGGTATCCGCTATTGCGGTTGTCGTGGTCGCGTTTATCAGCATAGCCAGCTGCGACCATTTCGACTTCCTCGTGGTTTACCCTATGGCGGATGCCAGCGGTTCGAGTCCGCTTATCTCCATCCCGTGAACTTAGCGGATACTATGATAGCACCGAATTTTGCCAATTCGGTAGTTCGATCTTCTCATTCATGGATGTTGATAATATCCTTCCATTTAGTAGCACCTTAGGATGGCATAGCCTTAACATTAATGGCGAGGTTCAAAAGAGGAAAGGCTTGTGGTGCATACCTAGGCACCCAGAGACGAGGAAGGGCGTACCAAGCGACGAAATGCTCCGGGGAGTTGAAAATAAGCATAGATCGATCACATCTACGGACGAGGTCGTCATTGTCGTTTGAGTGGAAATGGTTGTTTTTCACCTAGTCCTCTCCATCAGCCCACCTATTTGTGATCTCCATCAGGTGGTCGATCATTTTGGGCTTCGAACGACCCAGTTCCTCTAGCAGCTCTATACGGCACATGTCGCCATTGAACGTGTCGATTGCACGGTCCTCGGGGATGTCCTCTATAGATTTTTTGATGATGGACCACCTCTAGATGTACGAGCGCAGCGACTTGCCGGTTTTCTGGTAGCAAGCCTTCAGCTCTTCGATTGATGCGGGCCTTTTGTAAGTGCCCTTAAAGTTCAATACAAAGCTATAGGCCAGCTCATCCCAGCTGCGGATGGATCCACGTGGGAGATTGTTGAGCCATGCACGGGCGACACCCTGCAGCTGCAGTTGGAGGCATTGCATGGCCGTGCTCTTGGTTCCGCCATGCAGTCTGACGGAGGAGATGTGGTCCTCTAGCCAAATCTTCGGGTCCTGGAGGCCGTCGAATTTCGGGTTCTCCAATGGGAGTTTGAACCCTTTCGGCATGCGCTTTTGCCGAATGGCTCTGCTAAAGCAGCTGGCACCGCAGAGCTCCGTCCCATCATATTTCGAGTTTATCGAGTGGGCGCGTCTTACACACATCTTGTCGACTTTGCGCTGCGTGATGTCATCACGTGCGTCGTAGTCATAGTCATGTCATCGTGAGCGGTGTCGCCTTGACATGTCGTGCTCGTCATCACTGGAGGAGGAGTAGTAGTAGTTGGACAGAGCTTTGATTTTCTTCTGCTCCGACGCTGGATCCTTGGTGAGTGCTGCCTTGACCAGTCCCAGTCTAGCAATCGAAGATCGGTGCATGGCGGATCGTGGGTCCCCAGATGGTGGCTGGTTGTTGAGCAGGTACATGGTGGCTACTGTCACCGCTGCTTGTGGTGTTTTTAGGAGCACATTGCCCTGCGTGTCCACCATCATGAACAAGAAGTCGAGGGCTCGAGTGGCCTCGTCTCTCTCCTTGTCATTGAGCTAGGCAAGTCGAGAGTGCCTTTTGGCGGCTGCGTAGTCATTGGCCTTGGAGGAGGATCCTCTGATGGAAGAGAGTTTAGCCCATCGAAGACTCGACTCATCGGCTCCCCTTCTGCGCTCGTCGAGCTGGGCGATCACTTGTTGTTGGCACTTGTACTCCTGCACGAGTAGCCAATGGTATCGCATCAGCATTTGCTGTGATGAGTTTGGAGGTAGGGGTTGCCCCTTAAGGCTTCCCTGCAGCGAGCCCATTCGGCGTTGTTGAGCTGGATCAGCTGCTGCTCGTGGTCACTCGCAAGATTAGGCTGATCATCTTCCTGGACGGGGCCGACGACAGGGGGCTGTTCGTCGGGCCATTGTTGGTGTGTGTGCCGTTAATAGAGGGACCGTTTTTGACTGGGTTACCGCCGTTCGTGGCGTTTCCCTGGGTGTTGCCGCCACCCATGTTGATGACGGAGCACATGTAGTGGTTGGGGAAGCTCTTGCTCCAGCAACTTTTAGATCCGGAGCCGTAAGCTCCATCTTCCATCTCCAGATCGCCCAGGTCGGACTTGCAGCTGCTGCTGTCTTACGAGACCTCGACTGATGCTGAGGCATTGAGTTTGCTCGGGGTGCCAATCGACGGTGGTAATCGAAGGAACATGCGGCTGTTCAGGAAGGCGGAGTGTGCCCAGCTGACCGACCTAGAAGCGTAGGCTTCCGGTCTCCAGTCCAATCCCATTGCCCATAGACTCGAAATCCGCGTGAGTCGCTGGTGCATGGACGGTGAAGTCGAGGGCGCCGAAAAGGAGGTGACATGGGTATACCCTGCAGGTACTCGAGTTTGGTATATATGGTACAGATACGGTGGAAGCCCACAACGTTGCCACAATGCAATGAAGACTTCGAGTGGCCCACGGACTCTCGATGACTTGCGAGACAAGAAGAAGTTTAAAGATACAAAGTTTAAAGGGAAACCCTAATCTGTAACTGACTTGACCTGCTACCCGAGACCTGGCCTATCTATATAAGGCCTAGGAGGGGGCGGCTAGGAGGACACACGCAACCCTAGTTTCCACAACCCTCGCCAGATTGCATTTGCGCGCCCCTGTAATCTTCGATTCCTTCATTAATTCCAAGAGCAGACAAGCAGGAGTAGGGACCTATACGAGTCCTGAACCTGGGTAACCCTTGCATCCCTGTGTGCTTGTTGCTAGCTGACTGATGCCTCCAGCGCTCCCTCCTTCTCCAAAACCCAAGTCCATAACAATGGGCATTGATGAGTTAAACCCTCATCAATTGGCGCCGTCTATGGGAATTGGGAGTGCTGATGTTGCGGCTTCTTCGGCCCCATCAATCGCGATCTACAACTCCGCAACAGTGGAGATTCGCCAGCTCTTTGGCGTGTTCGACTTCACCGTCCACACGCTGGCCACTCGCCCGGCTTTCGAGTCCGTGGGCGATGGAATTAGCCTTGTGATCGGGAGCTTCCGCTTCAAAGTGGGTCAGATGGACACGCTTCGCATGCCTGACCAGCCAACAACATCCGCAATCGCTCCAGCATCGTGGTTCCCGCCACCAATCGACGCCCTCAGCGAGCTCAACACCTCAGCAGCAGCTGAAAGCACGGACAGCGACAACAGTCGTGGATCCGATCTGGGTAGCCTAGCAACAGAAGATGGGGTCTACGACTCCGGATCCGAAAGTTGCGGAAGCAACAGCTTCCCCAGCCACTTCATGTGCGCCATCATCAACACCGGTGAAACCAGCGCCAATCGCGAAAACGGTGGCATGGTCCTGATCCACCCAACAGTGGCATACCTAACGGCGGACCACCCAATGGCGGCCCCACCAACAGTGGCAATGGCGCGCCCATCAACAATGGAGGGGCAGTCGAACCTCCAACCATGGTGAAGGAACACACTGGTGAATGTGTCGTGATTAGACGCAACGATCTCGAGTGGGCCCATTGCCAAGAAGCTCTGCGAGGCAATCCTCTGCCCCCCGGCACGCCGCAAGATCTGCTGATGGGCTATCATTGGCTACTAAAGGAGGAGTACAGATGCCGGGTACAAACGATCGTGCAACTCGAAGCGCGTAAGAAGGCGGCGGACGAGTCAAGTCTTCGACGGGCCGGGCTCTCCTCCCATGGAGGATCCTCCTCCAAGGGCAACGAGTAGGTGGCCAACAAGAGGCGATCTCGAATGGCCCACCTCACCGAGCAGGAGCGCATAGAAGCTGCCAAAGTCCTCGACTTTAGCTCTATGACAGTCGACACACGGGGCAACGTGGTCCCAAAGACGCCGCAAGCTGTGGTGACAGCGGCCACCATGTACCTCCTCAACAACCAGCCGCTGACTAGGGACCCTCGAGCCGCCATGCACAGATCTACGATCACGGGCTTGGGGTTAATCGAGGCCGCTCTCGACAAAGAGCCGATGCCGGAGCTAAAGAAAGGCAAAGCTCTAGCAAAACGCTATTCCTCACCCTCGTCCAACGATGACAGTCACGATCTGTCTCGACGTCGCTGCTCACGGTGACACGACGACGACTACAATGCGCGCAATGACCTCACGCAGCACAAAATCGACAAGTCAAGGGCACGACGCACCTGTTTGACTGACTTAGAGGACAAAGACGTGGAGCTCTATGCTGCCAGATGCTTCAGTAGAGCTATCAAGCAGAAGCGAATGCCCAAGGGGTTCAAACTCCCATCGGAGAACCCAAAATTTGACGGTCTGCAGGACCCGAAAATCTGGTTGGAGGACTACATCACCTCCGTCAGGCTCCACGGTGGAAGTCGAAGCACGGCCATGCAATGCCTACAGTTACAGCTGTAGGGCACCGCCGGAGCATGGCTCAACAATCTCCCGCGCGGATCCATCCACAACTGGGAAGATCTGGTCTACAGCTTTGTGCGCAACTTCAAGGGCACCTACAAAAGGCCCGCATCAATCGAAGAACTGAGGTGCTGTCAGCAAAGGTCGGGAGAATCGCTACGCTCGTACATCCAGACGTGGTCCATCATCAAGAGCTCCGCAGAAAACATCTCGGAAGATCGCGTAATCGACGCCTTCAACAGCGGCGTTCACTGCATAGAGCTCAGGGAAGAGCTAGGCCGCTAGAAGCCCAAAACAATTGACCACCTGATGGAAATCGTGAATCGTGGGCAGATGGAGAAGACTCGGTGAAAAACCGCGTTCACTCCGACAACGAAGCGAAACTCGAGCGCAGACGCGATCTCCAAAGCAAGCGTCGAATGCGCATCTACGATGATCGCGACGACGTCAACATGGTCGCAGCCGCTACGCCGACAAGCGCGACGACAACCACAACAGCGGCTATCGCAGCGGTGGACACCACAACTCCGGGAAAACCACGTAGGTATGGCAGCGCCACACTCGCGAAGAGGCACCCGTAACAACTATCGAGGACAGACTGTCCGGGCCGTGCAACGTGTACTTCTACATCGACAAGCACGACGGCAAGAAAAAATCCAGCCACCTTCTCAAGGACTGCCGCGAGTTCCTCAAGCTCCACGAGGGTTTGGCTCGGATGAATCGCGACACAGTCAACAGGGGCTATGGAGTCGCCCCAGGCGCTGTAGCACATGGATCTCCACCACCACCTGGAGTACCACCACCCGCGGCCGCACTGGTCTAGAATCAAGGCGGCGAGCCATACCCATGGGCTGTGGGTAACATGATGATCCAAAAGGGGCGCCCCTCAAATCGGGTGCAGAAGGCCATCACTCGCCAAGTCAACTTGGCGACAAACTCTTCGCCATCCACCACTGAGTACCTCAGTGGAAGCAACTCCTGCATCACCTTCGACAAGCGCGGCCATCCGCGCCAAGTACCTCGTCCAGGCCACTGTCCCCTCGTACTCGAGGCGCAGATCGGAGGCTTCGACATGAGTCGCGTCTTCATGGATGGTGGAAGCGGCATTAACCTCATGTTCGCAAGTACCTTGCGAGCAATGAGGATCCCTCTGACGTGTCTAGAGGTCTCGGACACAACGTTCCACGGCATCGTCCCAGGGAAGGGCATATATCCCCTGGGAAAAATCAATCTCGACGTCATCTTCGGCACGCCGATTTTTTTGACACGGACATAGACTTTGAAATCGTCGACTGGCCCTCACAGTACCACTGCATCCTTGGACGCGTCGCGTTCGCTAGGTTCATGGCAGTACCGCACTACGCCTACCTGCAGATGAAAATGCCAGGCCCAAATGGCGTCATCACAATCAACAGGAGCTTCGAGAGGTCCGACAGTTGTGACATGGAATTCAATAGAATCTCCCAGTCCTTCGGCATGCAGGAGGAGCTCGCAAGATTGAAGGAGTTGACAGATAATAGTCTACCTCCCCTGAGCCAGTCAAGTTCACCCGACCTGTCCTTCGACTCGTTAGTGCACATGAAGAAAGTCCAGGTCCACCCATCGGACCCGACCAAGACGGCACTCATTGCCAACAACTTGAGTTCCGCATAGGAACTCGCGCTCGTCGAATTCCTCCGTGAGCACTGGGAAATCTTTGCCTGGTGTCCAACGGACATGCCAGGGGTTCCCAGGGAATTCGCCGAGCACGCACTCAACGTCAACCCAGACGCAAGGCCAGTCAAACAGACAATTCCGCGACTGTCCGAACCAAGGGCAAAGGAGGTCGGAATGGAGATCAATAGACTCCTCGACGCCAAATTCATACGTGAGATCAAGGAAAGCACTTGGCTCGCCAACACGGTGCTGGTACCTAAAAAAGACACGGATATCCTGTGGATGTGCGTGGACTTTACCTCCCTGAACAAGCACTGCCAAAAGGATCACTTCCCGCTACCGCGAATCGACCAAATCATCGACTCCACCGCGGGATGTGAGCGCCTCTTCTTCCTCGATGTCTAATCAGGCTATAATCAGATTCGAATGAAGGAGGAAGATCAAGAGAAAACGGTGTTTACAACGCCTTTCAGTGTGTTCTCCAACAACACAATGCCCTTCGGGCTCAAAAATGCAGGAGCCACCTATCAGCGGTGCATGCAAGCTTGCCTCAAGGACCAACTTGGTCGCAACATTCAAGTCTATGTCGACGACTTTGTCATCAAAACAAAGGAGGAAGCCTTGCTAATCGACGATTTACACGAGACCTTCGCCAACCTCGACCGCTATCGGATCAAGCTCAATCCAGACAAGTGCGCCTTCGGCGTACCATCTGGGAAACTACTCGGATATCTCATCTCCGCGAGAGGGATTGAGGCGAACCTAAAGAAAATAAAAGCCATACTGGCCATGGACAAGCCAAAGAATATAAGAGGTGTCCAACAGCTAGCTGGGCGAATTGCGGCGCTCAGTCGATTCATCATTCGAATGGGCAAAAAGGCACTTCCCTTCTACCAACTTCTCCGCAAAATTGACAAGTTCGAGTGGACCGACGAGGCACAAGAAGCATTTGAAGATCTCAAGCGTCTACTGTCTACCTCGCCAGTACTAGTGACTCCACGCGAAAGAGAACCATTGCTGCTATACATCTCTGCCATCAACCAGGTGGTCAACACAGTACTCATGGTGGAACGAGCCAAAGAAAACAAAGTCCACGGGGTGCAGCGCCCAGTTTACTACCTCAGCGAGGTGCTCATGCCAACAAAGCAGCGGTACCCGCACTACCAAAAGCTGGCATACGGCATCTTCATGACAGCCAGGCGACTGCGCCACTACTTCAAGGAGCACCCAATCATGGTGCGGATGGCAAAAGCCTGCGGCGCCAAGAGGCTCATCATCTATGGCGACTCCAAGCTGGTCGTCAACCAGACAATTCACGAGTGCGACGCACTGAACGACAATATGATCTCTTACCGCGACCTCTATGACACACTCGAAGGGGACTTCGACGGCTGCGAGATGCGGCATGTAGGCCGCAAAAGCAATGAAGAGGCGGACGCACTCGCCAACATCGGCTCCACATGCGCCCCCATACCACCTGGGGTATTTCTCGAGCGTATCTGCAAATGCTCCATTAAGCCAAAGGCCACAGAGAAGAAAACAAGCGCAATAACGGACTCGGGGGCTACGCCACCCAATGAGCCAATGGTACTCGACGCCCTGGAGCTTGACATAGGACTCGAGGGACCAATGGGGGTCATGATGATCGAGCCATCTTGGACTCAACCCTACATCACATATCTTCTCAGCAAAAGGCTACCGGACGACCCGACTGACGCACAACACATCGCACGGCGATCCAAGGCATTCGCTGTCATCAAGGGTGAGCTATACAAGCGCAACATCATAGGATTACTCCAATGGTGCGGCTCCAACACGAACAGAAGCGCCGTCCTCCTCGGCATACATGAAGGGACTTGTAGGCACCATGCCGGCATTCGCGCCCTCGTCGCCAAAGCTCTATGAGTTGGATTCTACTGGCTCACAGCCATGCGCGACGCCAAGGACATCGTCCAGAGATGCAACGCTTGTCATCGATTCGCAGACAAACTGCACGCACCTGGCGTGGAACTCCGGCCAATGCCATTGGCTTGGCCCTTTGCGCAATGGGGACTCGACATGGTCGGCAAGCTCCAAAATCCTCACGAGGAGGCTACATCTACCTCTTGGTCGCAGTCGAAAAATTCACCAAGTGGATAGAGGCCATGCCGGTGACAAACCAGTCAGGAGCCAGTGTCGTTAAGTTCTTCGAGTCCATTGTCGATCGCTTCGGAGTGCCACACAACATTATCATGGACAATGGAACGAACTTCACCTCTAAGGAGTTCCAGGGTTTCTACGAAAACTTGGGAATCAACGTAAGCTATGCCTCCGTAGCTCATCCACAGACCAACAGTCAAGTCGAAAAGGCCAACGGCCTCTTCTGCGGTGGAATCAAGAAGTGACTCCTCCGACCACTCGAGAAAGCCGCCGGATGCTGGACAGACGAGCTATAGTCTGTATTGTGGAGCCTGCGCACAACCCCAAATAGCGCCACAAGATATACCCTATTCTTCATGGTGCACGGCACCGAAGCAGTGCTACCCACAGAAGTATGCTTTAAAGCCCCACGGGTAGTCGCGTACAGCGAGCAGGAGTCAACACTTGCACTCGAAGACTCCGTCGATCTCCTTGACGAGGCACGGGACATCGCAGCAGAAAGATCGACGATCTACCAGCAGAGCCTGCGCAACTACCACAGCAGAAGGCTACGCCCCAGATCCTTCGTTGAAGGAGACCTGGTCCTGCGACTGAAGCAGCAAGGGCACCTCAAGCTCGAGTCCCCTTGGGAGGGACCATATGTGATTACAGAAGTAATCCCAGGTGGCGCCTATCACCTCAAAGATTTCGAGACAGGAATCGCATACTCCAACCCCTGGAACGTCGCGCAGCTGCGGCGCTTCTACCCTTAGTCGTCCCTTTTTTCTTACATTGCAAATAAGGCTATTCAGCCAGGCTACTTAGCCACACATTGTACCTCGTACTGATTCTACGAATAAATAAAGCTAAGTGCCCTGAAACTCTATGTCTTCCTCATTTTTCTAGCAATTTTATCACTCGGGGGCTATGCCACCCTTTACACCCTCGTTCTATGAACAATACGCAGTATCCCGAGTAGCTGACACAACAACAATCGAACCCTTGATATACCAACGCAGTTGCAACACACCTGACAGGTTGGCAGGGTGCTGAGATAAAATAAGTCAGGCTAACAAACAGGAACTGCATAGTACAAATACACTCGCAAAACATACGAGCTAGCAAGGTCTTTATATATCAATATCAATCAATTATATACAACATACATATACGAACTTTACAACACTGGTACAGTTATGTGCAGGATACAGGTTAAACTACTGCTGCAGCAGAAGAACGTTTGTCTGCTCCTCAAAGAAATCGACAATTTCTTCTACTGGATGATCCACCGCTTGATAATGGGGAACCATGTTCCAGGTCGAGCCTACCGGCGGCGTCGGAGGTCCAGCAGCAACACCTGCAATGTCCACATCAGGCCTATGCAGCCGCACCAGCGACAAAGCAGCCTTGGCACCAGCCACTAACTGCTACCTCACGCACTCGCGAACTGCACTCAAATCTTGGAATCTCGCCAGAAGGGCCAACAGGCTTGATGGGACAACGTCTAGTGGAAACATCGTCTGATAGATGTGCCTAAGGCACGACTGTGCTTTCTTCAGAAAATGAAGCAATCATGAAGCACGATCCTGTAGGGTCGCAAGTGTAATTGCACGGTCATGATCCACCCAGAAGTACCCACTCTCCTGCAGTTGCTCCTGGGTCAAATCATTCATTCGAACAACAATCCGATCTTTTTCATCCTGCGGATGGCGAGCACTGACAACTAAACCACACAAAAGCAAAGTGTGAAAGATAGTCATTGCTGCGACTGACTAAAGGAAAAGATAAGAGGATAGAAGGCTAACACTTGAACTGCTCACTCAGCTGGGCCACCTCCTCTAATAGGTACTTCTCACGAGTAGAGGCTTTCTGTCACATCCCAAAATTTTCCAAATTTTGAAATGTGAAAAATAAAAAAAATAAAAGAATTAAAGGATGAAATTTAGGGGAAAGGAAAGTTTTTGTTTCTAATAGGAAATACCAAAACATTATTTAAATAAAATGAATTTTAAATAAGGAAGTGACAAACAAATCAAATGCAATCATGCATGGAATGTATGTTGATCTTAAGCACTTGCATTTTAAACCAATGGGAAAAGAATAAACCAAACACCTAAACCCTAATAAGAAAATCATCACATCAAGTTCAATTCAATTCTATGGCTATGTTCCATATAGAAATTTGAGAATAAGCATATATAAGTGATCTATATTGGTAAACAACAAAATTATAAATCCACAAGAATTGGTTTCACTCTATTTGGAGTCATGGATAAAAAATTATGATTTTTATAAGATAAAAGAAAGTACCCGGCCAATAAAGCTCATAGAAAAAAATCAATAAGTTAATTGCAAACAAAGTAATTTTAAATGTTATATAAAGCTAAATAATTATTAAATAGAATCATACAAATTGGAACCACCTTTGGAACTATAAATCAAAAGATGAGATTTATATAAGACAAGAAGAAAAAGAAATCAAAAATATATTGCAAAGCCAAGATAAGCCATATCTAAAATCCATGTCTAAATGGAACAAAAGTATATTTAAATAACATATAATGGCAAATAATTATTTTATAAAACTTTGTAAATTGGTTTGACCCTTTTTGGAGTTTTAAATAAAAAGATATGAAGAAAGTAACTAAGTAAAAAAAGAGAACCATATAGGCCAGAGTAAATATTTATAAATAATATTGTTTGAATTGGATAATAAATAAGATAGATAATATCCTAAAATGATCTTGTTGATTTTACAAATTTTTGGAAATTTGAATGGATCCATTTAGAGCTCTAAAACAAAAGTTATAAAAGAAATCAGAAAAAGAAAAAGAAAAACGAATTAAAAAAAAAGAGCCGACCCAGCCCAACTACGGCCACCTGAGAGCAACCCAACCCACCCAACTATCCTTCCTCTATTTTTTTCCTTCATGTTATTTTCTTTTGGGCCTCTTCCTTTTTCTTGGCCCATCTAGAGGAGCCGGACCGATTCGAGGGCGGCTCCTCGCTCGTCTTCCTCCTCCTTCTGAGCAACTTCATGGCTGTACTCCTTCCTCTCCTCTGCCCATCAATTCAAATGACCGTTTCTCTTTGACTTCAAAATGAAAAATGTTTATAGTCAAGTGGACGTTCCATTCAGGCCATTAGTTTCTCACTTTAGTGCTTTAATCTCTCATATCAAACCGATGCTCCGAATGCCAATCAGTGGTATACGTATCCCAATCTCCCTCCTCCTACCATAACAATGTGAACCGAAGAGAGCACCATCTTCCTCTCATTCTCCTCCATCATTTTGGTTCTCAAAATTTCTCGAGAGGAGGTCTGTAGAAGTCATACCGATGATGCCAAGATCAGCCAAAAACCGGAGTTCATCGTCAGATCTTGTCGTCCACGGTGAGAAACTTGTCAATTCCTCGAACCAGAATACTCTCCTCATCTTTGCTTACCTCCAGGACATGGTGGGACGACATTTTGTTTCCGTTGGTCGAGCCACCCGATGCCACCGTGGCTTCATCTGTGGATTGGCGCTGTCTTCGAAGACCAGCGAGCTCTCCGTCATGTCCATGAGTACCGCCTCAACGTCATCTACGCCGTCCACGTCTTCTTCAACTCCTGATACGTTCCTAGCGACGAGAACGGCAATGCCAAGCTCGTGCCCGCTATTCCGGCGATCTTTCCAGCGAGTTTTTCCGGTGGGCTAACCTGATCCGTTTGATCTTCATCTAAGGGCTATCAATAGATCACTTACCGAAGGGGTACAGGCCAATAGAAATCTGCCACTTATCTTATCAATTTCTATTTTCGGATTTTTAGGACATAAGAACATAGGAACTTGCAAAAATCATATCTTTAGTTCTGTTCGTCCAAATTTAGCAAATAATATGGTTATGGATTCAAAAGAATGAGTAGAACACAGTAGAGCAACAATTCGGTACTTTTGTGACGGTTAAAATCACGTTTTATACAGAACCATTTGTGGGATATTTTGGCTATAAAACATGTTCTAAAAATCATTTTTGAATGAAACCTTTTGCAAATGGCTGTGTATTGAACCCTGTGACCATAAACATAAACACAAAAAAATTAAACTTATAATTTTATGGCAGTATCAAATATCACATTGAATAAGACTTATCCTAGTAAAATAAAAATACTTTAAATAACCAAATTGCACTAAAATGGTTCCAATTGGAATTTCAATTATATAAAAGGACCAGTAGGTGTTTGTAGTGTTCAGAACCTTGCTGTAACAACTTAATCAATAAAATATCTTGTTGTATGCTTGCATGAATTTTGTTGTATTCATGTGGTGTTTTGTGGTGCTAGTTTTGAGAGTGTGCATATTGTTTGATTTTGATGTTGTAGATTTTGCGGAGTGTGACATCAAAAGTTCGCAAAGTGTATCTAATTATTCTACTAACAAGGCAAGTGTCACTATCATCAAGTCCTACTGTTTTCATTATACTTGGTGGATTTTTTGTAGATATGCATGATAGACTATATTATTATGCTATGATATATCTCCTATGTAGAATAGGGAATGGTAGTTTCTTCTTGGTAGGTGAAACATCGTAGGGTTAGAAATGCTTAGCCCTGCTATAGATTTCGGGATGGAATATCATATTATGATTATATGGAGTATTGAAAATGTATGTTTTCTATAATACAACAAGTTCTTAATGAAACACCTGGGTGGAAATGGGACTTGCTTGGATTATGTTGAGTGGTTACTCAGGGGCCATGTCTATGGTCGGCTGGTGTATCGCACTTGTGGACGGCCACCCAGGAACAAAGAGATTGGAGACGTTCTTGTCGCGAAGCTTCTAGTGCAGCCACATGGCATATGGGCTCTGCCTTGACCGACTAAGTTGCCAGAACTCAGCCAAACGGACAGAGGGTGGTAGTGATGATAGGATGGAACGCGTCCGTGGTGGTCTGAGGGATTGCTTCTGAAAAGTCTCATCTCGATGCATGTTGAGTCTTGTGGGGAAAGTGCACCACCTCTCAAGAGGGTAAAACTAAGTACTTAGCCATGTCCCCGGTTATGGACAATTTCTGAGCATCAAGACAATGAAGCAGAATCAAGAATCTCATCATTCTAATTTCTTTAAGTTAAAACTTGATGGGTGAACAAGGTTTGTTGGTTCATTGATTTCTATCAATGGAACCTAGGTTCACTGATTTCTATCAGTGGTACCACTATGTTGTGATTGGAAATATTACCTGGAGGGTATCCAGTGTAACTTAGTTGATAATAAGTGTTGCAAACTATTTATAAAAGGATAGGGAAAAACTTTCTTGCTGCAAACTAGCCAAAGCTCTACCTGGCCAGATATGCATGTAGTAATAGGTTCCACTTTATATCCACATACTAGTGACACTTGCCAATACAATTCAAAATGTATTGACCCTTGTGGATGTAACTTATCATGTTGCAGGATTACTTGATGATAGTGAAGTTTGATGATTAGGGGTTACGAGTCTGCACCCAACATGTTTGCCTGTGGCACATGAAGATGAAGGACTCCATGCTTCATAGTTATATCTGCTGCTTTGTAATAAGATAGTCATATGAGCTATGTAAGTTGTAATGAACTATTTTTATTCCTGGATATGCGATGTAATATGACCTTTGTTTCTTGATATTACATCTTAAACTATGGGTGCTAGCTATTCGATCCAGGGACTAGCACTATAAACATAGGGATCTGTACCTTAACATGTTCGGGTCATGACAGATGGTATCAGAGCATTGTGTTGCATGTAGGTTCGTAACCCTAGGATTTGGATAACCCCTTAGAATAATAGGAGTTGTATTTGTTCTAAGTTATTTACAAATAATCTTGTAAATCCTTTCCTTAGTTTCTATATCTCTCCCTTTTCAACTTGATGACAAAGGACTTCAACATCATCACCGCAAAGGACTTCAACTTTGTCTCAAAGGACCTTCAACTTCATCATCGCAAAGGGCTTCAACTTAATCATCACTAAGGAGTTCATCTCCAACATGACCAAGGACTTTAGCTTTAACATCACAAAGGACTTCAACATCACAAAGGACTTTAGGTTCAGCATCACAAAGGACTTAGGGTTCAGTTTCACCAAGTACTTCAGCTTTAGCATCATCCATGACTTCATGTTCAGCATGGCTAAGGACTTAAGTCTCAACACCTCAAAGGACTTTCGCTTCAGGATCAATGAGGACTTCAAGACCACCTACTTTGGATTCGGACTTCTCAACATCATCAGGATACTAGATCAACATATCTCCATCACCAAAAGAAGCCGAGAGAAGAAGTTTTAGAAGGAAGATTTATTCTTTAGTAATTCTAGGACTTAGAAATTTTATATAGGATCCTGTTGATAATAGGAGGAATCAACTACTTAGGAAATGATGAGCTACACGCCTAACTCAAGGGGAAGGACAAGGCATTCTAGGATCAAGAAGAAAAGTCAAGATCAATGGAGGAGAAGTTCAAGGATCATACACGGATTTCAAGAAAGAAGAGAAGTTCAAGTTTTGTAGAAAATAAGATCAGAGAGAAATCAGGAAAGATCTTAGAATTAGAAACTTATCTATTATGGTTTTACTAGGTTATATTAGCATTTCTTATCGTGGAACTATCTTGATTCATTTGGATATCTTCAAGAAGTCTATCAAGGAAGACAACAACAAGACAATGGGACTTTGGATATTCACCAACTTGGAACCTCACTCTACGAGAAGTGCTGCATGGAGGGATATTGAAGAACTTGGAGAATTACTTAGGCATAGACTGCACAACACTTGGAAGGACTTCAAGGAAGAGAAGAAACATACTCAAGACCTGGAGACTAAGGAAACTCAACTTAGGAGGACCTTGTGACAAGATGACATAAGGACACCTTGATCTCATTCCTAATTCATTAGCTATGGAGAAGGATGGAATAATCCCAAGGGAATAATATCAAGTAGAACCCTATAGTTGGACCACCACATTAGTTATTTGTTTAAATAATCGATTTTGTGATTGTTTATGGGTCATACCAACCTATGTGGTATGGCAATAATATTTTGTTTTCCTAAGTGATGATTGAACTTTGTTGTTGTATGTATGATTGAAATTGCTTGCATATTGCTTGGTATGATCTATTGTGTATGAGTAGAATTCTTTCCCTAGAGATAATTTTTCTATTCTCATCCCAATTCCAATCTAGCCCAAGCAAATGACTTATCCAAGAAACCAAAACTCCAACATCAATTTGGAGATGCCCATTACAATGCAACCACTAACAACTCAAACAAAGTTGACTCAAGTGACAACCCAGTTTTTAGCTAACAACCGCAACAACACTAAGTTAGACCTAGAAATGATAAAGCTCTTGGGATCTCAATCCCAATTATTGCAAAGGAAGACTAATCAGATGATCAACAACCCTTTCCAGAGAGAGCATGACAACACTAAATCCAAGGATAAAGGCCACGATCCTGCGAAATCTATGGGGAAATAGGACGCTTATAAAGCACATACATAGCCATCCAGCTGAAAATGCCCCTCTTAAGTGAATCATTTCCTGTGTAAAGGAATCGATCATGTCCCTGTCTAATGCCACATCTATCATGTAGTCCAATAGATGAAACATCAAGTCAAGGATGGAATACATCAAGCCTTCAGGAAGACCCATGAAGATCCAAGATCCAGGATGAAGGTCGAAGCAATAGTCGAACCTCAAGATGCAACCTATCTAAATTTCTTTTAAGGGTGGTAGTACCCTAGTTGGCAAGACACCCAACTTATTCCTTCTAGCCTTGCCGAATCTCGGGACGAGATTCCTTTTAAGGGTGGTAGCCTGTCACATCCCAAAATTTTCCAAATTTTGAAATGTGAAAAATAGAAAAAACAAAAGAATTAAAGGATGAAATTTAGGGGGAAAGGAAACTTTTTGTTTCTAATAGGAAATACCAAAACCTTATTTAAATAAAATGAATTTTAAATAAGGAAGTGACAAACAAATCAAATGCAATCATGCATGGAATGTATCTTGATCTTAAGCACTTGCATTTTAAACTAATGGAAAAGGAATAAACCAAAAACCTAAACCCTAATAAGAAAATCATCACATCAAGTTCAATTCAATTCTATGGCTATGTTCCATATAGAAATTTGAGAATAAGCATATCTAAGTGATCTATATTGGTAAACAACAAAATTATAAATCCACAAGAATTGGTTTCACTCTATTTGGAGTCATGGATAAAAAATTATGATTTTTATAAGATAAAAGAAAGTACTCGGCCAATAAAGCTCATAGAAAAAAATCAATAAGTTAATTGCAAACAAAGTAATTTTAAATGTTATATAAAGCTAAATAATTATTAAATAGAATCATACAAATTGGAACCACCTTTGGAACTATAAATCAAAAGATGAGATTTATATAAGACAAGAAGAAAAAGAAATCAAAAATATATTGCAAAGCCAAGATAAGCCATATCTAAAATCCATGTCTAAATGGAACAAAAGTATGTTTAAATAACATATAATGGCAAATAATTATTTTATAAAACTTTGTAAATTGGTTTGACCCTTTTGGAGTTTTAAATAAAAAGATATGAAGAAAGTAACTAAGTAAAAAAAGAGAACCATATAGGCCAAAGTAAATATTTATAAATAATATTGTTTGATTTGGATAATAAATAAGATAGATAATATCCTAAAATGATCTTGTTGATTTTACAAATTTTTGGAAATTAGAATGGATCCATTTAGAGCTCTAAAATAAAAGTTATAAAATAAATCAAAAAAAGAAAATAAAAACGACTAAAAAAAAGAGCCGACCCAGCCCAACTACGGCCACCTGAGAGCAGCCCAACCCACCCAGCTATCCTTCCTCTATTTTTTTTCCTTCATGTTATTTTCTTTTGGGCCTCTTCCTTTTGCTTGGCCCATCTAGAGGAGCCGGACCGAGTCGAGGGCGGCTCCTCACTCGTCTTCCCTCCTCCTTCTGAGCAGCTTCATGGTTGTACTCCTTCCTCTCCTCTGCCCATCAATTCCAATGACCGTTTCTCTTCGACTTCAAAATGAAAAATGTTTATAATCAAGTGGACGTTCCATTCAGGCCATTAGATTCTCACTTTAGTGCTTTAATCTCTCATATCAAACCGATGCTCCGAATGCCAATCAGTGGTATACGTATCCCAATCTCCCTCCTCCTACCATAACAACGTGAACCGAAGAGAGCACCATCTTCCTCTCATTCTCCTCCATCATTTTGGTTCTCAAAATTTCTCGAGAGGAGGTCTGTAGAAGTCATACCAATGATGCCAAGATCAGCCAAAAACCGGAGTTCATCGTCAGATCTTGTCGTCCACGGTGAGAAACTTGTCAATTCCTCGAACCAGAATACTCTCCTCATCTTTGCCTACCTCCAGGACATGGTGGGACTACATTTTGTTTTCGTTGGTCGAGCCACCCGACGCCACCGCGGCTTCATCTGTGGATTGGCGCTGTCTTCGAAGACCAGTGAGCTCTCCGTCATGTCCATGAGTACCGCCTCGACGTCATCTACGCCGTCCACGTCTTCTTCAACTCCTGATACGTTCCTAGCGACGAGAACGGCAATGCCAAGCTCGTGCCCGCTATTCCGGCGATCTTTCCAGCGAGTTTTTCCGCTGGACTAACCTGATCCGTTTGATCTTCATCTAAGGGCTATCAATAGATCACTTACCGAAGGGGTACAGGCCAATAGAAATCTCCCACTTGTCTTATCAATTTCTATTTTCGGATTTTTAGGACATAAGAACATAGGAACTTGCAAAAATCATATCTTTAGTTCTGTTTGTCCAAATTTAGCAAATAATATGTCTATGGATTCAAAAAAATGAGTAGAACACAGTAGAGCAACAATTCGGTACTTTTGTGATGGGTAAAATCACGTTTTATACAGAACCATTTGTGGGGTATTTTGGCTATAAAACATGTTTTAAAAATCATTTTTGAATTAAACCTTTTGCAAATGGTTGTGTATTGAACCCTTTGACCATAAACATAAACACAAAAATTTAAACTTATAATTTTATGGCAGTAGCAAATATCACATTGAATAAGACTTATCCTAGTAAAAGAAAAATACTTCAAATAACCAAATTGCACTAAAATGGTTCCAATTGGAATTTCAATTATATAAAAGGACCAGTAGGTGTTTGTAGTGTTCAGAACCTTGCTGTAACAACTTGATCGATAAAATATCTTGTTGTATGCTTGCATGAATTTCGTTGTATTCATGTGTTGTTTTGTGATGCTAGTTTTGAGAGTGTGCATATTGTTTGATTTTGATGTTGTAGATTTTGCGGAGTGTGACATTGAAAGTTCGCAAAGTGTATCTGATTATTCTACTAACAAGGCAAGTGTCACTATCATCAAGTCCTACTGTTTTCATTATACTTAGTGGATATTTTGTAGTATATGTATGATAGACTATATTATTATGCTATGCTATATCTCCTATGTAGAATAGGGAATGGTAGTTTCTACTTGGTAGGTAAAACATCGTAGGGTTAGAAATGCTTAGCCCTGCTATAGATTTCGGGTTGGAATATCATATTATGATTATATGGAGTATTGAAAATGTATGTTTTCTATAATAAAACAAGTTCTTAATGAAACACCTGGGTGGAAATGGGACTTGCTTGGATTATGTTGAGTGGTTACTCAGGGGCCATGTCTATGGTCGGCTGGTGTATCGCACTTGTGGATGGCCACCCAGGAACAAAGAGATTGGAGACGTTCTTGTCGCGAAGCTTCTAGTGCAGCCACATGGCATATGGGCTCTGCCTTGACCGACTAAGTTGCAGGAACTCAGCCAGACAGACAGAGGGTGGTAGTGATGATAGGATGGAACGCGTCCGTGGTGGTCTGAGGGATTGCTTCTGAAAAGTCTTGTCTCGATGCATGTTGAGTCTTGTGGGGAAAGTGCACCACCTCTCAAGAGGGTAAAACTAAGTACTTAGCCATGTCCCCAGTTATGGACAATTTCTGAGCATCAAGACAATGAAGCAGAATCAAGAATCTCATCATTCTAATTTCTTTAAGTTCAAACTTGATGGGTGAACAAGGGTTGTTGGTTCATTGATTTCTATCAATGGAACCTAGGTTCACTGATTTCTATCAGTGGTACCACCATGTTGTGATTGTAAATATTACCTGGAGGGTATCCAGTGTAACTTAGTTAATAATAAGTGTTGCAAACTATTTATAAAAGGATAGGGAAAAACTTTCTTGCTGCAAACTGGCCAAAGCTCTACCTGGCCAGATATGCATGTAGTAATAGGTTCCACTTTATATCCACATACTAGTGACACTTGCCAATACAATTCAAAATGTACTGACCCTTGTGGCTGTAACTTATCATGTTGCAGGATTACTTGATGATAGTGAAGTTTGATGAGTAGGGGTTACGAGTCTGCACCCAAATGTTTGCCTGTGGCACATGAAGATGAAGGACTCCATGCTTGATAGTTATATCTGCTGCTTTGTAATAAGATAGTCATATGAGCTATGTAAGTTGTAATGAACTATTTTTATTCCTGGATATGCGATGTAATATGACCTTTGTTTCTTGATATTACATCTTAAACTGTGGGTGCTAGCTATTCGATCCAGGGACTAGCACTATAAACATAGGGATCTGTACCTTAACAGGTTCGGGTCGTGACACTTTCCCCGCCTTCGACTTCCATACATCGGCGCTACCACGGCGGATGGGCAACTCATGCTCCAGTTGTTTAATACAGTCACGCAGTCGCGCAAGCAACAACAACTCCTCCACCTTCGAACGAGGTTGCGCCAAGTTCTCATCGGCAGAAGGAGGATCAGAAGGATCACTCGAAGGAGCACTCGATGTACCCTACCACGAATCAAGCAAAAAGGAAATAAGAGACCAAGAATGTATTTGGCAACGGGCATACATGCATTCAGACGGAGGAAAAGTTTCGATTGGGACAAAAGGCTAAGCCACTACAGCTATTACAGAAGGATACTAAGGCGCATCATGTTTCTTCGACTTGGGCTTAGGCCTCGGGGGCTTCATCGCATCCGTGGCTATCTCCGACGCCACGGATTTGCCGGCAGTACCCCTAGAAGCCGCAGCCTTCGCAGCCTTCTCCTGACGCTGCTCTTCGGAGTACTTGGTGAGTGTCTCGATAAGCTGGGGACCGTAATTTTTGCATTTAACAGCATAGGGAGCAAACACTACCTGTTGGCCTCCAGCGTCAATAGGCATAGCCTCAGAGATAGCTGCGGGATCCATCTCCACGCCATGGGCCTGCACCATTGTGAGTGCCATGGTGATGCCGACGGAGCACTGCAAATTTTTGAAGTCCGCAAGGATTCGTCCAGCCAGGGAATCCACCAGGTCGCCGAGGTTGCCGATCATCCCAGCCTTCGAAGTCAAGTCCTCATGGATGCGAATTAGCACATCCTTGACCTTCCCTAGCGTCTCCTGGAGGGAAACGCTGCGGTCCTCGACTACGGCGATGGCACCAGCCAAAGCATCCGCACGGCGCAGAGATTGGGCATCGAAACTGAAGCCGCTGGAATCTGCATACAAAAAGCATTAATATAGCAATCATACGTCAAAGCGCAGAAGAGCAAGACATATCCAGATGAAAAAGGTCATACCTAAGAGGGACTTGGAAATCGAGAGAAGCTGCTCCTCGAACATCTTGTCCCTCTCAGCAGTGGAGTCAAGGAGATCTTGCTCTCGCTTCCGCGACTCCTCCAAGGCTGCGACTGCCTCGTCACGATTCTTGGTCACCGCGGCCAATGTCTTCTCCAATGCAGTAGCATGGCGAAGTAATTCATTGTGCTCAACTGCAACAAAAAGAGAGTGTTACCAAACCGAATCAATAATATTCGCAAAAGACAAGGACGAAGTCAAAACTTACTTTCGACAACACGATGGCGACTGTCCAGTCGCGCATGCTGTCGACCCATGTTAAGAACCTACTCCGCTAGGCGGGCGGCTTCCTTCACGATGAGCTGCATCAGAGACATTCCAAGTTCAAGTAAAAGAACGCCAAGAATAAATTCGACTGCCAACTACAAGATACTTACATGATCATCCACAGACTCTGAAGAAGGCTGTTGTACAGTCATCCGGGTAACCATCTGATGCCCCCCAGCATGTGGGGAACTCGATGATTTATGCCCGGAGTGGGCCGCCAATGGAGGAGAAGGAGACCGCGAGGCCACCTTCTTGGACTTGGAGTCTGCGATTCCGGACTCTTTCAAAAATTGGACGTCATCAGAAGACAACATCGCCACTTGACTGAAACGCACAATCAAACAAGAGCTTCAAGATAGATGACAACTCAAAGAAGAAACCAAAACGAATTTGTGAATACAGGACTTACCAGTCAAATCTGTCAAGATCGAAGGACTGCTCCTCCGACTCTGACAACTCCTTCGGCAGCCGCATCTTCTTGCGAGCAGATGGCGCCATAGAGCTTACAGGAACAACATGAATCGTCTCCTCTGCACCAATGGATGGGCCTTCTAGAGTCGACAGAGAGGAAGCATCTGAATCCTTGCTACGAGAACGCTTGCGAGTGTCCGGACCACTAGACTCGGGGCTTCCTCCTCCTCTTCAAGAGGGACGGTCGATTCCGACTCGTCCTCTTCATCTACTTCGCGAGGAATAGCCCCCTCAGGAAGAGGGGGCAAACAGGGAGACACCTTCCAATCCTGCATACAGAAAACAATTCAATATACGTCAAGAAATCAGAAGCAATCAACAAATAAATCTACTTCATAGCACAATCATACCTCAAGAGGAGGATTAGAGGCATCGAAGGGAGGCACGACTGGTTCACTGGGGAGAACATCCTTGGTGGTGTACTTGGTCACCAGTCGCACCCTCTTATCTACTTCACCCGCGGAAATGCCATTGGTAGATACGCGAGTGACATCGTCCGCACCAGCCCATTGGAACATGGGGTGACTCTATCCTGCAGAGGCTAGATGCGACGTCGCAACCATGTGCGAATGAGGGCGGTGCCTCCCTCTTCTTTACCCATGCAATTCTCGAGGTCTCAGACGCGCTCGTACATCACTTCCGTCTGCTCGGACTTGCCAGGCATAACCACGTTCTTCCAAGAATGCCTCCTCCTACACGACGTCGCGAGGTCGAAGGGCGCGAGTCCGTAGTGCTCCCCGTTGGCCTTCTGGTCACGGATGTAGAACCACTTGTCTCTCCACCCTTGGACGGATGACATGATCTTGATGTCGAAGTAGGTAGCGGAGGAGTCGACATGAATCCCGCAGCCGCCTACGTCGTAGACTAACGAGCCAGAAGCTGACTGACACTTTATCTTGAAAAGCCGCTTGAAGAGACCAAAGTGTGGCTCGACTCCGAGCCAGCACTCGCAAAGCGTGATATAGCACACAATGTGAAGAAGAGACTTTGGGGACAGCTAGTGCAGTTGGAGCCCATAGAAAGAAACAAGGCCCCTGACAAAGGGATGCAGGGGGAGAGATAGACCACGAATGATGAACGCGAGGAACATCACCCGGAAACCTGATGGAGGACAATGGGTTACCTCGTCACCAGGCACTCGCGAATCGTCTTCGGCGAATGGAAAAACTCCATCTTGGCGCAAAAGACGGAGTTCAGAGGCCTTGATGGTAGATGTGACCCACACGCCATTGGTGACGCAAGTGCCCGCACCTTTCTTCTTGCCGACGCTGGCGGCGCTGGTGCCCACGGCAACCGGGGCCACCCTTCTTCTTGGCGATGGTGGTGGCCAAAGTTGTCAGAATCGTGATTCTGAATCGGATCGAAAGCTCTATGGTAGGTTCGTAGATCATAGGATCATAACTTTTAGAATCGTGAAATCATAGATTTTACTTAGTAGAATTATAGAATCGATCCACTCAATTTGGGTCATAAAGTGGTAGAATCGCATGGTAGAATCATGATTCTAACAACTTTGGCGGTGGCGGTAGCAGACCCAGTGGCGACGCCTCCCTTTTTCCCCATCTTGCGATGGCGGTGCGAGCGGAGGAAGTAGCTCGGGAACACACAAAGTTGGTCCAGCACTGCGAAGAGGACAAGCTCTGGGAAGCAGAGAGCAGCGGCAATGGCGATGGAAGCACAAGCAGAGAAAAGAGCAGATGGGAAAATTACCACAGCTGCGCTGCTACTTAACCCCCTTGCAGATGCAATCCAATGGCCAGCATATTGGACGCGTGGCGCACATCGCGGTCGACACGTGGAGAGGCCAAAGCATGAATCGTCCCCCACTATCTCCATTATGCGCGGAAATCAAGGAGGCACAGTTAAAACGGAAGATTACGCACGCCCGGTCAAATAAAAGTCAGAAAATGGGACCCACCGCTCGTCACGTCCCGTCAAAGCCGCTCACGCGGGCAACTGAGATCACCACATCGTCAGCACTGATGTCATCAAATTGAGCACTAGAAGACTTCGACTACTTTAGTCCTTGCTTGAGTCTTCGACTCCACCAAGCACTCAGGGGTTACTCCCATAGGGAGCGTTGGTCGCGCACCCTACGATTTTATTTTTTATGCAGGAATATGGACATTCAAAGCATACCCAACCACTCGAATCTACGATTCGACTATGGATCATGGGTTACTCCCATAGGGAGCACCGAAAACAAATTTGACTAAAACAAGCAAACAAAAGATGATAGCAGTCGCAAATGTTCTTTAGTCCCTGCCTGAGTCTCCGACTCAACCAGGCACTCGGGGGCTACTCCCATAGGGAGCGCTGGTCGCGCACCCTATGATTAATTGTACGTCGTACTATGGGTTGATGACATCCACACTTGAAGTCTATGGCGACACCGCCTCATATTTTTCCCTACAAAGAGACTGCATCTCCTCGATGACAATAATTCGGATGTCGCGCTTGCAGCGTGAAGATAAAACCTGAATAAGGCCTGACAACGCATTTGCTGCGCACTACCAGAAATATATCCGTGCCTACAGGTACGATGAACATGCCTTGACGGATGCGTCGAGTGCTCACACCCATATACTAGAATTTGACTCCTGTAAGACCTCCGCAGCTTGAGTTGAATTACACCAGCACTTTTCCGAATATGAGTCCGGGGACTCGAGTTCGAGTAGATTGCGTTGTTTTGCCCTAAGGTAGTTAACCGATGCCGATACATCGGTTAAATCGGGCACGCATATCAACAATCCCTATGACATAAACAGAACACTCAGAAAAAAATACTTAGTCATGCACTCGAAAGGCTACATAAAGTCCCCAGTCGAATCTACGATTCCACTGGACACTCGGGGGCTACTGACATGGGTATACCCTACACGTACTCGAGTTTGGTATATACGGTCCAGATACGGTGGAAGCCCACGGTGTTGCCATGACCCGATGAAGACTTCGAGTGGCCCACGGACTCTCGATGACTTGTGAGACAAGAAGAAGTTTAAAGATAGAAAGTTTAAAGGGAAACCCTAATTTGTAACCGACTCGACCTGCTACCCGAGACCTAGCCTATCTATATAAGGGCTAGGAGGGGGCGGCGAGGAGGACACATGCAAACCTAGTTTCCACAACCCTCACCAGATTGCATCTGCGCGCCCCTGTAATCTTCGATTCCTTTGTTAATTCCAAGAGCAGACAAGCAGGAGTAGGGACCTCTACGAGGCCTGAACCTGGGTAAACCATGCATCCCTGTGTGCTTGTTTGCTAGCCGACTGATGCCTCTAGCGCTCCCTCCTTCTCCAAAACCCAAGTCCATAGCAATGGGCATTGATGAGTTAAACCCTCATCAGGAGGCGAGTCTCTGCTGCAGCAGAGTCATAGATCGTGGTTGATGGGGCCGAGGAAGCTGTAACATTAGCACTCCTGATTCCCACAGACGACTCCAATTGACGAGGGGTTAACTCGTCAATGCCCATTGTTGATGGACTTAGGTACGAGGGATGAGGGAGTGCTGGAGGCATCGATCAGCTAGCAAACAAACACAAAGGGGACATGAGGTTTACCCAGGTTCATGCCTCGTAGAGGACCCTACTCTGGCTTGTCTGCTCTTGGAATTAACGAGGGAATCGAAGATTACAAAGGTGCACAGATGCAATCTAGCAGCGGTGTGAAACTAAAGGTAGTGTAGTTTTTTCGAGGCTAGGTCTCGAGATAACAGATCGAGTTGGTTACAAGTTAGGGTTTCCCTTTAAGTTTCTATCTTATCTTTGTTGTGCCCCTCAAGGATTCGACTCTTGCTGGGCCGTCCGAATCTTTGACTGGGCCTAGACAGCACCGTGAGCTCCTCCTGGGCTGGACCGTATATGCTAATCGCGAGTACCTGTAAGGTATGCCCACATCAATTAGGCATCAATTTCTATATGGATAGATTGTGGCGCTAATATGGTTATGCCAAACGTACATAGTTGAGATATTGAATGAGTTCAATATGGAAACGACAAGAAAGGTTCTTACCACATGGAAAAGGTTGAATCAAGATTCAAGTGTATTGACACTTGGTGAATGAAATGAGATTCAAGTGTTTTTACACTTGATGAGTGAAATCACATGAATATTTTGATCAATAATATAAACCATTATATGTACATATCCAGATATGTCCTATGCTCTAAATGTTATGAGCATATAGCAGAATGACTCATAAGATGATCATTGGACCATAGTAAAGGATATTCTTATGATCTTTGGAAGAACTAAGAATATGTTATATATAGGCGAGTAGTTACAAATAGGTCATTGTAAAGAGTTGCATTGATACTAATTTGTCACAAGATACACATCAAATTTATCTCAATTTAGACTATGGGTGGCACAATGTAATGGAAAGGATGTTACATGATGGATTTGGATGAGTTCCAAAGTTAAGACATTATGATAGATACTACAACAAAAGGCTAAGTATTTGACTGCTATAGTAGCAGCAAAGGAGGGCATTTGTGTTAAGTAGTTTGTTATCAAACTAGGTGTGGTTCAAAGTGGGATAATACTATGAAGATATATTGTATGACAATAATATCAACATAATTTAACCCAAACAAACTAAAGGTCTCACCAAAGGACCAAATTTATACAATGTCGTCTCATTTGAGGATGAGTGATGCGTAGAGACACAAAGACATACAAATGCACATGAACTTGAAAGTGTCAGATTTGGAGATTATGTTAACTACTAGCAAACGCGTATATACAACACCAGAAAGCCATAGGTGTTGAATGCGCAAGTTTACAGACTAGATTATTGACTCTAGTGCAAGTGGGAGACTAAAGGGAATATGCCCGAGAGGCAATAATAAAGTGGTTATTATCTTATTCCAAGTTTATGATAAAATTTTATTTTACATGCTATAATTGTATTAATTGGAAACATTAATACATGTGTGTTTAATAAACAAAATACAAGGTTTCTAGTAATGCCTCTCTTATAAACTAGCTCGTTGATTAACAAGATGATCAAGGTTTCCTGATCATGGACATTGGATGTTGTTAATAACAAGGTCACAACATTAGTTGAATGATATGATGAACATTCATCCGAAGTATAGCATTACGATCAAAGTCATTGTGTTTATATTGCTATAACATCATACGAAGTAATCATAGTCCTTAGACCATGAGATCATGTCAATCACTAACACTAGAAGAATATCTTGATAACATCAAACGTGAAAGGGCATTTATGCCCGTCATATTGTTTTGATGTTTGTTGACAAAACTTGGATAGGTTTAATCTACTGTTAAATGTTTTAGGAGATATCATATACATTAGTGTAATTTGTACCTAAGGAAAAAGGGCTCCCCATGATCAGTTCTGTGTAGAGAAAAAGTCCCGCCGAACTGTTCGGATGATGTGCGCTAGAGTGTCCGACTCCACCAGACTATCCAGCCGGTTTTTGCCAGACTGTCCAACCCTTTGGAGAGAATATCATTTTGCGGGCCGAAAGTTGATGCGCCTAGGCAACGCGGTACCCAAGTTGTCTGTAATCAGCCGTGATGACTATAGTTGGCGTGCCAAATACTCAGAGGGTCTTTTTCGGCACGAATTCAACTTTACGTTTCAATACAAAATATCAGACTAATGACCGTCAAGTTGGGCCCCTGTCAGTTTTCGCCGTTATGTCACTCCCATCACTTAGGCGTCAATTAGTCTTGCAGGGTTGGCGCCTGCATCCATTAAGCGTCTTCTTCTTCCCCAGAGCGGCAATCTGTGGGGCGTCACGGCCATGGCGCGGAGCTAGGACATGGACGAACCTGCACGGCCCTGCTCTCCTCCCTGTATGCTTGCAGCGTAGGCGATTGCATCCATTACACGTCTTCTTCCCCGGAGCGGCAATCTGTGGTCGCGGCCATGGCGTGGAGCTGGGACATGACGAACCTGCTCGGCCCCACTCTCGTCCCCATCCTGAGTTGGAGCTCACCCTCACCATGGCCGCACCCATGGCATGATGCGGGGACAAGAATTGGTTCCCCGTGAGATATGTCACCGTGTCGACCATGCTCGGTCATGTTTTCCTCCTCCAGAATCCAAGCTGGATGTCGCCGTGGTTGCACCCGCACCAATTCTGCCACCTCTGCTGAGGTGTCTGTGGTAGCTCAAGTTCTGCCATGTTGAACCTGTAAGCGAATTCGGAGCTGGGCGGCAGCAACCCGTTGTTGAACCTGTAAGGAATTTGCTGAAGACTGTGTACCGCTCAAGGTCTTTGGCTGATGCCTTCGGCTTCTGCCAACGTCCCCCACCGATGTGAGATCATTTAGTTACTTCAATACAAAATTTCGACCAATTTAACTTGTTGATGTATTTCTTGACAATTATAATATAATCGAGCACTAGAAATATTTTGTAGTGTGCATGAGCATGATCAGTAATATAATTGAACACTAGAAATTTTAAGGCACTCCATATAAAGGAGTAGATTAATATATATATACATATATATATATAGAAGGTTCACCAGAGAGACCACGGATATATTGTCTTACATGCCACACACATGTAATAATTAACTAAAACAAAATAAAAGCAGGGCAACAGCAGGAGGCCGGGACACGGAGACGCCTAGCAGGGCAGGGGCATCAGCAGGAGGCAGGGACATCCTATTCGATGGGATACATGCTAGTCCTGACATAATCCCGGAGGAATTTGCTGAAGGCTGCGTGCCGCGCCAAGGTAATCGGCCTATGCCTTCTGCCTCTGTCTCTGGTAACGCCCACCGCGTGCTAGATCATGCTGTCGAGGTCCACGTTCATTGTTCTGCCATAGAATGGGCAAAACAGTCTCCCCTACAGTAGAAACGGATTAGCCCACACCGTAACCGCCTCAGCACGTAGCGGCTCTTGTTGTCCCTGGATTCCTTGCTATCATTCACTTCTTCATCATCCTCCTGTTGATTTTTAAGAACATAACTTAGAAATCATACATATAATTGAATTGTATTACAACTCAATAATTGACAACATGTATATGTAAGACAATATATCCATGGATATCAAAGAGAAAGCATCTTAGCAATAGTTTGATCAGTTCATATATCATTTCATCTCAACACAATGACAATTAATTACATCAGAGTGTATGTAGAATAAATCTAGGGGCCTTATAAGTTTCTTGAGGGATGGAGTGAGCGAACCAAGTAACTATTGCACAACCTATAATATTCTTGTACATCGCCCTAGGTTTGCTAACTCATCCCTGAAAAAATCTGACACCAATGTGTCTGCCTCTCTTTTGAGGCAAATTTGAATCACTGGCCACAATAAGAAATTGAAATGTAATCGTACAAAACAATAATCAGGGATATACATAGTCAGGTACAAAAACAAGCCTAAATATTGTAATGATAAATAAAAAACAAACAATTAATCTTCAGGTACATGTTAAAAATACTTATGATCGAAACCATTCATATACATATGCATCATACGAATCATTCAAAGATCAGAAACAATTCAAGGAACATATATGTAGTTCCATATGAGAATAAATCAAGGGCCTCATAATTTTTTCCAGAGATGGAGTTGGCAAACCAAAGTACAAACAACACAACCTATATTGTTTGTGTGTATTGTTGCCTCAGGTTCACCAACCCATCCCTAAAACACGACACCATCATATGTGTCTCCCCTTGAACTCTTTTGGGGAAAATTTCAATCATCGGCCCTGGTGACAAACTAAAATGTAATTCTTTTACACTATGAATGCATGCATGGAATAGATAATTCAAATATCATAGTTCTATGAATGTAGAATAAAGATTGCAGCCTCTTAAGTTTCTTTAGGGATGGCGTAAGCGAACCAAGTAACAATTGCACAACCTATATTGTTCTTGTACATGGCCCTAGGTTCGCTAACTCATCCCTGAAAAAATCCGACACCAATATGGCTGCCTCTCTTTTGGGGCAAATTTGAATCATTGGCCACAATAAGAAATTGAAATGTAATCGTAGAAAACAATATTCAGGGATATACATATGCATCATACCACTCATTCAAAGATCAGAAACAATACAAAGATTATATATATAGGTTCCATCTGAGAATAAATTAAGGGCCTCATTATATTTGTCAAAGATGGAGTTGGAGAATCAAAATATCAACAACACAACCTACATTGTTTATGTACATTGCTGCCTCGGGTTCACTAACCATCCCTAAGAAAACAACACCGTCAGATGTATCTCCCTTGCACTATTTTAAGGCAAAATTGAATCACTTGGGCTCAGTAAGGAATACAAATGTAATGTTATAGGCATGTTGTGTATCAAAATCAACACTCAACTAGCAAACTCAACTAGATGGAAGATGAGCATATTAGGGTTTTGTGACTAGACGGATTGGGGTTTTGTGACTAGATGGTAGATGCATCAATCGACCATTCGAACCATATATATACTACCCTACTTCAAGAGCAAAAGAATCTATACACGATTGAGCAAATCTTATGTATAAACAGTGAAATCTGCGGTTGCGACTAGAGAAGCTAGGAATGTAGTACCTCGGACTCCTCATCGGGGTCCTCCTCCTCGAACTCGTCATTCTCTGCGATTGCATCGACGATTTCATGGACAGCGATGGGGTTGTTGATGTAGAGCACCGGATTGCCTCCGCCTGTCGCCTGCCCTCCATCAAGATCCGCCGCTGGCACCACGACATTGTCGGCCACCTGCTGCTCGACGGTGACGGCTACTGGCTGGACGGATGAGCTCGAACCCTCGATGGCGCGGCGACGAGCGGCGTTCATGCCTGGAGAAGACGCCTCCTCCTGCTTGGCGACGACCAAGCCATCTGCTGATGCGCCTTCAACAGGCTTCACCTCTGGCTCGTCTCCACGCGTCCGCTTCATGGCGCACCTAGGGCAGGAGGTGGTGCAAGCGAAGGAGCTTCGATGCACGTGGTAGGTGCAGATTGGGGTTTGGGGACTAGACAGATTGGGGGAAATGACACGAGCTCGTGGAAGAAGAAGGTCGAGCGGGTTTATAAACACTGGACCATTCGTAGTCCTCGAGTGGACACGTGTGGTGGGCAGGGGGATGGGGCTACCACGATCTCTACCTCCTTTTTTTGGGGGTTCCCTTTTTTGAAACAATCGTGTTCTCCACTTTAGAACTACATTGAAAACACGCTCATGGCAGACCTCGATTCCAATGCATGCAAGTGGCGCGGAACCAATTTCTAGCAATGTTAGATCTACTCGAGGGCCCCCCTTGACGCATGGAAGTTACTTGCGGTAGGTCCCAGTTGGAAGTGAGATTGAGAGTGCTGCGTAAAAATGTGATATGTCTTATTAAAATCAAATGGCAATAAATTGCAGCATCCCGTCGACAACCGTGCACTCGATGACCCCGTTGCCCTGTGCATGTGTTGTAGTAGCAGTAGTAGGCTTTTTAGACTTGATTAAACATGACAAGACCAGTCGACAACTATTTCCATGGACGGCTTCATGTTCCTTCTTGTAGAAGTCTCGCTGAGAGAGACATCTACGCTATCTCACGTTGTACTGTGAAGGGCACGACGTATGCAATGAGCCTCGTTGGATCACACAGGATCAACGGTTGGTGCGCACAATCCGCGTGACAACTGTGACAACCAATCAGGGCGTAGCAGACAGAGTGAGCACAGGTTTGGGCTTCTACAAAAGAGAGAGAGGGGGGCAAAATAGAGTAGTATCAAAAAACCAAGGGCAAAACTGAGTAGTATAAAAATTGAAAATGAGTGTCTTGTACAGTGAACTACATCGTGGCATACATCAAATTAATACTCCACCTGTTCTTTCACAAACCACACATGGATCCACTAGTGTCATTGCATGTGTGTTCTTTCACAAACCATGCATAGATCCACCGGTGTCATTACATAATGTGTTCTTTTCACAAACCACAAACCACATGTGGATCCACCGGAGTTCATTGCATGTGTGTTCTTTTAAAACCACATGTGGATCCACCAGTGTCATTGCATGTCTGTTCTTTTCGTTAACCACATATGGATCCACTAGTGTCATTGCATGTCTGTTCTTTTCACATACCACATATGGATCCACCAGTTTCATTGCATGTGTGTTCTTTTCACAAACAATAGCTAGAGTCATTGCATGTGTGTTTTTTCACAAACCACATGTCGATCCACTAGTGTCATTGCATGTGTGTTCCCCTCACAAACCACATATGGATCCACAAGAGTTCATTGCATGTCTGTTATGTTCACTAACCACATATGGATCCACCAGAGTTCATTGCTTGTGTGTTCTTTTCACAAACCACGGCTAGAATCACTTGATCTCTATTCTTTTTACAAACCACATATGGATCCACCAGTTTCATTGCATGTGTGTTATTTTCATTAACAACAGCTAGAGTCATTGCATGTGTGTTCTTTTCACAAACAACATATGGATCCACAAGATTTCATTGCATGTGTGTTCTTTTCACAAACCACATATGGATCCACTAGTGTCATTGCATGTCTGTTCTTTTCACAAATAACAGCTAGAGTCATTGCATGTGTGTTCTTTTCACAAACCAGATGTGGTTCCTCTAGAGTTCATTGCATGTGTGTTCTTTTCGTTAACAATATCTAGAGTCAGTGCATGTGTGTTCTTTTCACAAACCACATGTGGATCCACCAGTGTCATTGCATGTGTGTTCTTTTCATTAACCACATATGGATCCACCAGTGTCATTGCATGTCTGTTCTCCTCACAAACCACATATGGATCCACTAGTTTCATTGCATGTGTGTTCTTTTCATTAACAACAGCTAGAGTCATTGCATGTGTGTTCTTTTCACAAACCACATGTGGATCCACCAGAGTTCATTGCATGTCTATTCTTTTCATTAACAACAGCTAGATTCATTGCATGTGTGTTCTTTTCACAACCACATGTGGATCCACTAGTGTCATTGCATGTGTGTTCTTTTCATTAACCACAACTAGAGTCAGTGGCTGTCTATTCTTTTCACAAAGCACATGAGCCTTTGTGTTCTTCTCACAAACCACATATGGATCCCCCAGTGTCATGGAATGTGTGTTCTTTTCCTAAAACACATATGGATACACCAGTGTCATTACATGTCTATTCTTCTCATGAACCGATGTGTGTTCTTTTCACAAACCACATATGGATCCGCTAGAGTCATTTCATGTGTTCTTTTAATTAACCAAAGTTAGAGTCATTGCATGTCTGTTCTTTTCACAAACCACATATGGACCCAGAAGTGTCATTGCATGTCTGTTCTTTTCACAAACCACATATGGATCCACCAGTTTCATTGCATGTGTGTTCATTTCACAAACAACAGCTAGAGTCATTGCATGTGTGTTCTTTTCATAAACCACATTTGGATCCACCAGAGTTCATTGCATGTGTGTTCTTTTCACAAACCACATGTGGATCCACTAGTGTCATTGCATGTGTGTTCGTTTAATTAACCACATAGGGATCCACCAGTGTCATTGCTTGTCTGTTCTTTTCACAAACCACATATGGATCCACCAGTTTCATTGCATGTGTGTTCTTTTCACAAACAACAGCTAGAGTCATTGCATGTGTGTTGTTTTCACAAACCACATGTGGATCCACTAGTGTCATTGCATGTGTGTTCTTTTAATTAACCACATAGGGATCCACCAGTGTCATTGCCGGTCTATTCTTTTCACAAACCACATATGGATCCACCAGTTTCATTGCATGTGTGTTCTTTTCACAAACAACAGCTAGAGTCATTGCATGTGTGTTCTTTTAACAAACCACATGTGGATCCACAAGAGTTCATTGCATGTATGTTCCTTTCACTAACCACATATGGATCCACCAGAGTTCATTGCATGTATGTTCTTTTCACAAACCACAGCTAGAGTCACTGGATCTTGCTACGTTGCTAACGTATCCATAATTTTTGATGTTCCATGTTTGGTTTTATCTACTTTCTTATGTTTTGTCCACACTTTGGAGTACTTTTCATATGATTCCTTGGACTAACCTATTAACAAGAGCCACAATGCTAGCTACCTTTTCTGGTGTTTTTGGTTCCAGGAAAGTCAGAAAATGAATATTCTCGGAATTGGACGGGATAAAAGCCAAAGTCAGTTTTTCATCGAGGGACACCAGGAGCTAGAATACGAGACGGAGAGGGGCTGGGGCCTGGCCACACCACCTAGCCACGCGGGCTAGGCCTGGCCGCGCCAGGGGGTGGTGTGGCCAGCCCAGGCACCCCCTCGGCCTCCCTCTTCGCCTATAAGTTGCCTCCTTACCTAAAAACCTAGGGGGGTTCGACGTTTTTCCAGAAAGAGTTCCGCTCCGCAGCCACCAGTAGATTCCACGATTCGGAACCAGAAACTCCGTTCTGGCAGCCTGCCGGGACGAGGAATTGGAGGAGATCATCGCCATCATCATCACCATCACTTCTCCATTTACCATCCATGTTTCCCCCATCTATGAGTGAGTAAATCCCCCGCTGTAGGCCATGGGGATGGTAGGGATTGGATGAGATCGTTCATTGTAATGGCATCAGATTGTTAGGGCATGGTGCCTAGTATCTACTATTAGTGCTTTTTGACTTTGTTGCAACTTGTTATGCTTAATGCTTGTCACTAGGGCCCGAGTGCCATGATTTCAGATCTGAACATGTTATTGATTCATTATGATAGTATTGTTTATGGTCTTACCTGCAAGTTGTATACACACGTTGTTGTCCGGAACCAATGGCCCCGAAGTGACAGAAATCGGGATAACCGGAGGGAATGGCTTTGATGTGAGGATCACATGTGTTCACGGAGTGTTAATGCTTTGCTCCGGTGCTCTATTAGAAGGAGCACCTTAATTGCCAGTAGTTCCCTTGAGGCCCCGCTGCAAACGGGCTGGCAGGACAAAATACGTTGTGCAAGTTCTCATTGTGAGCACGTATGACTATATATGGAACACATGCCTATGATTATTTAGTACTTGGATGCTTTATCTTATTTATCTGCAAATGCCCTATGTTCTGATTGCCATATGAATTGTCTTGTCCATGGAACGCCCGTCCATCCATCCCTATGCCTACCGCGCTTTAATCCTACTGTTTACTACAATTGTTACTATTGTCTTTACCTTTACTACTGCTATTACTTTACTATTGCTACTACAAAACTGTTGCTACTGATAAACTGTTGTGAGAAAGATTGTTTCCAGGTGTAGATGAATTAACAACTCAGTTGTTAAGGCTTATAAATATTCTTTGGCTCCCCTTGTGTCAAATCAATAAATTGGGTTTCACTTCCCTCAAAAATACTGCGATTAACCCCCTATACTTGTGGGTCATCAGATCTCTGTTCTTTTCACAAACCACATATGGATCCAGCAGTCATTGCATGTGTGTTCTTTTCACAAACAACAGATACAGTCATTACATGTGTGTTCTTTTCACAAACCACATGTGGATCCACTAGTGTCATTGCATGTGTGTTCTCATCACAAACACATATGGATCCACAAGAGTTCGTTGCATGTTTGTTATTTGCACTAACCACATATGATCCACCAGAGTTCATGCATGTGTGTTCTTTTCACAAACCACATCTAGAGTCACTGGATCTCTATTCTTTTCACAAACCACATATGGATCCACCAGTTGCATTGCATGTGTGTTCTTTTCATTAACAACAGCTAGAGTCATTGCATGTGTGTTCTTTTCACAAACCACATATGGATCCACAAGAGTTCATTGCATGTGTGTTCTTTTCATAAACCAGATATGGATCCACCAGTGTCATTGCATGTCTGTTCTTTTCACAAACAACAGCTAGAGTCATTGCATGTGTGTTCTTTTCACAAACCACATGTGGATCCACAAGAGTTCATTGCATGTTTGTTCTCTTCACTAACCACATATGGATCCACCAGAGTTCATTGCACGTATGTTCTTTTCACAAACCATATATGGATCCACCAGTTTCATTGCATGTGTGTTCTTTTCATTAACAACGGCTAGAGTCATTGCATGTTTGTTCTTTCCACAAACCACATGTGGATCCACAAGAGTTCATTGCATGTGTGTTCTTTTCACAAACCACATGCCGATCCACAGTGTTCATTGCATATGTGTTCTTTTCACTAACCAAATTGGATCCACCATTTTCATTGCATGTGTATTCTTTTAACAAACAATAACTAGAGTCATTGCATGTGTGTTCTTTTCACAAACAACATGTGGATCCACAAGAGTTCATTGCATATGTGTTCTTTTCACTAACCACATATGGATCCATCAGAGTTCATTGCATGTATGTTCTTTTCACAAACCACAACTAGAGCCACTTGATCTCTGTTCTTTTCACAAACCACATATGGATCCACCAGCTTCATTGCATGTGTGTTCTTTTCACAAACAATAGCTAGAGTCAGTGCATGTGTGTTCTTTTCACAAACCAGATGTGGATCCACCAATGTTATTGCATGTGCGTTCTCCTCACAAACCACATTTGGATCCACAAGAGTTCATAGCATGTCTGTTATTTTCACAAGAAGAGGCTCGTTGGGTGGGCACTTTATGTGCCCTCCACGAGCTCGCCATGGTCTTGTGGGAGATGCAGGCGACCCCTCCAACGCTGCCACCTGCCATCGCCTCCGCCACCACCACCAACATCGTATGCCACCCTTGCACAACCATGGAACCAGCTGTAGACGTGTCCGTTGATGATCGAGCTCGCCCACAATAGCGATGGTGACAATGAGTAGGCCGAGCTGCTAAATACATCTTGGCGATGTGATAGTTTAAATTTAATTTTTTAGTTTTAGTTTTTTAGTTTTAGATAGGTTATAAATTCCGTTCATTCCGGTAAATATTCTTATATCATGAATGGAAAAATTGAAGGGGATCCGCAGCAGAAAACAAAAAATTTCCTACGTTGGAACCCCAAAACTGCCTAGGATCTATCTATGTAGTAATGCGGTAACGGCCAATACGTATAGAATATATACCCTTGTAGACCGTACGCGGTTAACGTTCCGCGGGGAATGTGGTTGAAGTAGTCGTACTCGTAGCCGACCTCAAGGTCTCGAAGCTCCTCGCAGGTCACCCCTTGCTCCTTCTTCATCGTGCAGCAGCTCCAGCTCACGACATTCAAGAGCCCCAAGTATTGCGCCTCGTGTATTCGTACACATGCGGTGCACGATGAGACCTCCATCTCCCCGAACCCACCGGGAGTGTGGAAGTTGATATCCGGCTAGGAATCCCTACAACGCAACAGCGTACTTTAGGTGTGCCTTGTTCGCACAGCCTAGACTTGGGGCCATGGTCACAAGGGCTAGAGAGAGGGAAGGAGGAAGTCAACCAAAGGACTTCTCCAAATATTGGTGTGTTTAATCCCACCCATGGGCACCCCTTTATATAGGCTAAGGGCGTGTGCCTTTCTCAAAGGCTAAGCCATGTGGGACTAATTGTCAAAGAAAAAGGGGGGAAAAGGAGCTCCCAGCCGTCTGGGCCACAAGGGCCCAGCACAGTAGCCCGCAGAGACCAGCAAGGGCAGTAGCCGAATAGGCCGGCGCTGTCCCCCACCGCAGCCCAGAGCACCTGCCTATGCTAGCAACCAGCAGCAGCGGTCGAGCGGGCCTCGGGTGGGCTAGTTCCCGCGTGCATGCGGCTCAGCACGGCTGGCAGCGCCTGGCGCCCGGGGTGGGCCGACGTTCCCTCGCGGCCCAGCAACCCCCACGAGGAGGAGAGGGGAGGCGACCCGGGGTGGGTTGGTCTGATGAACGCGGCCCACCCGCTCGTGGCGCGTCGCCCAGTAGCGTGCAACCCTGTGCGGCGGATTTTATCTGCCGCCCACGTGGGCTGGCTATTTTCTTATATTCCTTTTTCTTTTTCTGCACCTTTTTTCTTAGGCTACTCCCCTCTGGGGATTTGGCCTGATATAAAACTTGCTTTTATAAATCTTAATCTAAATATTATTTAGTATTTATTAATTCATAATTAACATATAATAAATGTATATTTAAATTCCTTTTTATCCGAAAACACTTTTCTGGTCATTTCCTTTATTCTTTCTCCGAACAACTTCGGATCTCTTCACGGAACATTTCCGGCTTTCTCTTTTTCTACTGTGATTCCGTCTTATGAATGATCGCTCTCATCGTACCCTTAAGTGTATCCTCTCACGGCTCGGGAATGCTCTAGACATGATCTGTATCAATGATCAACAGAGGGACCAGGGATATCCATGTGACCCCTATGCATTCCTGGTGACAATGTCGTTTGAACCGGTAAATGTAGCATCCATATTCCTTTTGTTTCTTGGTACGACTTGTCCGAGATCCGATCATTGGTATCACATACCTTGTTCAATCTCGTTCACAACAAGTTCTGTTTTCTTGTTACTGTGATATTATATCCCCGTGACCGAGTCACATGTTGCAACATTTATGTATGTAATCTCACCAAGCCGACCATATGTATCTTTACCCGTCATGTGGGCGAATAAATCCCGCTCTTGACATATATTGCCTCTATGGTTGCTCCGAGTACCTGAACACACCTTTATATCCAGTGTATTACCAAGTGGTGTTTGATGCTATCTAAGCACTCTTGAGAGATAGTGATTGATATAGCCTCACGGTCTAAGGAATTAGGAGTCTAGATTTAGCTGTTGCAACAATGAACTTATATGACTTGATCGCGTTGCAATCCTTTAAGGAATGTCCATCACATCATTCTCCAATGATATGACCCCGTTATCAATTGGCATAAATGCCCATGATCTTGAAACCCAGATCATCCTCATGACCAACGAACTAGTATGAATAGAGGCTACTAGGGACTTGGTTGTTTCATACCACACCTGCACCAATGTTTCTAATTGGCACAATTATAGCACAATATGAAACTATTATAAACTAACTGAGATATGACAATAAAAACCTATTTATTATTTGCCTCTAGGGCATATCTCCTTCAGTCTCCCACTTGCACTAGAGTACAAATAATCCAGCTCGCATTTTACTCGTATAAACCATATACCATATGCGTTTATAGATCATGCATGCTCATGGGAAACGTCATGTCCATGTTCTGTTTTACAAGATCATTATGTCTTTTGCAAATCGTCAATGTCTTCCTAACTTTGACATTCACACCATTATCTTATAATGGGTCGAAGCATTTGTTTGGCGACAAAGTGAGACTTTGTTTCTAGTGTTTATGATGACAGTCGTTTTCACTGTTGTCATCTAAACTTCGAAACACACTTTGCTATCCTTTGTGTATATACCATAGTCATGGCAGCAGAACGAGGTCGGATTCTAGGAGCTTACGGTGGCTTTAGATCAACCTCGAGGGCTTTCTCATGGGCAATGGGCCCTGGGACACATCATTTTACGTTAAAAGCGAACTAATCCCGCCATAACATTATACATCACATCAGATGGAGCCTTTATACTTCTGTATCTATGTAGATCCTATTGCATGAAATGCAACTATGCCGCTTACTTTGCTTCTTGCCATTTAAGTACAAACTTAATTCTGGTTCAGTGATCAATTTAGGAATCACTTAAAGACACGTTCTTACAGTTAAGACTTTTTCCTACCAACCAGAACTTCGGGTCACTTTATGTCGAGTATACAACATGGTTATATGGAAGAACCTATGACTAATGCATAGGAGATGCAACACATCTCTTTATTTCAACTATAGTTGCAATACTAACTCAATGCTTCATACAGTAAGAACTACTTTCTTACCTTGTTCCATTCTTGCTTAGGACATTCTGAACATCTTTTAGAATCAAGTCCATGAAGCATTTGACATTCGGTGTTTATTAAACTTACCAATCTATCTCGATAGATCTTATTGTTTAATAACTTCAACTTCATACTTATTTATCTAACTTAAATATTACTAACACCAATCACATCATTCACATATGTCGTCCACATATCCCAGAATGATTTCACGCTCCCACCCAAATATGACATTCATGTTTGAGATCCAGGGATTTCACTTAGCTCCCACTCAAAATATGTCAGCTAGATATTATGAATTAGCCAAGCTGATTTGCTCCCACTCAAATCTAGGCCCTCTCGATAATCTTGGACATTCCAAAATTCTTTGATCACCATCAAATCGAGAATTCCACTAATGAGATTTCAATGACCATTCATTTCTCGTACTTAGGTCCATCACGCTTCTTTGTAATTCGTAGTTATGTCTTGTTCAAAACATGACAAGTGAATAATATAATTCCACAAACTTGTAGAATATATAGTTAAATCCTACCTTCTTCAGTAAAAGTATTCCCTGAAACTTTATGATCATTATCATTAGTTTCTCCTCTATTTGTAGAGTTTGGATTCACGAAACAAATTCCGTTGCGCCACTCAACAACTCGGAGGTAAGGTCAAATACCTTGTTTTGATCTTTTACTTTCTTCCACCTGTATCTTCATCAAGACACGCTGACTTTGGACAACAGCAGGTTTGCCCCGTTGTGGAAGATCCATTCATAGCTTCCTAAGAGTGCTTCAAAAAGACTTGTTTATTCGCCATGATTTCGACTTATCGAAATCTCCAGAAACTCGAACTTGACATAACACTTATGGTGTTGTTTCCATGAATCTATAGATGTTCCTTTGTATTTCAAATGAGTGTTTACGTATTTTGATCTCTAACTCTAAATGACAACTATAAGCCCGATAGAGATAATATTATACCATATGTATCTTAATACATAATGTTTGTGATGTTTAGACATTTCAACATAGTTTGAATTCATCCAATTATCATAATTTGTGAAACATCTTTCACAAGTCCCTTTTATGCTAAACTTAACTTGAATACTTTAGTCATGTCGATCAAATCGAAGGACTTGTTAATTCTATATCCTCTTTAATGTGAACTCATTTGAACAATTCAAATCGTTTCAAACTCACGTTTCATTAAGTAAATACACTTATTCACTTAAGTCCACAATTAACTAATGATTTCCACTACTTGTTGAAAATATGATACATCACTATGTTTAAGATTCAACATTTCTTTGCATATCACTTTTTTACCAGAATGCGGAGTTTTAGTCATTCGGCCCAAGAGGCATGGTTTTGCAAAGTCTCTAGATCAAGCATCTCGGACCCCGATCTTCATTTACAATGAAGAACATGTAATAACCAAAATGACTTAAACTATAGTGTCATCTCATTATTGAACTTTGGATATCTTTTAGCATTCTAATCCTTTATAAATGCTTAAACTATTATCGTTACCATAGTGATGAGAATAACTTGTTTGCAATCGTAATGTGGCCATAACGGTATTGTTCATAAGAATAGTACAAACTGGCTTGTGACTTGTTCATATGAATAATCATCTTGCCAAAAGCAAGACACACAAACAGGGATTACAAAATTATATTCAAGTCCACTAATCCAAATGATAAACTTTGAGGGAAGAGGTGATGTCGGCCATCAACTGTTTTGCTTGCCGTCATCAAGTCATGTTGCCTCAAAGATAGTAATCCTCAAGCAGATCATCCTATTTTCACAAAATGGGGTAAGTATCAAATACTTTGCAAACTACAACAAGTTTTGCAAGAACCACATTTATAATTTGTATATCTTACATATACCTTTTCATCCATGACCTCCATTGCAATCAAGCCCTTCCAAGATTTCTCAACTCTAATGCAAGATCACTAAGTGTTTTTCCAAATATTCTCTTTTTCATCCATGATGGAGGAAAACCCATCCAGCGGCTCATACTTTATGTGCCTTATTCTGTAGAATACAAAATGTAGCCCAACTCTCCATCGAATGGAGAATGGCTTATTGGATGATTATGGAGGAAAAACAAACATTCCAGAGTCATCGAACTATCTTCTAATGGTTATTGTATCAAGAAGAGAAGATCACCTTTTATGAGGATATCCCTCAGGCGTGGGTATTAATCTATGAAGTTGGACCCTTTTGCTAAGTTCCACATTAAGCAATATATTCCCATGGTCGCAAAGGACCTCAATGGGATAGGCCAAGATCTACTAAGATATTTGCAAACATACATCTAGACTAAGTTTATAACAAGAGATCAATTTATAATTGGTCTCCACTGAAATTGTCACCCCCTGGACGATTTTAGTGATCGCATGATCCCTATCCTCTGCACCTCCCCCGATCGTCACGGCCATCAGTGCAGCATCAAAGGTAGACATTCAATAATGCCAATCACATCATCCATGTGACTCATGCTCGATCTCTTGTGGTCCGAGGCCATGTCTACACATGCTAGGCTCGCCAAATCTAACTTGTGTGTATTTGCTGTGCAACATGGCTTACACCCACTGTATGCGAACATAGATATGTCTGACCCCTACTCACCGCAGGGCGCCTTATAATGGAGAACTTTCTTGGTGGTGCACACACAAGGGGAACACGGAACATTGGAATTAAATAGGGATTATCTTATTTGCTGCCGTTGAGTATCAAAATACTAGCACACAATAAGATGTAAAACAGGTATCAACATCATATGTATAATGTGATATGATATGGTCCTTCTTGCGCCTTGATCTTCATCGAGCGCTCTGGCATGATCTTCATCTTGCCCTTGGTTTGACGCCAAGTCCACGACGCCTCCATCAGGCCGTTCATCGAAACGATGACTATTACCATACTACTTAGTAATAGAAAAGTAAACTACTTTACCTTCACAACGACCAATTCCATATCATAATCACATGCCCGCTGTAAAATAAAGTTAGACGCCTCTACTTTATCTATGGCAAGTTTTACGTGGTTGTTAGGGCTTTCATAATAGAACCGTTTCTAAACTACGAACTTTCCAACTACAACATGGATCCGATAGTTGTCTCTATTACACCCCTTTCGGGGCCCTCCGTTGTAAATGCTATATCAACTATTGAATGAGAGACAGACACCCGCTAGCCACTTATACGGTACAAGCCGTATGTTGAGCGTGGAACCAGTCTCGCGTACGAATACGCATAAGGTCGGTCCGGGTCGCTTCAGCAAACAATACCGCGATATAAACAAGTACACGTTAGAGGGTAACAACTAAGGGATCAATGCCCGCACAATACTTGTGCGTACTGGCCATACAACACTCCTACGCATAGATCGGCTCTGATACCACTGCAGGGGATCCGCAGCAGAAAACAAAAAATTTCCTACGTTGGAACCCCAAAACTGCCTAGGATCTATCTATGTAGTAATGCGGTAACGGCCAATGCGTATAGAATACATACCCTTGTAGACCGTACGCGGTTAACGTTCCACGGGGAACGTGGTTGAAGTAGTCATACTCGTAGCCAACCTCAAGGTCACGAAGCTCCTCGCAGGTCATCCCTTGCTCCTTCTTCATCGTGCAGCAGCTCCGGCTCACGATATTCAAGCGCCCCAAGTGTTGCGCCTCGTGTCTTCGTACACATCCGGTGCACGATGAGACCTCCGGCTCCCCGATCCCGCCGAGAGTGCGGAAGTTGATATCCGGCTAGGAATTCCTGCAGCGCAACAGCGTACTGTAGGTGTGCCTTATTCGCACAACCCAGACTTAGGGCCATGGTCACAAGGGCTAGAGAGAGGGAAGGAGGAAGTCAACCAAAGGACTTTTCCAAATATTGGTGTGTTTAATCCCACCCATGTGCACCCCTTTATATAGGCTAAGGGGGTGTGCCTTTCTCAAAGGCTAAGCCATGTGGGACTAATTGTCAAAGGAAAAGGGGGGGAAAAGGAGCTCCCGGCCGGCTGGGCCACAAGGGCCCAGCACAGTAGCCCGTAGAGACCAGCAAGGGCAGCAACCGAATGGGTCGGCGCTGCCCCCCACCGCAGCCCAGAGCAGCTGCCTGTGCTGGCAACCAGCAGCAGCGGTCGAGCGGGCCCCGGGTGGGCCAGCTCTCGCGTGCATGTGGCCCAACAAGGCTGGCAGCGCCTGGCGCCCGGGGTGGGTCGGCGTTCCCTGGCGGCCCAGCAACCCTCGCGAGAAGGAGAGGGGAGGCAGCCCGGGGTGGGCTGGTCTGATGACCGCGGCCCACCTGCGTGTGGCGCGTCGCCCAGTAGCGTGCAGCCCTGTGTGGCAAAATTTATTTGCCACCCACGTGGGCTGGCTGTTTTCTTTTATTCCTTTTTCTTTTTCTGCACCTTTTCTCTTAGGCTATTTCCCTCTGGGATTTGGCCTAATATAAAAGTTGCTTTTATAAATCTTAATCTAAATATTATTTAGTATATATTAATTCATAATTAACATATGATAAATGTATATTAAATTCCTATTTATCCGAAAACACTTTTCCGGTCTTTTCCTTTATTCTTTCTCCGAACAACTTCGGATCTCTTCACGAAACATTTACGGCTTTCTCTTTTTCTACTGTGATTCCTTCTTATGAATGATCGCTCTCATCGTACCCTTAAGTGTATCCTCTCACGGCTCAGGAATGCTCTAGACATGATCTATGTCAATGATCAACAGAGGGACCAGGGATATCCATGTGACCCCTATGCATTCCTAATGACAATATCGTTTAAACCGGTAAATGTAGCATCTATATTCCTTTTGTTTCTTGATACGACTTGTCCGAGATCCGATCATTGGTATCACATACCTTGTTCAATCTCGTTCACAACAAGTTCTGTTTTCTTGTTACTGTGATATTACATCCCCGTGACCGAGTCACATGTTGCAACATTTGTTGGAGATATGCCCAAGAGGCAATAATAAAAGTGGTTATTATTATATCTTTGTGTTTATGATGAATGTTTACATCCCATGCTATAATTGTATTATTAGGAAACACTAATACTTGTGTGTTTTGTAAACATAAGAGAGTCCCTAGTAAGCCTCTTGTTGAACTAGCTTGTTGATTAATTGATGATCATGGTTTCCTGATCATGGACATTGGATGTGATTAATAACAAGGTTATATCATTAGGAGAATGATGTGATGGACACACACCCATAGTAAGATCAAGTCATTTAAGTTCGTATTGCTGTAAGCTTTTAAATGCATAGTAACCTAATCCTTCGACCATGAGGTTATGTTAATCACCATCACCGGATGGGTACTTTGATGACATCAAACACCGCTTCATAACTGGGTGGTCATAAAGGTGTCATTGGGTATTCTGAAAGTATGTGTTGAAGCGCATGGACCAAGATTGGGATTTGTCCATCCATATGACGGATAGATATGCTCTGGGCCCTCTCGGTGGAATGTTATCTAGTTAGCTTGCAAGCATGTGACTGGGTCACAAGGGATGACATATCACGGAACGAGTAAAGAGTACTTATCAGTAACGAGGTAGAACTAGGTATGGAGATGCTGACGATCAAACCTCGGATAAGTATAGTATCGCGTGACAAAGGGAATTGGTTTCGTATGTAAATGGTTCAATCGATCACGAAGTCATCGTTGAGTATGTGGGAGCCATTATGGATCTCTAGGTCCCGCTGATGGTTATTGATAGGAGATGTGTCTCTGTCATGTCTACATATTCACGAACCGTAGGGTGACACACTTAAGGTTCGAAGTTGTTTTAAGTAGATATGGAATGTGCGTTGGAGACCGAATGTTGTTCGGAGTCTCGGATTGGATTCGGGACATCACGAGGAGATCCGGAATTGTCCGGAGAATAAGATTCATATATAGGGGATCATTTTATGAGTTAGGAAATGTTCTGGAGTGTTTGTATGAGGATTCTAGAAGGTTTCGGAATGTTCCGGAAGGTTCTGGAAGGTTTCTTGGAGTTTGCTTGAAAACCAAGGAAGGGATCAAGGAGTCCTGATGGGTCAAGACTAGGAGTCGTGGGGGAGGAGGACTCCTCCCCCCTTCCCCAATCCGCCGGCCTAGGAGGTGGGGAGTCCTACTAGGACTCCCCCTCCCCAAGGCGCCCTCCCCCTTTAAATAGAGGGGCAGGGGCGCCACCTCTAGGTTCTCCTCCATAACTCCCAATCTCTGCCGCCTCTCTCCTCCTCCTTTCTTCTGCACAGGCATAGGCGAAGCCCTGCATAATTCTCTACTCCACCACCACCACCACACCGTCGTGCTGCTGGGATTCCGTGGAGAAGATCTACTACCTCCGCTGCTAGCTGGAACGAGGAGAGGAAGGTCTGCTTCGACTCCGCACGTGTGACCTACTGCGGAAGCGCTGCCGAAACGCGGCGCCGGAAGGATCGTCCACTTGACCGACTGCGGAAGCGCTGCTGGAACGCGACGCTGGAAGGATCGTCCACACGATCTTGAGATCGGCAAGTGATCGACTACATCAACCACGAGATCTAATCTCGTTAACGCTTTCGGATCTACGAGGGTTAGTTCCTATCTATCTCGTTGCACATGTCTAATAGATTAGATCTTGGCTTTTATCTAGATTAGATCTGGGTTTTGTTCGTTCTTGCGGTAGAATTTTTTTGTTTTCCATGCTACGAACCCATCAACATTTATGGATGTAATCTCACCAAGCCGGCCGTATGTATCTTTACCCGTCATGTGGGCAAACAAATCCCGCTCTTGACATACATTGCCTCTACGGTTCCTCCGAGTACCTGAAGACACCTTTATAACCACTTTATTACCAAGTGGCGCTTGATGCTATCTAAACACTCTCGGGAGACAGTGATTGATATAGCCTCACGGTCTAAGGAATTAGGAGTCTAGATTTAGCCGTTGCAACAATGAACTTATATGACTTGATCGCGTTGCAATCCTTCGAGGAATGTCCATCACATCATTCTCCAATGATATAACCCCGTTGTCAATAGCATAAATGTCCATGATCTTGAAACCCCGATCATCCTCATGACCAACGAACTAGTATGAATAGATGCTACTAGGGACTTGGTTGTTTCATACCACACCTGCACCAATGTTTTTACTTGGCACAGTTATAGCACAATATGAAACTATTATAAACTAATTGAGATATGACAATAAAACCTATTTATTATTTGCCTCTAGGGCATATCTCCTTCAAAAATTTCTTTTGTTATCATCCTTGGCGTTCGAATGTGTCACAATAATTATTGTACTTGCTCTTATCTACTTCGTAATGAGACTATGTTTTTTTATTATATCTGATTATTACTTTTTTGTACTTATCCTTAGTTTGAGCGTGTTCAGATAAATTTGTCTACCTCTCATCTGCACAACTTTCGGTTTAGGCATTCTAGTCTTAAAATGAAAAAAGTCTAACAATCGCGTCAGGTTCTTTCCTTGCCATCGCAAATGAGCGCGATGGTTGTAGCCTTAAGCTCATAGAATGTCTAACAATTACATCGGACTTTCTCCTTGACGTCGAAAATCTGCACGATGCTTGCGGTAGTTGTTTCCTGCTTCTCTGTGTACGTCACGGTTCTCGTGTTCTACTTATCTTTGGTTACATTAACACATTTTTTGGCCTATCGTATCCGAGTCAAGCGTATGTAAAGTCATGTCGACACGTTTATGAAAAGTGGCATGTTCGCCCGCTCCTTCCTTGATATTCAAATGTTTTGTTAACATTGACTCACCACAACATTCTCTTTCGATGTATGTTAGTAAACGTGTACCGTGAAAAAATGAGAAAATGATCTGCCTTGCCCCGAGGGGAGAAGAGAGAGGCATGTATATGTAGAGTGATCATATCATGAAGCGTTCTTCCTAGTGGCCACACCTCGGGGGCACAGCCAGGAGTCTAGTATTACATAATAGTCTTAGTTTACATGCTAGAAAATAAAAAACACAATTAAAATAAACCCTAGCTATGGCTAGGGCATATGGCGGCTGACACGGTGGTGGTGGCAGAGGCGGCGGCGACACCTAGTCATCGGCCTTGTTAGTGAGGTCGATGAACACCAACAACAACCATGGCGCGACATATAGTATGCTGGTGGTGGTGGCGGCTGCTTGTGGTGGCGTCATGTGTGCGGGTAGGGCGCAAGGTGGCGACTCCCACACGGCGTGCCCGCATTCCTCCTCCTAAGGTAGTGCCTGATGGACCTGGCCAGGTCAAGCCTCCGGCAGGGGTAGCGCGTTGCCGTACCCCACTAGGTGGGCAGAGAGATCGACAGTGTCCTACAGCCCCTCCCACTACCACTTGGCATCCTCCTCCGCCTTTGATGCTTCCATGGCGGCCCTAATGTGTTCATCTTCGTCGTAGCCTGTCGTTAGGACCATGGCGGGTGGCATGCGCTCCTTCTCCTCCTCCTTTATGTCTACCAGCTCCTTCGCCCATCCTTCATCTTCGTCATCGGTGGCGGAGAAATCGACGTCAGGGAGGTAGATGTCGACTTTGACGGGGAAGTCAACCATGTCGGACGAATGACACCTCGCCTCCTTATCGCAAATGAGGAAGGCGAGCCAGAAATTGCGACGCTCGTAAGCCGGGTCATCGTGGAGGTGCGCCGGCAGATGGCGCTGGCAGTGCCTGGTCTCCTAGTTGAGCAGGTGCAGGTCTGTTGGCACCGTCAGCACAGGGACGTGCACCTAGTTCAGGTGCCACCCCGCTGGCGGAGACACATCCTGGTGCTCGCAGGGGTGGTGCTCCTTTCACCGGCGATGGCACTTGGCGACATGCACGTACTGCATGTCCCTGTTGGGAGGACAACAAGCATGGCGCGCCACAGAGCAGAAGCACGTCCAACGCGGGCCGCTGCGGCCACATCAGCAAAGTCCCGCGCGTGCGGACGCGCTGGCAGGGCGTGCGAGGATCCCGCACGGTTGGTGGAGGCAGCGACACCATCGGAGAAGGAGGCGCAGCACGTTGATGGCGGCGGCCTGACGAGAAATCACTCCTTGTAGTCATTTCTCATCGTATTCTTCCACCAGTTGGGCATGGCGTCGGAGGCATCGGTAGAGAGGGGACTAATTGGGTTGAAATGGCAGCAACAAGGGCGTGTGGAGGCTAGGCCAAAAAATCCCCGCTCGGCCCTCAAACATTAATGCTGACGCGGTGGCCAGGGAGCTATCGATTTGGTTCAGTAGAGCTGACCGTCCGTCAGCCTTTGCTTCGCCTTAGCCATGAATGGCACGCTGACCGTGGCACCAGACAAAGCGCCCGGTGACTGCCTGGTGGGCCCCTGCGCGGACGAGAGAACACGAGGGAGGACACGCGTGATCTCCACGTCGCGTCCGGGGAGATGCATTTCCAGCGCATTTTTGGGTCATGAGTGGGTCAGTCCAGACACGTGTGGCCGTTTGGATCGGACAACTGGAGTGGGTTTCACAGTCCGAGCGTCCGCACAGACTGATTCGGACTGCCAATATTCAAATGAATCGACCCGCTAGAGATGGCCTAACAACCAATGCGCAAAAGGCTGGTACTCACATAGTCAGCTCCTAGCCTTTGGATAAATAGAATCTCCCGAAATAGGTTTTCGCGCCTCTATATTATTATAGGAAACACACCATACAACCAAAGGGAGTTCGAAACAAAGACAATGCTGCGGCAGCAGTAAAAACATGCCCAAAAGAAAAGAAGAAACGTCGGTGACTAAGCGACGGTGACCCGCAACTGCTGCGCTTGCCAAAGATGTACCAGCACAGTCCTAGCATCGAAGCGTCAAGTGCCAAGCAGCACCCTTAAGAAGGAAAGCGATACGCTTGCTGTCCGTACCAACCGATCCTAGGGTGTAGCAACGACGCCCTTCAAGAAGGAATGGTGCCACTGGAGGCGGCACCATGTCGGTGTCGGTCAAGCCGACAAGGATTTCTGCCGAAACCCCATCCACACCTCCAGACGATCTGATGCACATGAGCCTCGTAAGGTCGAAGCCTCGACACCACCAAACTCGCAGCCCACCAGCATGCGCCACTACAGACACAGAATTGCCATCGTCGTCTCACCGAAGCTACCGTCACACGGGCCTGCACGACAGAGGCAAAAAGTCATCCGAATCGAGCCCAGTAGTTTCGTGGCCGCGTGCGCGAGAACAACCTCCAACTCGGAGGGTAGCCGACCAACGCGGTAGCAAGGCACACCAATCCTAGGTGGGTCTAGCCGGATCCAGAGGGCCCGTAAAGCCCCGTAAAGACACACCAGTTCCAAAAGGGTCTGTTCGGACCCAGATTAGACCCATAAAACCCACCACCACGCTGCAACGGGCCGGCCACCGTCATCCTCCTCGAGCTCACTGTCGCCGCCATCTCAGAACACACCGCCGTCGTCACGGGCAGGACGGCCCGCCGCAACCTAGATGGGGCCGTATGGCCGAGATCTAGGGCGGACGGACGCCCAGCCGCACTTCAGCGCCGCGTTGCTGCTCCACCACGTCGCCCACGTTCCGCGTCGCCGGAGCCGCCTGTCATCGGCTCGGCCGCGACCGACCCAGGAAAGCAGAGCAGCCTGGACAAATAGAATCTCGCGAATAGCAAATGTACGTCTGTACTGCACAATGGAGCTGTACTTCCCGGCACTTGTACTACTGCCCCCAGCCAAGGCAAGCTGGCTGGCCGGGTCAGGCGAGGCACGAACATTGCTTTTCTTACCGGCATAAAGTGTTTTGGTGCACGTCCATTGTCCACCCACCGGGTCACCGCCTTATGCTTTCCTTCTACTAGACGTCTTCTTCCGGTGTCTATTTAAGTCGCCCCAATCCACAAACCCAGGGCAGGCACCGGCCGGCATCACCAAACTCTCTCACCCCTCTAACGTAAATCGACATCGATCCCGGCGCCCCAGTCAGCTGCGAACCATGGCCACCGAGTCTCAGGTACCATCATCCAGGCACCTCCTTCCGTCCTTTGCTGCCTCCTTATTTTGCAATCTTATCGATTATCCATATGACAAATTCAAGAAGGTGAATACCAAGTAGGAGAGGATAACACAATTTGCGCTCACGTCTTTTTGTCCTTGTGTTATTGCTCAAGGGCTGTGATTGAGATATTGAGGAATGACTCATATGTATCGAGCTGATGACTTTTAGTTTGTTGTGTATAGATATCCCTATGTCAGATTAGTTGGTTCGAAATATAAGCTTAACAGAACCATAATCAATTCATCTCCCTGTCGGCAGACTGTCGTGCTTAAGGTCGCCATGTCCTGCGAAGGCTGCTCGGGCGCAGTCAAAAGGGTCCTGACCAAAATGCAAGGTAATTTTCTCTCTGCGCCCTGTGCTTTTGTGCATGCAATAAGAGCTTTTACATATTATACAAACTGGTCTTGTTTATTAAAAATAATACACAAACTGGTCACAATCAGATGAACCACAAAGAGGATGACCGTGACGGCAACAACTAAAAACTCTAAACGGACAACTTCGGATAGAATTAATTAATTGGATCTGCACTGCAACGCTAGGATTTAACTAATGTTTTGTTCTATCCCGGAAGCAGGTGTCGAGACCTTTGACATAGACATGAAGGAACAGAAGGTGACCGTGAAAGGCAACGTCAAACCGGAAGATGTTTTCCAGACGGTTTCCAAGACGGGGAAGAAGACCTCCTTCTGGGAGGGTGAAGCCACTTCGATGGAGACTGCTGCTCCGGAAGTGGAGACACCTGCCGCCTCGACTGCACTGGAAGCAACTCCAACCAGCACCGATGCTTGATGGGCATAGATGATGTTGTGACCTCAAACATTTCCAAGATATTGTTGTCTGGAGAATGTGTGGTTTGGACGATATTAATTACTACTACTAGTTGAATACCCGTGCGTTGCTACGGAATAACAGATTCATATGTGGCGCTTTATGACAACCTCAGATCTATAATAATGCATCGGAAGCTAAATACCGTGCGATGCTACGTTTTTCTCAAATTTTCTTATCGCATAGGCAAATGCATATTTTATTGCATATGCAAATATAATGCATATGAAAACTCATGTGTTGAAGGGGTGGTCTTTTATAGTATTTCAAAAAAATACGATGTGTTTTCTTGAAATGTACTTCAATAAAAAAGACCCAACTAATTATCTCTTATTGCAATAAGTATTCTACTTTGCTCATATCTTGGAAATGACTTCAAGAAATAGCTTCTTAATGCATAGACATTGCCAACCACCTCGCCTTATGTTGTTAGATCTCGGATGGTCATTACGTTTCGGCTCAATAGTGTCGCTAGTTGAGGCCTGACATATCCTGAAAATCTCACGCCGTGTCAAAGTGTGCAGTCAGGCCAGGCGTGCTTTTTAGCCCGACAGTCAAGCTGGGCTAGGCTCGGGCCAGGCAAATGGAAGGTTTAAAATGTGGTCATGCGAGGTTGCACAGGCTGGGCTTTTTCGGGTTTTGCTCTTTGCGCTGTGCTCGGGCCAAAATCTGAGGCCTATGAGTCAGGTCGAGCATGCCTGGGCCTAAGTATTTAGCGTCAGATATTTTGGCCCGACCCGAGAAATGTCCATGTATAGTTGACGCCGTCCTCAGTTTATTTGATAAATTTTTTGAACCATTCAAAAAAAAGATGGGAGACCGGCAACCCAATTGAACTCTTGTAAAAGAAATTATTACTAACACAACATATTCTTTTTTTGACCATTGGGTAAGTAACGAAACCTCTAATCTCTATCAAAGGAAACAACCGATCTCGCACATTCTATCACTCTAATCTTTACCCTTTGTTGCAGTGCCCCGATTCACCGTGTTGCCATCGAGCTCGCGGCGATTCGATATGGTCTCACATGCTACTAGATCTGGCCGGGCCAACCTCGGGATACCCGCGAAGTGGCCAGCGCGCATCGTCAGCCGCACTGGTCAAGGTTGACGCTCGATCGTGCGGTTGTCTGTCTGCAAGAGGAGGACAAGATCGTTCTGCCCGTCCGGATCTTGGTGGGGAAACCTCGGCGAGGCCGGTGGCGAAGGCAAGGGTGTGCCATTTGGGGGCGTACCTATGTCACATCCGAGCAGCCTCCTCTTTCCTCTACTTCGACCATGGTGACCCCAACTTCCTTCGCTGCCAGTCTGCTTTGGTAAGGATGAATTACTCAGCATTAATTTTCTGATGCAAGTATGCATCATGAACGAGCGTGAAAAATAGTTTCAATCGTTAGTCAAATTGTATGAGGAAAGCAGAATTCTACTAATGCTAGGAAACTGTAGCATCCCAATTGTCTAACAATTGTAATGCTACATGGTCTAGTAATATAATTGCTACTTCCTACATATAATTATTGCATCATAATTATATCTTGCTCATGTCATCATGCCACATTGCATTTGGGCATCTTATAAAAACCCTTTCCATTTGGTTCTTCTCTCATATGCATTATTCATTGTATTTGGCTCTTGATATATTGTATTTGGTTCTTGATAAATGCTTGATGCCCAAGTTGAGTTGGGGCATATCTTTTATTCAACTCCATCACCTCTCCTTGTCACCACCTTATAATCCCACCATCCTAGTTATCCATGAGCTTTACTTTTCCTGTGGCATTTAAATCTAGCTCATGTGGGTAGGGATGGATCCACTTCTACTTTCCACATGCCTCACGCTAGCATTATGTTGCTTTCACCTTATTCATATGTGGAGCCACCCTTGCATGCCTTGTGAGTGGTACCCCTTTCTAGCTTCCACATGGATTGGTTTGGAATAATTGCTCATGTTGGAATATTTTGAGGCTATTAAACATCTAGTGGAATACACACACTATCAAGTCCATTTATTCAAATATGCCTGTTATCCCTACTTTCCATGTGCGCTTGAACTTGCCATCTTGGTAGGGCCATAATTTAGACACTAGAATGCATGTATGAATCCTAGGGCCACCTTGCATTATAGTTGTTTTTACAAATATTATGGCGGCCTTAATTTCTATGCATGGCTAGGGAAGCCCCTCTTCTTTTTTTCTTCTATTGGTTTCTTTAGGGTGTTGGAGGGAAGTTTGCTTGATGAAATTCAAACATTGAGTTATCAGATTCAGACCAAGCCCTTCTTGACCACCCCTCTCTCTTCTTGGCTTTACATGCAATATAAGCCCTCTTTTAGTTTTTCCCTTCCTTGTGGCCTTTGCATGTTATTTTGGGTTCTCTTCTCGAGGTTGTCCTCTCTTAAACCCTAGCTAAGCTAAGCCCTAGCTAAGGCAGGGCCTAAACCACCTAAGACTAGCCCAAACCGTCTCTCCATCTAGCTACCTATCTATCTATCCCAAACCCTAGACCCATCCGAGCTAAGTCTAACCCTACCCCTCCTATCCGAGCCCCTCTCATACTCGGCCTGGTTGGGCTAGACCCGATGCCACTCCCATGTGTTAACCCTGCCCCCCTTCTGGTCCGACTTGATCAAGAGCAGACCAAGCCGCGCGCCTCCCGTGTCCTGTTTGTCTTCCCCGGGGCCATCACGTGCTCTCGCTGCCAGCAGGCGTACAAGTCTCACGCATGCCCTCTCTCCTCTGTTACTTTAAACAGCCAGCAGCAGGGCGTTGTCCTCCTCCCCCTCTTCTCTCTACCTACCCTCCAAACCGATCCATATCGCCAGCCCTGGTCTCTATTCCATCTACGACAGCAACCCCAGCCATGGCCACTGCCCCTGCCCTCTGCCGCTAGGGAGCCACCATCGCGGGAAAGCCTCGGCCGAGGTGCGGAGGTGGAACTGCACCGGAGCGAGGAGGAGGAGGTCTGGGATCGCCGTGCAGTCACCGTTCCAGCGCCTCGCTATCACAGTCACGCCATCAACCTCGCCGCCTGCTTCCCCTTCGCCGCCACCTCGGTGAGCCGCACCTCCCTGTCTAGTACCTCGGTAACCCTACCGTCTCGCCGTCGCCATCGCGCCCAGCTGCCGCAGACGCTGGGCGCGACACGCACCGCCGCCGCCGCCACCGCGCACGCGTGCGCGCTGCACCGCCGCGCTCGCCAGCCGCTCTGTACCATGCGCATGTAGCAGACAGTGCAACCGCGGCCCGCGCCTACCTGTTCAACGCGTCGTTGTCGTCGTTGTATTGCTCGTCTTCGAACGACGCGAGCACGAAAGATCTAGCCCTTGTTCCCCTCTTCAAAACGAGCCAGAGCACGAACAAAAGCATCTAGTACATCACCTAGAATCTGCGTTGCAAACCGGGCCGATCTCAGCCGTTTTCTGAAAAAAATGCCGTCAGTTTAAACCACTAGACACCCTCTGTTCTCCTCCTTGCCCCGCCCGCTATAGGCCTCAGTTGATGAAGCTCCAAACACCAAAGTTGTAGCCCAATGTGGGATCTACAACTTTCGTTTTTGCAGCGTCGCAAAGTTTCCGACGGTCTGCTCGCCATCGTCCTCCAAAAATCGTTGCAGCTAGCCAAATTGTCGTCAGATCCGGTCAACCCTAGTCTCTTTTCTCCAAAACACCCTGCGTTTTCGTGGCGTTCACAAGCTGGTCCTCCGCGCTCCGGCTCGCCCACGCACGCTGTCCGCGCGCGTGCTGTGACCCCGCCACCCAGAGGCCCACCTGTCATCCGCTGCGACTGGGTGAGCGTGCGGTGAGAAAAGCCCGCGCAGCCGCTGCGTCCCACCTATGCTGAGTCAGCACTGGACCCACATGTCGGTGTCTGGGGCTGGGTTCAGTTGCGTGTAAAAAGTTCTGCGATCTTTTTCGGTTAATAAATAATTTCAGAAATTGTTAAATATGATTTTAAATCTGTTTTAAATAACTTTTAAATTATAAATCCAAATAATACAAATGATACATGTTTTTGAATCAGAAAAATATGAGGAATTCAAATATTCCATTCAAAATAATGTTTGAACACTTTAAAATTTCGAGATGATTAAAATTACAATAAAATGCCCTTTTCTTAATAAGTTAATAACTTTAATTCTATAACTCCAAATTCAACAAATAATATGTCTAAATCGATCAGCGCGACGAGCCCGTTCTATCTATGCATTCCTTGTTCTGAATTGAAGCATGCATCATGTCATTACTAAAAATCAGAACTGTTTATGGCAATAAAACTTGACCAAATAAAGAATAAAATGAAATATTCTTGTCCCCACACCTCACCCATGCCATGCTACTTTAATACCATATAAATTGTGCATCATTCATCATGGCATGCTTATTTGCTTGTAGCATTTTAATTCATATGCTTGTGCACTTTATTTATGTTGGCCCTTGTTTGTTTGGTTCTTCTTCAAATAGACGCCCAGCAGGAGAATTACCAGGATTCACATGAGTTCTACACAGATCCATCTCTCGCTTCAACTGAGCTGCCAGGCAAGCACTACCACATGCTTGCATACATATAGTACCTATTGCCTCTATCTTATTCTTGCATCATTGAGTCGCGATTGCATTAAATTGAATCTCAAGTACTGCATAGCCTTTACTTTTAAACCCCACCGAAGCTTGTTCCTCCATCCCATGAGCCATTACTACATGAGTTGTTTGAGCCATGCGAGTCGTAGAAACGCATGTGTAGGGTATGTGAGTGTCTGATGGATAACGAGGTACCTAAACAACTTAACCGGAGTAGTAATGGGATAACTAATGAAAGAGGCACCGGTGAGCAATATCTGCTATTTGGTTTTTCATGCTCACTTGTGTCCCGTAGGACCCCGAGTACTTGATTCCTGTTCCTTGACTATTCGCACTATCCACATCCGGGAGGCCTTATGGACCCCCCCTGAGACAGAGCTTGATTCATTCTTATTTCTTGGGGCCACAAAGTAGTTTGGGGCTTTGTTACTATTCTGTACTTATGTCATGCTTAATGTTTTATTTACTATTGTGAGTGGAGCACCTGTACTGTTTTGGATGCGGAGTGTTTTCGCGGTATCGACAAGCCCAGTCACACTTTCGGGTTCCCAGTCGTTTACAGCCATTGATGCAAACCTTGAGTCCGTCTCGGAGTTAGCTAGCTTCGTTGCGGGTAGCTTAATGGGGTGGCCCCCTGAAATATTTCTGAATCCTGTGACCGCTTTGTCGTGAATGCCTCGTTGGGTTTTGAGTTGGTTTTTCCGAGGTTGATCGAGTGTGTGTTGCTATTTGTGCACCCCTGCAGGGTAAATCTTTCTGAAAGCCGTGTCCACGGTTATGGACGACTTGGAGCACAGTTTCTCGATCATAGACAAGTATAACTAAAGTACCGCTTTTAATCTGACTAAATACCTGACTAGTAAATAGTGCAATATTCATGGAATGGTTAATAAAACTGCCAACGGATGGGATGTTCGTCCGCTTTCTCGTTGGTAAGCGAGAAGGAGGATAGATCTGTTAATTATACTGTTATAACTATTGTTACTAATTAACGGACATCCGTCTATCATTGGTTAGGCGGATGGTTAGCGAGTATCTATAGACTTGTTAGTCATTATCTTTTGCTGCACTTGCGTCACCCCAGGTTGTGTCCCCTTTAGAGGCATAAAGACTTGCTGAGTACCCCTAGGGTCTCACACAATAAATTGTTTGATTTAGATGAACATGTGTACTCGCAAGATGGATACTGGGTGGAGGAGACAGATGATGTTGGAAACGATCACTCGGTGTAGATATTCCGGGAACGGGGATCCGTGAGATCTGTAGGCGGGATGTGTTTATTTATGTGGCATCTTATGCCGATTTGCTTCTTATCCGTACTCGGATCTTGTTTTCCGCTTCCGCCTGATACTCTGATGTTTGATGTATGAGGAGCTATCCTAAAATATTATCTCTATCTAGGATATTTGAATCTTGCCGTATGGCGTTGCAATATTTCTATTTCTTTTAGATGGAATGGCTCTGAGGACTGTTGTATGTGGCTTGCATACATACTCACTTGTGTATGTAGTTGATCCCTTTGCCTGCCGATTACGCCGCTCGTTCTTGTCCCGATGCTCTGAAAGTGGTTAGGACGGCCGAAAGGTCTACCGTGAGTGGCCACGGGCCCCACCGTACTATTTTAACCACTTTCGCTCATCCAGGCATGTAACTAAGAGCGTAATTCACCGAGGTAGTTACAATTGGTATCAGAGCCATCACGCCCTTCAGGGTCTCAGCCAAAATGGTTGTTGTCAGTCTAGCAAATATTTTTGGTAGTTATTTATACTAGGGAAAAACAAAACGTGAGAGTAGGACTGCTTCAATTTTTCTTCTTACCCACCCACCCACCCTTTTTATGGTAAGGAAGTGTAACGTTTTCAATCCTCTTCTAAAAATTCAAACTAGGATTCAAGTGTTCTGGGTTTCCGTAGTACCATAGAAAGTGTGTGTGTGTGTAATTCCTTGTCTATCTGTTGCATCCAACCTTGTTGTCACAATCTGCTTTTGGTTATCAACTGTTGGTACATTCCATACTGACAGGCTTTGTAAACCGACGCGATCTATCTGATTCGTTGCAAACCGACGCGATCTATCCGACTCCTTGTTAACCGGTGCAATCTTGTTAAAGGTGTTCTTCCTTCCAGCATGCTTTCACAGAATGTGGAGTTGCTAATCTGTACCTGATAAGTGGTTTTGCGTATCTATTGGTATTTTAATGCCGAAAGATGCGGAATTTTTTTCTTTGATACATCTGTGTTTACACACTCCTCTTCAGTCGTGTGTGAAACATTATCTATCTTCCTTTTATCGGCATGTTCATGCTAACCCATTCTTTTTTCACCAGCGCTTAATCATGGAGTTTTACTTCATCATCAATTCTTCTGGCCTAAATACATAACATGTGTCGATCCGATGCTTGTGATCATAATTTGGTTCTCGGCAAAGCTATATGACACTTATCATGAGTGGAGTATGGTCAATGCTATCGACACAATCCTCCAAATGGTGGCGGTTATCTCTTGTGATTCGACTTACACCATGATCATATCTATGCATATTCAAGTATCTTTGGCAATCCGGATTTTTCACAAGGCACTACGATGGTCTATCATCTGTTTATCATGCATTCCATCTTTTTGAACTCCGTATCCGCAAAATTCTCTTTGATACGAGGGAATTGCATCTTTTCGCCTCTGATAGCTCTTCTTAAGGTATGAGCTATCATCGTTCCTTTATCCAAGATCTCTTTATCTTTGTAACCGGCGATTCGATCGACAATGTGAACCAGGTGGCATTTCTTGTTCTCTTCCGAAGGACAATCAGTAAATCTTTTGATCTTCCGCTCATTAAGCAACCTTTGAAACCCTCTCGTTCTATCGTCTATGCTCAATCCACCGGAGGCCATGAAGACTTTTTAGATCTTTTGTAATCCTTCTGTTCAAGTTGTTGCTATCTTTTCCTTATCTATCGAATCTTGGAGCTGTTCTCCATAATCTTCCTTCTTATCTTTTCTGGTGGTTTGGATCTTACTACATGACGACAACATCATCATCCTTATCTATCTTGGATCCGGCGAATCATTTGCATCTATCCTTGTTTTCTAACGGAGTTCCATGAGTTCGTTTTGTCAAGATCTTCGGTCTGTCGTTGGGAGTTGGGTTGCATGATTTTCTTATTCATGTACAGAGTAATGCTTTGAGTGCGGGACGGAGTAGCTACCATACCACTACTCTTATCATTCGCTCTTGTACATTGAATTGGTGAACTAATGCAATTTCACTCATTCCACGGAAGTTAGAAGTGGCCTTTATCCCTCGATACTTTTACTTTCGTCCTTGTTTTCCGGAGTGCTCTCTCGAAGAAAGTAATAAATAATCTCTTGTTGGTGATCTCGCCCTTTCTACACGGAGCAAATTCTTTAATTATCTGGTGGGAACAAACGCAAACTCTTTTCTGTCCTCGTCTTTCTACCGGTGCTTGACATTCCCAAACAAGATGGAAGAAAACTATCTCTCTCTTGTTTCATCAATTCTTTTTCTGTGGTAAAGCCAATTATGGTTGATGCCATTAATCGCAAATCTATTCCACATTCCACTTCTTCTAAGGATTCTACCATAAGCTAGCATTCCATCTTTCTCTTGAGTATATCCGCGCACCTAAATTGCGTGATCCTTTGGTTCTTACCGGTGCAACAAGAATCTAATCTGACAATGTCTAACTCAATCTTTCCGTTGATATCAAGGAACTCTATTGTTACAAGGCGATATTGTTCCGAACTTCTTTTTCCAAATCTGAGAGAAGAGACAATGCTATTTTCATAGTGGTTGATAACTTCTCCAAAGTCATTCTTTTTCTTTCGGATACATCGGCCTTTCTTATTCTTTCGAGGGCTTCTAGTCTTTTATCTTGTTTCTCGAAAAACCGGAGCTATGTTCATCCTACCCTTCTTGCCTCACGACAATCCTTCAATTCTTCTAACCCTTGGTGTCTCAAGCAAACGCAAGACTCGCAATAAGTCTAGCAAGTTTTGCAAGGTGTAAGGGTCGCACCATTCTGTCGTTCATCAACTTGGGAATGTGAGGGTCACCTTCGTTCCGAACACCCGCCTCTCCTTGTGTTGTTTTCTTTTTCCTAGGAATCTCGGGGCGAGATTCTTGGTTAGTGGGGGAGAGTTGTAGCATCCCAATTGTCTAACAATTGTAATGCTACATGGTCTAGTAATATAATTGCTACTTCCTACATATAATTGTTGCATCATAATTATATCATGCTCATGTCATCATGCCACATTGCATTTGAGCATCTTATAAAAACCCTTTCCATTTGGTTCTTCTCTCATATGCATTATTCATTGTATTTGGATCTTGATATATTGTATTTCGTTCTTGATAAATGCTTGATGCCCAAGTTGAGTTGGGGGCATATCTTTTATTCAACTCCATCACCTCTCCTTGTCACCACCTTATAATCCCACCATCCTAGTTATCCATGAGCTTTACTTTTCCTGTGGCATTTAAATCTAGCTCATGTGGGTAGGGATGGATCCACTTCTACTTTCCACATGCCTCACGCTAGCATCATGTTGCTTCCACCTTATTCATATGTGGAGCCACCCTTGCATGCCTTGTGAGTGGTACCCCTTTCTAGCTTCCACATGGATTGGTTTGGAATAATTGCTCATGTTGGAATATTTTGAGGCTATTAAACATCTAGTGGAATACACACACTAGCAAGTCCATTTATTCAAATATGCCTGTTATCCCTACTTTCCATGTGCGCTTGAACTTGCCATCTTGGTAGGGCCATAATTTAGACACTAGAATGCATGTATGAATCCTAGGGCCACCTTGCATTATAGTTGTTTTTACAAATATTATGGCGGCCTTAATTTCTATGCATGGCTAGGGAAGCCCCTCTTCTTTTTTCTTCTATTGGTTTCTTCAGGGTGTTGGAGGGATGTTTGCTTGATGAAATTCAAACATTGAGTTATCAGATTCAGACCAAGCCCTTCTTGACCACCCCTCTCTCTTCTTGGCTTTACATGCAATATAAGCCCTCTTTTAGTTTTTCCCCTTCCTTGTAGCCTTTGCATGTTATTTTGGGTTCTCTTCTTGAGGTTCTCCTCTATTAAACCCTAGCTAAGCTAAGGCCTAGCTAAGGCAGGCCCTAAACCACCTAAGACCAGCCCAAACCGTCTCTCCATCTAGCTGCCTATCTATCTATCCAAAACCCTAAACCCATCCGAGCTAAGTCTAACCCTACCCCTCCTATCCGAGCCCCTCTCATACTCGGCCTGGTTGGGCTAGACCCGATGCCACTCCCATGTGTTAACCCTGCCCCCCTTCTGGTCCGACTTGATCAAGAGCAGACCAAGCCGCGCGCCTCCCATGTCCTGTTTGTCTTCCCCGGGGCCATCACGTGCTCTCGCTGCCAGCAGGCGTACAAGTCTCGTGCATGCCCTCTCTCCCCCGTTACTTTAAACAGCCAGCAGCAGGGCGTTGTCCTCCTCCCCCTCTTCTCTCTACCTACCCTCCAAACCGATCCATATCGCCAGCCCTGGTCTCTGTTCCATCTACAACAGCAACCCCAGCCATGGCCACTGCCCCTGCCCTCTGCCGCTAGGGAGCCACCATCGCGGGAAAGCCTCGGCCGAGGTGCGGAGGTGGAACTGCACCGGGAGCGAGGAGGAGGAGGTCTGGGATCACCGTGCAGTCACCATTCCAGCGCCTCGCTGCCGCAGTCACGCCGTCAACCTCGCCGCCTGCTTCCATTTCGCCGCCACCTCGGTGAGCCGCACCTCCCTGTCTAGTACCTCGGTAACCCTACCGTCTCGCCGTCGCCATCGCGCCCAGCTGCCGTAGACGCTGGGCGCGACGCGCACCGCCGCCGCCGCCACCGCGCACGCGTGCGCGCTGCATCGCCGCGCTCGCCAGCCGCTCTGTACCACGCGCATGCAGCAAACAGTGCAACCGCGGCCCGCGCCTGCCTGTTCAACGCGTCGTTGTCGTCGTTGTATTGCTCGTCTTCGAACGACGCGAGGACGAAAGATCTAGCCCTTGTTCCCCTCTTCAAAACGAGCCAGAGCACGAACAAAAGCATCCAGTACATCACCTAGAATCTTCGTTGCAAACCGGGCCGATCTCAGCCGTTTTCTGAAAAAAATGCCGTCAATTTAAACCACTAGACACCCTCTGTTCTCCTCCTTGCCCCGCCCGCTACAGGCCTCCGTTGACGAAGCTCCAAACACCAAGATTGTAGCCCAATGTGGGATCTACAACTTTCATTTTTGCAGCGTCGCAAAATTCCCGACGGTCTGCTCGCCATCGTCCTCCAAAAATCGTTGCAGCTAGCCAAATTATCGTCAGATCTGGTCAACCCTAGTCTCCTTTCTCCAAACTGGTCCTCCGCGCTCCGGCTCGCCCACGTGTCCAGCGCACGCTGGCCGCGCATGCTGTGGCCCCGCCACCCGGAGGCCCACCTGTCATCCGCTGCGACTGGGTGAGCGTGCGGTGAGAAAAGCCCGCGCAGCCGCTGCGTCCCACCTGTGCTGAGTCAGCACTGGACCCACATGTCGGTGTCTGGGGCTAGGTTCAGTTGCGTGTAAAAAGTTCTGCGATCTTTTTCGGTTAATAAATAATTTCAGAAATTGTTAAATATGATTTTAAATCTGTTTTAAATAACTTTTAAATTATAAATCCAAATAATACAAATGATACATGTTTTTGAATCAGAAAAATATGAGGAATTCAAATATTCCATTCAAAATAATGTTTGAACACTTTAAAATTTCGAGATGATTAAAATTACAATAAAATGCCCTTTTCTTAATAAGTTAATAACTTTAATTCTATAACTCCAAATTCAACAAATAATATGTCTAAATCGATCAGCGCGACGAGCCCGTTCTATCTATGCATTCCTTGTTCTAAATTGAAGCACGCATCATGTCATTACTAAAAATCAGAACTGTTTATGGCAATAAAACTTGACCAAATAAAGAATAAAATGAAATATTCTTGTCCCCACACCTCACCCATGCCATGCTACTTTAATACCATATAAATTGTGCAGCATTCATCATGGCATGCTTGTTTGCTTGTCACATTTTAATTCATATGCTTGTGCACTTTATTTATGTTGGCCCTTGTTTGTTTGGTTCTTCTTCGAATAGACGCCCAGCAGGAGAATTACCAGGATTCACATGAGTTCTACACAGATCCATCTCTCGCTTCTACTGAGCAACCAGGAAAGCAGTACCACATGCTTGCATACATATAGTACCTATTGCCTCTATCTTATTCTTGCATCATTGAGTCGTGATTGCATTAAATTGAATCCCAAGTACTGCATAGCCTTTACTTTTAAACCCCACCGAAGCTTGTTCCTCCATTCCATGAGCCATTACTACATGAGTTGTTTGAGCCATGCGAGTCGTAGAAACGCATGTGTAGGGTATTGGAGTGTCTGATGGATAACGAGGTACCTAAACAACTTAACCGGAGTAGTAATGGGATAACTAATGAAAGAGGCACCGGTGAGCAATATCTGTTATTTGGTTTTTCATGCTCACTTGTGTCCCGTAGGACCCCGAGTACTTGATTCCTGTTCCTTGACTATTCGCACTATCCACATCCGGGAGGCCTTATGGACCCCCCCTGAGCCAGAGCTTGATTCATTCTTATTTCTTGGGGCCACAAAGTAGTTTGGGGCTTTGTTACTATTCTGTACTTATGTCATGCTTACTGTTTTATTTACTATTGTGCGTGGAGCACCTGTACTGTTTTGGATGCGGAGTGTTTTCGTGGTATCGACAAGCCCAGTCACACTTTCGGGTTCCCAGTCGTTTACAGCCATTGACACAAATCTTGAGTCCATCTCGGAGTCAGCTAGCTTCGTTGCGGGTAGCTTAATAGGGTGGCCCCCTGAAATATTTCGGAATCCTGTGACCGCTTTGTCGTGAATGCCTCGTTGGGTTTTGAGTTGGTTTTTCCGAGGTTGATCGAGTGTGTGTTGCTATTTGTGTACCCCTGCAGGGTAAATGTTTCTGAAAGCCGTGTCCACGGTTATGGACGACTTGGAGCACAGTTTCTCGATCATAGACAAGTATAACTAAAGTACCGCTTTTAATCTGACTAAATACCTGACTAGTAAATAGTGCAATATTCATGGAATGGTTAATAAAACTGCCAACGGATGGGATGTTCGTCCGCTTTCTCGTTGGTAAGCGAGAAGGAGGATAGATCTGTTAATTATACTGTTATAACTATTGTTACTAATTAACGGACATCCGTCTATCATTGGTTAGGCGGATGGTTAGCGAGTATCTATAGACTTGTTAGTCATTATCTTTTGCTGCAATTGCGTCACCCGAGGTTGTGTCCCCTTTAGAGGCATAAAGACTTGCTGAGTACCCCTAGGGTCTCACACAATAAATTGTTTGATTTAGATGAACATGTGTACTCGCAAGATGGATACTGGGTGGAGGAGACAGATGATGTTGGAAACGATCACTCGGTGTAGAGATTCCGGGAACGGGGATCCGTGAGATCTGTGGGCGGGATGTGTTTATTTATGTGGCATCTTATGCCGATTTGCTTCTTATCCGTACTCGGATCTTGTTTTCCGCTTCCGCCTGATATTCTGATGTTTGATGTGTGAGGAGCTATCCTAAAATATTATCTCTATCTAGGATATTTGAATCTTGCCGTATGGCGTTGCAATATTTCTATTTCTTTTAGATGGAATGGCTCTGAGGACTGTTGTATGTGGCTTGCATACATACTCACTTGTGTAGGTAGTTGATCCCTTCGTCGGCCGATTACGCCGCTCGTTCTTGTCCCGATGCTCTGAAAGTGGTTAGGACGGCCGAAAGGTCTACCATGAGTGGCCCCAGGCCCCACCGTACTATTTTAATCAGTTACGCTCATCCAGGTATGTAACTAAGAGCGTAATTCACCGAGGTAGTTACAGAAACCAGTTGGACTGACATGCAATGTGAATTGACTAGCCAAATTGAGAAGAGATCTTGTTTTCTTTGCATGGTAGGAAGGTTTTGTTGGTCCCCAAGTTCTTCCTCCTTTGCTCTAACTCTTAGACTGTTCACCCTTATTTCTTAGTTGAAGCTAGTATTTCTACCGCACTGCCTATAATTTATTGAAACCGTATATGCCTACACTGATGAAGCCTGTAATTACCATCCTTCCCAATTGTAGATCTGCTATCCTAAATTTCGTATCGGGTAAATTTGTCTGCCTACACAGTTGATCTGTCCATAAAGTCCCATTAGTTATCGCTTGTGTCATTCTCCCAATCCTCAAGCAAGCAACATGTTGCAAGTAGTTCTATTTGACTATGGCTAAATACCGATTCCTATTTGGAAACCTACACAAAGGTCAACATTTAATCTGAATTTCAAACCATTGAGAACCATGTCGTGAGGAAACTGGATCATGAACTTCTCATGCATGCATGCTCAATGCAAACATCCCAAATAGAAATCAGCTGATACTACAATATAAGAATTTCACTGAAAAAGTATACTTACCTTCACAGTTTTTTTTCAAAAAGGTAGAAATATTATTGAAAAGTATTCTTGTAGTGCCATGATATTCCAGGCCGAAGGAAGATAGTTAGAAAAACTGCTAGAAACAAGTAGGTTCCCCATGTAACACAAAAATCCCCATGTAAATTTAAACACAACAATCTCAGGTGGAGCCATACAAAGATCCCAGAAGACAAGCTAGAAAGTTCTTCATTTTTTTACATACCGATCTGCCCACATGATTACAAGGTAATGTGGTAATACAAGAATCCACACTGTAAATTTGAACACAACAAATCATTTGGGGCTGCAATCAAGAAATTCATTTGTAAGTCCAAGAATCAACATGTTTGGCTACCACGGAATTGATTAAGGAATTTATTTGCAAATTTAATGGTTTTTATTTCATGCCTAACCTTAATTCCTTCTCGTACCCAGTCATTTCTGTGAAATTGCCAAATGAAATGAAATTATGGGAGCCAAACGAGCTCTAAAGAACCGGAGACAAACTGACCAATACCCTACCGGAGACAAACCGACCAATAACCTAGCTCCTGGGTCGCTCCCGCGAGCGACCGGGAGCCCCCCGGCTGTGCGCCTCCCCTGCCCCTCCCATCCCCTCCCCCTTGCTGCCCCCAGAGGGCGCGCAGAGCGAAGCCCGGGCGACGCAGGCGGCGACGGGGCTCTTTTCTCCCCCTCGCGTGGTGATGGCTGCGCGGGACGCTACGGTCAGCGAGGGCGTGGTGCTAGGCGTAGGGCACGGCGGAGAGGCCGCTCGACGGCGGCTTGGTGGCTACGTGGACCTGGCGCAGTCGTGGCGGTGGCTCCTTATGGGCTCGGATGCGGGCGGCGCGATCTCGACAGGCGGCGAGCGGGCGGCGGTTGGGCGCGTTGGGCGCTAAGGCGGACTTCAATGGAGATCACCTGGCAGGCGGCGGTGACGCGACCTGCCGAACCTGCAAGGAGGCCTCATGGAGGTGTGTTGGGCTGGGCGGCTCCCTCTGCCCGCCTCGTTTGGGCCGGGCCCCCGAGCCCTTTCACGGCCATCGCTTTCGCCCCAGATCCGATGGCGTCGGTAGCCAGGGGTGTTGTTCGATGCCGATTTGGCCGGAGGAGTCTCATCTCCGTCCCAGATCCATTGGCACCTGCAGCCAGGGGGCTGTAGGTTGCCGATCTGGCTGGAGGGGCCTCGCTGGGTAGGTTTCGGTGGTGGCGTGGTGTAGCGGCAGGGTGGTGCTATTCGAGTTCCTCGCGGCGGCGGCCCTCGGTTCTGCTTGCTCATAGTTGTGCAGTGATGGGACGCTGGGGCAGCGACCCTGGAAGGTGGGAGTCTTGTCGGTTGGCGGGCGAGCCAAAGATTCAGATGCTGGCTGGTGACCATGGCCGTGCGGACGGGTGGTGGCCGGCGAGCTGTGTGAGGTGGTGGAGCTGGCAGCGAGATCATGCCAAGGGGAAACCTTTCCCTGTCGGGGCCGCGGCGGCGATGTCCACGGACGCCGTCTCCTTTCTGAAGGCGTCGGGGTGGCTTTCTCCTGTCAGTCTTCTGTGCTCCACGTGAAAAGCTTAGGTTCTAGGATCGGGCGGTGTCGGCGTTCTAGCGTCGTGCTCTTCTTGAAGACACCACCTTGGAGCTCATGGCGCGCGGCTCTCCGGAGGTGGTGCGGCGGAGTTGCGGCGCTTCGGCGGTGGACCTTCGTTCTGCGTGCTTCGGACCGGCTTGCTCACTGTTCCACACCCTCGGCGTTTTCTCTGCAAGGTTGTTTCCTCAGTTCTTGCCAGCGACAGTGCGTGGGTGTTCGTGCTCGGCTCCTGGTGGCGGTGCCTGCGTCGGTGTAGTAGTCTCAACGGTGTGCATAGTTGGTTGGCGAGCCCAAGCTCTAGGGTGAGCTTCGGCCCACATCTTTACCCGTCTAGCAAATGCTCAGCCTCCCTGGCTTAGTCTCCGTAGGTGTTGTGTCCTTGGTTCCGCGCTTTCCGGTTGCAGCTTTTTTGGTTGGTTGATCTTATGTGAGTGTGTGTAATGTTGTGTTTAAGTTGTGTGGAGCATCTTGTAATCTTTCGCCGTTGTTGGTGTTATTAATTTAACGTCGCGTAGGCCTATTATCTAAAAAAAAAGAGCTCTAAAAGGCTTCGATTTTCTTCAAAAAAGCATATACTGTCCATACTCGGTTAGAATAACCGGTGTTTCAGGGTTCGAGTTCGCACCGCGAGTCTAATACTCCCTGATCAACCATTGATCTACCGGGACCAAATAATCCCCTCCGTGTACAGTAGGTTATGCATGCGAGATCACAATTGGCAGCAGAACAGAGACGTCTATTTTACATCCAGCAGCTGGGTCGGTGTCTGTTCTACCCGGACCAATACCGTTGGCTCTTCGAGTGTCAGGAGTTCCAGCAACTGCGTGGTGACTTGTCACTTCTTCCTGTGCACTTGGGCTCTCTCATGTCTCATCATTCACCTCAGGAATCCTGCTTAATTTTGACGGTTATAAGATTCCTACTTCCTCGCTTTCAAAATATAAGATGTTTTAGCTTTGTGAAAGAAGTTATCTAGATTTATTTTCGTACGTAGATTCACTCTAAAACTACATGAACCTGCACACTAAAAAGTCTAGATACGCTCTTTTCACAAAACTAAAATATCTTATATTTTAAAACTGAAGAAGTAGAAATATAAGACGTTTTAACTTTATGAATCAAATGTATCTAGATATCTTTTAGTATATAGGTTCGTAGAGGTATGATGTGAACCTATACACTAAAATACGTTTATATATATATATTCATTTCACAAAGCTAAAATGTCTTATATTTCTAAACGGAAGGAGTACATATTTAGATCTACTCTATACTAACTGGAGTACTAATATTTCATATGAATAAACTTGCATCTCACGTTCACGTACGTAGTGTTAGTACCTTTTTTCGATAACGGATGTTTTATTACTTGAAGAATTTTTAAGTATTACACCCGGCCTCTTCATAACAACGATGCACAGCCGACACAAGTCCAAAATTCACACAAAAGATAATAAAAACGAATTACATATCAGAATGAGAAATTGCAAATCGCCTAAGGTGCTGGAGGGCCAATCCGAAGATTATACTATCCATGTCAGGTAAAAAAGTCCCTCGCCATGTCCTCCAGCCATGTACACACCTCCGTAAAAAGATCGCGGAATTCCACACGATGTAGGGACGACCATAAACGGAATGTACCGGTAGTGGAGTGTGGTTTGCCGCCCCAAAGACCAAGGTGGGCTAGGTACTCATGATCTTGAGATCAAAAATACAACCCTTCTTGATAAATGGCTCTTCAAGTTACTTACTGAAGAGGGTGTATGGCAAACCCTCCTTAAACGGAAATATGTTGGCTCAAAAGCATTGTCCCAAGTAGGTTGGAAACCTGGTGACTCGCATTTCTTGGCTGGCCTAATGGCGTCGAAGAAGCATTTCTCCCGCTTTGGAACTTTTTCGATTAAGTATGGATCTGAGATACGTTTCTGAGAGGATAAGTGGCTAGGAAATTCTACACTCCGGGAACAATATCCTGCCTTGTATGCTATTGTTCGTCATGAGGGTGATACAATCGCCACGGTTTTGGAGTCTTTTCCTCCGAATGTGACATTCAGAAGAGATTTAATTGGACCCAGACTTGCTACATGGAATGCCTTGCTTCGGCGCTTGGCTTTTGTACAATTAGCTCCTGGACCTGATGAATTTCGCTGGAATCTACATGTGAATGGTGCATTCTCAGATGGTTCTATGTACAATGCACTCGTCCAACAAGACTTACCAGTCGATAATAATAGGAAAACCTGGAAGATGAAGATACCTCTAAAAAACAAAATCTTTGTTTGATATCTTTTTTTTATTAGTCAATTGAAGGTAGAGGAAATCTCTACCTTATGGTTACAGACTAAGCCAAGCGGCCGAAAGAGAAAAAGAAAGGTGAAAGAAGAAGAAGAAAAGAGAAACTATAGCAAAAAACTATACAAGCAGGTCGAAGCCTGATTCCTCGGCTCAGGTGCTACTCTATGAGCTTGGCTGCCCATCGAAGAAGCTCTGGTTTTAGTTTCGGAGCTCTGGTAGACCAAAGCTTAATGTCCTCTGCCACTTGACGTAGGAATACCCTTCTGTCGCCTTGTTTTGCGTTGAAAATCCTGTCATTCCATCTCTTCCAAAGGTTCCACATACCGGCGGCAAAACACACCGGCCAGGTTGTAGCTCTATTCCCCTGTAGTTCAGCATGCACCATGTTCACAAACCCTGTGATGGAGTTGGCAGAGCTAGCAATTGGTGTTAGAGTCCACTTGTCCCAGAGCCAGTGCGAATGTCTATAATGTAGTGTGATGTGCTCGACCGATTCCACTGTTGGGCAGATGTCGCAACCTGCATCTTCGCTCCACTTTTTCCTTGTCATGTTCTCCTTCGTGTTCAGTCTACCTCGGAAAGCAAGCCATAGAAAGAATTTTTGTCTGTGAGGTACCGCCTTTAGCCAGACCCACTGGTGTGGTGACCACCTAGTGCCGCGACCACTGATCAGTTTATAGTAGTCAGCCGTTGTGGGTTTTTTGCTAGTGGTTATCATTTCCCGTTTGTCTCTGCCATTCTCGAATTGTGGGTAGCTGGTTGTGAGGAGGGCTTCACTAGTGGAAAACAGGCCTCCAGTCCCGGCCCGTAAGGGGCTTTAGTCCCGGTCCTGGTAACCGGGACTGGAGGGGCGGGACTAAAGGCCCACCCATTAGTCCCGGCCTTCTTACCAGCCGGGACCAATGGGCATCCACGTGGCTGTCTCTGCGGGCGCTGGGTGCCCCCCATTAGTCCCGGTTCGTATTACGAACCGAGACAAATGGTTCTCTGCCGCGGCAGAATTTTAGACACTTTCTCTGCCGCGATAGAGAATTGAATTTGTATCTTTTTTATTTCAAAATAGTTTTCTACGCTACCACATACCGTACATGTTCGTGCATACATAAGATACTTAAGATCGAGCATCAAATATATACATGATAGTTACACATGGAGATCACAATTATTGGGACTAGAGCCCGTCTATTCAATTACACGGTCGGGGATCATCGACGCCTATTCACACTAAATTCTCCGGCGTCATCTATCATCTCGTCCATCAAGAATCTTGCTAGTTCTTCAGCAATTGCTACTACGCGTTGCTGTGGTAGGAGCTGATCCCGCATTTTCTCGAACTATATAAGAAAAGGAGATCAATATGAATATCAATCATGATAACAAATAGTGACGGTAATAAAAATAATGTTATGAATGTATTTCTTACATCGACTCACTGGTAAACGTGCGAATGAACTCGCAAACGTAGAATCCACATAGATTCGTCTTCGGTGGCTGCCTCGCGCACTTTACGAGAATAGAATTCAATCAAAATAATAATCCAGCATCATAATTGTATTGAAACTAGAAGTAAAGAGATGCGCGTACTACTTACCTAGACCGGCTTAAACGTCAGCTTCTCACTAAAGTCACCTGTAACCGTACTCTTGAACTGGTTCCAAACCCTACCCGGTAAAGAAAATGAATGAGTTATTTATTACGTGATATCTCAGGAAATCAACGAAAGAGACCGCTGTAGCGCAAAAATTACCTCTGGAGCATGTCCTGCATGTCACTAAACTGTTCCAGGGGTCTCTTTAATGGGTCCATGACTTCAACTCTTCCCTTATCAAGTTGAATGTCCATGAGAATCCAGTGGAAACTGTACATGTTTATATATACATCAGTAACTCATCAATTACACTTAACATCGAGTAAGTAAAAGAGAATGTGTACAATAGAGTAAGACACTCACGCGAAATTGTAAGGAAACAGTATGTGGTCACAGAAATTTTGCTCCATTAGAAACCTTAGAAGGTTTTCCTGTGTGTCCTCGGGTTTATCCTTTAGTGTCTAACAATGTATTTTATCTGGGTCAATGAACCCAACATTGAAGATTGACCTTCTTTTACATTCCATGATCTTCATTCTGCATAATAATAGAGTACAAAAGAATATAATTAGGATAATTACATGCAATGAACTGAACAACTAAAAAAATGAACAACTTATATATAGACAATGAATTCAACAACTTACAGACAATAGCAACTCATGAGACTTTTGTCGAGGGCGTCGAAAATGTATAACTGGAAGAGTTCTGGAAACTCAACATGGACCTCTTCTTCTCGGAAGTAGTAGTCATGTGGGACTTTCGCCACGATCATTATTCTCTCCTCCTTTACGGCTTTCAAGTACCATTTATGTAAACTCCGCATTTGTGTTGGCAGTTGTTGGAACTACTCAAAGCTGACCAGAGGCTTCCCTGGGACATATGTAGGGACTACCTGAGCCTTGGGTAACTTGTCGTCCTGGGAACCTAGCAATTCCTCAACAGTCACATTCATAGAGGCCGCAAGCTTCGCAGCTTCTTTCATATTCTGCTGGGGAATGTCATAGGATACCACCTCGAGGGGTGGGATCGGTTTTTTGGCCTGTTCCCCGAGCTGGGGGACGTCCTTTCTTTTCCCAGTTGCACTTTGACTTGATGATTTGCTCCCGCTTGCACTTCTACTTGATTTTCTCTTCTTCACTTCCTTTTGAAGTGTGCGTCGATAGTCATCTGGCTTATGGTGCAAGTCATATTGCGATTTTGTGTTCAGAAAAGAAAGTGCATATGCTTTTTGCTTCTTGGTGTATACCGGGGCGGGCTCGGGTTTCTTCTTTTGAAGCTGCGCAACACATTCGGCCTTTACGATCATGTTGGTTTCCTCACCAGTACGATCGTAAGGTCTGATAGGAAGATTCTTATGAGGTACTCTTGGGAGGGGCGACATTTGTCGTTTTGGGATCCTGCGTCGTTTAGTACTAATCGGAGGCTGCGGCGGAGATCGAGATGGACTCGGGCTGTGGTGGTCGTAGTCATGGGGTGGGCTTCTTGGAGGTGATGGAGGTGAAGGTGACATGCGACCACTCAGAGGCGGTGTTGGCTTTGGCGTCCATCCTGGAAGCTTGATGTTGTTCTTGTCCCATAGAATGATACCACCTAGTACTTCTCCGAGTGTCCTCTCACCTTCAGGTCCAGGGATGTCAAGCTCCATTGAGTCCCACCCCATTGCGATTTCATCCACACCAACTTTAGCATAGCCAGCTAGAATCTCACGGCCATGCCAGCGTGCGCCAGGTGGACAAGGTAAAGCACATCCGACCGCCACCTTGATGGATAGGTTCTTCACCTTCTGATGGAGCTCACCAGATGCCTGCTCCTTGATTCCATCCACGGGGTAGCCGGGACCGCCATCTACCATACGTGCATCATCAGAAGGGACCTCCGATTCAGCCACGCCGCTTTTCCGCTGAGATGGGACGGCGGTAATATCGAGTACAGGATCTTGCAGGCGCGCTGCTCCTCGAAGTTCATCAATCTGTTATTGATGCATTCGAAGTGTTCCTAGCAACTCGGTGAACCTGTCTCCCTCCTCCTCCTGCCGTCGCCTCTTTGCTCTCTCTCGGCTCCTATAAGTATCTCTATCTTTGGGAAACCCCATCTCCCACGTATAACTAGGGCCAAGGCCTCGTACATGTCCTCCGCGTTCGTCATTCCCGAGGACCTTTGTCAGCAAGTCTTTCTCTCTATCGGGACGGAACTTTGTTGTCCCCGCTTTAATCTCCTTCACCACTTTCTGCCATGTATCCTGGGGTATCCTAATCCCGTCACTGCAAATAAGGTCCCCTGTACTTTCGTCATACGCACTCCGATGCCCAAGGAACCAATTCCTTGCCCTCAGATCCCATTCTTCGCGTATTGGTTCTGGAGTGATCCCTTTAGCAAGCAGCTCATTCTCTTTAGCATCCCACTTTGGCATGGCAACCGCGTAGCCCTCTGGCCCCAGGTGATGGTGATATTTCTTCATCGCGACATTTTTCTTGTTTTTTTCCGACATTTCCATAGCAGGTTGTGACTCCTTGTACTTCACAAATGCATCCCAGTTAGCCTGCTGCTTCGTTAGATAGCATTCAAATTTAGGAGTCTTCTTCGTCTTCTGATACTTTTGCCATAATGCTTTCTTCCAGTTCTTAAATAGTTCGGCCATCTTCGTAAGAGTCCACTGCTTGACTTTCTTCCTTAATGCAGCTGTGTCGGCATCATCCTCACATTCTGGCAGGGTGAAATGTGTCATGAGGTCATTCCAAAGACCCTCTTTGCACCTGTCGGAGAAATACTCACCCTCTTTTGCCCCTTTGGTCTTATTCCACTCTCGAACGGTGATCGGGATGCGATCCATAACTCCGCATTGTTGTTTAAATACAGTTTTAGCCTTTTCGGGTTCTACCGGTTCACCCTGTGGTGATACCCGCATAATTGTATAACGCGTAGATGCGTCCAACTTTTTGGCCGGGCCTCGTTTGGAATATTTTTTGCTCGATGTGGAGGCCTAAGAGAAGAAACATTCGTCAATATATATATATACAACTCAGTTAATGCATCTACTGATCACCAGACTTCATATATATACCTCGCCGTCGGCTTCTCCACCACCGGAGCCGTCGGCTTCTCCTTGATCATTTCGGTCGACCTCCTCTCCCGCACCGGAGGGGTTCAGATAAATCGACAGAGATTCGGGTGGATCAACATGGGGGGTGTCGTTGATCATATCCTCGAGAATTTCTTCCTGTGCTAGGTCTCTCTGGATTGGATCCATAGTTTTCTACAAAATGCACACAATAACATTTTTCATTCAATATTGCTGCATAAAATAATACTAAACAATAATATGAACACGCAATTTGCTACAATAATACTAAGTCCCGGGGCCCGCGAGCACTACCACCCTAACCCTAAGTCCGATGGCCCACGAGCACGTTATTTCTTGGAAGCAGCTTCTTCATTATTACCAGCAACTTTTCAAATCCCAAGTCAGTCATACCGGTCTCTGCCTTCCACTTCAACAATTCCAGTGTGCTACCCAACTTCTTCTGGACATCTTCACAAGTTAGATACAACAATGTGTTGTGGTCCTGTAACATCTGCTTGAACTGCAACCTCTTCTTTTCTGTGTCACAGTCTCGCCTTGCATCACTAATGACCCGACCAAAATCATCAACGGGGCTCATCTGGTTCCTGTTCTTCACCCCCTTCTTCTTCATTATCTTCAACTGCGGTATCATCGTATTCAGGGAACATAGATCGGTAGTTGTCATCATCGTTCTCTTCTTCATCGCCGTCTTCCATCATAACCCCTCTTTCTCCGTGCTTGGTCCAAACATTATAGCCGGACATGAAACCGGACCGAAGCAGGTGGCTCTGAATGACTCTTGAGGAAGTGTGAGCCTGCTCATTCTGACATTCAACACATGAACCATCCCGCCGCTTGTTCGCCTCGGTCACAAGGCGAAAAGAACGCACGCCTTCTCTGTAAGCGTCAGAGCGTCGGTCACCATACATCCATGGGTGGCTCATCTGCATCATACAACCATGCATATATATCAAACGCAATCACGATGCTTAAATTAGTACCGCGCAGTCAAAACGAGAAAATAGTTGCTAATATTTTAGGACACTTCAAAACAAAGAGGAGAAACCTTAAGTGTCGCTCTGGCACCTCATATCATATTTTGTCTTGTGTGAACTCAAGTGGCATCGCTCTAACAGGCATTTCACCGAACACCTCTAGTGCATATGAAGAAAAAAAGTTAGCACAAAGTTATACCCACCTCTCACATAGGAAAAAACAGGAGAGAGTGGAGGGTTGGGTGCATATATATAGGTCCAAGCCATTAGTCCCGGTTTGAGATACAAACCGGGACTAAATGTTCTGCCAGGAGCACGCGCGCCGGCCCAGACCCATTTGTCCCGGTTTGTATCTCAAACCGGGACTAATGGTTCCTTACAGACCGGGACAAAGTGCCTCGGCCTCCTCGGACCGTCTGGTACGGACCATTAGTCCCGGCCCTAGCCACGGCCGGGACGAGTGGCTCGAACCAAAGGCCCATTTTCTACTAGTGCTTGCAGTTCCTCAAGCTGCACTGCTGCAGTGGATGAGAGGGGCATGTGGAGCTCCAGGTGCCACTCTGTGTCCCCCATTTGCGATTGCACAGTGCAAGTGGGGTCAATGGATTATTTTTACAAAAGACAATCTTATTAGACGGAATTAGCATGGGAGTACGAAATGTGTTTTTTGTCATCACGATGAGACAATTAAACATCTCCTTTGAATGTAATTTTGCCCGTTCTATATTGTCAGTCATCCAAGCAGTTTCAGGCTTGTATCCTCCGCGTAGCTAGTGTTGCCAATATTTTTAGGAATTGGCTACATGGCATTGATCACAAGTACATAATTCGTCTTAGGGTGGGAGCGACTGTTGATCGCTATGGCTATGTAGAAATGATAAACTGTTTAACGATATAAATTCTTCTCTCTTGCAGGTTATGTAGTGCTAGTACCTAGTAGTATCTGACGACGGGGGAACTGGATTATGATGACGATGAAGAGCCTTGCGCGTTGACGAACAGGAGGAGACTGCATTAGGAGTCGACGACGTGATGCATGTCCCGGAGCTGCGTCGCCACTCTACTGCCGCTACGGAGGTGGCGCCAGAGCGTGCTTTTCTTGTAGGAGTCGACGAGTCCGGCCGCTTCGACGAGCGCCTGTACAACGGGGCCTCCCATCTCGGAGCACAGCACCCTCAGGGATCGCTGGCTTCTTTGCTCCGTTGTCCGGCAACACGGCACCCTGTTCAGTATTTATAAGTGTAAATATACAATAAGCGCCTGAGCACATTTCGCAGAGAAGACAATAGTCGCGGGTGGGCCCGGCGTGGATAGAAGCGCCGGCGGGAGAAGCTGGTGTGTGCGACCGCCGGCGTGGACAAGAAAGCGAAGTGCGGGTGGGTGCGGTGGGACGTGACTACGCAATGAGCCCCTCTACAAACTGGCAGCCAAGCCATCACATCCCAGCGCATCCGCTTTTTCTCTGTGCGAGCTGCCGCGGGTGGGCCCGGTGAGGTCTGCACAACTTAGTCGGTCTTTTTTTGCAACGAATTTTCATAAAAAGGACCCACCTGACTCAGTTAATTGCTAGTAAAAAAATACCACCTCTTAAATATTTTGCCAAAGAGGCTGCCGGTGAGCTCCTACCGCATCCGGCAGTCAGCGTCGACGACCACGGCACGGACGCTAACAGCGGAGGTGCGACCTGCCGCCGTGGCACTGGGCGGCACCTACCGCGGGTCGTGGCGGTTTGGAAGGAAAATATAGCTAGCCAATCTCAACGTGCTATTCCCATCTGGCGCCTGTAGTATTAGAGCATCTCTACTCGTTTTTGTTTTCTATGCGGATGGATCGAAATTTTTCTTGGCGTGGGACTCGCTTCCCAGTCGGATTCCCAGTCCCAAATTCCCAATGTACCGCTGAGGCTGCACGCGAGCCGTCGTTCGCCACTCCAGACAACGCCTAGCGACGCAGAGAGGGCCTCGTCGGCGACGTGGTCGGGGCTGGTGTCGGACAACACAGGCAAGCGACAGGTTTGAGAAGGAGCACCACCGCGGCGGGGTCGGAAGCGAGCGGGCGCCACCACCTCGGCCAGGGCGGCGGCGTCGTCGAACACCTAGCCGGACTGCTCGTAGCAGCGCTTGCACGACGTGCACTGCAGCCAGACGACGTCGCTGCCGGTGTCGAGCACTATGAGCGTTGGCATCGCGGGCGTCCCCACCCCGATCTTGGTGAAGTACTCCCCGCTCCCCTGGGCTAGTTCGGACACCACAGGGGGCATGACTCCGCCACTACCACCACACGTCCGGTTGGCCGCGGCCGCCGAGATTCGCGCCGCCCTATTCCCGTCCCACTCCAATCGGTGCGCGAGAAGCTCGGCCGCGGTGGCTTCCACCGCGAAGTCACCACGGTGGACCACACTGAAACTGACCGTCGAAGTGGCGGCGTCCTCCGTGGCAGCGAGGTTCCCGATGAAGACATCCTTGCAGGCTAGTCCTGAGGAGGCGGAAGAACGGATCGGCGAGAGCGGGGTGGCGAGGAGGGACTAGGTCTGGACAGGCTTGGCGGCGGCATTGGAGGCGAGGAGCACGGAGAGTGAGAGCAAAGGAGTGGGGCGGTGCTGTACTAAAATGGAGAGAAGCGATGGGCGAGGAGTGGGGAGAGAGATGGGGCGTGGGGCCAGATGTGACACGTGGGGGAGGGAGAGAGGACAATCATTTCATTCGGCGTTCCCAGCGCATTCCCAATGTCCTGGGATCAGTCTGGGAACTCCAAACCAAAACGGCGCCAAATTCGGCCTAGAAACGCCTCCTGGGAACGCTACTGGGGCGTTTTTTGCAAATCCGGATGAAAAACGTCGTACGAATGGCCTCCTAGGAATGCTAGCGGAGATGATCTTAGCTAAGAGCATCTCCACTTGTTCCCCCTAAAGGCCCTCGAAGGGCATATGGGGGCGTCAGAGACAAAAATCGCTTCCAGTCACCCCCCTATAGTTAGTTTTTCTACCGGCGCTACCTAGCAAACCCCTATCCATGGGGGGCACCGGGGGCGCCGGCTAACGTTAGAAATGCTGGTGTATCTCCATGCATCCCAAGGCCCCACCCACCTGCCCCCGTCTCTCTCCCTCCTCTCTTTCCCACCTACCCCGTCTCTCCCCTATCGCTCCTGACCTCCTCCTCTTCGAGTGTGCTCGGCAACACATGCTCGGTGGGCAGCCAAGGGCGGCTAGGAAGATGCGGGAGCGGCGCGAGCAAGGGCAGCACATGGAGGCACAGGATCACAGCAGGCAAGATGGCGGTGAGGCGAAGGGGCACGCGAGAAAGGGCGGCGAGCTCTAGCCCCAACACTGCACTGAGCGACTCGGGCTCCAGCGCGTCGAAGATGTTGACCAACACCTTGGTGGGCCTGTCCCCATCGAGTGGAAGGAAGAGGTCACACAGGATGCCGAGCACCGGGTACCTCTGCTGCTCCGGTGAGGTGACCGCCACGATGCATGGAAGCGCACAGGACTTGAGTGGCGGCAACCCGGGCAGGCGGATGATGGCGTCACGGGCAGGGTCGTTGGCGCAGGAGGCGAGGGCGGAGCCGTGGCCGTGGAACAGGGTGGCCGGCTGGATCCAGAAGAGTGTGACGAGATGCCAGGCGCGCGCGCGACCCTCAGGCACCCACCCGACGAGGAAGGTGTACACGGCGCACGTGATGGGGCAGCCGTGCTCGGCGAGGCGCGCGACGATGCCGGCACGCGGAGGTGCATCCGGGAAGATGCGCGAGCGGGGCGGCAAAGGGCGGCTGATACATTGCAAATGTATCTCTAATTTTTGATGTTCCATGTTTGGTTTTATCCACTTTCTTGTGTTTTGTCCATACTTTGGAGTACTTTTTATATGATTTCTTAGACTAGCCTATTAACAAGAGCCAAAGTGCCAGCTGCCTGTTTTCTGCCGTTTTTGGTTCCAAGAAAGTCAGAAAATGAATATTCTCGGAATTGGACGGGACAAAAGCCAAAGTGCCTATTTTTCCGGAAGTCATCAGATGCCAGAATATGAGATGGAGAAGGGCTGGGGGCCAGCCACGCCACCTGGTCGTGCGACCAGGCCTGGCCCGCGCCAGGGGGTGGTCTGGCCGACCCCAGCACCCCCTCGGCCTCTCCTTCCGCCTATAAGATGCCCTCGGGACGAAAACCCTAAGTGCCCGATCAAAAATCCACGAAAGAGTCTGTAGCCGCCATCATCTCCATCCCTAGATCGGGAGGGATCTAAAGCTCTTCCCGGCACCCTGCCGGAGAGGGGAATTCACCCTGGAGGCCTTCTTCATCACCATGCAAGCCTCCAGTGTGATGCGTGAGTAGTTCATCCTTGGACTACGGATCCATATAGTAGCTAGATGGCTGGTTATCCTCCTTTGTGCTTTCATGTCTAGATCTTGTGAGCTCCATTCATGATCAAGATCATCTATTTGTAATTCTGCATGTTGTGTTTGCGGGGATCCGATGGATATTGAGATGCTATTTTGGATTGATTATTGATTCTATCATGTCTTTGTTATTTGTGATCTTGCATGCTTTCCGTTGTTAGTAGCTATCTTGGCCAAGTAGATGCTAGCAACTCCAAGAGTTAGTATTTATGCTCGATAGTGGGTTCATGCCTCTGGTAATCTGGGGAAGTGACAGAAATCCCTAAGGTACTAGATGTGTTGTTGCTACTAGGGAGAAAACAACAATCCTTTGTTCATAGAAAAATTGTATTGTTTATTTTACACGCAGTTCGTGAAGCAATAATCTGTTGCTTGCAACTTAATACTGGAGGGGGTTCGGATGATAACCTGGAGGTGGATTATTAGTCATAGATGCAGTTGGATGGCGGTCTATTTATAATGTTGTAATTCCCAATCGAATCTCAGAGGAGTCAAGATGATTTGTATATGCATGTATTGCTTTCTCGATGTTTGTCAATTGCCCCGCTGTAATTTGTTCACCCAGCATGTTATCTATCTTAAGGAGAGCCACCTCTAGTGAACTATGGATCCCGGTCCTTTTTCTTTACATACAATCTATAAACTATTTACTGCTTTGTGTTTACTTTCTGCAAACTATTACTTCCTTCCATTTGATACGTTTAATCCTTTGTTTTCCGGAAAACACGGTGAGATTGACAACCTCATCGCAAGTTGGGGACAAACTTCTGTGGTTGTGTTGTGTAGGTCTCCACGTTGCTACTAGCACCGGTAGTGCGCCCTGCCAAGGCTTAGCTAGCAACACCTTTGGGGTGTTTCCTTCCTCCTACTGGTTCGATTAAACCTTGGTTTCATAACTGAGGGAAACTTGCTGTTGTGCTCATCATACCTTTGTCTTGGGGTTCCCAACGAGCTCTACATCAACACCGCACCAGCACTTTTCTAGCACCGTACACTGAGCCATCAAGCATTTTTCTCGCGCCGTTGCCAGGGAGTCAAGGACATCTTCACAAGGGGAGTCCCTCATAACCAATCTCTTTACTTTGTTGTTTTTGTTTTGCTTAGTTTCTTTTTGCTTTGTTTGCTTGTTTCTTTATCAAAAACACACAAAAAATTAGTTTTACAAGTTTTGCTTTCTTTATTGAAAATACAAAAAAATTAGTTCCTACTATAGTGGTTATTTTCGTTGATCTGTTATTGTCTTGCTTTACCATGCTTTCAATCAATGGTTGGTTTCTTTGAAACTGAATCTTATTGGCAAGGTGGGTTCACGGAAGAACAAAAATATTATTATAAGGAACACCGCTTGTCACAAAAAGGAAAACACTTATGGGAACAAATTGATAAATTGAATATCATTGCTAGAAACATGTGCTCTACCTATAATGTTACTTATTGCTTTGATAAATCTTGTTGCTGTAGGAGGTATAAACACCTCCCTTTTCAATGTGAGTATAATGATAATGTTACCATATCTTCTTATGTTAAAGGGAATTATGACTTTTATGATGTGGAACAAATTGAAGAATTTATTGCTTGGAAGGGTGCATTTGAACTTGCTAGTTTGCTTGAAAATACTGATGATTCACCTTATAAATATGAGGTTTATGATATGCATAATTTTTTTTTTAATAATTACAAGGTAGAAAATGGCTATATTCTTGAATATCTTAATAGATGCTCTCCACCAATGGAAGAGACTAATGCCTTGCAGGAGCCTATGGAAGAAGCTCATTGGATGAAAAAGAGGAGGAGAGTGATGATTAAGAGGAGGAAGAATGGATCTACCCATCCCTACCTTGTAATGAGAGTAACTCTTTACCCCTTACATTATTTGATTGTCCCCCATGCTTACCAAAGGAGGACAAATGTCATGTTCCTTAGGATTCTTGTGAAAATGTTTATAATAAAGCGCTAGTGTTTGTTGATCATGAAAATCATGCTTTATGTGATAGTTATATTGTTGAGTTTATCCATGAGGCTACTGAAAATTATTATGAGAGAGGAAAATATGGTTGTAAAAGTTTTCATGATACTGAAACACCTCTATATTTGCTGAAAGTTTTGAAATTACTCCTGTTTTATCTTCCTATGCCTATCACTTTGTTCTTTGTGAATTTATTTGCATATAAGATTTCTATGCATAGGAAGTGGGTTATACTTAAATGTGTTTTGAATTTGCTTCTTGATGCTCTCTTTTACTTCAATTCATATTTTCTATGTGAGCATCTTCTCAAACTATAATGTCTAACTTAAAGGCGTTAAAGAAAAGTACTTATTGGGAGATAACCCAAAAGTTTTAGATGAGTCTTGGAAGTTATTACTTCAGTAATAACCTCTCCTTATCCTTTTTATTTGCTTTTTGTGCCAAGAGTAAGCTCTAATGAGAGAGAAGTAATGATTGGGAAAGTTGCTGTCCCGAAACAGATTTATGTGCTTCACCGTAAAAATTCGTGTAAAATATCTGAACGTATTTTTGAGGCGTGAATGTTTGTGCTTCTGCCCCAGGTTGTTATCTAACTTTTGTTAGTTCAATACTTTTTGATTTGAGCAACAGAAGGTCTTCAAAAAAATTCGTCTTTACCTGTTGGTCTGTTTTGACAGATTTCTACCATTTTCTGCATTTGCTTCTTGTTGGTTCCTTTTTGAGTTCTTTTGGGGAATTGAGCTTTTTTAGGGAAGTGCTACAGTAGCTAGTGTTCTAATGGAAGTTTATTTGGTGTTAGAACTGAACCTTAAGACCTTTTATCTTGAGTGCACTAATGTTGCTAATAAAGATTGTGTGAAGTTTTGTATGAAGGAAAAATTTCAGGTGTATGGCAGGAATGAGTAATGAGATGAAGGATGTACGAAAGCTCAAGATTGGGGATGCCACGCATGTCACCCCAAGAAATATCCAAGAAGTACAAGTGTCAAAGCTTGGGGATGCCTAAGGCATCCCCTTCTTCATCAATAAAAATCCCAGGTTTCTTCCAGACGCTTCATTTTTATTGTTTCATGCACAGTTGTATTGTTCTTGAAGCGTCTTGTTTTTCGTTTTCGTTTTGGTGTTTCGTTTTCTTGGTTTTCTTAGTGTTCTGAATAAATTGGTTGGACCCCCTCTTTCATACATTGGTTTGCAAATAATTTGGTTTGGTTTGGAAAAGAGTAGGAAAGTCCATGCTTATGTGGTAAAAAGAGCTCGTTTTGACTGTGGCCTATGCTTTGTCATGCCATGCTTGATATTGTTTTGGCTTTATGCTTAGTATTATTTGCTGTAGCATGACTTGTTATAAACAATTGAGATTGCTTAATGTGCCTTGGATGAATCATGCGTTGTTTTAGCATATTAAAGCATAGTATAATGGTATTCTCCTTTGATGCTTTATTTGGGTTGACTTGGCGCATGCTCACACCATGTTATGACTATCTCAAGTCACCATAGCCTTTATGATCCTTTAGTTTTCAACTTGTAGTATCACTTTATGCTTTGATCAATGATGTTTTGTCGCTTTGCATGATTATGGCCATTATTGCTCTCTTAGTTTGTCGCTCCCGGTCTTTTGCTAGCCTCCACAACCAAGTATGAGTTCCACTCATGCATCCAACTCCCTAAACCAAGTTATTCCAAAGAGTCCACCATACCTACCTATTAGCATATGCTATTCCAAGAATATTCATGCTTTTGTTTACCTTCCAAATTAAACTTGTTATGAGAAAACTAGTGATTAAAGCTCTCACGAACTTGATGGCACACTTTAATTTTTTGCATCTAATAAACTCGAACCATTGGGTCCTTCTTTGTTGCGTATATGCATGCACTTATAAGTTGAAATTAGCAGAACCATGTTTCATGGGGAACACTTTCAACATTGCACTTTTACTTTGTACCCCGTTGATATCATGTTCTTTTGCTTACGAATCCCGGCGGTGTGAAATAAAAGTGGAACTTGTAAGATCATGGAGTTTGTATGTGTGTTAGAGAAACGCTTGGGTCGCTAGCCTAAGCCATGCCTAATCATGGTGGAAACTTGCAGCATCACCATAATGAGCACTCTATGAAGCATCCTCAATAAAAACCTATGCAGATAGCAAATAAAAAGATCGCTGAGATGCTCATTGTCTGCTTGCCTTGTCATTTTGATTATGGGAAAGCTCCTGTATCATGTGCAAGGGGTACCCCGTTGGCGGTTCTTTATGATACACATGTACTTACAATGACAAGAGCTTACTCGTGACTAAAGTTGAGTAGCATGAGGTTCGGTCTTCGTAAGTAAGGGGCATGGGATTTTGGTTTATAACTTGTCAAGCATATCCTCTTAGTTGTGTCACTTTAACCTTAATCACCTTCAAGATGCTTATGATAGGGGAAATGAGAGCTGAAAGCTATAAGTACCATAATTTTTGGAAGCTCTTTATGAGACTTGAATCCCTACTTCCTTCTATGAAGGCCTTTCTTCCACCATTATATTGAGTCTCCACCTTCTACCTTTATGCACCTACTTTGAGAGCATAGTGGCCATTCTTAGTTCTATGTGCATTGTCCCAAGACTAATTGATTGATGCATAACTTGATATTGCTTGTTTTAAACTATTTGTATCTAGTCACTTGTGAACTTTGAAGGTGTCCTATGCATTTATATTTGCTACTCTATGAGGGACAAGCTGAATACTATTATGTTATGTTTTCTTTATGTGAAACAAACAAACGGCTTGCAAAGCATTGTTATTCATGAATCTTTTGTTTGTGCCTTTTCATGTTGCATCATAGTTTCTTTGTCTTATTGCTAGAACTTTGTATTTCATGTTATGATTGAAGTACGGTGATCCCTGCTTTGAATGTTTTACAAATACTTTGATCAAATCTTTGATGGTGCATGTCACCTCAAAAAATATTCTTTCTTTTTATCACTTACCTACTCGAGGAAGAGCAGGAGTTAAGCTTGGGGATGTTGATACATTCCAAATGTGTCTCTAATTTTTGATGTTACATGCTTGGTTTTATCCACTTTCTTGTGTTTTGTCCACACTTTGGAGTACTTTTCATATGATTTCTTGGACTAACCTATTAACAAGGGCCACAGTGCCAGCTGCCTGTTTTCTGCTGTTTTTGGTTCTAGGAAAGTCAGAAAATGAATATTGTCAGAATTGGACGGGACAAAAGCTAAAGTGCCTATTTTTCCGGAAGTCATCAGATGCCAGAATACGAGATGGAGAAGGGATGGGGGCCGGCCACACCACCTGGCCGCGCGGCCAAGCCTGGCCCACGCCAGGGGGTGGTCTAGCCGACCCCAGCACCCCCTCGGCCTCTCCTTCTGCCTATAAGATGCCCTCGGGACGAAAACCCTAAGTGTCCGATCAAAAATCCACGAAAGAGTCTGTAGCCGCCGTCATCTCCATCCCTAGATCGGGAGGGATCTAAAGCTCTTCCCGGCACCCTGCCGGAGAGGGGAATTCACCCTGGAGGCCTTCTTCATCACCATGCAAGCCTCCGGTGTGATGCGTGAGTAGTTCATCCTTGGACTACAGATCTATGTAGTAGATAGATGGCTGGTTCTCCTCCTTTGTGCTTTCATGTCTAGATCTTGTGAGCTCCGTTCATGATCAAGATCATCTATTTGTAATTCTGCATGTTGTGTTTGTGGGGATCTGATGGATATTGAGATGCTATTTCAGATTGATTATTGATTCTATCATGTCTTTGTTATTTGTGATCTTGCATGATTTCCGTTGTTAGTAGCTATCTTGGCCAAGTAGATGCTAGCAACTCCAAGAGTTAGTATTTATGCTCGATAGTGGGTTCATGCCTCTGGTAATCTGGGGAAGTGACATAAATCTCTAAGGTACTAGATGTGTTATTGCTACTAGGGATAAAACAACAATCCTTTGTTCATAGAACAATCGTATTGTTTACTTTACACGCAGTTCGTAAAGCAATAATCTGTTGCTTTCAACTTATTACTGGAGGGGGTTCGGATGTTAACCCGAAGGTGGATTATTAGTCATAGATGCAGTTGGATGGCGGTCTATGTATAATGTTGTAATGCCCAATCGAATCTCAAAGGAGTCAAGATGATTAGTATGTGCATGTATTGCTTTCTCGATGTTTGTCAATTGCCCCGTTGTAATTTGTTCACCCATCATGTTATCTATCTTAAGGAGAGCCACCTCTAGTGAACTATGGATCTCGGTCCTTTTTCTTTACATACAATCTATAAACTGTTTACTGCTTTGTGTTTACTTTCTGCAAACTATTACTTCCTTCCATTCGATACGTTTAATCCTTTGTTTTCTGCAAAACACGGTGAGATTGACAACCTCATCGCAAGTTGGGGACAAAGTTCTATGGTTGTGTTGTGCAGGTCTCCACGTTGCTACTAGCACCGGTAGTGCGCCCTGCCAAGGCTTAGTTAGCAACACCTTTTGGGTGTTTCCTTGCTCCTACTGGTTCGATTAAACCTTGGTTTCATAACTGAGGTAAACTTGTTGTTGTGCTCATCATACCTTCGTCTTGGGGTTCCCAACGAGCTCTACATCAACACCGCACCAGCACTCTTCTGGCGCCGTACACTGAGCCATCAGCAGCGCGAGCAATGGCGGGCGACAGAGAGAGTTGTTACTAGCGTAGACACAGGCAAGGAGCCATGGATAACGATGCCGAGCGGCGCGTCCATGGGAAGGAGCCATGGGCAAGGCAGGGCAACACTAGCGGCAAGGCCAGGGTTTCTGAGACGGTGCCAGCACCAGCGCCATGCTGCATCTGGTGGGGTTCTAGGGCCGCGCCATGGCGAGGGGCAGCTCCAGTGTCAGCAAGCGGTGCATCCACGACATCGGCATCATGTTGAGCGATGGGCGACATTGGCATCAGTTGCCAATAACATGTTTGTGAAAATGATCATGCATCATTTATTTTTGTACAGGGGGTCTGATTGGGTGATACCCACCCCTCAAAAATCAAAACTTAGCCCCACATACAGGCAAAAAATGCTCTATATGGGGGGGGGGAGTGGAGATGCTCTAACTTGCCCATCAATCGATGTAGAAATTTCGCAAATGAATCAGCATTCAGTATTCTATGCGTTTTCTCAAGTGAAACGCCCACCTTATCCCCCTTCCCCCATTCCTAGACATTGACGAGAGAGGACCGGGACGATCCCAAGCCCTCTTCGGTGGCTAAGCCGGCCGAAGATGGCAAAGGGGTGTAGGGGTTCCGCGCAAAACAATAAATTTTACCCTACGCCCCTGAACCCCTGAACCACCAGGACCTATCTATTAGTAATACAGTAATGGGAGGGGCTTTTCGTGAACTTACCCTTGAAGACCGAAAAGCGTTGTCAACGCTCAGGAGAGCGTGGTAATGTAGACGAGCTGAAGCCGACCTCAAGGTCGTGATGAAGTCCTTGCGCTCCTTGGCTCCAAAGACTTGAGTGCCTCAAGTGCGACACCTCGCGGGGAGTTACACACGTGCGGTGCCTGACGATGACTCCCGCTTCCCTGATCCAGCAGCAGTTGCGGAAGTAGAGCTCCCGGATCCGAATCTCGCAGCGCAGTCCAGACTTGGGACCACGATCACGAGAGAGAGAGGGGGAGAGAGAAAATATCAATTAGAGGTCCTCCCAAAAGTGGGGAGACCTTTATTGATTATTGGTGTATTTTTCTAGGCCAAATACCCCACTATATAGGGGGAGGGGAGGTACTACCTCCCTCAAAGTCCCGGGGTGGGACTAAAGGAGAGGAGGGGGTGGGGAGGCCGCCGACCAGCCCCTAGTGGGCCCCGCGGGGGGGGGGGGGGGGGGGGCTAGGCCCAGCCGGCCAGCCCCCTTGGCCCATCTCCCTCTCTCCTTTCCCTAATGGGCCCTCTCCCTCCGGAAATTGGCCCATTAAGCCTTTTGACCTTTAATTGATTTTCTCTTTATTAAATAATTATGAATAAATGATTAAATCAATATTTAAGATTCATTCACATATTATTCAATCTTTGTGGCCATGGAACACCTTCCACCTCCACTCCGAACATCCTCCGGACTTACCGAAACCCTTCCGGTTTTCTCCCTTCTCTTCTTTGGTGTGATCCTATAAACACTCTCTAAGCATCATCAAGCCCTTAAGTGTGATACCCCATGGTTCGGGAACACTCCATACATGGTCGGGACACTCCCGCACCAATGATCGACAGAGGGACTTGGATGGCCATGTGACCCATGTGCGTTCCACGAAGATCTTTCATCGTTTGAACCGGGACAGTCGTGTCTTATTCCCTTTGTCACTCGATACTTGCATTGCCCGGGATCTGATCAATGACATCACCATGTCGTGTTCAATCTCGTTACTGAACAACACTACTTTACTCATTCTGACAAGTGATATCCCCGTGATCAAATCACACGCTGCGCAGCTATTGGATATAACTTCTCCGAGTGGGCCCTTGAGTATCTTCACGTCACATGGATGGACAAATCCCGCTCTTGACATATATTGCCTCTACAGTTTCCTCCGAATACCTGAACACACCTTTATAACCACCGTTTTACCATATGGCGTTTGATGCTATCTAAGAACTCTCGGGAGATAGTGATTGATATAGCCCCACGGTCTAAGGAATAGTCTATGAGGATCCATTTCTAATCATCGTCACTTGAACTTCGTGACATGATCGGGTCACGATGTTTAGGTTGGTATTGGTTCATCATCTCATTCTCAGAATGTGATGACCTCATTTCCAACTGGCATAAATGCCACATGATCAGGAAACATGATCATCTGTTGACCAATGAACCAGTGACTATAGTTTCACTGGGAACCCCTGGTTGTTTGTATATCACACGTGTATTGATGTTTCCACTCAATACAGTTATAGCATGATATAAAACTTAATCATAAACTATATGAAATATGATAATATTCCTTACTACTATTTGTCTCTAGGGCATATTTCCAACAGTCTCCCACTTGCACTAGAGTACAAATACACTAGCTGCATATGTTCTCAATCATTGGCACCAAATATCCGGTACCCTGAACATGCTTTCTCATGAAGAGGTTTAGTCTTGGGTGTGTACTTATAGTCCCAAATCCTTTGCAACTTACTAATGTCACCTTGATTGACATTAATACTTTATCATCTCATAATAGCATCTGTGTGTATGCATCGTCGCTATGGTAGCAGAACGAGGCCTGATTCCAGGAGCCTACAGTGATGTTAGATCAACCTCGAGGGATTTCTCATGGGCACTGTGCCCTGGGACACATCATTCTATGTTAAAAGCGAACTAGCCCCGCCATAACATTATACAACACTTTAGATGGTACCCTTATCTATTATTATAAATGTATTCATCGAAACACTAGTGCACTCTTTGCAACTTCCGATGTTTTTGTTCACCTCGCTTCCTACTTGACTTTAATTGGTATCTACAGGAGTTCCCAACATATTCCCTTATAACATAACTCTTTATGCTTGAAGATATATTATCCTTTATGGATTTGGAAAATATATCCATAGTTCTCTACTAGACACTGCGGACAAACTTAGCTTAACGTTCTGTGATTCGAACTTAATCACTTTCAAACATTCCTTATTTGGATCACATATTATGCTAAATTATCATCATGGTTTACTAAGACAGACCCTATGTCTCAACATAGTGGATGACGATCATCCTTTTCTTTCTTTCAACCATTGATGTTAAACTTAATGCTATTCCTAATTTGAGTCATTAAGGACTAGTTCCTTAATTAACTTCTATTCTGAAACCCCTTTCAGAATCTATCATAATACACCTATTATCAACTTCTACATCTTATAAATCATTATTTATAAGTATTTGCACTTTCATCCGTAACATACTTAAGAATTACTCCTATAAGCTCCCACTCAAAAATATGTTCTTACATATTTGAGTTGGAGACTTATATTGCTCCCACTTAAAAATATGTCAATCACATACTGTTTCAGGAAGACTTTCATAGCTCCCACTCAATTTTATGCAAATTGCATATCCACTCACTATTTTGAACAACTTCAAAATCCTTTGATCAAATATCAAACTTGGAGTTTTACTATGAGATACTAGTACTATTACTAGTTTCAAATCCTTTAGACATTCAGCACACTTGAATCAAATTCATTTGAATTTGTCCAATACTTGACAAATTTGTGATTTTGTCATTCACCCCTTTTTTCCACTATGTCTTTACAATTATTTGGGAAAATCCAAGTAACCCATTTTACTTGTGAGATTCAGCAACGAATTGTTTTCTAATCTCAAGTGAATTTTGCTTCTAGGATTTCTCATAATTTTATCTTACCATTATTTCCTTTGTAGTTCTTAGGTATGTCATATTCCAAAAATCATGACAAGTGATTCACAAATGTGTCCATACTAGATATGGATTACTTTTTGAATCCTACTTCATGTAGTGAAAACACTAGTGGGGAAAACACAATGATCAATATCATTGATTCTTTCCTTCTGTGAAGAGAATCGTTCAGGAACGTTGTCTGTTGCGCTTCTCAACACTCTGATGCAGGGTTTTGAATCCTCATCGTGTGTTTTCACTATCTTCCATTTGCTCCATAATCGAGAAATATCACTAAAAGTGAGCTTTCTCAAGAATGCACCAAAATCCAAGCAATACAAATTTTTCTTTCCTTTTGGTTTCAGCTATGGATTTCGTATTCAAAGTTTCCAATGAATACAGTACAAGGACTTATTCGCTATTGTTTTGGTTATATCGAATAACCCCAAAACTTTCACAAATTCAAATGGTTCACTGCATTACAATTGAGTGCTAACTATTTCTAACTAATGGTCTCTACATCTACACTACAATGATTTATTTGGTGCCTTCTATTCAACCCCTTTGATATCTAATATCACATTGTGATGCTCTGCATTTGCATTCCACAATTTCTTTTATGCCATTCTTATAAGTTTGAATTTCATTACTATTGATCAAATCATAGTAATTAGATTCTCTTTTATCTTTATACCCTTTGTTGATGAAACATTTTGATCAAATCAAATAGTTTCATATCCATGTTTCCTTTGGTAAACTTATTTACACATTTATACAATCATATAATGATAATTACCATTTTCGTTAAAACCCAATACATCGAATATGTATTTACTTTTAACAATCCATTAAACACTTTGTATTTAAGTAATACACGGTGTTCAAGTTATTTTGCCGAACTTAGGCATGATTTATATGTGACAAGAAATCGAATGACTTTCACATATTATCACATAACTTTGAATTCAAACAATGGTTTGTCATTCATTAATGAACATATCATTAAATTGGGCATTTTAAACAAGGCATTTTAATGGTTTACAAATGTTCATGCATTATCAATTAGTTTCAAACAGCAAGGATAATTCACACATAATCAAACAAGATATGAACACGAATAGAAATCATTAATAAAAGTGGAACAACTGTTTGTTACAAACTCATATGAATAACCGTCTCACGAAATATGAGACACACTAAAGAAGTTCACAATCTCTTGATTACATTAATCATCCTAAAACACAAACTAAATGATAAATGTCGAGGGAGAGTGTCGTCGGCTGTCATCATCATGCTCGCCATCAACACACAACGTCACCTCCTCTCCAGCAAGCACCTCTCATGCAGAAGGACCTATTTTCATCAAAACAGAACAAGTATCAGATATACTTAACACTGCAATGTGTTTGCAAGATTATAACATTTATAAAACTGTATATCAAATATATACCTTTGTCGTTGACGACTCCAGCGACGTTGGGTTCATCTACCACATTTCTGAAATGTGATATGAACTCAAGGAAATCCAGTGTTTCCGTGTGGCCTCTCATAATGCAGATCCTGACTTGTGCTTGGAAGCTTGGAGGAAGCGACCGTAGCACAACTCCCATCGCAAATGAGCTTGAGAACCAGTTGTCTAGGTAATATGCCAGACTCATGTATGCATCGTAGATGTGCAATAAGTGCTCATCCAGTGAGGAGCCCTCCTCCATCTTTATGGAGAGGAAGTCCCCCATCAGCTCATACTCCCACATGCGCACTTGTTCCACGAAATGCGATCTCAGATGTGCCATGACCACTCGGGGCTTGAGACTTCCCACCATTGGCCATAGCCCATCCTCCATTCCGAGGCGCATGGTCACTGATATGAATGTGGCCATCACACGACGACGATAACGCAGATCCCGCTCCTCCTGGGTCTCATGAGAATAGGGTGGCTCCAAATACATCTCGCAGGTCATGTAGTTAGCTACATTGTTCTCCCCAAGGAGATCAAATAGGCGTGTGACCCATACAGACAAGTTGGATTCATCTAACTTGAGCTTTTCTCCTTTCAACCAATCGTCGATAGGAAAGGTAATCTCGGGAAGAACCATTTTCTACATTTATAATTGCAAAAGGAATTTAGACTAAGTTTATAATTAAATGAGTTAGTAATAACTCCACTCAGAAACACCTATCCCCAGCGAGGGTTCCTAGTGATAACACGACCCCTATCAGCCACATCTCCCCCGATCATCACGGCCATCAATGTGGGTTCAAGGGTGGACGCTAAACGTCGGTCACATCATTCATGCGACTCGTGCTCGATCTTTCGACCATCCGCGTTCCGAGGCCATGTCTGTACATGCTAGGCTCGCCAACTCAACCTTAGCGTATTTGCTGTGCAACATGGCTTAGACCCACTGTATGTGAACGTAGATATGTCTGACACCCGATCATCACGGCCTGCCTCATACCGAAGAACGTTCTTGGTGGTGCACACTAAGGGGGAACACAATCGTTGGTAATTTTAACATGGATCATCTTATTAGGCTACCGTCGAGTATTTAATACTAGCACACAATAAGACATACAAAAAATAACATTGAATGTAAATGCTATGTGATATGGTCCTTCACGTTGTGATCTCCATCCGCCGTCACCGGGTTCGGGCGCCGTAGACACCAGGGACCGGTGTCATTCCGGCGTGGTAGTTCGTCACCTCTGTGACTATCTACTACTATGTAACAAAAGGTAATCACTTTACCTTTGCCACAACCATATCACAAAGCAACGCCCCCCTGCAAAACAAAGTTAGACGTCTCTACTTTATCTTTGCATGTTTTACATGGCTAAATGGGCTTTCGCACAAGAACCGTTCTTACCTACGAACTTTCAGCACAACGCTGATCAAGTAGTTGTCTCTACTACACCCCTTTCAGGGCCCTCCATTGCAAATGGTATACCAACTAATGCGAGAGAGACAGACACCCCCCCTAAGCCACTTTATACGGTACAAGCCGTATGTCAACCGTGGACCAGTTTCGCGAATAAACGCGTAAAGTCGGTTGGGGGCGCTTCATCAAGCATTACTGCGGTATACACAAGTACACGTGGGAGGGTAACAACTAAAAGATCAATGCCCACATGCTACATCTCGTGTGTTCTACCCATACTAGCATTACTACGCATAGATCTAGCTCTGATACCACTGTAGGGGTTCCGCGCATAAAAACAATAAATTTTACCCTACGCCCCTGAACCCCTGAAGGTGCCAAGACCTATCTATTAGTAATATAGTAAAGGGAGGGGCTTTTCGTGAACTTACCCTTGAAGACCGAAAAGCGTTGTCAACGCTCAGGAGAGCGTGGTTGATGTAGACGAGTCGAAGCCGACCTCAAGGTCGTGATGAAGTCCTTGCGCTCCTTGGCTCCAATGACTTGAGTGCCTCAAGTGCGACACCTCGCGGGGAGTTACACACGTCCGGTGCCTAACGATGACTCCCGCTTCCCCGATCCAGCAGCAGTTGCGGAAGTAGAGCTCCCGGATCCGAATCCCGCAGCGCGACGACACTCCGCGGTGAAGATGTCTCTCGCTTGCGTAGTCCAGACTTGGGACCACGGTCACGAGAGAGAGGGGGAGAGACAAAATATCAATTAGAGGTCCTCCCAAAAGGGGGGAGACCTTTATTGATTATTGGTGTATTTTTCTAGGCCAAATACCCCACTATATATAGGGGAAGGGGAGGTACTACCTCCCTCAAAGTCTCGGGGTGGGACTAAAGGAGAGGAGGGGGTGGGGTGGCTGCCGGCTAGACCCTAGTGGGCCCCACGGGGGGGGGGGGGGGGGGGGGAGGGGCTAGGCCTAGCCCCCTTGGCCCCTCTCCCTCTCTCCTTTCCCTAATGGGCCCTCTCCCTCTGGAAATTGGCCCATTAAGCCTTTTTGACCTTTAATTAATTTTCTCTTTATTAAATAATTATGAATAAAGGATTAAATCAATATTTCACATTCATTCACATATTATTCAATCTCTGTGGCCATGGAACACATTCCACCTCCACTCCGAACATCCTCCGGACTTACCGAAACCCTTCCGGTTTTCTCCCTTCTCTTATTTGGTGCGATCCTATGAACACTCTCTAAGCATCATCAAGCCCTTAAGTGTGATACCCCACGGTTCGGGAACACTCCAGACATGGTCGGGACACTCCCGCACCAATGATCTACAGAGGGACTTGGATGGCCATGTGACCCCTATGCGTTCCACGAAGATCTTTCATCGTTTGAACCGGGACAGTCATGTCTTATTCCCTTTGTCACTCGATACTTGCATTGCCCGAGATCTGATCAATGACATCACCATGTCGTGTTCAATCTTGTTACTTAACAACACTACTTAACTCGTTCTGACAAGTGATATCCCCGTGATCACACACGCTGCACAACTATTGGATATAACTTCTCCGAGTGGGCCCTTGAGTATCTTCCCGTCACATGGACGGACAAATACCGCTCTTGACATATATTGCCTCTACAGTTTCCTCTGAATACCTGAACACACCTTTATAACCACTGTTTTACCATATGGTGTTTGATGCTATCTAAGCACTCTCGGGAGACAGTGATTGATATAGCCTCACGGTCTAAGGAATAGTCTACGAGGATCCATTTCTAATCATCGTAACTTGAACTTCGTGACATGATCGGGTCACGATGTTTAGGTTGGGTATTGGTTCATCATCTCATTCTCAGAATCTGATGACCTCATTTCCAACTGGCATAAATGCCACATGATCAGGAAACATGATCATCTGTTTACCAATGAACCAGTGACTAGAGTTTCAGTGGGAACCCCTGGTTGTTTGTGTATCACACGTATATTGATGTTTCCACTCAATACAATTATAGCATGATATAAAACTGAATCATAAACTATATGAAATATGATAATAGTCCTTACTACTATTTGTCTCTAGGGCATATTTCGAAAAAGGGGAACCACCATAGTAGATGTTAGGGTTAGAGGTAGGATTGCCAGATTTTGGGTGTAGGGCACCGGGTTTGGCCGAACCTGGTGCGGCTGGTGGCAGATCGACGATGGTATTTGTCGGGTCACTGGCACCTAGGGTACCTAGACCAACCAGTTGCCAGACCCACTTCTGAGACAATGGTGGCCTCGCAAGGCTACGTCCGCTCAACGTGCCTGGTCGGGTACCCGAGGTGGGATGAGCATCCCACCGCGAGGCTCGCTCCGTGAGGGAAGTGCACCCAGATTGCCTCCAAGAGGAAGCCCTCTAGGGGAGGTGGACCCCACCGCGAGAGCATCGGATCCTCTCCCAAGGGTACGCTCATAATTCCGCAGCAATGAGAAATACGACAAGACCAACGGATAGTCCCTCGACCACGCAGACTACGTGGTCTGCCTCGGTACAGAGGATGTACTATCTGGCCTCTTCGGTGTTAAAGAAGGGCTGGCGGCATAGGCGTCAGCAAGGTCTCCTCTTTGCCACTTTGGTGCAAGGAAGCGGTGGACGACATCGTGCTTTGAGGAGACGTCACCGACAACCACAGATTGACGATGGACCGGCGCCCCCTAAGGATCCTAGACTTAGTCCATGTATAGTGGCCTTATAGACCTATTCTCCTTGGGTGGTAATGCGATAACCCTTCCCGCCCAAAGAATTGGGGAAGAGATCCAGTGCCACTATAAAAGGGAAAACATCCCAACCTTAGATGGGGTCGATCCTTACAATCTGAAACCTTAGACTTTCCATTGTACCCTTGCGAAGAACCACGAGCAATACAACCAAGGAGTAGGGGCTTTACCTCCTCACGAGGGTACCGTACCTGGGTAAAAAACCATCGTGTCAACTCTTTGTCATGTGCGAGTTTGGTAGCTGCCATCATCGTCGGGGTGATCTAAACGCGTGTTCAGCGCCCTCCCGAATACGGGGCTTGTTAGATCCCCTGTTCCTTCGCAGGACTTCAATCTCCGACATTTGGCGCGTCAGGTAGGGGGCTGAGGCGCGCTTTCAAGGTCTTCTTCAACCTTACCAGCATGGCAGCTCGCTGCGAGACTCGGTCCGAGCGTTCTCTCTAACGAGCCCGATGCACCAGCTCCGAGCGCCCAGACAGAACCTACTCCCCGATGCACCAGCTCCGAGCAAACCCTCTGGACGGAGGATGAACAAGGTTCCTCCTTCTTCCCGTCACAAGAGCAGCAGTTCTCCACATGTGGCAATATGTCGCTCTCCCACATCGCATCTTCACGAGACAAGGGTGACCCTGAAGGGTTCCGTAGCAGAAAACAAAAAAATTCTATCTACTCGAACACTAATACTAGGATCTAAACTATGTAGACATAAGTAACGGAGAAGGAATACAGTATTCATACATTTGTAGAGAGAGGCACGCCTTACACAGGAAGGCGTATATTGATGAATACGAGCAACACCTCAAGTGTAGTGCCTCCGAAGTTCGTCACACGTCCGGTGTAGTGGACGTCAACCGGGCTCCGATCCAGCCGAGCAGCGGAAGAAGTATATGCCGGATCGCCGATCACACGACGGTAGTGTGAAGGTGGAGAACTCAACCAAGAGGTCCTCCCCAATATTACGGGGAAGTCCTCAGTAGAAGAGAGAGAGAGAGAATGAGAGGAATGGGTGTGTCTCTAAGGGGAAGGGGGGACCCCTATATATAGTAGGAGGGGGGCACACCACCTAGGGGCCAGGCGGTGTGGGACTATTCCCACACCCGCCGGCCACCATGGGGCAGCCGCCGGCCCTAGGTGGGCCCCACTCGGGTGGCCCATTAGCCCTAGGCCGGCTGGCCCCTCCCCTTAGGCGCCTTGCCCACTTGGGCCTCCCCTCGGGTGAGGCCCATTAGCAATATAGTGCCTTTTAAAATAAAATAAAATATATATTTAATATTAATTCTCCAATTAACATTCAAATACACATATTATGTTATTCCTTTACTCCGGAACATCTTCCGGACCCCTTCCGATCTCCATCGGATATTACCGAAACTATTCCGGTGTCTCTCTCTCTATTTATCATACGATACCTCATCTACCCTAAGCGTCCCCACCCTTAAGCGTGACATCCTTCGGTTCGGAAACACTCCGGACATGATAGAGATCACTCTCATATCAATGATCAACAGAGGGACCTGGATGGCCATGTGACCCCCGTGCGTTTCACGAATACAATCGCTCGAACCGTGAGATAGTCATTCCCCATTCCCTTTGTCATACGATACCTAATTCATCCGACACTTGATCTTCGGTATCTGTATACCTTAGTTCGATCTCGTTACCGATGAACTTGTTTTACTCGTTATCATGTCATTGCATTCTGTGACCTCGTCACATGCTTGCAAGCTTCATTAATGCAATGTCACCAAGATGGCCACATGTATCTGTCCGTTACATGGACTAGACAAATCCTGGTCTTGATATGTACTCCTCTATGCATTCCTTCGGAAAACCTAAGTGGCACCTTTTTGATCACCCTGGTACGAGATGATTCTTGATAACCATCTAAGCTTCTTCCAGATTGGTGATTTGCATTACCTCACAGTCAAAGGATCAGGTTGCGAGGTTCTCTATGTTTTATCATCAATGGTGAACATGTAACTAGATCTCATTACGATATAACGGTCGGATGTTTGTCTATCATGTTATTTAACTTAATAACATGACCTCATTGTCAGTTGGCATAAATGCCCATGGTCTTGAAACATAGACCATCCTCATGACCAATGAAATAGTTCACTAGAGGTAACTAGAGACACGGTTTCTTTACATACCACACGTGCATTAACGTTTCGTATTAACACAATTATAGCACAGTATGAAACATATTATGAACATACAAGAGGTATATCAAATAATACACTTTATTATTTGCCTCTAGGGCATAACTCCTTCAGTATCCCACTTGCACTAGAGTATATACAAAAACTAGTTTACAATAGGCAGGAACCTAACACCAATGGAATCTTGGTGTTGTTCGTGCTTGTCATGTTGGAGAGCTTTAGTCAAAGGATCTGCTATATTCAGCTCCGTATCTACTTTGCAAATCTTGACTTCACCTTCTTCGACAATCTGTCGGATGACGTGATATGTAAGCTTGATATGTTTGGCTGTGGAATGAGTTCTTGGTTCCCTTGCATTTGCAATAGCTCCCGTGTTATCACAATAGATCGTCACAGGGTCTTGTGCATTGGGAAACACTCCTAGTTCGATGACGAAATTCCTTAGCCAAACAGCTTCATTTGATGCATCTGCTGCAGCAATGTATTCAGACTCCATTGAAGACTGTGCCACTACTGGCTGGTTCTTGCTCTTCCAGCTTACCGCCCCACCATTCACCAAGAAAACAAATCCTGTTTGAGACTTCGAGTCATCATGATCTGAATTCCAGCTCGCATCTACATAACCTGTTACGTTTAGAGCTTCATCATTTCCTCCATAGATTAGGAACATATCCCTTGTTCTTCTCAGATACTTTAGGATATTTTTCACAGCTGTCCAATGATCCGGTCCTGGATTACTCTGATATCGGCTCGTCAAACTAAGAGCCAATGCCACATCAGGTCGAGTGCTAAGCATTGCATACATGATAAATCCTATTGCAGAAGCATAGGGGACGTCAGACATCTTTTCTCTATCACTGTCCGTCACAGGACATTGAGTCACACTCAGTTATAATTCTTCATCATAGGTGTAAAACCCCTCTTGGTGTTTTCCATTTTGAACCTCTTCAAAATCTTATCTATGTATGTACTCTGACTTAATGCTATTAGGTGTCTTGATCTATCTCTATAGATCTTGATTCCTAATATGTATGCAGCTTCACCTAGATCCTTCATGGAAAATTGGTTGCTCAAATACGCTTTCACGCTATTCATAAGATCCACATCGTTTCCCATGAGTAATATGTCATCCACATATACTACTAAGAAAACTACCGAGCTCCCACTCGCTTTCTTGTAAACACATAACTCTTGTTGGTTCTGGATAAATCCAAAACTCTTGATCACTTGATCCAAACGTTGGTTCCAGCTCCGAGATGCTTGCTTCAACCCATAAATGGACCGTTGGAGCTTGCACACCTTTCCAGCATCCTTAGGATCAACAAAACCTTCCGGTTGCATCATATACAACTCTTCGTCAATGTGACCATTGAGGAATGCGGTCTTGACATCCATCTGCCAAATTTCATAGTCGAAATGTGCAGCAATTGCTATTAAAATACTGACAGCCTTAAGCATCACTACGGGAGAGTAAGTCTCGTCGTAGTCAACTCCTTGAATTTGTCGAAACCCCTTTGTGACAAGTCGAGCTTTGTGAATGGTTACATTACCATTCGCATCTGTCTTTTTCTTAAAGATCCATTTATTTTCCACGGCCTTGCGGCCTTCTGGAAGATCCACCAAGGTCCAAACTTGGTTTTCATGCATGGATCCTATTTTGGATTTCATGGCTTCGAGCCATTTCTCGGAGTCAGCACTACCCATAGCTTCTTTGTAGTTTGCTGGTTCATCCTGATCATCAAATATGACAGACATTACAAGGCTACTGTACCAATCTGGAGTGGCACGAACCCTTGTAGACCTGCGAACCTCAGGAGCCTCGACGTCATTGTTTTGATCAGCATCAATGGACTCCTCTTCCATGTTGGAGAGCGGTTTCGGAATAGTTTATGTTGTGCTACTCGGAATACGGAGAGAAGGGTCAACAATTTCATCTAACTCTATTTTCCTTCCACTTACTCCCTTTGCAAGAAACTCCTTTTCGAGAAAGGTGCCTGACATGGGTATACTCTACAGGTACTCGAGCTTGGTATATACGGTCTAAATACGTATAGGCCCACGGTGTCGCCAAGGCCCAGATGAAAGGACTCGAGTAACCTGTGGACTCTCGATTACTTGAAGGACAGGAAGAAACTAAAGATAGAAAGTTTGAAGGGGAAAACCCTAACTTGTAACCAACTTGACCTGCTACCCGAGACCTAGCCTATCTATATAAAGGCTAGGAGGGGGTGGCGAGAAGGACACACGCAACCCTAGTTTCCACAACCCTCGCCAGATTGCATCTGCGCACCATTGTAACTTTCGACTCCTTCGATAATTCCATGAGTAGACAAGCATGAGTAGGGACCTCTACGAGGCCTGAACCTGGGTAAATCCTTTGTCCCATGTGTGCTTGTTTGCTAGCCGATAGATGTCTCCAGCGCTCCCTCCTTCTCCAAAACCCAAGTCCATAACAATGGGCATTGATGAGTTAAACCCTCATCAATTGGCGCCATTTGTGGGAACTGGGAGTGCTGATGTTGTGGCTTCTTCGGCTCCATCGACCGCGATCTACAACTCCGCAACAGCGGAGATTCGCCAGCTCTTCGGCGCATTCGAATTCACCGTCCACACGCCCGCCACCCGCGCATCCTTCGAATCCGTGGGTGACGGAATCAGTCTGGCGATTGGGGGCTTTCGCTTCCAAGTTGGCCAGATGGGCACGCTTCGCATGCCCGATCAGTCGACAGCACCGGTGATTTCCCCGGCATCGTGGTTCCCTCCATCAATCGGCACCCTCAGCGAGCTCAACGCTCCAGTGGCAGTCGAGAACACGATCAACGACAACAGTCGCGACTCTAATCTGAGCGATATGGCCACAGAAGATAGAACCTACGGTTTCGAATCTGAAAGTTGTGGAAGCAACAGCTTCCCCAATCACTTCATGTGCGCCGCCATTAACGCAGGTGTCACCTCTAGAAATCACGGCAATGGCGGTAACACTGGTAATGGGACCGATCCACCCAACGGTGGCAATGGTGGTAACAGCGGTAACGGCGCCAACGAGGGAGCAGTCGAACCTCCCAACATAATCAATGAGCAAACCGGCGAACGCGTCGTAATCAGGCTCGACGAGCAAGAGTGGGAGCGCTGCCGCGAAGCCCTACGAGGTGCACCTCTACCCCTTAGGTCCTCGCAGGAACTGCTGATGGGCTACCACAGGCTCATAAAAGAAGAATTCAAGCGCCAAAAACAAGTAATCGCGCAACTTGAGGCGCGTAAAAAGGCAGCGGACGAGTCAAGCCTTCGTCGCGCTAGGCTCTCCTCCTACGGAGGATCCTCCTCAAGAGGCAATGAGTACCTTGCCAAGAAGAGGCAGTCGCTGATGGCTCACCTCACCGAGCAAGAATGCATAGAGGCCACGAAAGTCCTCGACTTCGGCTCTATGACAGTCGACACGAGAGGCAACGTGGTTCCCAGGACGCCGCAGGCTGCGGTGACAGCAGCCACCTTGTACCTCCTCAATAACCAGCCGCCAGCTGGAGATCCCCGAACTGCCATGCACCGATCTATGATCGCGGGTTTGGAGCTAATCGAGGCCGCCCTCGACAAGGAACCGGTACCAGACCCAAAAAAGGGCAAAGCGCTACTCCTCGCCCTCATCCAGCGATGACAGTCACAACCTGTCTCGACGCCGTCACTCACGGCGACACGATCGCGACTACGATGCGCGCAATGACCTCACGCAACACAAGATCGACAAGTTAAGGGCACGACGTGCTCGGTCGACTGACTCGGAAGAGGAAGATGGGGAGCTCTGCGGCGCCAGATGCTTCAGCAGATCCATTAGGCAGAAGCGAATGCCTAAAGGGTTTAAACTCCCGTCGGAGAATCCGAAATTCGACGGTCTACAAGACCCTAAAATCTGGCTAGAGGATCACATCTCCTCCGTCAGGCTCCACGGAGGCAGTCGAAGTACAGCCATGCAATGTTTGCAGCTACAGCTGCAAGGCGCCGCCCGAGCATGGCTCAATAACCTCCCACGCGGATCCATTCGCAGTTGGGATGAGCTGTTTACAGCTTCGTGCGCAACTTTAAGGGCACGTACAAATGGCCCACATCAATCGAAGAACTGAGATGCTGCCAGCAAAGATCTGGCGAATCACTGCGCTCATACATCCAAAGGTGGTCCATCATCAAGAACTCCGCGGAAAACATCTTGGGGGACCGCGCGATTGATGCATTCAACGGTGGCGTCCGCTGCCTAGAGCTCAGGGAGGAGCTGGGCCGCTCGAAGCCCCAGACCATCGACCACCTGATGGAGATCGCGAATCGGTGGGCCGATGGAGAAGATTCGGTGAAGAACCGCGCTCACTCCAACGAGGAGGCGGAACTCGAACGCAGACGCGACCGCCGGGGCAAGCGTCGCATGCGCATCTACGATGATCGCGACGACATCAACATGGTCGCAACCGGCTACGCTGATAGACGCGACGACAACCGCAACAGCGGATACCACGACTCCGAGAAAACCACGCAAGTGTGGGAACACCGCACTCGCGACGAGGCACCCGCGACCTCCATCGAGGACAAACTATCTGGGCCATGCACGGTACACTTCTACATCGACAAGCATGACGGCAAGAGAAAGTCCACCCACCTCCTCAAGGACTGCCACGAGTTCCTCAAGCTACACGAGGGATTGGTTCGGATGAACCGCAACGCAGTCGAAAGAGGCTACGGAGCCGCTCCAGGCGCCGTGGCACATGGCGCACCGCCACCGCCACTTGGGCCACCCCCGAACGGGGCTGCACCGGACCAGCACCACGGAGGAGAACCGTACCCACGGGCCATGGGTACCATGATGATCCAAAAGGGGCGCCCCTCCAACAGGGTGCAGAAAGCCATCACTCGCCAAGTCAACTTGGCCACGCACTCGCCACCATCCACCACTGAGTACCTCAGTGGCAGTGAGTCGTGCATTACCTTCGCTAAATGCGACCACCCGTCTCAAGTACCTCGCCCAGGTCATTGGCCCCTCGTACTCGAGGCACAAATTGGAGGCTTCGACATGAGTCGCGTCTTCATGGATGGTGGAAGCGGCATCAACCTCATATTCGCGAGCACCTTGCGAGCAATGAGGATCCCGCTAACCTACTTGGAGGCATCGGACACAACGTTCCACGGCATCGTCCCAGGGAAAGGCGTATACCGTCTGGGCAAAATAAACCTCGACGTCATATTTGGCACGCCAAAGAACTTCCGGCGCGAGCCCATTGACTTTGAGGTCGTCGACTGGCCCTCACAATACCACTGCATCCTCGGACGCGTCGTGTTTGCTAGGTTCATGGCGGTACCCCACTACGCCTACCTGTAGATGAAAATGCCAGGTCCCAACGGCGTCATCATGATCAACAGGATCTTTGAGCGATCTGACAGTTGCGACAGGGAATTCAACAGAATCTCCCAGTCCTTCAGCATGCAGGAAGAGCTCGCGCGATTGAAGGAAACAACAGACAACAGTATGCCTCCCCTAAGTAGGCCAAGCTCACCTGATCTCTCCTTCGACTCATCTGTGCACACAAAGAAGGTGCAGGTCCATTCGTCAGATCCCGCCAAAACGGCCCTCATCGCCAACAACTTGAGTCCCGCATAGGAACTCGCGCTCATTGAATTCCCCGGTGAGCACTGGGAAATTTTTTCCTGGTGTCCTGCGGACATGCCAGGAGTTCCAAGGGAATTCGCCGAGCACGCACTCAACGTCAACCCCAACGCAAGGCCAGTCAAGCAAACAATCAGGTGACTGTCTGAGCCACGAGCGCAGGCAGTCGGAATGGAGATCAACAGACTCCTCGAGGCCAAATTCATACGCGAGATCAAGGAAAGCACTTGGCTCGCCAATATGGTGCTGGTGCCAAAAAAGGACACGGATATCCTACGGATGTGCATGGACTTCACTTCTTTAAACGAGCACGGCCCAAAAGATCACTTCCCGCTACCACGGATCGATCAAATCATCGACTCCACCGCTGGATGCGAGCGCCTCTGCTTCCTCGATGCCTACTCAGGCTATAACCAAATTCGAATGAAGGAGGAAGACCAGGAGAAGACCGCGTTTACAACGCCCTTCGGTGTGTTCTGCTACAACACAATGCCCTTCGGGCTAAAAAACGCGGGAGCCACCTACCAGCGGTGCATGCAGGCTTGCCTCAAGGAGTAACTAGGTCGCAACATCCAAGTCTATGTCGACGACATAGTAATCAAAACCAAGGAGAAAGCCTCTCTAATCGACGACTTGCGTGAAACATTCGCCAATCTCGATCGTTACCGGATTAAGCTCAATCCGGACAAATGTGCCTTCGGCGTACCATCTGGGCAGCTGCTCGGGTATCTCATCTCCGCGAGAGGGATTGAGGCAAACCCGAAAAAGATAAAGGCCATACTGGCCATGGAGAAGCCAAAGAACATAAGAGGCATCCAACAACTAGCCGGACGAATCGCGACCCTCAGTCGATTTATCAGTCGAATGGGAGAAAATGCACTGCCCTTCTATCAGCTCCTCCGCAAAGCTGACAAATTCGAATGGACCAATGAAGCGCAAGAAGCATTTGAAGATCTCAAGCGCCTGCTATCCACCTCACAAGTACTGGTGACTCCACGAGAAAGGGAACCACTACTGTTGTACATCTTTGCTACCAACCAAGTGGTTAGTATAGTGCTCGTCGTCGAGCGGGCCGAGGAAAACAAGGTCCATGGCGTACAACGCCCGGTATACTACCTCAGCGAGGTCCTCACGCCAACAAAACAGCGGTACCCGCACTACTAGAAGCTGGCGTACGGTGTCTTCATGACCGCCCGGCGACTGCACCATTATTTCCAGGAACACCCAATCGTGGTAGTCAGCGACGCCCCATTGGGACATATCCTCAATAACCCCGACGCCACGGGACGAGTCGCGCTTTGGGGAATCGAACTGTCTCCACGAGACATCACATACGAAAAGCGCGACGCAATCAAGTCGCAAGTTCTCCCTGACTTCCTCGTGCATTGGATGGAAAACCAACTCCTGGACAAGCCAGATATGTCCTACCTCTGGACAATGCACTTCGATGGATCCAAGTGGAAAGATGGAGCAGGAGAAGGTGTCATACTGACATCACCTCAAGGGGACAAGCTATAATACATCCTGCGAATGCAGTTCACAGCCTCAAACAACGGGGCTGAATACGAGGCCCTGTTGCACGGGATGAGGATGGCAAAAGCCTGCGGCACAAAGAGGCTCATCATATATGGCGACTCCAAGCTGGTCGTCAACCAAACAATGCACGAGTGCGACGCACTGAATGACAACATGATCGCATACCGCGACCTCTACGATACACTCGAGGGAGACTTCGATGGTTGCGAGTTGCAACATGTAGGTCGCGAAAGCAACGAGGAGGCGGACGCACTCGCCAACATAGGCTCTACCTGCGCCCCCATACCACCTAGGGTATTTCTCGAGCGCATCTGCGAACGCTCCATCAAGCCAAAGGCCGCAGAGAAGAAAACAAGCGCAGCAACGGACTCGGGGGCTACGCCACCCAATGAGCCAATGGCACTCGATGACTTGGAGCTAGACACAGGACTCGAGGGCCCAATGAGCGTCATGATGATCGAACAATCCTGGACGCAGCCGTAAATTACGTACCTCCTCAGTAAGCGCCTACCGGACGACCTGACAGACGCACGGCACATCGCGTGACGCTCCAAAGAATTCGCCGTTATCAACGGCGAACTGTATAAACGCAGCATCACAGGCGTGTTACAACGATGTGTCTCCCTGGCCGATGGAAGGGCGGTCCTCCTCGACATCCATGAAGGGACCTGCGGGCACCACGCCGGCAGTCGCGCCCTCGTTGCCAAAGCTCTACGAGCTTTACTGGCCCACGGCCATGCGCGACGCCAAGGACATAGTCCAAAAGTGCAACGCTTGTCAGCGATTCGCGGACAAGCCACACGCACCAGGCGCAGAACTACGGCCTATTCCATTGGCCTAGGCCTTCGCACAGTGGGGGCTCGACATGGTGGGCAAGCTCCCAAGGTCCTCGCAAGGAGGCTACGTCTACCTCTTGGTCGCAGTCGACAAGTTCACCAAGTGGATTGAGGCCATGCCAGTGACCAAGCAACCAGGGCACAACACAGTCAAGTTCTTCGAGTCCATCGTCTACCGCTTCGGCGTGCCGCACAGCATCATCACTGACAACGGGACGAACTTCACATCCAAAGAGTTCCAAGAATTCTGCGGAAACCTAGGGATCAACATCAGTTACGCCTTAGTCGCGCATCCACAGACCAACGGTCAGGTGGAAAAAGCAAACGGGCTCGTCTGCAGCGGCATCAAGAAGCGACTCCTTCGACCACTCGAGCAGGCCGCGGGTTGCTGGCCAGATGAGCTCCAATCCGTACTCTAGAGCCTACGAACAACTCCAAACAGCACCACGGGCTACACGCCATTCTTTATGGTGCACGGAGCAGAAGCAGTACTACCCGCCGAAGTTCGGTAAAAGGCGCCGCACGTAGTCGCTTACAGCGAACAAGAGTCATCTCTTGCACTCGAAGACTCCGTCGACCTCCTCGACGAGGCAAGAGAAATCACCGCAGAAAGATCCACGATCTACCAGCAGAACCTACGCAACTACCATAGTAGAAGGCTTTGCCCCAGATCCTTCGTCGAAGGTGACCTGGTCTTGCGACTGAAGCATCAGGGGCATCTCAAGCTCGAGTCCCCCTGGGAAGGACCGTACATGATTACAGAAGTAATCCCAGGTGGCGCCTATCGCCTTCAAGATTTAGAGACAGGAGTCGCATACTCCAACCCTTGGAACGTAGCACAACTGCGACACTTCTACCCCTAGCTGTTTTTTGCTTTTACATCGCAAATAAGGCTACTCAGCCAAGGCTACTTAGCCACACATTGTACCTCGTACTGTTCTTCAAATAAATAAAAGCTAAGTGCCCCAAAACTCTGTGTTTTTCTTTTTACTTCTATCAATTTTATACTCGGGGGCTACGCCACCCTACATACATCTATTCTTCGAACCAATAAACGTGATATCCTGAGTAGCTGGCACATCAATCAAACCCCTTAATGCAAACTTAACCCAGCTGCAACACACCTGGCAGGTTGACAAAGGGATGGCCAGGGTAACGAAAAGGACTCGCATAGTGCAACGCACCTCACGCCAACAAAGGTGTTTATACACATTCAACAATAAAATATCTACAACCTATACATGAACTTTACAACACAAATACACTTATGTGCAGGATACAAATCTGGCTACTGCTGCAACAGAAGAACATTGGTTTGTTCCTCAAAGAAGTCGACAATCTCCTCTGCTGGACGGTCCACCGCCTGATAGTGTGGCACCATATTCCAAGAAGATCCGGCTGGCGGCGCTGGCGGACCAGAAGCAATGGCGGCGACATCCACGTCGGGCCTGTGCAATCGCACCATAGAGAGGGCAGCCTTGGCACCAGCCACCAACTGCTGCTTCACGCACTCGCGAACGGCGGACATATCTTGAAACTTGGCCAGAAGAGCCAACAGGCTTGATGGAGTGTCATCCAACGGGAACATCGCCCGATAGATGTTCTTCAAACACGACTGCGACTTCTTTAGGAAGAGAAGCACCCGTGAAGCGCGATCCTACAGGGTCACCAATGCAGTCGCACGATCATGATCTACCCAGAAGTATCCACTATCTTGAAGTTGCTCCTGGGTGATATCATGAAGACGGATGGCAATCCTATCCCTCTCCTCCTGCGGATGGCATGCGCTAACAACTACACGAAGCAGCACCAACAGCATGAGTACAACGTACCATTGTGACTAACTACAAAGGAAAAGATGAGGACGAGCAAACTAACACTTAAACTAGTCGCCCAGCTGCGTCACCTTGCCAAGCAGATATTGCTCGCGGGCGGCGGATTTTTCCGCCTTCGACTTCCACACGTCTGCGTTACCACGGATCAGGGGCAACTCACGCTCTAGTTCCTTCACGCGATCACGAAGTCGCGACAGCAAGGACAGCTCCTCTACCCTGGAGCGCGGTGGTGCCACTGTCTCATCAAGACATTGCGAATCTTGGTTTCCCCCCACAGGACCACTCGATGCACCCTACCACAAGTCAAGACAAAGGCAATTAAGGCGACCAAATTAACACAAAGGCAAGGGGAATAGATGCATTCAAGATAAGCATAAGTGTTTACAAACACACTCGCCAGCAAGCAAGTCCTTAGGCTAAAAAGGCAACTGATCAATTATTACAACAAGCTAACTATGGAGCAGCTGGCTTCTTTGACTTCGACGGCTTTGGGGGCTTCATCAAGTCCGTGGCAGTATCAGATGCCACTGACTTTCCGCCGGCCCCTGAGGCCAAAGCTTTCGCTGCCTTCTTCGCACGTTGGAGCTCCTCCGAATACTTGGCAACAGTATTTATCAAGGAATGGCCATATTTGGCACAAGCAGTCACAAAGGGAGCGAAGACTACCTGCTGACCATCCGCGCTAACAGGCATTGCCTTTGACACCGCAGAAGGATCTATCTTGACTCCGTGGGCTTGCACCATGGCGAGTGACATCGTCGCACCAGCTGCCCGGAGGGAGTTCTTGTAAGTAGCAGGCACACCCCCGGCGAGTGACTCCACCAGCTTGTCCATATCACCGACCAGCTCCGCCTTCGGCATCAATTCCTCTCGGAGGCGACTAAGGGCGACCTTGGCCTTGGACAATGTATCCTGGATGGCGGCGCTTCGGTCCTCGACCGCAGATACCGCGTCGGCCAGAGCGTCATCACAACGAAGGGCCTGCGGGTCAAAATTCAAGTCGCCAGCATCTACACCGAAAATACACACATGGATCAAACTTCTAGTGCCACCGGCAAAACTCTAGATGCAGATAGGAACATCAATAAAATATCTACCAGTAAAGGTACCTGAGAGGGCCTTGGCGACTGAGAACAGTTGCTCTTCGAACAACTTTTCCCTGGCCAGAAAGGAGGCGCGCAGATCCTCTTCGTGCTTCTGGGCATCATCACGAGCCGCGATTGCCTCGTCGCGCCCCTTCACAGCTGCGGCTAATGTCTTCTCCAATGTGGCGATGTTGCGCAGTAAAGCATTATGTTCAGCTACATGGTAGTCAATAATTGGCTATCAGTCGATTACACCAAAACAGAGAGAAGACAAAAAGATAAAGTGTAGAAGCACTCACTTTCGACCACGCGGTGAAGCGTCTCCAGCATGGCATGCTGGCGACCCATCGCTATCACCTGCTCCGCCACTTGCGCAGCTTCCTTTACAAGGAGCTGTCACACAAAACAAGGAGTCAGAAGAGGGCAACAGAAGGCGTCGACTACCACACTAAAAAAGAAGGAAAGATATACTTACATGGTCCTCTAGCGACTCCGGAGAAGTTTTCTGAACCGTCATCCGAGCAACTATTCGATGCTCCCCTACGTGAGGAGAGCTCGAAGAATTGTGCCCGGAGTGGGCCGCCGCCGGAGGAGAAGGAGCGCACTCGACCTCTACTTTGGCCCTTGAGGTTGCGACTCCAGATTCCTTCACAAACTCGACGTCGCCAGAAGATGACGACGCCTCTTGGCTACAAGACCAAATTCACACTGAGAAAAGGAAAACTCCAGGGAAAAGCCAACAAGAATAAAACAGAAAAGAACTAGTGAACTCGCAAATTTACTAGTCAAAGTTGTCAAGATTAAACATGGCCTCCGCCGACTCTGACGAAGACTCCTTCGTTAATCGCATCTTCTTGCGAGAAGATGGTGCCACAGCCCTCACAGGAATGGCGGGAATTGGTGACTCCGCACCAGTAGCTGTGCCTTCTGGAGTCGAAGGAGTCGACGCATCGGAGTCCTCGCTACGCGAGCGCTTGCGAGTATCCGGGCTCTCGGACTCGGGGGCTTCCTCTTCCACATCAGAAGGGACAGTCGACTCAGACTCGTCCTCTTCCAAAGCTTCGCGAGGAATAATACCCTCAGGAGAGGAGGCATACAAGGCGACACCGCCCAACCTTGCATAGAGACAGTGAAGATCAGAAAACAGAACAGGTAAGCAACAGAAAAAGCAATTGCGAAAGTAAGCTACTGCGTAGCACAACTGTACCTCGGGAGGAGGATTCGAAGCATCGAAAGGAGGAACAACTGGCTCATTCGGAAGCACATCCTTGAAGGTGTACTTCGTGACCAGTCGCACCCTCTTATCTATCTCACTCGCGGACATGCCATCGGCAGACACGCGAGTGGCATCATCAGCGCCACCCCATTGAAACATGGGATGGACTCTGGCCTGGAGAGGCTAGGCGCGACGACGCAGCCAAGTCGTGACAAGGGTGCAGCCTCCCTCTTATGCGCCTATGCGACTCTCGAGGTCGCAGACGCGTTGATATAGCACGTCTGTCTCCGTGAGTTCGGAAGGCATGATCACGTTCTTCCAAGAACGCATCTTCTTGCAGGGAGTCACGGGATCGAAAGGCGCGAGTCCAAAGTGCTCGTCCTTGGCCTTCTGGTCGCGAACATAGAACCATTTGTCCCTCCATCCCTGGATGGACTTGGCGAGCTTGATGTCAAAGTAGGTGGCGGACGGGTCGACATGGATTCCAGAACCACCTACGTCGTAAACTAGAGAGCCAGATGCGGACTGACGCTTCAGTTTAAATAAGCGTTTGAAAAGGCCAAAGTGCGGCTCGATCCCGAGCCAGCACTCGCAAAGAGTGATGAAACAGGAGATGTGAGGAATTGAGTTTGGGGACAGCTGATGGAGCTGGAGCCCGTAGAAACAAAGGAGACCCCTAAGAAAGGGGTGGAGAGGCAAAGAAAGGCCACGAATGACGAATGGAAAAAACATCACTCGAAAACCAGCGGGAGGCACAGGAATGGTCTCACTGCTGGGGACGTGCGCATCGACGACTACTGCTGAAATAACTCCGTCTTGGCGAAGAAGACGGAGATCCGACGCCTTGATGATAGAGGGGCGCCACGCGCCATTGGTCACATGGGTGCCCACTCCCTTTTTTTTCCCGCTGGCGGCGGCACTGGTGCCCGCAGCAGCGGGGCCACCCTTCTTCGTAGCAGCGATGGTGGCCGCGGATTCAACGGCAGCGCCTCCTTTTTTCTTTCTCATTGTGCGGCGGCGATGAGAACACAGAAAATAACTTGGAAATGAGCGGAGGTGGTCCAGAGTTGAGGAGGAGATGAGCGCAGGGAAAGGCAGATGAGCAGCAGCAATGGCGATGGCAGCGAGGAAGAAAAGAGTGTAGATGGAAAATTACCGCCGTAGCGCCGCTACTTAACCCCTAGGAGATGCAATCCAACGGCTCACAAAAACCCTACTGGGCGCGTGGCAAGCATCACGTTGGACACGTGGAGAAGAGGAAGCATGAACCGTCCCTCCACTGCTCCCATTATGCGCGGAAATCGAGGAGGCACAGTTAATGATAAGATTACGCACGGCCAGTCAAATCAAAGTCAGAAAGTGGGACCCACTGCTCGTCACGTCCCGTCAAAATCGCTCACGCGGGCAATTGAGGTCATGCAAGCGTCAGCACTGACGTCATCAACAGCTACGCAGCGGAAGACTTCGACTACTTTAGTCCTTGCTGGAGTCTTCGACTCCACCAAGCACTCGGGGGCTACTCCCATAGGGAGCGCTGGCTGCGCACCCTACGATTTTTTCTTTTCTTATTGCAGGGATATAGGCAATCAAATTCAAACCCAACCACTCGAAACACGGTTCGACTACGGACATGGGTTACTCCCATAGGGAGCACCGGAAACAATTTCGACTGAAACAAGCAAGCAGAAGACGACATCAGTCACAAATGTGTTTTAGTCTCTGCCTGAGTCTTCGACTGAAACAAGCAAGCAGAAGACGATAGCAGTCGCAAATGTATTTTAGTCCCTGCCTGAGTCTTCGACTCAACCAGGCACTCGGAGGCTACTCCCATAGGGAGCGCTGGCCGCGCACCCTATGATTATTTGCACAATAACTGTGTGTTGATAACATCTGCACTCGCAGATCATGGCGACACCGCCTCATAATTTTCCCTACAAAGAGACTACGTCTCCTGGGTCGCTCGAATCATCTCCGCGATGATAAAATTCGGATGCCGCGCTTACAGCGTGAAGGTAAGACCTGAATAAGGCTTGGCAACGCATTTAACTGCACACTACCAGAAAAATATCCGTGCCTGCAGGCACGATGAACATGCCTTGACGGACGTGTCAAGTGCTCACACCCATATAACTGGATATTTCAATCAGTCTTGGTGGTCCTACGCTAGACTAGATAAAGATCATCTAGTCCACTCTAATATCTCACTAGAGATGAACCAGCTGCTCTCATCTAAAGTAACCCTAACCCTACCCTTTTTCAGAGAATCATTCCTCCCCCACTCTCTGCCCTTCTAAAAAAGAAAATGCATTCCTTCGCACTGTGCTTTACTTTAGCTCTTATAGCACTCTTTTCCTTAATGCCTGTTGGCTCTAGCACTGTGCTCTTTTCTAAATTGACTTCAACATCAACTGAAAAATAAGAATTTCCACGCCCACCAATCACTTTCTGCGGAAGCTCAATCAATGGCCACTATTCGACTCCTGTAAGACCTCCGCGGCCTGAGTCGAATTACGCCAGCATTTTTCCGGATTCGAGTCCGGGGACTCGAGTTCGAGTAGATTGCGTTGTTTCACCATAAGGTGGTTAACTGATACCGATACTTTGGTTATATCAGGCACGTATATCAACAATCCCTATGACATAAATGAAAGCAGTCAAAAATGTACTCATTCAGGCACTCGAAGACTTCAAAAAGTACCTAGTCAAATCTGCGATTCCACTGGATACTCGGGGGCTATTGACATGGGTATACTCTACAGGTACTCGAGCTTGGTATATACGGTCTAAATACGTACAGGCCCACGGTGTCGCCAAGGCCCAGATGAAAGGACTCGAGTAACCTGCGGACTCTCGATTGCTTGAGGGACAAGAAGAAACTAAAGATAGAAAGTTTGAAGGGGAAAACCCTAACTTGTAACCGACTCGAACTGCTACCCGAGACCTAGCCTATCTATATAAAGGCTAGGAGGGGGCGGCGAGAAGGACACACGCAACCCTAGTTTCCACAACCGTCGCTAGATTGCATCTGCGCACCATTGTAACTTTCGACTCCTTCGATAATTCCACGAGAAGACAAGCAGGAGTAGGGACCTCTACGAGGCCTGAACCTGGGTAAATCCTTTGTCCCCTGTGTGCTTGTTTGCTAGCCGATAGATGTCTCCAGCGCTCCCTCCTTCTCCAAAACCCAAATCTATAACAATGGGCATTGATGAGTTAAACCCTCGTCAGTGCCATTCTTAGCGACAAACGTTTTGCCTTCGGCTTGGTTGTAGAAGGTATACCCAATGGTTTCCCTCGGGTATCCTACAAAGATACATTTTTCCGATTTAGGTTCGAGTTTGTCAGGCTGTAGTTTCTTAACATAAGCCTCACAACCCCAAACTTTCAGAAATGACAACAATGGCTTCTTGCCATGCCACATCTCATATGGGGTTGTCTCCACGGATTTGGATGGTGCCATGTTTAAAATAAAAGCGGCGGTTTCTAACGCGTATCCCCAAAAAGACACAGACAAATCAGTTAAAGACATCATGGACCGTACGCTATCCAATAGGGTTCGGTTACGACGTTCTGACACACCATTACGCTGTGGTGTCCCGGCTGGCGTAAGCTGTGGGATGATCCCACAGTCCTTCAAGTGCATGTTAAACTCATAGCTCAAATACTCGCCTCCCCGGTCCGATCGAAGGTGCTTGATTTTCTTGTTAAGTTGATTCTCTACCTCTTTCTGAAATTCCTTGAACTTTTCAAAGGTTTCAGATTTGTGCTTCATCAAGTAGATATATCCATATCTACTTAAGTCATCAGTAAAGGTAACAAAGTAACGATAACCATTGCGGGTTGAGACACTCATTGGTCCACATACATCCGTATGTATGCTCCCAAGTAGGTCTACGGCTCTCTCCATTATACTGGAGAATGGTGTCCTGGTCATCTTGCCCATGAGACATGGCTCACATGTATCAAGGGATTCAAAGTCCAATGATCCAAGAAGTCCTTCGGAATGAAGCTTCTTCATGCGTTTTACGCCAATATGACCAAGACGGCAATGCCATATGTACATGGAATTATTGTCACTATGCTTACAACGTTTAGCATCAACATTATGGATGTGTGTATCACAATCAAGATCAAGTAAGAATAAACCATCACGTACAGGTGCATGACCATGGAAAACATCATTCATATAAATTGAACAACCATTTGTTCCTGATTTAAACGAATAATGGTCTTGCAACAAGAAAGACCCACTCACAATATTCATACTCAGTGCGGGTACATAATAGCATTTATTCAAAATCAATAATAATCCTGAAGGTAGACGTAGATGCAGGGTGCCGACGGCCATCACATCGCCCTTCGAGCCATTGCCGACGTGCATCGTCACCTCATCCTTCCTTAGGCGCCTCCTACTCTGCAGATCCTGCTGAGAGTTACAAATGTGAGCAACAGATCCGGTATCGAATACCCAGGTGTTACCCCTGGCGCTAGTAAGGAATACATCAATAACATGTATATCATATATACCTTTGTCCGGAATGGCTATCTTGCCAGCTCGCTTGTCTTCAAGGTATTTGGGGCAGTTGTGTTTCCAGTGCCCATCCCCTTTGTAGTAGAAACACGAAGTGCCGGGCTTAGGGCCAGGCTTGGCAGCCTTTGAGGTGGTGGAAACAAACTTGCCATCCCTCTTAGGCTTCTTGCTCTTGCCTTTTCCCTTTTGCCCCAGTTTCTTAAAGTTGGTGGTCTTGTTGACCATCAGCACCATGTGTTCCTTCTTGATTTCAACCTCAGCAGTTTTGAGCATGGCGAACACCTCAGCAAGGGTCTTGGTCATTCCTTGCATGTTGTAGTTCATCACAAAACCCTTGTAGCTAGGGGGCAGCGAATGCAGCACCCTATCTATAGCGAGCTCCTCCGAGATTTTGCAATCCAGGGCGTTTAAGCGTTTAACATAGCCAGACATTTTGACCATGTGCTCACTAATACTGCTGTGCTCTTCCATTTTAGCAGAGAAGAAGAGCTCGGAAGCATCATACCTCTCTGCACGAGCCTATGGAGCAAAGACAGCCTTGAGATCTTCAATGATCTCAAAAGCGTTCATCTTCTCAAAACGCTTTTGAAGCTCCGGCTCCATGGCATAGAGCATTCCACTTTGGATGAGGGAGAAATCACCCGCCTTGGACTGCCAGACATTCTTTTCGTCCTCAGAGGCGAAATCTGCAGGCTTAGCTGGAAGCTCAGCCTCGATGACATAAGTCAACTTGTAGAGGACTAGGAGGATCCTAAGATTGCGGAACCATGCGGTGAAGTTGGTTCCATCAGTTTTCAGCTTGTCCTTCTCGAGGAAAGTACTAAGGTTGAAGGTGCGTGGGCGAGACATCTACAAAGGAATTTGCAAAGTATTTAGACTATGTTCATAATAATGAGTTTGAGTATTAACTAAAAGAGCTCACACTTAAACGAACATCCCTCTACTCGTTCAGTGATCACATGATCCCTATCCTCTGCACCTCCCCCGATCGTCACGGCCATCAGTGCAGTATCAAAGGTGGACATTCCATAATGTCGATCACATCAACTATGTGATTCATGCTCGACCTTTCGGTCTCTTGTATCCCGAGGCCACGCTTCTCTAGCGTGCTAGGCTCGCCAGTCCTAACTCGTGTGTATTTGCAGTGCAACATGGCTTACACCCACTGTATGTGAACGTAGATATGTCTGACACCCATGCCTATCACCCTGGATCACCTCATACCAAAGAACTTTCTTGGTGGTGCACACACAAGGGGAATACGATAACTGGAATACTATGAGAGATTATCTTATTATGCTACCGTTTACTAAGTATACTAGCACAATAAGTAATACTTCTAAAGTGAAGTGTTATGACATGGTTATAGCTTTGTGATCATCATCAACAACTTCAATGAGAGTTTTCACAAACTTGTCATTGCCATGTTACAATACTTGCCCCTATGCAATAACCAAGATAGACGCTTCTATATTAACTATTGCATGTTTTACGCGGCTTTAGGGATTTCGCAGTAGAACCCTTTCCCACCTACGAACGTCGAGCCACAACATGGATTCAATGATTGCCGTTCTTCTTCCCTTTTCAGGGCCCTCCAGTGATAGTGCCATACCAACTACTACAAAGAGACAGACGCCCCCTAAGCCACTTTGATTTGTGGACCAGTCTCGTGAATCACCACGTGAGGTCGGTTGGGGGCCGCTTCATCAAACAGTGCCGCGATATGAACAATAATACTAAAGAGGGTAGCAACTAGAGAATCAATGCCCACATATTGCTATGTGTTCTATCCGTATGACATGTCTACCCATAGACCAGGATCTAAACTATGTAGACATAAGTAACAGAGAAGGAATATAGTATTCATACCTTTGTAGAGAGAGGCACGCCTGACGCAGGAAGGCGTATATTGATGAAGACGAGAAACACCTCAAGTGTGGTGCCTCCGAAGTTCGTCACACGTCCGGTGTAGTGGACGTCAACCGGGCTCCGATCCAGCCGAGCAGCGGAAGAAGTAGATGCCGGATCGCCGATCACACGACGGTAGTGTGAAGGTGGAGAACTCAACCACGAGGTCCTCCCCAATATTACAGGGAAGTCCTCAGTAGAAGAGAGAGAGAGAATGAGAGGAATGGGTGTGTCTCCAAGGGGAAGGGGGACCCCTATATATAGTAGGAGGGGGGCGCACCACCCAGGGGCCAGGCGGTGTGGGACTATTCCCACACCCGCCGGCCACCATGGGGCAGCCACCGGCCCTAGCTGGGCCCCACTCGGGTGGCCCATTAGCCCTAGGACGGCTGGCCCCCTCCCCTTAGGCGCCTTACCCACTTGGGCCTCCCCTCGGGTGAGGCCCATTAGCAATATAGTGCCTTTTAAAATAAAATAAAATATATATTTAATATTAATTCTCCAATTAACATTCAAATACACATATTATATTATTCCTTTACTCCGGAACATCTTCTAGACCCCTTCCGATCTCCATCGGATATTACCAAAACTATTCCGGTGTCTCTCTCTCTATTTCTCATATGATACCTCATCTACCCTAAGTGTCCCCACCCTTAAGCGTGACATCCTTCGGTTCAGAAACACTCCGGACATGATAGAGATCACTCTCATATCAATGATCAACATAGGGACCTGGATGGCCATGTGACCCCTGTGCGTTTCACGAATACAATCGCTCGAACCGTGAGATAGTCGTTCCCCATTCCCTTTGTCATATGATACCTAATTCATCCGAGACTTGATCTTCGGTATCTGTATACCTTAGTTCGATCTTGTTACTGATGAACTTGTTTTACTCGTTATCATGTCATTGCATTCTGTGACCTCATCACATGCTTGCAAGCTTCATTAATGCAATGTCACCAAGATGGCCACATGTATCTGTCCCTTACATGGACTAGACAAATCCTGGTCTTGATATGTACTCCTCTATGCATTCCTTCGGAAAACCTAAGTGGCACCTTTTTGATCACCCTGTTACGAGATGATTCTTGATAACCATCTAAGCTTCTTCCAGAATGGTGATTTGCATTACCTCACAGTCAAAGGATCAGGTTGCGAGGTTCTCTATGTTTTATCATCAATGGTGAACATGTAACTAGATCTCATTACGATATAACGGTCGGATGTTTGTCTATCATGTTATTTAACTTAATAACATGACCTCATTGTCAGTTGGCATAAATGCCCATGGTCTTGAAACATAGACCATCCTCATGACCAATGAACTAGTTCACTAGAGGTAACTAGAGACACGGTTTTTTTACATACCACACGTGTATTAACGTTTCGTATTAACACAGTTATAGCACAATATGAAACGTATTATGAACATACAAGAGGTATATCAAATAATACACTTTATTATTTGCCTCTATGGCATAACTCCTTCAGACCCGCCCATGCTGGAGGCCACCAAGCTCATGGCGCAGGAACTCCTTCACTACCCACCTGCTGAGTTCGGGCAAGAAGAATGGTGCACACGCCTTGACGAGCTTGTCGGCATCGCCATCTCCTCTCTGAACCAGGTGACACTGGGGGCTCGGGCCGAAGAGGCCATCCACGGGGCTGTGACCCTTCCTCCACCTCTAAACAAGGACCAAGGCACCGACAGTTCTCTCAAGCCCTAGGACGCCACGCCGCTCCCCAACAATAGCTTCCAGATCATTCTGTCGTCATAAGTCACTCACGCGGCCATGATGCCCCGTCAGGGAGTCATCGAGGAGGTCGCCATAGATGACTGGGAGAATCAGGTCGCCCTCGCCAACAGCAAGGAGGTGCAGAGCAACGGCTGCCTCGCGTTCACCAAGGACCCGTGTCGCGTAGTGTGGCCGCACAAGTTCATGCCAGAGATGCCACCATGTTCCAATGGTTCTGCCAAAACGATGAGTTCATGTAGCTCTACACCATAGGCATTGAGGCTGCCGACAGCGACGACTATGTCATGGCCAACTGGTTTACCATGGGCCTGAAGGATGCGGCTCGCACCTGGCTGATGAACCTCCCAGAGGAATCCATTGACTCGTAGCCCGCCCTCTGCACACTCTTTTTTGCTAACTTCAAGGGGGCCTACGAGCGCCCTCTCGCATACTACAACCTCCGCCAAGTCTGCCAGTAGTCCGGTGAGACTCTCTTCAAGTTCCTGTAGCGGTTCCGCCAGGTTCACAACAAGTACCCAAGATCTCTGACTCCAACATCATCATTGCCTTCTCAAAGGGTGTCAAGGATGTCAGGATGCGGGAGAAAATTGGCATCCACGGGGAGAACCTCACCACGATGGCGGAGCTCTTCGTCATGGCAGAGAAGTGCACCAAGGCAGATGCAAGACGTATGTACAAATATGTCCTATGCTCTAAATGTTATGAGCATATATTAGGATGACTCATACGATGATCATTGGACGATAGTAAAGATATTCTTATAATATTTGGAAGAACTAAGAATATATTATGTATGTAGAGGTGACAAATAGTTCTTTGCAAAGTGTTACACTAATACTAGTTTATACTTCAATGTAAAATGTTACATTGAAACTAGTTTTGTCACAATATACAAAATAAGTTTATCTCAATTTAGGCTATGGCTTAAGGTGGCACAATTTGCTGGAACAAAGTTCCATGATACATTTAGATGAGTTCCAAAAGGTTAAGTATTGTGACGGATACTATAACGAAATCATAAGTATAAGACTGCTCTAGTAACATCATAGGAAGGCATTTATGTCAAGAAGTTTGTTATCAAACTAGGTGTAGTTCCAAGTGGGCTAGTAATATCAAGATCTATTGTATGATAATGGTATCAACATGTTTTAAATCCTAAGGAACTAAGGTCTCACCAAAGGATCAAATTTATACAATGCCATCCTATTTGAGAATGAGTGATGCATAGAGACCCATCGACATGCAAATACATACAGATCTGAAAGTATCAGATTTGGAGATTAGGTTTACCACTAGCAATGCGTAGATACAACACCAGCCATAGGTGTTTATATACGCAAGTTTCAATTAGATTATTGACTCTAGTGCAAGTGGGAGACTGAAGGAAATATGCCCGAGAGGTAATAATAAAGTGGTTATTATTATATTCCATGTTTATGATAAATGTTTATTTCTCATGCTATAATTGTGTTAACCGGAAATGTTAATACATGTGTGTTTAATAAACACAGAAAGGTTGCTAGTAATGCCTCTCATTACACTAGCTTGTTGATTAACGGATGATCAAGGTTTCCTGATCATGAACATTAGATGTTTTTAATAACAAATTTATGTCATTGGAGAATGATGTGATGAACATTCACCCATAGTAGGTTTAGCAATACGATCATGTCTTCAAAGTTTATATTGCTATCTCACTCAAAGTAACACTAATCCTTAGACCATGAGATCATGTCAATCACTAACATTGGAAGAGTACTTTGATTTCATCAAACGTCACATCATAATAGGGTGATTATAAAGATATCATTGGGTACTTAGAAATGTTAGTTGAGGCTCGTTGATCAAGAGTGAGATTTGTCCATCCCGATAACGAAGAGATATACTTTGGGTCCTCTCGGTGATATCACATTGATAATAGCTTGCAAACAGGTGATTTGATCACAAGAAATGTTATACCACGTGACGAGTAAAAGAGTACAGTAACGAGATAGAACTAGGTATTGATGATACTAAATGATCGGATCTCGGACAATTAAAATATCGTGAGACAAAATGAATTGGTTACTAAGAAAAAGGTTTGCACAATCACTAGATTCATCATTGAATAAATGAGATTCATTGCGGATTTCTAGCTCCTACTGATGATTATTGATCAGAGAGGTATCTCGATCATGTCCATATTATTCATGAACCATAGGGTGACACACTTAAGGTTCGCTGCCACGTTTTGAGTGGATTTGGAACTCTGACTGAATTAATGAACAACACAGGGGTTGTTTCAGAAAAGCACCAAAACTGTTTCAGAATATCGAAATAACACAAGGGGTAATTGTTAACGTTTGTTAATTGAATGAATTAACAAATATTAAATAAATATAAATATGTTTTATTAATTCCATAAGTGTGGATTAATTGTTATGAATGTCATGCAATTAAAAAGAGAATAAGAGAGGGGGTTACCTGCTTGATGAAGGAGGTTACCACCATGAAGAGGGGGAGGTGGCACCTTTAGGGGCTGGTGCACCCCCTAGGGGATGCCCCTCCTCTGCTACAAAAGGTGTCCTCCTCTCCTCTCTTTCTTCACACACTTGATCCTCAATTTCCCTTTCTTGTTGTTCCACCGTTTGGCGAGTGCTTGTAGCGAAGCGCTGCTAAAATAATTCACGACCAACACTTGGAGAAGTGGAGGAGGAGGAGGTCTTCTGTCAGATCCCTTCTTCCGCTGCCATGCTGGACCGAGGGCGTGGAGGACGTCAACGAGGCGCACGTGTGACCGAGTACGGAGGTGCCGCCGGTTGTGGCGCCGTGAGTACCCGATCTTGAGATCGTCACGTGTACACCTTCATCGACAATGTTTGTGCGGTAACATAATCCCATTTACGATCTTCGAGGGTGAGTTACTCGTTGCTACCATCTTGTAGATGATCTTGGCTAGAAAGTGGTTCACGTGTAGGAATTTTCATGCTATGTTCCCCATCAGATCCCTACGATCGTTTCGAGCTGTTGTGGCCTCCGGAAGGAGAACAACGAGCGATGGCCGTGTCTCGCCGTGGAGGGCGACGGACCTGGCGTGGTGGAGTCGTGCTGCTCCCGAACTCCTCCAGATCTTGCAGACTTTTATTTCTTTTTTTTCTGAATTTGTTTGCCCATTGTAATGGATCTTTGTGTGGACTTGTATGGATGTTTGGGTGGACTTGTATGGATCTTCTGGGATCTTTATACAGATCCAGTTAAATTTTGTTGTTTTCAAATTCACATTATGGATTTTTTGTGTTACAAATTGACAGTACATCATGTACACATGGTAGACCGGGACAAAAATATATGAAGAACTTTATATTGTATATCTAAAAAGTCCATAATGTGAAAATACAAAGTACTAGACAAACACTCTGCTAGATCGCTTTGGAAAATCCTAAAGAACTTGGTACACTCGGCCAGATGGTTGTAAACTGGTAAGACTTCCTGGTAAAAACAATCATACTTTTAAGGGTCTTTTTTGCAAAAAAGTTGTCGCCAATCTTGAAGTATTCTACGGCCACGATTCCTGCTATGCGCGCAGACCGCTGGAGATAATGTGCGTTGTGCCATGGTGTCCCAAGAAGGGCCCATGGCATGGCCCCCTTGGCTGTTAGAGCTTCTCGTATGTAACGGTGGTGGTGCAAAAAGTTACAAACATTCTTCGCTTGTGTACCGAATAAAAAGACCGGTGTTTCAAGGTTCGAATTTGCACATTTCAAAAGAAATGAATTCGCATGTAGAATCTATAGTACTATACCAACCATCAATCTACTAGCTACGATCAGTCTTCTACATGTACAATTATGCATGGGAAATCACTATAGGCAGCAGAGCAGGCACGTTTCTATCAGATCCAGCTGGATCGGTATCTCTTCCTCCCTGACCAACATCATTGGCCCTTTCAGTGTCAAGATTCCCTGCAACTGCGGGGCAACTTGTTCTAGCTTGTGCACTTGGATTTTGCGATGTGTCATTCACCTCAGGAATCCTGCGATTGCAGTAAAATTAGTATCACATATCAGAGAGAACAGTTGCCTAGATACCCTCTCTAGACCATATTAATGGACTCAACGGCATTCGTATCTCGATAAAGTTGAGACTATTAATATGAACCGGAGAGAGTATAGATTATTCCACATTAATAAATTTGCATTCCACGTTCACGTACGTAGTACTATCTGGTGACGATGAAGTGCCTGTTGCTGTTGTAACAGGAGGTGCGCGTTGACGAACAGCAGGAGGCCACAGTAGGAGTCGACGATGTCCTGCATGTCCCGGAGCTGCGTCGCAATCCTCCCGCCGCACCAGAGGCGGCGCCAGAGCGTCGCCTTCTTGTAGGAGTCGACGAGCCCGGCCGCGGCCGCTAGGGCCTCGCCGAAGGGATCTCCCGTCCCGGAACCGGAACACGGATGCAGCAGCAGCAGCAGCGCGACGCCGGCACCGCTCGCCGGCCACTCCAGAAGCGCCCGGAGCCGGCGGTGGCACCGGTCGAGCCTGGCGCACTCCCGCATGTTGCTGTGGTAGACGCGTAGGAGGGTGGTGAGCACGGCCACTAGCATGGCGGCGTGCAGGCCGGACATCTGCGCCAGGTTCGCCGCCTTCGCCAGCACGTCCCACGCCGCTGCCGCCATCCCCATTACTCTGTCCTTTTGTCGATCACCCGATCGAGAGCTTCTTTGGTCGGTCGTCCGGCCTTGTGAAGAAACACGGCCCCCTGGTCAGGATTTTTATAGTGCAGGTGGAACATTTCGCAGGGAAGAAGAAAACAATCACTATAGTAGATGCACCGGGGGTGTGGGTGGGGTGGGTGGGCCCGGCGGGGAGAAGCAGCGGCAGCGTCGGTTGGACTTGCACTGCATGAGCATTAGTTTCGAGTGTCTATAATACAATTTGTAGATAGTATTATAGATAACTTATACGATAGTCTATCTGTAAGATATCTATTGTTACCCATAGCTATGTGTGTGTACAAGTTACAGACATCACTGATACAAAAACAAAATTATTGTCTTTAAGCTGTCTGTAAGATTCCTATAGACTGTCTAGAACTTTACAGACAGCCTCACTCTCTCTCCTCTCCACATCAGCAAAATCATCTATAACCTCCCATTGAAGACAACTGACTCAGCACTATTGTACATGCCCTAATAGGCAGGTAATAATCTCTGGTTAATTGGTTGATGGTTATTAGGGCATGAACAATGGTTTAGTAGACAATACTATAGATAACTTATACAATACTCTGTCGGTAAGATATCTATTTTTAGCCAGCTATATGTGATTTTAAATTACAGACACCACTCATACAACAACAAAATACCGTCTGTAAGCTGTCTGTAAGATTACTACAGTAGACAGCCTTACTCTCTTTCCTCTTCATGTCATCAAAACTATCTATAACCTCCCATTGCAGACAACTAACTCAGCACTATTCACTAGTAGAAAATGGTCCTTTGGTTCGGGCCATTAGTCCCGGCCGTGGCTGGGGCCGGGACTAATGGTCCGAACCAGACGGCCCGAGGAGGCCGAGGCACTATGTCTCAGTCTGTAAGGAACCATTAGTCCCGGTTTGAGATACAAACTGGGACAAATGGGTCTGGGCCGGCGCGTGTGCTCCTGGCAGAACCTTTAGTCCCGGTTTGTATCTCAAACCGGGACTAATGGCCTAGCCCTATATATATGCACCCAGCCCTCCACTCTCTCCTGTTTTTTTCCTATGTGAGAGGTGGGTATAACTTTATGCTAACTTTTTTTCTTCATATGCACTAGAGGTGTTCGGTGAAATGCCTATTAGAGCGATGCCACTTGAGTTCACACAAGACAAAATATGATATGAGGTGCCAGAGCGACTCTTAAGGTTTCTCCTCTTTGTTTTGAAGTGTCATAAAAGGTTAGCAACTATTTTCTCGTTTTGACTACGCGGTACTAATTTAAGCATCGTGATTGCGTTTGATATATATGCATGGTTGTATGATGCAGATGAGCCACCCATGGATGTACGGTGACCGATGCTCTGACGCTTACAGAGAAGGCGTGCGTTCTTTTCGCCTTGTGGCCGAGGCGAACAAGCGGCGGGATGGTTTTATGTGTTGTCCATGTGTTGAATGTCGGAATGAGCAGGCTCACACTTTCTTAAGAGTCATTCAGAGCCACCTGCTTCGGTCCGGTTTCATGTCCGGCTATAATGTTTGGACCAAGCACGGAGAAAGAGGGGTTATGATGGAAGACGGCGATGAAGAAGAGAACAATGATGACAACTACCGATCTATGTTCCCTAAATACGATGATACCGCAGTTGAAGATAATGAAAAAGAAGGGGGTGAAGAACGGGAACCAGATGAGCCCGTTGATGATTTTGGTCGGGTCATTAGTGATGCAAGGCGAGACTGCGACACAGAAAAGGAGAGGTTGCAGTTCGAGCAGATGTTACAGGACCATAACACATTGTTGTATCCAACTTGTGAAGATGGCCAGAAGAAGCTGGGTAGCACACTGGAATTGTTGAAGTGGAAGGCAGAGACCGGTATGACTGACTCGGGATTTGAAAAGTTGCTGGTAATAATGAAGAAGCTGCTTCCAAGAAATAACCAATTGCCCTCCAGTACGTACGAAGCAAAGAAACTTGTCTGCCCTCTAGGATTAGACGTGCAGAAGATACATGCATGCCCTAATGACTGCATCCTCTACCGCGGTGAGAAGTACGAGAATATGGATAAATGCCCCGTATGCACTGCATTGCGGTATAAGATCAGAAAAGATGACTTTGGTGATGTTGAGGGCAAGCAACCCAGGAAGAGGGTTCCTGCCAAGGTGATGTGGTATGCTCCTATAATACCACGGTTGAAACGTTTGTTCAGAAACAAAGAGCATGCCAAGTTGTGGCGATGGCACATGGAAGACCATAAGAAAGACGGGATGTTGAGGCACCCTGCTGATGGTCGGTAGTGGAGAAAAATCGAGAGAGACTTCCCGGACTTTGCTGGTGACGCAAGGAACTTATGGTTTGGTCTAAGTACCGATGGCATGAATCCTTTTGGGGAGCAGAACTGCAGTCACAGCACCTGGCCCGTGACTCTATGTATCTACAACCTTCCTTCTTGGTTGTGCATGAAGCGGATGTTCATTATGATGCCAGTGCTCATCCAAGGCCCGAAGCAACCCGGCAACGACATTGATGTGTACCTAAGGCCATTAGTTGATGAACTTCTACAGTTGTGGGCCAAACCAGGTGTACGTGTGTGGGATGAGCACAAACAACAGGAATTTGACCTACAAGCGTTGCTGTTCGTAACCATCAATGATTGGCCTGCTCCTAGTAACATTTCAGGACAGACGGACAAAGGATACAATGCATGCACACACTGTTTAGATGAGACTGAAAGTATATATCAGGATAAATGTAGAAAGAATGTGTACCCGTACAATCGTCGTTTTCTTCCGCCCAGTCATCCCTTAAAGAAGAAAGGCAAGCATTTCAATGGCAAGGCAGAAACCCGGACGAAGCCTGTCCCCCGTAGTGGTGCTGATGTATTTGGTATGGTCAAGGATTTGGATGTAATATTTGGAAAGGGTCCTGGAGGACAACCTGTTCCGAAAGACCCCATTACCGGACACGCACCCATGTGGAAGAAGAAATCTATATTTTGGGAGCTACCCTATTGGAAAGTGCATGAGGTCCGCTCTGCAATCGACGTGATGCACCTGGCGAGGAATCTTTGCGTGAATATTCTAGGCTTCCTGGGCTTGTATGGGAAGTCAAAAGATACCCCGGCAGCACGGGAGGACCAGCAACATCATAAAGGACGAGACGGCAAGCATCCAGGATAGTTTCAAGGGCTTGCCAGCTACGCTCTTACCAAAGCAGAGAAGGAAATCTTTTTTGAAGTCCTTTTCAGTATCAAGGTCTCGCCTGGCTTCTCGTCGAATATAAAGGGAATAGTAAATATTAAAGAGAAAAAATTTCAAAACCTAAAGTCTCATGACTGCCATGTGCTTATGACGCAATTTCTTCCGGTTGCATTGACGGGAATTCTACCAGAAAATGTTCGACTAGCCATTGTGAAGGTATGTGCATTCCTCAATGCAATTTCTCAGAAGGTAATCGATCGAGAAAGTCTATCAGGGTTACAGATTGATGTGGTCCAATGTCTGGTCAGCTTCGAGTTGTTGTTCCCGCCATCCTTCTTCAATATTATGACGCACCTCCTAGTTCACCTAGTCGAAGAGATTAGAATTCTCGGTCCTATGTTTCTACACAATATGTTCCCCTTCGAGAGGTTCATGGGAGTCTTAAAGAAATATGTTCATAACCATGCTAGGCCAGAAGGAAGCATCTCCAAGGGCTATGGAACAGAGGAGGTCATTGAGTTTTGTGTTGACTTTCTTCATGACCTTAAGCCGATTGGTGTTCCTGAATCTCGGTATGAGGGGAGGATGACTGGAAAAGGCACACTAGGAAGGAAATCAATGGTATGTAGGGACGGGCATTCTTTCACTCAAGCACACTACACAGTTCTACACAATTCCACCGTGGTGGCTCCGTATATCGAGAAACACAAGAATATTCTACGCTCCGAAAACCCGGGGAAGCCTGAAACCTTGATTAAAGGGGAACACGAGAAGTATTTTGGCAATTGGTTGCAGACACATCTCATGAATAACACCACTGTTGGAGATGAGTTATACTCATTGGCCAGGTTACCATCTTCGACTATATGTACTTTCCAAGGGTACGAGATAAATGGGAATACATTTTACACAATCTCCCAAGATAAAAAGAGCACCAACCAAAACAGTGGTGTCCGCTTTGATGCAACAGATGACAATGGGCAGATTGACACATATTATGGGTACATAGAGGAGATATGGGAACTTGACTATGGACCTACTTTTAAGGTCCCTTTGTTTCGGTGCAAATGGGTCAAGCTGACAGGAGGCGGGGTACATGTAGACGAAAAGTACGGCATGACAACAGTGGATCTCAACAATATTGCATACATGGATGAATCATTCGTCCTAGCCAACGATGTGGCTCAGGTTTTCTATGTGAAGGACATGTCTACCAAACCGAGAAAAAGGAAAGATAAGCAAAAGAGTACAGAATACGATGAGCCAAAGCGCCACATAGTTCTTTGAGGGAATAGAAACATCGTGGGAGTGGATGATAAGACAGACATGTAAGAAGATTACAATAAGTTTCATGAAATTCCGCCCTTCAAAGTGAAAACTGACCCAAGCATCCTGTTAAATGATGAAGATTCTCCATGGCTACGGTGCAGAAGAAAACCACAACACTAGATGTTGGTGATGTGTAATAATGTATTAAACCTTTTATTTGAGACATAAATCTATGTAATTAAACCTTTTATTTGAGACATAAATCTATGTAATGTATTAAACCTTTTATTTGAGACATAAAGGTCCCCTTTCATGTAATACATCTTGCTCAATCAAACTAGACGTTCTGAGCCGCGGTAGGTGATCACACAAAGAGAAGGAACCATCACAAGAGAAGGAACCCACAAACACTAAGGATACATAGCACAACTGAAAATTAAGAAACATGCCTAATGGTTGGAGTGATTCGGTCATGCTCCTGCCTAGCCCTGTAATACGCGCCACTGTAGTCGTCGTAGTCGGGATGCCAGTTGGGATTCCTCCGCTACTCTAGCGTGAGCTCGAGGTAGTAGTGGTTCGTGATGGCCATCCGGCGCTCCACACCTAGAGGGATAGGAGGGACCGGCACGCCTCCGGCGCTCAGCATCCAGCCGGTGGGGACGCGGTAGCCCGGTGGGCAGGGGTAGTTCGAGGCGCAAAGCGCCTCCGCCTCCCGAGTGGTTAGAGATACGATGGAAGCCATGGGAAGAGAATGATGAGTCTAGATGTGATATGTAAATGGAGGCCAAGCGTACATATATATACTAAAAAATGGCGGGAAGACAGGGGTGGGAACCGGTGGAAAGCGCGGGAACGCAGTGGCGCGGGAAACTTTCATCCCGGGTGGGGGCTCAAACCGGGACAAAAGATGGGGGGGCCTTATCTGGGGGATGCTTATCTGGGAGGGCCTTATCTGTGGGGTAGCTAACCTTTAGTACCGGCTGGTGGGTGCAACCGGGACTAAAGGTGGTTTTTGTGTCATCTAACAAAACTGTCGGTGGGATAAGGACGCGTGGGTAACCTTTAGTGCCAGGTGGGGGCTCAAACCGGGACTAAAGCTGTCGGTAGGATAAGGACGTGTGGGTGGACGCACTGCTCGATGAGATAAAGCATGTAGCGCATGACGCCCTGTCGGAGGAAGAAGACAAAGTAGAAGCGGCGTCGTGCCTATAAAAGGAGCATCGATACACCATGGCAAGCAACTCAACAAGCCAACATGGATGGAGAGTTTCATCCCCATGGGTGGAGGAAAGGGTTGGGAAATCTCCCGTGGCGGAACTTCTCGAAGATGCCCTTGGTGCACACGCCCTATGGCATCTTCGGAAGTTCCGCCTCGGAAAATATTTTCCTGCTATCCCATGAAAGACTCCATCTCCGCCTCCCCGGGGTTAGAGGTATGGTGGAAGCCATGGGATAGAGTGGAGAGAGGTGGCAGATATGAGTCTAGATGTGCTATGGCAACGACCAAGCCAACATGGATGGAGAGTTTCATCCCCATGGATGGAGGAAAGGATTGGGAAATCTCCCGTGGCGGAATTTCTCGAAGATGCCCTTGGTGCACACGCCCTATGGCATCTTCGGAAGTTCCGCCTCGGAAAATATTTTCCTACTAGCCCGTGAAAGACTCCATATCCGCCTCCCTGGGGTTAGAGGTATGGTGGAAGCCATGGGATAGAGTGGAGAGAGGCGGCAGATATGAGTCTAAACCCTAAATTCTAAACCCTAAGTCAGAGGAGGGAACCCTAAACCCTAAGTCAGAGGAGGGAACCCTAAACCCTAAACCCTAAACTAAAAACCCTAAACCCTAAACCCTAAACCCTAAACTAAAAACCCTAAACCCTAAACCCTAAACCAAAAACCCTAAACCCTAAACCCTAAACGGTTCATAGTTAATGCATTTTTGAATTGGAAATGGCAAAATGGTTATTAGTTTCACTAGTTAGAATAATTATTTTATAAAACAGAAAATAGATTTGGATTACTTATTCAAATTCAAAAACTTTTCATGTTGAAATTTTTCTCAAATTCATAAGTATGCAAAAACTGTATAATTCAAATGTTTAAAAAATCTAATAGTTACAAATTGTAATATTTAAAAAAACAGGCGCCAACTTAGGCCCAGCGCGCGCAAATTTGGGCCTTTAGTCCCGGCCCAGAACACCATCCGGGACTAAAGGCTCTGCAGGCAAAAAGGCATCCAAAGCCTTTAGTCCCAGTGCGTGGCTGGAACCGGGACTAAAGACCCCCCCCTTTAGTCCCGGTTCCAGCCATGCACCGGGACTAAAGGCTTAGGGGTATTTAATGCGCCGCCTTCTTCCCCGGTTGAATCCATCGAACAGAGCGAGGAGTAGCACTACGCCGCCAGGCTGCCGAAATACCTCGCCGCCCTCCCGCGTTCCCCGGCCGCTGTGTTGCCGCGTCACGCCGCCGCCTCTCGAGACGCGTGCTCGTCCGCCCCGCTGCTGGGAGGTAATCCCTTCCCCCACCGCGCGCGCGCGCTCTGCCTCCTCTCCGTCCCCGGCCCCAGCGAGCCCGGCCGGCGGCGCCCCACGACCGCGCGCTGCCTCCATCCCCCAGCGAGCCCGGGCGGCGCCCCGCGACTGGCGAGCCCAGGCGGCACCCCGCCGACCACTTCTTTTATTTTTTGTATTACTAGTATTTCTAGTGTATGTTTTTTGTATTACTAGTATCTTTTTTGTAACAGATAGATAGAATTATACTTGTATTACTAGTATTACTAGTATGTTTTTGTAATAGATAGATAGAATTATTACTAGTATTTTTTGTGTCTTTTTTATATTTCTAGTGTATGTTTTTTTATTAATTTCTAGTATAGTATATATTAATTTCTAGTATAGTATATATTTTTAGTATAGTATATATTAATTTCTAGTGTATGTTTTTTTATTTATTGTATGTTTTTTATATTGTAATATTTATTACTAGTATATAAATATAGTATATATATATGTTTGTGTATATATATTTATTACTAGTAATTTCCCCGGCCACCCCACCGCGTGCCGCTCGAGCCCGGGCGGCGCCCCGCGATCGCGCGCACTGCGCACTACCTCCATCCCCGCCGGCCCCGACCGGCAAGCCCGAGCCCGGCCACTTTTTTTAATTTTTTGTATTTTTTATATATTAATTAATAATTATTACTAGTAATAGATAGAATTATTACTAGTATTACTAGTATAGTATATATTAATTTCTAGTGTATTTTTTATATGTTAATAATTATTAGTAGTATATATAGATATAGTATATATAAATATGTTTGTGTATAATAGTAATAGATCATATAGATATAGTATATATATGTTTTTGCATTTCTTGTATCTTTTTTATATTGTAATATTTATTACTAGTATATAAATATAGTATATATATATGTTTGTGTATATATATTTATTACTAGTAATAATATATAGTAGTCCGGTAGTGCTCGCGGGCCCCCGGACTTAGGGTTAGAGTGGTGGTGCTCGTGGGTCCCCGGAGATAGGGTTAGGGTGGTGGTGATTGTGGGCCGCCCGGACTAAGTGTTAGGGTTAGGGCATCACTAGAATTTTGCTATTGTTTAGTATTATTGTAGCAAATTGCGTGTTCATATTATTGTTTTGTGTTATTTTATGCAGCAATATTGAATGAAAAATGTTATTGTGTGCATTTTGTAGAAAACTATGGATCCAATCCAGAGAGACCTAGCACAGGAAGAAATTCTCGAGGATATGATCAACGACACCCCCCATGTTGATCCACCCGAATCTCCGTCGATTTATCTGAACCCCTCCGGTGAGGGAGAGGAGGTCGACCGAAATGATCAAGGAGAAGCCGACGGCTCCGGTGGTGGAGAAGCCCACGGCTCCGGTGGTGGAGAAGCTGACGGCTCCGGTGGTGGAGAAGCCGACGGCAAGGTATATATATGAAGTCTGGTGATCAGTAGATGCATTAACTGAGTTGTATATATATATAAATTGACGAATGTTTCTTCTCTTAGGCCTCCACATCGAGCAAAAAATATTCCAAACGAGGCCCGGCCAAAAAGTTGGACGCATCTACGCGTTATATAATTACGCGGGTATCACCACGGGGTGAACCGGTGGAACCCGAAAGGCTAAAACTGTATTTAAACAACAATGCGGAGTTATGGTTAGGGATCGCATCCCGATAACCGTTCGAGAGTGGAATAAGACCAAAGGGGCGAAAGAGGGTGAGTATGTCTCCGACAGGTGCAAAGAGGGTCTTTGGAATGACCTCATGACACATTTCACCTTGCCAGAATGTGAGGATGATGCCGACACAGCTGCATTGAGGAAGAAAGTCAAGCAGTGGACTATTACGAAGATGGCCGAACTATTCAAGAACTGGAAGAAAGCATTATGGCAAAAGTATTAGAAGACGAAGAAGACTCCTAAATTTGAATGCTATCTAACGAAGCAGCAGGCTAACTGGGATGCATTTGTGAAGTACAAGGAGTCACAACCTGCTATGGAAATGTCGAAAAAAAAACAAGAAAAATGCCGCGATGAACAAATATCACCATCACCTGGGGCCAGGGGGCTACGCGGCTGCCATGCCAAAGTGGGATGCTAAAGAGAATGAGCTGCTTGCTAAAGGGATCACTCTAGAACCAATACGTGAAGAATGGGATCTGAGGGCAAGGAATTGGTTCCATGGGCATGGGAGTGAGTATGACGAAAGTACAGGGGTCCTTATTTGCAGTGACGGGATTAGGATACCCCGGGATACATGTTAGAAAGTGGTGAAGGAGATTAAAGCGGGGAAAACAAAGTTCCATCCCGATAGAGAGAAAGACTTGCTGAAAAAGGTCCTCGGGAATGACGAACACAGAGGACGTGTACGAGGCCTTGGCCCTAGTTATACGTGGGAGATGGGGTTTCCCAAAGACAGAGATACTTATAGGAGCCGAGAGAGAGCAAAGAGGCGATGGCAGGAGGAGGAGGGAGACAAGTTCACCGAGTTGATAGGAACACTTCGAATGCATCAACAACAGATTGACGAACTTCGAGGAGCAGCGCACCTGCAAGATCCTGTACTCAATATTATCGCCGTCCGATCTCAGCGGAAAAGCAGCGTGGCTGAATCGGAGGTCCCTTCTGACGATGCACGTATGGTAGATGGCGGTCCCGGCTACCCCGTGGATGGAATCAAGGAGCAGGCATCTTGTGAGCTCCATCAGAAGGTGAAGAACCTATCCATCGAGGTGGCGGTCGGATGTGCTTTACCTTGTCCACCATGCGCATGCTGGCATGACCATGAGATTCCAGCTGGCTATGCTAAAGTTGGTGTGGATGAAATTGCAATGGGGTGGGACTCAATGGAGCTTGACATCCCTGGACCTGAAGGTGAGAGGACACTCGAAGAAGTACTGGGTGGTATCATTCTATGGGACAAGAACAACATAAAGCTTCCAGGCTGGACGCCAAAGCCAACACCGCCTCCGAGTGGTCGCATGTCACCTTCACCTCCATCACCTCCAAGAAGTCCACCCCATGACTACGACCACCACAACCCGAGTCCATCTCGATCTCCGCCACAGCCTCCGATTAGTACTAAACGACGCATGAGCCCAAAACGACAAATGTCGCCCCTCCCAAGAGTACCTCATAAGAATCTTTCTATCAGACCTTACGATCGTACTAACGAGGAAACCGACATGATTGTAAAGGCCGAATGTGTTGCGCAGCTTCAAAAGAAGAAACCCGAGCCCACCCCGGTATACACCGAGAAGCAAAAAGCGTATGCACTTTCTTTTCTGAACACAAAATCGCAATATGACTTGCACCATAAGCCAGATGACTATCGACGCACACTTCAGAAGGAAGTGAAGAAGAGCAAATCAAGTAGAAGTGCAAGCGGGAGCAAATCATCAAGTCAAAGTGCAACCGGGAAAAGAAAGGACGTCCCCCAGCTCGGGGAACAGGCCAAAAAATCGACCCCACCCCTCAAGGTGGTATCCAATGACACTCCCCAACAGGATATGGAAGAAGCTAAGAAGCTTGCGGCCGCTATGAATGTGTCTGTTGAGGAATTGCTAGGTTCCCAGGACGACAAGTTACCCAAGGCTCAGGTAGTCCCTACATATGACCTAGGGAAGCCTCTGGTCAGCTTTGAGCAGTTCCAACAACTGCCAACACAAATGCGGAGTTTACATAAATGGTACTTGAAAGCCATAAATGAGGAGAGAATAATGATCGTGGCGAAAGTCCCACATGACTACTACTTCCGAGAACAAGAGGTCCATGTTGAGTTTCCAGAACTCTTCTAGTTATACACTTTCGACGCCCTCGACAAAAGTCTCATGAGTTGCTATTGTCTGTAAGTTGTTGAATTCATTGTCTATATATAAGCTGTTCATTTTTTTTCAGTTGTTCAGTTCATTGCATGTAATTATCTTAATTATATCCTTTTGTACTCTATTATTATGCAAAATGAAGATCATGGAATGTAAAAGAAGGTCAATCTTCAGTGTTGGGTTCATTGACCCAGATAAAATACATTGTCGGACGCTAAAGGAAAAACCCGAGGACACACAGGAAAACCTTCTAAGGTTTCTAACGGAGCAAAATTTCTGTGACCACATACTGTTTCCTTACAATTTCGCGTGAGTGTCTTACTCTATTGTACACATTCTATTTTGCTTACTCGATGTTAAGTGTAATTGATGAGTTACTGATGTATATATAAACGTGTATAGTTTCCACTAGATTCTCATGGACATTCAACTTGATAAGGGAAGAGTTGAAGTCATGGACCCATTAAAGAGACCCTTGGAACAGTTTAGTGACATGCAAGACATGCTCCAGAGGTAATTTTCGCGCTACAGCGGTCTCTTTCATTGATTTTCTGAGATATCACGTAATAAATAACTCATTCATTTTCTTTACCGGGTAGGGTTTGGAACCAGTTCAAGAGTGCGGTTACGGGTGACATTACTGAGAAGCTGACGTTTAAGCCTGTCTCGGTAAGTAGTAGGCGCATCTCTTTACTTCTAGTTTCAATACAATTATGATGCTGGATTATTATTTTGATTGAATTCTATTCTCGTAAAGTGTGTGAGGCGGCCACAGGGGACGAATCTATGTGGATTCTACGTTTGCGAGTTCATTCGCACGTTTACCAGTGAGTTGAATGATTATAGAGTCGATGTAAGCAATACATTCATAACATTATTTTTATTACCGTCACTTTTTGTTATCATGATTGATATTCATATTGATCTCCTTTTCTTTTATAGTTCGAGAAAATGCGGGATCAGCTCCTACCACAAGAACGCGTAGTAGCAATTGCTGAAGATTTGGCAGGATTCTTGATGAACGAGATGATAGATGACGTCGGAGAATTTAGGCGCCGATGATCCTCGACCGTGTAATTGAATAGACGGGCTCTAGTCCCGATAATTGTGATCTCCATGTGTAACTATCATGTATATATTTGTATGCTCGATCTTAAGAGAAGTTATCTTATGTATGCACGAACATGTACGGTATGTGGTAGCGTAGAAAACTATTTTGAAATAAAAAAAGAATACAAATTAAATTCTCTGCCGCGGCAGAGAAAGTGCCTAAAATTCTGCCGCGGCAGAGAACCATTTGTCCCAGTTCGTAATACGAACTGAGACTAATGGGGGGGCACCCAGCGCCCGCAGAGACAGCCACGTGGATGCCCATTGGTCCTGGCTGGTAAGAGGGCCGGGACTAATGGGTGGGCCTTTAGTCCCGCCCCTCCAGTCCCGGTTACTAGGACCAGGACTAAAGCCCCTTACGGGCCGGGACTGGAGGCCCGTTTTCCACTAGTGATTGTACATGCCCTAATGCTCTGTTTGCTCTCTATGCGAGCTCCAGCGGGTGGGCCCGGTGGGGTCTACAACAACTTCGTCGGTCTTTTCTGCAACCTCTTGACCAACAGTAGTCTACTCCGAGAGCAGCGATTCCACCACCCAGGCCCAGCCACCCTCTGTTGCCGTTTACTCCTAATTTCCGTCGCTGCTTTTTCAATGGACCCCACCCACATACCCATCCACATGCACATCTTTCCTTTATTTTTTTGTTGGGGATATACTTTCCGGGTATCCTCAACGTTCCTCCCTGACCAGGGTGGCCCACTTCGGGTTAGAGCTTTGCTTCACGGGCGGCCCAGTTAGAGAGAGAAGACGGAGTCCCATCTGGCTACGGGAAGGCCCAGAAGACTTATCGACTTAGGCCCATAAAGTTACTTGTTGTTTAAGATGTACTCTGTAACCAACTCTTAGTCGTAGCCGGATTGATCTCTCCTGTAAACCCTAGGCCGGATATCTTTATAAGCCGTCCTAGGGAGAGACTTTAGGGCAACACCAGACAACCAATAGTCTACAATCTCAACTCGCACAGGCGAAACCCTTGTAACCCATATTCTGGCTTTGCCGTATTACTGGATTGATAGCAGGAGTAGGGTCCGTCCAAAGCCGGCGGATTCGAACCTGGGTAAACTTGTGTGCTCACCGTCTCGGAACACCGTACGCCTCACATCCCTCTCTTCCGCACGCCTCGAGGACCCCCTCATGGCGTACTTGTCATCAATCCGTGGGGCAAGTGAGCTTCGGATCTGCGTTCCGAGCGGAATCTGCAAGAATCGAAATCGGCGAGACCATCGCCGTTGGTCGCATCCTCTACGCCAGCGACGTCCCTCTCATCATTCTCGAAGAGACTTGGATTCCGGCTAGGGAGGCCGTGACTGCTTATACAATCATGTCTTTTGGCGAGATCGATATTTACATCGGTTTCGCTGAACCTGCCCAACCCACCCCAGCGGTGATGATAGAGGCAGAAGAAACTTCTGGGTCCCCTTTGTCCACGGAGGCGGCAGAGTTCTGGATCTCAGAAAACCCTAATCCCACCCAGCCCGCACCAGTTGCGAAGATAGTGGAGAAATCCGAGCCTGAAGAAAACCTCACGGAACAAGTCGAATCCAGAGTGGATCTCCCTGGAGAAGCCGGATCCCAGATCAACCCACCCGTGGAAGTCGTAATCCAGGCGAAGCACATCAACGACACTGATCCCGACTCCGATGATGTCGGGACAGACAAGCCTTTCCTCAGGTACCTCAGGAAGCACGCATCGCACTTCATTGGATACGTTGGATCCGGATCCGGCTCTGCCAATGCTGGAGAAAACACTGACTCGGTGCTGGAGGCAATTGGAACAAACGCCGATGTTCCCACATCCTCGGATGAGTCCATGACGTCGGCAGATTTCCGAAAGTTCTCCACGGAATATGACGAGGAGTACAACTCCAAAGCTGCAGAAGACGGAGAAGCCATGGACGAAGGATCCGGGGAACACTCTCCCAAAGCGCAGGATGATATGGAGGTCGGAGACAATCCTGAACTCCAGATGTCCGAAAGTACCGCTCAGAGCTTGACTCCGGGAAACGGACCCAAAGCCGTCTTTGCTACCGGCGCTGCCAAGAGGGCAAAGAAGAAGAACAAGAAGAACAAGACCCCAGCAAAAGACCCTCTGACAGAGGAAGTGATTGCCGAGGAATATGAGGAAGAATCGGATGGAGCACTTATCCCAGACGAGCCGAAAAAAGAAGCATCAGTGGATGGGCACGTGATCACTGAAGGTGTGCGTAAACTCATCGATGCCGCATTAACCACACCTATCCCTACAGCTGCAGAACTTACCGCAGATGAGCTGGACGAAAGGGCCCAAGCCCTAGAAGCGCGTCGTCAATAACTCCTTGATGAAGCCAAAAACATCGAGGTGGAGAAGAAGCGCATGTCAAACAAGGAGTACATGTCCCGTCTGCATCAGAAGACACGGAAGCGTCACGTGGATGACAACCAATTCCCACGTGTCCGTGCCGTCCTTTTTGGAGATGAGATGGGAAAGCCACGGAAGGACAGCAATGGAGATTGGGTTTACCCAACACCAGTGCAAAATACTGTGGCAGCTCGCGAAATTCTATCAGCTAATCCAGGACCAGAAGAGATACGTTTGGGTATCAAGCTACTCAACAAGGGACTGGAGCAGCAAAAGGTCGCCCTGTCGAGAAGCCAAAAGCTGGTTTCGGATTCCGACCAATGTCGCACAGATCCGGCATGGGCTGGCGTAAGATCCCACTATGTTCGGGCGCAGTATCATAACCCCGAACACAGGGAGGACAATTATTCAAGAACCAGATCGACGGGGCAGCACCGCAGGGCTACACATAACTGGAGCAACGTCGCTCCAGTAGCCGAGAAAGACGCAATCGCTGCACTCAATCCGAGGAATCCTTCCTGAAAGGGAGAAGATAAAGAAAAATGTCGGGAGGAGGATCGTCAGAAAATGCCACCTCTTAGACATGAAAACCGTCCGGCTGAACCTTACCATGGTGGGAATGACGGACAAAGGAACGACGGAAACCATGCTGGTACAAGCCGGCAGGGGGCTCGTCACAGTCAAGAACCTCCCCGGAACCGGAATAATGACGCTCCAGATGGAGGCCGGCGATCAGCCGGAAACAACCCAGCTGCACCACCCTCTCCACTGCACAGTTATCACAACGGCCCCCAAGGAGGTCAAGGAGGACGACATGACGGAGGAGGTGGTGGCAGAAGCCGAAGTCCGGCTCCAAGGCACCGCAGCCACAGCCGATATTTGGGACGATCCCTATCCCCGAACGACGCAAGGCACATGATCAACTCCAACATAGAGGCTCGGTGCTACGAAAACGATGACGTGTACGTGGGCCCAAAGTGCTTTGGACCACGCATCAGAGCTACAAAATTCCCGGAAGGATTTGCTATCTCAAGACATATTCAAGCCTACGACGACATTGCTCGGCCAGACACCTGGTTACATGACTTCTTCCAAGCTTGCTGCATCGCTAAAGGCGGAAACAGCCTGGTCGCAACCCGATATCTCCCACTTATGTTGCGGAAGACGGCGCGATCATGGCTCAATGAACTTCCGGCAAACACCATCCACAACTGGTATGACTTACAAAGTGCGTTCTTTCGGAATTTCGAAGGCACATATCGGAGGCCCTGTACGGTTGGAGACCTACAACGTTGCACCCAGAAAGCCGGAGAAACTTGCCGAGATTATCTCGGACGATGGATTGACACCAAGAACTCCTACGAGGGAGTAAATGATCAAACTGCGATTGAAGCTTTTATTTCAGGTCTCCTAAGTAGCGCATAGGAAGGCGCGCTCGTCAAGTTCCTCCGAGCAAATCAAGATATCTTCGCATGGCAGCCATCTGACATGACCGGAGTACCTAGGAAACTTGCCGAGCACTCTCTAAATGTAAACCCGAACGCTAAACACGTCAAACAGTCCTTACGACGGTTTGGTGACGAAAAGCGTAAGGCAATAGCTAAGGAACTAGCGCGGCTCGAGTTAGCCGGATTCATAGAAGAGGTCATCCATACTGAATGGTCGGCCAACCCTGTAATGGTCCCTAAAAAGGACACTACTGATTTAAGGATGTCTGTTGATTATACTGCCTTGAACAAGGCTTGTCCAAAAGATCCGTTCGCTCTGCCTAGAATTGATCAAGTTATCGATTCTACGGCAGGCTCGGAACTCCTCTGTTTTCTCGACGCATATTCCGGTTATCACCAAATCCGGATGAAGGAATCTGACAAAATCAAGACTTCATTCATAACCCCTTTCGGAACCTTCTGTTATGTTACGATGCCCTTTGGGCTGAAGAACGCAGGAGCTACGTACCAGCGCACGATGCAGCGTTGCCTCCATGATCAACTTGGGCGCAATGTACATGCATACGTGGATGATATCGCGGTCATGTCCAAAAAGAAGGAAACATTGGTTTCCGACTTAGAGGAGACGTTCGCCAGTTTACGAAAATATAACATCATGCTTAATCCGAAGAAATGCTTCTTTGGAATACCAGCCGGAAAATTGTTAGGTTTTATTGTGTCTCAACGAGGCATAGAGGTGAACCGTGACAAGATCAAGGCTATTCTCAATATTTCCAGGCCAACTCGCCTGAAGGATGTACAAAGATTAACTGGTTACATTGCCGCGGTCAGTCGATTTGTAAGCCGGCTTGGTGAAAGAGCCGCACCATTATACAAACTCCAGAAGAAAACCAAGGATTTTGTCTGGACTGACGAAGCCGAAGCTGCACTACAAGACCTGAAGAAAGTACTCTCATCTGCTCCTATCCTTGCAGCACCGGAACCTCAGGAACCGATGTTGCTTTACATTGCTACGACAAATAGGGTTGTCAGTATAGTTATGGTGGTGGAGAGACCAGAAGAAAATCAGGAGCACCTGGTGCAGCGTCCGACGTACTTTGTCAGCGAGGTCCTGACAGAATCAAAACAGCGATATCCGCACTATCAAAAGTTGGCTTACGGTGTTTTTCTGGCATCTCGTAAGTTACGACACTATTTTCAGGAGCACCCAATTACCGTGGTGAGCAAAGCTCCCGTGAGAGATATAATCAATAACAACGATGCTACAGGACGCGTCGCCAAATGGGGCATAGAGCTTGCAGCTTTCGATATTGAGTACAAACCCCGGACAGCAATCAAATCCCAGATCCTTGCCGACTTTGTCGCTTGGACAAAGACCAAGCAAAATATGGCCCTCCCGGAGTCGGAATATTGGACCCTCTTTTTTGACGGATCCAAGGCTAGGGGGGCTCGGGGGCTGGCGTGGTGCTCAAATCACCCCAAGGAGATAAACTTTTATATGTGCTACAGATCCACTTCACAGCAACAAACAACATTGCCGAGTATGAAGCACTACTGCATGGAATCCGGATTGCTAAGAATATTGGCATCCGACGTTTGATGTGTTATGGAGATTCGGATCTTGTTGCTCAGCAAGTGTCGGATATTTGTAATGCAAATAAGCACATGGCAGCATATAAAGCTGTCGTGGATGATCTATCTAAATCGTTCGAGGGGTTTGAAGTTCAACACATTCCTCAAGCAGAAAACGAGGAAGCAGATGCACTATCTCGAATAGGTTCTGCGCGGAAAGAGGTTCCGGATGGCGCATTTTTAGAACACCTCAAAGTTCCCTCGATAAAGGGAGTAGATGAGGAGTATCCGACCAAATCCGACTCACCTTTAATAGCAGTTCTGGCTGTAATTTCTAGCTGGACTCAACCCTACCTTGATTACTTGGTAGATGGCAAATTACCCGAAGACGAGGTGCTGAGCTGGCAGATTATCCGACGAGCAAAAGCCTATACTATTGTTAAAGGTGAGCTCCATAAACGAAGTGTTTCTGGGGGTTTTCAGCGCTATGTATCTCCGGAAGAAGGAGTGGAAATCTTAAGAGAAATCCACGAAGGCGAGTGTGGTCACCACGCTACAGCCAAATCTTTAGTGGCAAAAGCTTTTCGACATGGTTTTTTCTGGCTCACAGCTCAGGCAGATGCCGAACGATTAGTCAAGACATGCAAAGGCTGCCAAAAGTACGCCAAGCAAGCTCATGTTCCGGCTGAACAGCTGCGAACAATACCTATAACATGGCCTTTTGCGGTCTGGGGTCTTGATATGGTAGGACCTTTTAAACGAGCTCCAAGTGGATTTACTCACCTCTTAGTGATGGTGGATAAATTCACGAAATGGATCGAGGCTAAAGCTGTCACTAGTTGTGATGGAGCAACAGCCAAAAGATTTGTCGAGGATGTTATAATCCGGTATGGTTATCCGCATAGCATTATCACGGACAACGGGAGTAATATACCATCTGGTTTCCTGTAGCCTGGCATCGTGATACTGTTTGAACCTTTTAAAACTAGTACAAATTTATGAAGCTAAGTTGACACTAGTACTAATCCATGAAACTAGTATTAATTTATAAAACCAGATTAAAAACAAGTATTTATTTATGAAACCGCACTGAAACTAGTACTAGTTGTGAAGCATCACAGAAATTATGGATTTATGAAACATGATAGAATTTTATGAAACAAAACTGAAACTTTTGAAACATGCACAAAATTGTGAAATTATGAATTTATGAAACCTGAATGAAAATGTGAATTTGTGAAACAATGATTGAAATTTATGAAACATAACTATACCGAAAATTTGTCTCAGTGTTTCCACATCATTCTCTACCGAAAATTATGAAACATAACTGAAAACATCTGAAACAAGTCTGAAAATATACTGAACCGAATAAAAAATTCTGAAACATGATTTTTTTGACTTATGGAAACAGTCCATGACACTGTTTGAAATTATTGAAACTTCCACAAAATACTTAAACATGATTTTCACTTTTTCACATATGTTCGAAACAAAATCTAAAGAAAATAGATATATTGAAATAATATATTTTTGAAACCAAATCAGCACACTTTTTTACACATGTTTCACAAGCCTAGGATAATTTTCATTTGAAAATTTGTTGGAAATGTGAAACAGCTCTACAAACTTAGGTTTTACGGATCAAAGAGTTTCAAAGGTTCTAGATAGGTTTCAGACAGCAAGTTTATTTCACGGATCAAAGAGTTTCAAAGGTTCTAGATAGGTTTCAGACGGTTCTTTGGCGTGCCAAATATGACGTCGAGGTTTATTTTGCCCAGACGGTATACGCCTTTCCCTGGGACGATGCCGTGGAACGTTGTGTCCGATGCCTCCAAGCAGGTTAGCGGGATCCTCATTGCTCGCAAGGTGCTCGCGAATATGAGGTTGATGCCGCTTCTACCATCCATGAAGACGCGACTCATGTCGAAGCCTCCAATTTGTGCCTCGAGTACGAGGGGCCAATGACCTGGGCGAGGTACTTGAGACGGGTGGTCGCATTTAGCGAAGGTAATGCACGACTCACTGCCACTGAGGTACTCAGTGGTGGATGGTGGCGAGTGCGTGGCCAAGTTGACTTGGCGAGTGATGGCTTTCTGCACCCTGTTGGAGGGGCGCCCCTTTTGGATCATCATGGTACCCATGGCCCGTGGGTACGGTTCTCCTCCGTGGTGCTGGTCCGGTGCAGCCCCGTTCGGGGGTGGCCCAGGTGGCGGTGGCGGTGCGCCATGTGCCACGGCGCCTGGAGCGGCTCTGTAGCCTCTTTCGACTGCGTTGCGGTTCATCCGAACCAATCCCTCGTGTAGCTTGAGGAACCCGCGGCAGTCCTTGAGGAGGTGGCTGGACTTTCTCTTGCCGTCATGCTTGTCGATGTAGAAGTGTACCGTGCATGGCCCGGACAGTTTGTCCTCGATGGAGGTCGCGGGTGCCTTGTCGCCAGTGCGGCGTTGCCACACTTGCGTGGTTTTCCCGGAGTCGCGGTATCCGCCGCTGCGGTATCCGCTGTTGCGGTTGTCGTCGCGTCTATCAGCGTAGCCGGCTGCGACCATGTTGACGTCATCACAATCGTCTCAGATGCGCATGCGACGCTTGCCTCGGCGGTCGCGTCTGCGTTCGAGTTCCGCCTCCTCGTCGGAGTGAGCACGGTTCTTCACCGAATCTTCTCCATCGGCCCACCGATTCGCGATCTCCATCAGGTGGTCGATGGTCTGGGGCTTCGAGCGGCCCAGCTCCTCCCTGAGCTCTAGGCGGCGAACGCCACCGTTGAATGCATCAATCGCGCGGTCCTCCGAGATGTTTTCTGCGGAGTTCTTGGTGATGGACCACCTTTGGATGTATGAGCGCAGCGATTCGCCAGATCTTTGTTGGCAGCATCTCAGTTCTTCGATTGATGCGGGCCGTTTGTACGTGCCCTTAAAGTTGCGCACGAAGCTGTAAACCAGCTCATCCCAACTGCGAATGGATCCGCGTGGGAGGTTATTGAGCCATGCTCGGGCGGCGCCCTACAGCTGTAGCTGCAAACATTGCATGGCAGTACTTCGACTGCCTCCGTGGAGCCTGACGGAGGAGATGTGATCCTCTAGCCAGATTTTAGGGTCTTGTAGACCGTCGAATTTCGGATTCTCCGACAGGAGTTTAAACCCTTTAGGCATTCGCTTCTGCCTAATGGATCTGCTGAAGCATCTGGCGCCGCAAAGCTCCCCATCTTCCTCTTCCAAGTCAGTCGACCGAGCACGTCGTGCCCTTGACTTTTCAATCTTGCGTTGCGTGAGGTCATTGCGCGCATCGCAGTCGCGATCGTGTCGCCGTGAGCGACGGCGTCGAGACAGGTCGTGACTGTCATCGCTGGATGAGGGCGAGGAGTAGCGCTTTTCTAGCTCTTTGCCCTTTTTTGGGTCTGGTACCGGTTCCTTGTCGAGGGCGGCCTTGATTAGCTCCAAACCCGCGATCGTAGATCGGTGCATGACAGTTCGGGGATCTCCAGCTGGCGGCTGGTTATTGAGGTACATGGTGGCTGCTGTCACCGCAGCCTGCGGCGTCCTGGGAACCACGTTGCCTCTCGTGTCGACTGTCATAGAGCCGAAGTCGAGGACATTTGTCATGTCGACTGCAGCATGAATTTGTGTTTTTGTATAAGTTAATATAATCTTGCAATTGTATTGTTATCACTATGTTTCTAATCTGTTTTTTCTACACTGCGATGATCGATTCCACACGAGTTCACAAATGGCGCAAAAAGTCAAATATCCAGTCTCTCGTATTGTTGCTCGAAAGTTGTCCTAGAATAGACTACAAAATCCCTTCGTGCAAAATGGTAAAGATGTTTCACTTGTCCATCCTTGTTCATTTGTATGTGTTCTTAATGGTTCTCCATTTGAAGGTTTTGCTTCCTTATGCATCCATAGGACATTTTACTTTGTTCTCCATCGATAAGTATGCCTCTTCTGTATCTATTTTTGATCTTCTCTCTGTATTGCCATTGCCGGAGAGAAAAATGTGCCGCTCTCACAACATGCAATTAAAGTTACAAAGAAGTGGAATCTACTTAAGTGAAGCACTCCAGACGGGTGAATATCTCTTAAAATAAGCTCTCGTGTTTTTTGCATTTTACTATTCAATATAACATAATAATGAGGCATTCATCTACATGAATGCGGCTGATTTATTTTTACTTTTACATTATACTCTCATATAATGGTAGAGAATTGGTACATCCAATATGCACGGTGGGTGTTCTACCTTGTATATATTTATATTTTCGACATAAAAGACTCAGGCTAATGACATGTATTGTTTATGCGGGAAGATTTTGAGTTAAGAAAGAAAATTTTGGTGCACTTGCTCAAGTACCGTGAAAACGAAGGAGAACAGAATATCTCTAACATTGCACAACAATATGTAATGAGTATCAAAGAGTAGATATTATAGTATTAGTTAAATTGGTCCGAGTTATTATTTCATATTTGACTGATATCAAATTATATTGGTTATCAAAGTATACTTTAAATATATGGAATACTATGGATTTGGAATATCTTATAGCTTTTTTCCCATACGTGTGAATGTTGGCACGTACCATATATATATATATATATATATATATATATATATATGTAAAATACTAATTGTGAAACCGTAGCAATCGGCACAGTCACTCAACTAGTAATAATAAAGAACTTGTTAAAAGTGACCATTGATACTTTGAAGTAATCGTATCTATGTCAATGGATACCAAGACAGAGTGAACCTACACAAGATGGGCCTCGAGCAGAAGGTGCCATGGTGTGCCAAGAAGGGCCCATGCCATGGCCCCCTTGGCTGTCAGAGCTTTCCGTATGTAACGATGGTGGTGCAAGAAGTTATAAACATTCTTCATAAAATGACCGGTGTTTCAAGGGTTCGAATTTGCACAATTCCAAACAAAGAAGTTTGAATTCGCATATACTCCCTTTATTATATAATATAACATGTTTTAACTTCGTGAAGATATCTAGACCTAGACGTCTATTACTCCCTCCATTTGAAAATATAATACTTTTTAGCTTTGTGAAACGAATGTATTTAGACACGTTTTGTATATAGGTTCACTCCGAACCTCTACGAACCTATACTAAAAGACGTCTAGATACATTCGACTCACAAAGCTAAAACGTCTTATATTTCCGAACGGAGGGAGTATTATGTAGGTTCAAAGAGGTTCACTCCTAATCTATCGAGCAAAAGATGTCTAGATACATTACCTTCACAAATCTATAACACCTTATATTTTGAAATCGGAGGGAGTAGAATCTACTAATACTATACCAACCATCAATCTACTAACTACGATCAATCTCCCACATGTACATTTATGCATGGGAAATCACTATAGGCAGCAGAGCAGGCACGTTTCTTTCAGATCCAGCTGGGTCGGTATCTCTTCCTACCAGACCAACATCATTGGCCCTTCCGGTGTCAAGATTCCCTGCAACTGCGGGGCAACGTGTTCCAGCTATTGCACTTGGACTATTCGATGTGTCATTCACCTCAGGAATCCTGCGTTGTAGTAAAATTAGCATGATAATACCAGAGAGAACAGTTATCTATGTATGACGACGCATCTGAGTGAGACACATCAACAGCTATAAATTATTCCACGTGAATAAATTTGCATCCCATGTTCACGTACGTAGCACTAGTATCTGGCGACGTTGGAATGGGATGGTGACGATGAAGTGCCTGTTGCTGTAACAGGAGGTGCGCGTTGACGAACAGCAGGAGGCCACAGTAGGAGTCGACGACGTCCTGCATGTCCCGGAGCTGCGTCGCCATTCCGCTGCCGCTCCAGAGGCGGCGCCAGAGCGTCGTCTTCTTGTAGGACTCCACGAGCCCGGCCGCGTCTGCTAGGGTCTCGCCGAAGGGATCTCCCGTCCCGGAGCACGGCAGCAGCAGCAGCGCGACGCCGCCCCCGCTCGCCGGCCACTGCAAAAGGGCGTGGAGCCGGCGGTGGCACCGCTCCAGCCTAGCGCACTCCCGGCTGTTGCTCTGCTGGACCCGGAGGAGGGCCGTGAGCACGGCAACGAGCATAGCGGCGTGCAGCCCTGACATCTGCGCCAGGTCCGCCGCCTTCGCCAGCACGTCCCACGCCGCTGCCGCCATCCCCATTACTCTTTTGGTCGATCGATCACCCAGTAGCTTTCCTTGCTCCCTCGTCGGGCCTTGTGGGACGGCGCGCCTGCCTGCCCAGGATTATATAATGAGCGATTGACTCGTAGACACGATAGATGGACAGTCGAGAGACGCTTGGCTAGCTTTGGTTCAATCGGCCAGACGGGACAAATGAAAGAGTTACGGAAGGTGAAAAGTGTAATCTTGTTCCGACGTTGGATATACGTCGTGAACGTACGTAAGGGATAGCTCGCAAAGGAAACTGATCAATAGATAGACTTCTATAACGATCTTTATCCTTGGCGCCTACCCCTCGGCACGGTAGGGTAAGGTTGTGTTTTCCCTTTTCAGGCGTGGAGCCCACACTCTCAGATGACATATATATATTACGAGGATGACAACACAAAACAACCTAAAAACAGAACTAAAACCCTCCTGCTACCGGTAAGGGGTCCGTCATGCCTCTAAGGGCATGTACAATAGAAGAGAAGGCGGATCTGCTCTTAGCCCTCCACGTAGTCTAGAAAAGACAATAATAATAAATCTAACAATGGATCATCTCTTATTGTCATCTCTAAGACTTAATGTTAATTGTCTAATTATAGTAAGAAATTGTATTGACAAGAGAAGGCACAAGGTACAATGAAAAAAATAGCTTTCTCTTATTTCTAATAGATCATCCCTTAGCTAAGGGAAGGCAACCTTCTCTCTCTTAATTCTCTCTCCTCCAACTAAGCAAAAATCCAACGTGACAACTCTAAGGGAAGGCTGACATCACCGCATTGTACATGTCCTAAGGCCCCAAGGCCAACAGAGGCGGAGCAATCCGCGGCGTTGCCGACGAGGGGACGAAACGAAATATAGGTTTACAATAGCCGCATCATCGCCTTGTAACAACCCGAAGAATAGGACACGAGAAGAGTAGATTTACAATATATGCATTTGCATAACATGCATTAAAAAAATGAGTTGTTTCAAAACGAAAAAATGATTGAAATTCATTCTAGTGCTACAATTGAGTTAGGTCATCACTAGAATGCACCTGAATTTTGACATGATCTTTGTTTAAATTCAAATTTGGGGAATTCACATTTAATTAACACCAAATAAAAGAGTCTTTGGACTCATACACACACACATGAATACTAGTTGTATTTAGAACAATACAAAATGAACTTAATTCAAAATGGAAGTTTCAGTTATTCAAATTCAAACTTTCATAAAAAATGAATAAAATTCATAATAATACAAGGAAAGTATGAAAATAACCAGAATCAAATTCCTGTTAATAGTAAAATCAGTATATGGACTGGAAACTACTCAGAGTGCAGGTGGGACTGCCTGCGGAGGCCCTCATACGCCCGCACAGTCCCACACAATTTAAGTGGGGTTCCCACCGGAGCCCGCGATACTTATGCGGGTGCCCACTATCCCACATATGCCCACATATACCCACAAATATGTTACTGCAATTGTTGCTTGTATAATGTTCATAAAAATATTTTAGTACGTAATACGATCAACATTTAGCACTTCAATGTATCAGTTGTCTTTTCCACTTTCTGAGTGACTCGTCATTCTTTCTACTAGACATAATATTTGCTTGATTGGGAAATTCCTACTCCTTCTGATCCAAATTAATGTTCTCATATTTAGCTAGATTTGGATATATCTAGCACTAAAATATGACTAGATATATTCGAATCTAGATAAATGTGAAAATATTAATTTGGATCGAAGTAGTTTTTGGATGTTCGCTCGATCATGGGCTTCCCACGGAAACCCACCATTTTTCTTGTTTACTCGTGGGTGTCCCGCATAGCCTTTTATGTGGGCTTGGATTGTGGGATCCGTGGACAGCCCACTCCCACCTGCACCCTGAGAAACTACGCGTGATCTGAAGGCTCCCGCCCCCGACCATCTCTGCGTTGGCCACGGCGCGCCCGCGCGCCCGGGAGGCCGGCCCCCGTGCCCCCAGTCGTCACCGCACCAGCCACCACCTGCATGCCCGCTTTGGACTGGATTGTCATGCCTCTCTGTCTTGTACTAGCCTTGAGACTCCCAAGCCTTCTCGACAAGGTTGACTCGTGACTAATGGACTCGCGAACGCAGCCATTGCCGGCTATTGGCCAGGAGTCCAATTTTTGGCACGAACGTCGGTCGCAGCCCTGCCCTTGCTACCGTCCGCTGCATCCCAGTCGTCGCTGACCCCTGCCGACTATCGCACCTGCCCTACAGGATATCGCTGCTGTACGCCACATCCCGGCCCCTGTCGACCGCCCGCTCCCTTATCCCTCATGTAGATTAACACATGAGTGGGATATTGTGAGAGGTGCTTCTGGTCTCGTGCGAAGAGGCTCGCCGACGAGGACTAACAATAGCTCGAGCCGCATGTTATCTCGTCGGATTGAAGACAAGTACGTCATGAAGGGGTCCTCGAGGCATGAGAAAAGGTGGGTGTGAGACGTACGGTTCTTTAGGACAGTGAGCACACAAGCTTACCTAGATTCAGATCCGACCGCGGTGGACGGATCATCCTCCTGCTAGCAATACAGTATATCGACAAATCCAGAAGTACAACAGATTACAAGAGAGGTTTCGCATATGCGAGTTGTGGTTGTAGTGTATGCCCTAAAGGCTGGCCCCTAGGATGGCATATATAGTCATCCGGTCCTAGGGTTACATGAGAGTCCTATCCGGCTATGATACAGAGTGGTACTGAGTACATCTTAGTCTAAGTATTCCTACATGCCTAAGTCGGTAAGTCTTCTGGACCTTCCCATAGCCAGATAGGCTTCCATCTTCTCTCTCTGACTAGGCCACCTATGAAGCATAGCTATAATCCGAAGTGGGCCACCCTAATCACCGAGTCACAGTGGGTATACCCGGAAAGTATAACCCTAACAACAGCCTCCGGAAGCCTCCAAGATCCAAATTCAGATTCCATCGTCTAGCTTGATTCTTCTTAGGTTGTAGAATTTTGAAGGGTTCCTGAAACTCCAAAACAAATTAGTAGGATCTGAACAACAAGCGAGTCAGACTTTTTGATCACATCATTGCTTCCATGCTCGATTTCAAACTAAGATGGAATTTGGTTCGTGACCTATCCTGACAACATTTCAAGTCTTGTCTTGTCACTAACAAATATTCTGTCTGTGTGACCGTTGATAGGTCCCGCAACACGGGGAACCGAGGCGCCATTTCAATGCGAACATAGAGATCGAGGCGGTGTAGGCTTCACGAGGAAGTTTCCCCTCCCATTCTGTGACATGTGGCGTTAATACCATGCATTTAACACTAATCTTGATGCACATGGGCTTTATAAGGGGTGAACAATCCTTATTCTCTCCACCTCTATTCCTGTTCTTCCTCTTCCCCGAGAAAACCATGTGCTCCTCGTTTTCCCCTTGCTCCTTCACCGAATCCACTGATGGCCGAAAATATATCAAGCTCGTTGGGGAACCCCAAGAGGAAGGTAGGATGAGCACAGCAGCAAGTTTTCCAATAGTTATGAAACCAAGGTTATCAATCCAGTGGGAGCAAGGAAACACCCCAAAGGTGTTGCTAGCTGAACTTTGGCAGGGCGCATTCTGGTACCAGCAGCAATGTGGAGACCTGCACAACACAACCACAGAACTCTGCCCCCAACTTGCGATGAGGTTGTCAATCTCACCGGTTTTGCTGAAAATAAAGGATTAAACGTATCGAGTGGAAAAGTAATAGTTTGCAGAAAGTAAACACAAAGCAGTAAATAGTTGATTGTAGATTGATAGTAAAAGAAAGGACCAGGGTCCATAGTTCACTAGTGGTGGATCTCCTTAAGATAGATAACATGTTGGGTGAACAAATTACAAGGGGGAATTGACAAACATCGAGAAAGCAATACATGCATATACTAATCATCTTGACTCCTTTGAGACTTGATTGGGCATTACATAATTATAATAGACTGCCATCCAACTACATCTATGACTAATAATCCACCTTCATGTTATCATCCGAACCCCCTCCAGTATTAAGTTGCAAGCAATGGATAATTGCATTACGAATTGTGTGTAAAGTAAAAAATACAATTGTTCTATGAACAAAGGATTGTTGTTTCTTCCTAGTAGCAACAACACATCTAGTACCTTAGAGATTTCTATCACTTCCCCAGATTACTAGAGGCATGAACCCACTATCTAGCATAAATACTAACTCTTGGAGTTGCTAGCATCTACTTGGCCAAGATAGCTACTAACAACGGAAAGCATGCAAGATCACAAATAACAAAGACATGATAGAATCAATAATCAATCTCAAATAGCATCTCAATATCCATCGGATCCCCGCAAACACAACATGCATAATTACAAATAGATGATCTTGATCATGAACGGAGCTCACAAGATCTAAACATGATAGCACAAAGGAGGAGAACCAGCCATCTAGCTACTACATGGAACCGTAGTCTAGAGATGAACTACTCACGCATCACACCGGAGGCTTGCATGATGATGAAGACGGCCTCTAGGGTGAATTCCCCTCTCCGGAAGGGCGCCGAGAAGAGCTTCAGATCCCTCCCGATCTAGGGATGGAGATGACGGCGGCTACAGACTCTTTCGTGGAATTTTGATCGGGTACTTAGGGTTTCCGTATCAGAGGCAATATATAGGTGGAAGGAGAGGCTGAGGGGGTGCCTAGGCTACCACACCACCCCCTGGCGCGGGCCAGGCTTGGCTGCGCGGCCAGGTGGTGTGGCTGCCCTCTGGCCCTTCTCCGTCTCGTATTCCGGCTCCAGATGTCCCTCGGTGAAAAAACTGACTTTGGCTTTTGTCCCGTCGAATTCCGAGAATATTCATTTTCTGACTTTCCTGGAACCAAAAACAGCAGAAAACAGGCAGCTGGCACTGTGGCTCTTGTTAATAGGTTAGTCCAAGAAATCATATGAAAAGTACTCCAAAGTGTGGACAAAACATAAGAAAGTAGATAAAACCAAGCATGGAACATCAAAAATTATGGATACGTTAGCAACTTATCATCCACCTGCGCCGCCCATTCGTGGTCAATCCTCATACGGGATGGCTGACGCATCGAGCTCGCGGGTGCTGCATCATCGGCGGCGGAAGACAAAAAGTACTGCGAGATTTGGATCTCGTGCATTCTAAGCGATGAGAAGCTCAAATTCATGGAGGAAAAAGGACTTCTCCACTCTAGCGCTTTGCGAAGTGGTTTGTGATAGGTCATAAACGTATCTATAATTTTTGGTGTTCCATGCTTGTTTTATATCTACTTTCTTATGTTTGGTCCACAGTTTGGAGTATTTTTACACATTTTCTGGAACTAACCTATTAACAAGATGCCATAGTGCCAGTTGCCTGTTTTCTGCTATTTTTGGTTTCAGAAAAGCTAGTACGGAAATATTCTCGGAATTGGACCAGACAAAAGCCAAAGTCAATATTTTACCCGAAGCAACACGGAGTCCGGAGGGGAGACGAAGAGGGGAACCAGGGCGGCCACACCCTAGGGTGGTGCGGCCAGCCCTAGGCGCACCGCCACCTGGTGTGTGCCCTCTGGTTCTCCACCGACCTTGCCCCTTCGCCTATAAAATCCTCCCGGGAAAAAAACCCTAAGGACCCGATCAAAAATCCACGAATCCACGAAAGGGTCTATAGCCTCTGTCATCTCCATCCCTAGATCAGAAGGGATCTGAAGCTCTTCCCGGCACCCTGCCGGAGGGGAGAGTTTACCATGGAGGCCTTCTTCATCACCATGCCTGCCTCTGGTGTGATGCGTGAGTAGTTCATCCCTGGACTACGGGTCCATGTAGTAGCAAGATGGTTGGTTCTCCTCCTTTGTGCTATCATCTTTAGATCTTGTGAGCTTCGTTCATGATCAAGATTATGTACTTGTAATCCTACATGTTGTGTTTGCGGGGATCCGATGGATATTGATATGCTATTTCAGATTGATTATTGATTCTATCATGTCTATGTTATTTGTGATCTTGCATGCTTTTCGTTGTTAATAGCTATCTTGGCCAAGTAGATGCTAGCAACTCCAAGAGGGAGTATTTATGCTCGATAGTGGGTTCATGCCTCTAGTAATCTGGGGATGTGACAGGAATCTCTAAGGTACTAGATGTGATGTTGCTACTAGGGAGAAAACAACAATCCTTTGTCCAGAGGGCAATCATATTGTTTACTTTACACACTTTGCTTAATGCAATTATCTGTTACTTGCAACTTAATACTGGAGGGGCTTCAGATGATAACCTGAAGGTGGATTATTAGTCATAGATACAGTTGGATTACGGTCTATGTATAATGTTGTAATGCCCAATCAAATCTCATAGGAGTCAATATGATTAGTATATGCATGTATTGCTTTCTCGGTGTCTGTCAATTGCCCCACTGTAATTTGTTCACCCAACATGTCATCTATCTTAAGGAGAATCACCTCTAGTGAACTATGGACCCCGGTCCATTCTTTTACCATCAATCTACCATCTATTTACTATTTACTATTTATTTTCTGCAAGAAATTACTATCTTCCACACAATACGTTTAATTGTTTTCAGCAAAACCGGTGAGATTGAGAACCTCACTATAAGTTGGGGGCAAAGTTATGTGGTTGTGTTGTGCAGGATTCCAAGTTGGAGACAACACCTTGGGGTTGGTTCCTTGCTCCTACTGGTTCGATAACCTTGGTTTCATAATTGAGCGAAAACTTGTTGCTGTGCTCATCATACCTTCCTCTTAGGGTTCCCCGACGAGCTCATCGTATTTTGAGCCATCAAGCCTATTTTCTGGCGCCATTGTCGGGGAGTCAAGGACAACTTTACAAGGGGAGTCCTTCATAACCAATCTCTTTACTTTGTTTTTTGTTTTACTTAGTTTACTTTTGTTTTATTTGCTTGTTTCTTTTTATCAAAAATACGAAAAAATTAGCTCCTACTTTAGTTGTTATTTTCGTTGGTCTGTTATTGTCTTGCTTTATCATGCTTTCTATCGATGGTTGGTTTCTTTAAAACTAGATCTTATTGGCAAGGTGAGTTCATGGAAGAACAATAAATTTATTATAAGGAATACCGCTTGTCACAAAAAGGGAAACACTTATGGGAACAAATTGATAAATTGTATACCGTTGCTAGAAACGTGTGCTCTACTTATAATGATACTTATTGCTTTGATAAATATTGTTGATATAGGAGGTATAAACACCTCCCTTTTCAATGTGAGTATAATGATGATGTTACCATATCTTCTTATGTTAAGGGAAATTATGACTTTTATCATGTGGAACAAATTGAAGAATTTATTGCTTGGAAGGGTGCATTCAAACTTGCTTATTTGCTTGAAAATACTGATGAGGCACCTTATAAATATGAGGTTTATGATATATTTAAATTTTGCTCTGATAATTACAAGGAAGAAAATGGCTATATTCTTGAATATCTTAATAGATGATCTCCACCAACGGAAGAGACTAATGCCTTGCAGGAGCCTATGGAAGAAGAAATTGCTAAAACTGGAAGCTCATTGGATGAAAAAGAGGAGGAGAGTGATGATCAAGAGGAAGAAGAATGGAGCAGTTACCCATGTCTACCTCCCAATAAGAGTAACTCTTTAACTAATACCCTATTTGATCGCCCTCCATGCTTACCGAAGGAGGATGAATGTGATATTTATATTGTTAGGTTGTCCATGATGCTACTGAAAATCATTACGAGAGAGGAAAATATGGTTGTTGAAATTCTCATGTTACTAAAACGCCTCTCTTTATATTGAAAGTTCCAAAGTTGCTCTTGTTTTATCTACCCATTCTTGTTACTATGTGCTTCTTTGATTTATTTTCTTACAATAATCCTATGCATAGGAAATGGGTTAGACTTAAATGTGTATCATATTTGCTCCTTGATGCTCTCTTTGGCTTCAATTCATATTTCTTATGTGAGCATCTTCTCAAATTACTAAGCCTATCTTAATGGTAGACAACCCAAAAAAAATATTCAGTAAGTTTTCCTTTTGAGTCTTGGAAGTTATTACTTCAGTAATGACCTATCCTTATCCTTTTTGTGTGATTTTTATTCCAAGAGTACCCTCTAGTGAGAAGAGAAGTAAGACATGGGAAAGTTGCTGTCCCAAAATAGATTTTTGTGCTTCACTATGAAAATCCGTGAAAAATATCTGTACGTCGGGTTGAGTTGTAATTTTTTGTGATTCTGCCCCAGGTTGTTACCCAACTTTTGTTAGTTTAGCACTTTTTGATTTGAGCAACATAAGGTTTTCGAAAAAATTGGTTTTTACCTGCTGGTCTATTTTGACAGATTTCTACCATTATTTGTATTTGCCTCTTAATCTCTTTCTCTTTGAGTTCTCTTTGATCACTTGAACTTTTAAAAGGAAGTTCTACATTAGCTTTTGTTTTGATAGAAGTTTTACTTGTGTTGAAACTAAACCTAAAAACTTATTATCTTGAGTACACTAATGTTGCTAATGAAGATTGTGTGAAGTTTTGTATGAAGGAAAATTTTCAAGTGTAGGGAAGGATAATGTGATAAGATGAAGTATGGAAAAAATCTCAAGCTTGGGTATGTCAACCATGTAACCCCAAGAAATATTCAAGAAGTACAAGCATCAAAGCTTGGGCCCTTCTTCATCAATAAAAATCTCAGGTTTTCTTCCAAACACTTTATTTTTATTATTTCACGCACAATTGTGTTGTTCTTGGAGCATCTTCATTTTTGTTTTTAGTTTTCTTTTGCTTGGTTTGCTTAAATAAATTGGTTGGACCCCCACATTCATTCATTAGTTTTCAAATAAGTTGATTTGGATTGGAAAAGAGCAGGAAAGTTCATGCCTACAAGTGGTATAAAAGGAGCCTAGTTTTGACTGTGACTTAGACTTTATGATGTCATGTTTGATATTGTTTTGACTTTATCCTTAGTGATTATTGCTGTAGCATGACCTTTTACAAACAATTGAGATTGCTTAATGTGCCTTAAAAGAATCATGCGTTGTTTTAGCATATAAAAGCATAATATTATGGTATTCTCTCTTGATGCTTTATTTGGGTTGATTTGGCGCATGCTCACACCATGTTAAGACTATAACAAGTCACCATAGCCTCTATGATCATTTATTTTTCGACTTGTAATATCACTTTATGCTTTAATTAATAATGTTTTGTCGCTTTGCATGATTATGGCCATTATTGCTCTCTTAGTTGGTTGCTCCCAGTCTTTTGCTAGCCTCCACATGTACCAATTATGAGTTCCACTCATGCATCCAACTCCAAATAAAACCAAGTTATTCCAAAGAGTCCACCATACCTACATATTAGCACTATTGCTATTCCAAGTATATTCATGTTTTTATCTACCTTCCTAATTAAACTTGTTATGTGAAAATTAGTGATTAAAGCTCTCATAAACTTGATGGCACACTTTACTTTTTCGCTTTTAATAAACTTGAACCATTGTGCCCATCTATGTTGTGTATATGCTTGTGCTTTATAAGTTGTGAATTAGCGGAACCATGTTACCATGGGGAACGCTTTCAACATTGCACTTTATTTGGTTCATATCATGTTCTTTTGCTTATGGATCCCGGTGGTGTGAAATAAAAGGGGAGCTTGTAAGCTCATGGAGTTTGTATATGTGTTAGAGAAACGCCTGGGCCGCTAGCCTAAGCCATGCCTAATCATGGTGGAAACTTGCAGCATAACCATAGTGAGCAATTTGTGAAGCATCCTGAATAAAAACCTATGAAAATAGCAAATAAAAAGATCGCTGAGATGCTCATTGTCTGCTTGCCTTGTCATTTAGATATGGGAAAGTTGTTCTATCATGGGGCAATGGGTACCCCGTTGGTGGTTCTCTATGATACACATGTACTTACAATGACAAGAACTTCCTCGTGACTAAAGTTGAGTAGCATGAGGTTTGGTCTTCGTAAGTAAGGGGCATGCGATTTCAACTTATAACTTGTCAACATATCCTCGTATTTATTCACTTTAACCTTAATCACCTAAAGATGCTTATGCTAGGGGCAATGAGAGCTGAAAGCTAATAAGTACCATAATTTTTGGAAGCTCTTTATGAAACTTGAATCCCTGCTTCCTTCTATGAAGGGCCTTTCTTTTTTACTTTTATGTTGAGTCTCCATCTTCTATCTTTATGCACCTATTGAGAGAGCATAGTGGTCATTCTTAGTTTAATATGTATTTTCCCAAAACATGTTGATTGATTCATAACTTTGATATTGCTTGTTCTTAAACTATTTGTATCTAGTCACCCTTATGAACTTTGAAGGTGTCATATGCATTTATGTTTTGTTACACTATGAGGGAAAAGCTGAATACCATTCTTATTATGTTTTCTATATGTGAAACAAACAAACGTCTTTCAAAGCATTGTTATTCATGAATCTTTTGTTTATACCTTTTCATGTTACAACATAGTTGCTATGTATTATTTTTAGAACTACATATTTCATGTCTATGTTAGAGTACTATGATCCTAGCTATCAATGTTTTACAAATACCTTGATCAAGATTGTGATGGTGCATGTCACCTCAAAAATTATTATTTTTTATCACTTACCTACTCGAGGACGAGCAAGAGTTAACCTTGGGGATGTTGATACGTCATAAACGTATCTATAATTTTTGATGTTCCATGCTTGTTTTATATCTACTTTCTTATGTTTCGTCCATACTTTGGATTATTTTTACACATTTTCTGGAACTAACGAATTAACAAGATGTCATACTGCTAGTTGCCTGTTTTCTGTTGTTTTTGGTTTCACAAAAGCAAGTAAGGAATTATTCTCGAAATTCGTCCGGACAAAAGCCAAAGCAATATTTTACCCGAAAAAACACGGAGTCCGGAGGGGAGACGAAGAGGGCAACCAGGGCGGCCACACCCTAGGGTGGCGTGGCCAGCCCTAGGCACGTCGCCACCTGGTGTGGGCCCCCTGGTGCTCCACCGACCTTGCCCCTTCGCCTATAAAAGCCTCCCGGGACGAAAACCCTAAGGACCCGATCAAAAATCCATGAAAGAGTCTATAGCCTCTGTCATCTCCATCCCTAGATCGGGAGGGATCTGAAGCTCTTCCCGGCACCCTGCCGGAGGGGAGAGTTCACCCTAGAGGCCTTCTTTATCACAATGCCTGCCTCCAGTGTAATGTGTGATTAGTTCATCCCTAGACTACGGGTCCATGTAGTAGCTAGATGGTTGGTTCTCCTTCTTTGTGCTATCATGTTTAGATCTTGTGAGCACCGTTCATGATCAAGATCATCTATTTGTAATCCTACATGTTGTGTTTGCGGGGATCGGATGGATATTGAGATGCTATTTTAGATTGATTACTGATTCTATCATGTCTAAGTTATGTGTGATCTTGCATGCTTTCCGTTATTAGTAGCTATCTTGGCCAAGTAGATGCTACCAACTCCAAGTGGGAGTATTTATGCTCGATAGTGGGTTCATGCCTCTAGTAATATGGGTAAGTGACAGGAATCTCTAAGGTACTAGATGTGCTGTTGCTACTAGGGAGAAAACAACAATACTTTGTCCATAGGGCAATCGTATTGTTTACGTTACACACTTTGCTTAATGCAATTATCTGTTACTTGCAACTTAATACTGGAGGGGCTTCGGATGATAACCTGAAGGTGGATTATTAGTCATAGATACAGTTGGATTACGGTCTATGTATAATGTTGTAATGCCCAATCAAATCTCATAGGAGTCAAGATGATTAGTATATGCATGTATTGCTTTCTCGGTGTCTGTCAATTGCCCCACTGTAATTTGTTCACCCAACATGTCATCTATCTTAAGGAGAATCACCTCTAGTGAACTATGGACCCCGGCCCATTCTTTTACCATCAATCTACCATCTATTTACTATTTACTGTTTATTTTCTGCAAGAAATTACTATCTTCCACACAATACGTTTAATTGTTTTTAACAAAACCGGTGAGATTGAGAAACTCACTATAAGTTGGGGGCAAAGTTATGTGGTTGTGTTGTGCAGGATTCCAAGTTGGAGACAACACCTTGGGGTTGTTTCCTTGCTCCTACTGGTTCGATAACCTTGGTTTCATAATTGAGCGAAAACTTGTTGCTCATCATACCTTCCTCTTGGGTTCCCCAACGAGCTCATCGTATTTTGAGCCATAAGTTTTCACGAGGCCCTTCCTGCACCATGCGATGGTGAACGGGTTCACTTCGAGACCCATCTAGATCGCGGCCTCAGCTTCCCACCGTCAGAATTATTTTCCGAGGTAATCTCCTACTATGGCATCTAGCTTCATAATCTTCCCCTAAATTATCTTTTAGAGCGTAGTGCCTATACATCTCTTTGTGAGGGATTTCTCGGAATCAAACTAGGTCTGCTTCTCTTCCGATATTATTTTAATACTCAGAAAAACTCTATCACTACCGATGTCCCATATGATACCGGAACTCCTAGTTTAGTCCTTATTAGGAGAGACCGAGTCTACCCAAAGGTCATAACTAATGATTCCGTGAAGAAATGACCAACCACTTTTTTTCTAACATAAGGATGTGCCAACTCCCGGTAAGTCAGAGGGCTTGCCATTTTTCGTCGACGGTGCCGCCAGGGACGGAGCCAGGATTTTAGCATGATGGGGGCGAAAAAACAATGATCATATGTGGGGTTTTGTAGTAGATAAAAATGTGGATATTAAACATCACGACATATGAACTCTCATTTTTATCATGTGTAACACAAATTTTCTGCAATACGTAAGAAAAGTTGAATTCTAAATTCCACTCTAAGACTATAAATCTCATCTAACAATTTGATAATCTTAGTGTATGTGACCTTCATAGCAATTTCTTTTCCAATCTAGCAATTCAGTAAGTCATCTCTCAATGGATCGACGGGTGTAAATAATTTAATCGATTGCCATACAAGCAAATGAAATACGAAATAATTATGAGATTATCCGATCCTCCTCTTTTTCATCTCCACACAAGCACATTTGGAGTATTCCAATTGTATAGTTTTATAAAGACACACATAAGTTTAATGACTGAGGTTGAGGTAACGACTAATACTAAAGAAAACAGAATTAGAAACGAGTAAAATACCTTTCTATTTTAACTCGCCATCGCCGATCATACTCATATTCGCAGCCACCGGCCAGCCACCCTTTCATCGGTGCAGGCGAGCAGCCGTGGCACGCGGATCACAGGTTACCCCCACCCCTACTTACCTTGTTTGATCGATTGGAAATTGAAAATCAAGTTGCCCTTGTCAGTAGCCGCCACACGCAATCCACTAGTGAAAACGAGACTTTATTCCCGGTTTGTAAGTGCCTTTATATCCCGGTTTGCCAACCGGGACTACGAAGGCGGGAGTAAAGGTCACCCCCTTTAGTGCTGGTTCTGCCACAAACCGGAACTAAAGGTCCTCACGAGGCTGCGTCGAGCGAGCGGGACCTACGAACCGGGACTAAAGATTTTTTTTCACATTTTTTGTCCAATTTGTTTTCAAATTTTTCTTGAACTTTTGAATTATCTAACTCATTAATCTCTCACATCTTATTTTTAACACTAACTATACTTAATCTTAGGTTAAATTATACTTATGGTCAAACTTTCCGGTCAGTCACCCATCCTAACACTACTCCACTCCCAGCATGCTTAACTTTCTCATTCCATCTCTCCCACCTCGCGCGAAAGACCCTTATACCTTGTTGTGAGGACTAGTATATCAATCATATTAACTCATATCAATATGTCAACCGGTCTTTATTTTTTGAAATTACGAACAACTATTTAAGTAAACAATAATAAATAAGTAATAATAATATTTTATTCATATGAAGATAAAAAACTAATTAAATTAATATTTTATTCATTTTTTGCCATTTATTCATTCAATATGACATAAATAATATCTTCAAATCTGTAAATCAAAATTTGATAACTAATATATCCATTATTATCAGAAAAATGTGAGGAATTCAAATATGACATAAAAAATTACTATTTTTTTAATTTTTGAAATAACTTTTTTCTTTTCTAATTTTAAGAATCTAAATGAATCCAAAATGGCCTAAAGCTGTTGAAATCTAATAGGAAATTGTTTTCTGCATGTTTTGATAGGTTGTACGTTTTTTCTGACATTGTATGCAAAAGTTATGGCCATTAAGGAATTTTTTATGTCCATTTTCCTTAGTCCCGGTTGCTAATACGAACCGGAACTAAAGGTCACCCCTTTAGTCTCAGTTGGTGATACGAACCGGGACTAAAGGGGTCGCCACCGGCCGCAGCCTGTCACCACCCATTTAGTCCCAGCTCGTATCTCCAACCAGGACTAAATGTCCCGTTTGACCCGGACTAAAGATTGTTCCGTTCGAACCGGGACTAATGTGAGCATTAGTCCTGGGTTCAACCACAACCGTGACTAATGCTCTAAACTGGGGTGGACAAAAGGCTCATTTTCTACTAGTGATCTGAAACCAAACCCCAAGCGATGTCGTACGTGTTGCTGCCTGCTGGTATCAGGTCGGTATTCCCTCGACCTTTGTCTTCCATGGTGGGCTTAACATTGCTGTATTTTGCCTCCTAGTGTTGATACATATGGGATGATGGGCTTTGCAGGGCTTCACGTTCTGTAATGCAGGACACGGCTATAGGGGCACTAACGAAGCGAGAAAAGGCCCCCAACTAACATATCGCTAATCGCTGTTATGGTAAAGGGGATCCTCAGCGGGGGTCTCGTCCAAGCTCGTCCCCCATGTCTCCATCCATGGGTGCCGCTACTCGGGATACAGAAGCGTCGGCTCTGATTGAAGACTTGATCCACGCCAAGAGGCAGATTGTGTTTTTGATAAAGAACAAGGGTTTGAAAGGATCTGACTTAGTGCACTACCACTAGTAGAAATCAGCCTATTAGCCCCGGTTCGTAAGGACCTTTAGTCCGGGAATGCGACCCGCGACAACAAAAGCGGGACTAAAGGTCCAAGTATTAGCCTCGGTTCTGTTACAAACCGGGACTAGAGGTCCAACCACGTGGCTCCGCGAGCCCCGCTAGGCTGGAGGACATTTAGTAACACGAACCGGGACTAAAGGTTCCCTGCCGCGGCAGCGTTTTGGACCATTTGGCTGCCGCGGCAGGAGATAGGGTTTTAGGGTTTTGTGTTTTTCTTTTCATTTTGTGTTTTGTGTTCAATTATTTTTCATTCTGTGTTTTCATTAGAAACAAGTTTTCGTATACTACACAGTACTTGTACACATTGATGCAATATATAATATAATTTCTCTTACAAGCATACGTGGAGTCCCAACCAGGTCCAGAGTATGTCTATTTGATTACATGGAGATCATTACATAGATGCTTTAGGGTCTATGTAGAGAGAATTCTCCACGTAGGTCTATGACCTCGTCGACAAAAAATCCAACAAATTCCTCTTGGATTGCTATTAGGCGGTCCTTTGGTAGGAGCTTGTTCCGCATCGTGTCTAACTATATAAAGAAGGAGATCGTATGAATTAGACTCAACACAACTTTTTGTAATAAAAATAAAGGGTGAATATATTGTTTACTTACTCGAACATTTTCCAAGAGCTTCTCAATAGTGATGCGAATGAACTTGCACACGTAGAATCTACATAGATTAGTCCCATGTGGCTGCCTCGCACACTTTACAAGAATAGAATTCAATCAAATAATAACTCTAGTATGATAAATGCACATAAACAAGAATTACATAGATGCGCCGACTTAGCTCGTAGTACTTACCGAGAGCGATTTAAAAAATAGCTCCTCACGCCATTGACCGCGGACATGGTTCTTGAACAGTGTCCACACCCTACCCGACAACAAAATGAATGTATGAGTTAATAACTACTTGATATCCTAGAAAATGAACGAAAGAACCGATATAGTGCGATAATGGTTGAAATTACCTCTGGAGCGCATCGTTAATGCTGCGGTAGTCTTCAATGTTTTTGTTTAGTGAGTCCATGATGTGAACTCTTCCCAAGTCAACTAAAATGCTTAGAAGAATCCAGTGGTACCTACGCAAGGTTTATATACGTTAGTAACTCAACATTTACACTGAACATCGAGTAAACAAAATTTAATATGTACAAGAACTCACTTGCCGTCGTGGTAAGGAAATAGTATTTCATTACAGAAATACTGGTTCATGAGAAACTGGAACAAGTTGTGCTCGGTCTCCAGTGGGTTATCCTTTAGTATAGCTCCATGAACTCGATGTGGGTCAATGAACCCAAATCCATTGATAGCCTTTCTTTTACAATCGAGAATCTTCATTCTGCATCATTATATATAGCGCACAAAAGAATATAGTGAGTATACTTACCGGCAATGAATTGAACAAGCTGAGATAGAGACTTAATTACATAAATAAAGTAATCACTTATAGACAATAGGAACTGAGCATAGATTTGTCGAGTATCTTTATATTGAATAACTAAAATAATTCTGTAATTCAACAGGGACCTTGTCTTCAGCGAAGTACTGCGGTTTTCGAACTTTTAGTATGAGCCAATATTGTAGTTCTTTTGATGCTTTCATTTACCATTCATGAAATCGTCGCATTTTTGTTGGCATATCCCGAAGCCTCTCAGAACTGACCAGCGGTTCCCCATAAACAAATTTGGGTGCTAGCTCAGCCTTGGGCATATCGCCGTGAATAATGTCATGAATAGACATATTACATTGCTCGGCCAATATCTTAGCCATTTCTAGATCCATAGGTTCAACCTCATATAGTTGAGGTTCATGTATGTTCACCTGGAGTGGGGGGAGCGATTGATTTGCTTGTTTCCCCAGCTGGGGAACGTCTCTTTTGGTTCTTCGGCTACCACTCGATTGTTTTGCTTGTTTCCCCAGCTGGGGGACGTCCGTTCTGATGCTTCCGCTACCACTCGATTGTTTTGCTTGTTCCCCCTGCTGGGGAACCTCTTTTGTGATGCTTCCTCTACCGCTTGATCTCTTTTGTTTCAGTGTCTTCTGAAGACATCGTGTATAGTCATCTGGCGCATTTAACTGAGCTTGGGATGGCTGCGTCAGTAATTTCCTAAAGTGCTCCTTGGTTTCCGGTTTTATTTGGACCTTTGGCTCGGGTTGTTTCTTTTTAATATGAGCATCCACTTCGGCCCGTACGGCCGCATCGGTCTCCTCATCGGTCAGGTCATAATCCCTCTTGGGAGGAACCGGCGGTACTCTTGGTAGGGGCGACAACTTTCGCTTTAGGCATCGATTATCGCTCCACGAAGCGGTGATATTCTTACGCTTTTGGCCCTTAGTGGGTGGAGGCGGCTGCGTAGATTGAGATGGACTCGTGTTGGGGTCATGGGTTGGACTTGGAGGTGGTGGAATTTTACTGGGAGGAGACGGTGCACTTGGAGGTGGAATTTTACTGGGAGGAGACGGTTTCCTTGGAGGCGATGGATTGTTTCTCGGTGGAGAAGGTGGCCTTGGTGTCGAGCCTAGAAATTTGATGTATTCTTTTTTCCAAAGAATGAAGCCACTCGTGACTTCTCCCAGTGTCGTCTCCCCTTCACCTCCAGGGATGTCAAGCTGTAGTGACTGACACATAGGTTGAATTTCATCCACACCGACACGATCATAGCCAGCTGGAATCGGATTGCAATCGTAGGTCGCTCCCGGTGCAGAAGGTAAAGCAAAGCCGACCGCCACCTTCATGGATATATTCTTCAGTTCAACATGCAGCTCACAACTAGTCTTCTCCTTAATTTCATCCACGGGGTACACATCCATCGTTGCATCATTACCGTGGCCCTCCGTGGAAGCCATGCTGCTTTTCCGTTGCGATGGGCCGACCGTACTGTCTGGTGCAGGATCTTGTTGTCAGAGTCTTTTAAGTTCATTAAGATCCTGGCGATGCTCCTGCAGCATGGCTTCAAACCTCGCGAACCGCTCCGTATCCTTGTCTTTTTGCCGCTTTGTTTTTCTCGATCGGCTTCTATACATGTCAAGGTGCTCGGGAAATTCGATAACCCATGGACAAGAAGGTCCGAACCCTCTTGTTCATCCAGCCTTTTCAGGATTCCCGAGAGCCTTTGTCAGCTCATCGTTCTCTCTGTCAGGAACAAACGTTCCCTCTTCAACCTCTTTTATCACTTTAATAAGTTCATTCTTGGGTGAAGAAACTTCTTCGGCTGCAACAATCTCGCCTGTTTCTGGGTCTAACGATGCCCCATGCCCGTGTACCCAATTTCTTGACCTCCTGGGCCAACGAGACGTAGCTGGAGTGACCCCTTTAGCCTCCAGGTCAGCCTCAGCTTTATCCCACTTAGGCATGGCACTCCTGTAGCCACCTGTGCCCATATGATGGTGATATTTTCTTTTGGCTGCATTTAACTTATTCTTTTCTGACATTGCCTTAGCTGGTGCCGAGGTCTTATATTCCACAAATGCGGCCCAGTTATCCTGCTGCTTCTCTAGTGGGCCAGTGAATGGAGGAGTTTTTTTTTCAAGACATACTTGTGGTACAATCTTTTCTTCCATTCCTTGAATAGTTCGCCCATCTTCTTAAGAGCAAAGTGCTTGACTTTCCTCGTCATTTGTTCTATGATCTCACCAGTCTCCAAGACTGGTAGGGTGAAATGTGTCATGAGAGAATTCCACATCGCATCTCTCGCTCTGTCATCTACAAAACTAGCCCTAGCTAGATCCCTTTTCTTTCCTAGCTTATTCCAATTTTGCGTGGTGATCGGGATAGTGTCTCTAACAATCACTCCGCATTGAATTATAAATGCATTCACGGATTCTTTGGGCTCCAACGGTTGACTCAGCGGAGAGACTAAGTCAATGCTGAAACAGACATCAGCGGGCAACTTGTGTGTTTGGCCTCTTGTCCTTGTAGAAGATTGGCCAGAAGCGGAGGTCTAAGAGAAGAAACATTCGTTAGTACATATATACGAATCAATTAGTGCATCTATACTAGTGATCGATCGATAGAGGCTTTATATACCTCGACGGAGTTTGTTATTATTATGGTGTCTTCACCATGGTCTCCACCATGGTCAGCACCATCGTCTCCACCATCGTCTCCTCCAGATAAATTAAGATACTCGGAGTCATCGTAATAAGAACCCCCAGTACCCTCATCTATCATGTTGAGAAGCTCCTCTTCATTCTGTCTACCGTTCATAGCTTAACTAATACAGAAAAAGAATATCGCATTAAGTAAAATAATATTACAATTGCGACAACTCGGATACAGAAAAAAGAATACGTACTAATAATGAAACAATTTTGCATTAAGATAAAGTACAATAATATAAGATAAAGTACATTATTAATACATCTCGCTCATATCTCGCTCATAATATAAAGTACATTACTAATACATCTCGCTCATATCAAACTAGCGAACTCGGCTGCCGCGTTCTATGCTACGAGAGCTCTGCAGCCAGAGAAGAGGAACCATCACCGGAGAACAGCTCGGGTGAGATCCGTGAACCTGCCAGATATTGGAGAACCTAGTCTCCAAAAGATACATGTATCACCGCACGTGCTCGTCCTCCTCCCTGATATGACGACGTACCACCTCGTCAGGGGTCGGCTCCTTCTGCACCGCTCCTGGTCCTTGTGGACGCCACCAAAAAAGCTCCGGGTCGATGATGATACCCGGATTCCTCACCAAGGTACGAGTCCCGACAGGTAACACCTCCCAGTGCCAACCCAGCAGAGCCCAGGCTCAGACATTCCCGGAACCGACGGAGTCCAGTAGGCTCGGACGAGGAGGACGCGACATAACTAAATAATAGCAATCAACAATCATAAAACATAAACAATAACTAAATCACTAAGTATTGCCCTAATAACACTAACCCTAAACCTAACACTAACTAAACTAAACCTAATTAACTAAGTATCCTAACTAACCCTAGATAAATACTAACCTATACAATTAACCTAATACTAATACTAACTAATAGTAATACTAATACTAAATACTAACCTAATACTAATACTAATACTAACTAATATTAATACTAAATACTAACTAATACTAAATACTAATACTGACCTAATACTAATACTAACTACTAAATATTAATACTAATAATAATACTAAATACTAACTAATACTAAATACTAATACTAACCAAATAGTATAATAACCTATAATACTAATACTAACTAAATACTAAATAGTAACTAATACTAAGTCGTAATACTAACCTAAAATACTAACTAATACTAAATACTAATACTAAGCTAATACTAATTAATACTATAATAACCTAATTAATACTATTATACTAATAATCAACCAAAATTTGGCACGGCGTCGGGGATCGTACCTGAGGCGGCGCGGGGTGGAGAAGGTGTGGCGGGGCGGCGCGGAGACGTGGCGGGGCGGCGCGGCGCGGGGCGGAGACGGGGCGGCAGGGCGGCGTGGGGTTCCTCTTCTCACGGGCGTGGGCGGCGGCGCGGCAGACGGCGTGGGCGCGGCGCTGGGAAGAAGGTGATCTGGCTCTCCAGGTCGTGGCACGACCCGGGGTGGGGTGGGGTATTTATACCACCCCCTCTTTAGCCCTGGGTTGTAATACAAACCGGGGCTAAAAGCCCCGGTTTGTATTACAACCCGGGGCTAAAGGTATTTTAGCCCGCCGCTCTTCTCCCGCGTTTAGCCCTGTTTTTATTACAAACCGGGGCTAAAGGTTATTTTTGGCGCCAAAACCAAAAATGGTTTATAGTTTTCAGAAAATTATGTATTATATATCAAAATTTTCAGAAAAAGAAGATCTATAATTTAAGTCTATTATCATACTTTATTATACAACTTAAATGAAATTATCTATTGTTTAACAAGTATTATATTTAGTACAAATGTTGGAAAATATAGTTTATTATTGTGTACTACAGGGCTAGATATGATTATGACTAATTTTTACGTTTTAATATTAATAAATGTCTGGCCACAGCAAGTTGCAATACTACCTATTAAGATCGAGAGAGTTCATATCCATATACATATAAGAAGATCATTGAAAATAAAGGTTTAATAATATTGTACATCACCAACATCCACACATCTCTATTGTTAGGGTTTTCTTCTAATCCGTAACCATGGAGCATCTTCCTTACTTAACGGGATGCTTGGGTCATCCTTCACAGCGAAGGGTGGAATTTCATAAAACTTATCATAATCTTCTGACATGTCTGTCTTATCCTCCACCCCCACGATGTTTCTTTTTCCTGAAAGAACTATATGGCGCTTTGGCTCATCGGATGTTGTATTATTTTGCTTATCTTTCCTTTTTCTCGGTTTGGTAGACACGTCCTTCACATAAAAAACCTGAGCCACATCATTGGCTAGGACAAATGGTTCATTTCTATACGCAAGGTTGTTGAGATCCACTGTTGTCATTCCGTATTTCTTGTCTACCTCAACCCCGCCTCCTGTCAGCTTGACCCATTTTCACCGAAACAAAGGAACCTTAAAAAAAGGTCCATAGTCAAGTTCCCATATCTCCTCTATGTAACCATAATATGTATCCTTTTGCCCATTCTCGTCTGTTGCATCAAATCGGACACCACTGTTTTGATTGGTGCTCTTTTTATCTTGGGCGATCGTGTAAAATGTATTCCCATTTATCTCGTACCCTTGGAAAGTCAATATAGTCGAAGATGGTGACCTGGCCAACAAGTACAACTGCTCTCCAACATTTATGTCATTCATGAGATATGTCTGCAACCAACCGCTGAAAGTACTCATGTGTCCATCTCTAATCCAGGAGCCAGGCTTCCCCGGGTTGTTCGAGTGTACAATATTCTTGTGTTCCTCGATATACGGAGCCACAAGGTGGAACTTTGCAGAATTGTGTAGTGTGCTTTAGTGAGAGAATGTCCATCCATACACATCCTTGCTTTCTTTCCTAGCATGCCTTTTCCACTAAGTCTACCCTCATGCCGTGATTCAGGAACACCGATGGGCTTAAGGTCAGGAATAAAGACAACACAAAACTCAATGACCTCCTCTGTTCCATATCCCTTTGAGATGCTTCCTTCTGGCCTAGCACGGTTATGAACATATTTCTTCAACACTCCCATGAACCTCTCAAAGGGGAACATATTGTGTAGTAATACAGGACCGAGAATGTTAATCTCTTCGACTAGGTGAACTAGGAGGTGCGTCATAATATTGAAGAAGGATGGTGGGAACACCAACTCGAAGCTGACAATACATTGGACCACATCTTTCTGTAACCTTGGTAGACTATCTAGAATGATTACCTTCTGAGAAATTGCATTGAGAAACACACATAGCTTCACAATGGGTACTCGAACATTTTCCGACAAGAGTCCCCTCAATGCAATCACACGTGGCAGTCATGAGACTTTAGGTTTTGAAATTTTTTCTCTGCCATATTTATTATTCCCTTTATGTTCGACGAGAAACCAGACGGGACCTTGATACTGTAAAGGACTTCGTGCTTGGTCCAACAATTATAGCCGGTCATGAAACCGGACCGAAACAGGTGGCTGTGAAGGACTCTTGAGGAAGAATATTCCTTATGATTCTGACAGACACCACAGGGACAAGACATAAAACCATTCCTCTTGTTTGCCTTGGCCACAAGTAGAAAAGAATGCACGCCTTTAATGAACTCGCTAGAGAGTCAGTCAGCGTACATCCATTGCCGGCTCATCTGCATTATATAATTAATTAAGTACATCAAACATAATCATAATTAATTAGTACTAATCTAAAAGACAAAATTAAAGCCAGCAATCGGGACTAAAGATATGATGAACCTTTAGTCCCGGTTGGAGGCACCAACCGGGACTAAATGTGGATGTGGAGACAACATGTCGACACTATGTCCTCAGTGGGCAGCACTAAGCCAATAAATTAAATGACGACACTATTTTGGGTGGATGGCAGCATAATCATAATTAATTAGTACTAATCTAAAAAACATAATTAAAGCCAGCAACCGAGACTAAATATATGATGAACCTTTAGTCCCGGCTGGAGGCACCAACCAGGACTAAATGTAGATGTGGAGACAACATGTCGACACTATGTCCTCAGTGGGCAGCACTAAGCCAGTAAATTAAATGACGACACTATTTTGGGTGGGTGGCAGCACTATGCGAGAGGTGAGTGTGTCGATATTGTGTCATCAGTGCCCGACACTATGTTGTGCTGCTTAATCTATAAATAGGTATGCATTCTTGTGAAGAACTGCAAGATGGTGTGCGAGACCAGGGACACCACTACAGCGGAGCTTCTTAAGATGTCTTAGGACCTCGTCCTCAGACATCTTCGAGGAGCTCGCCGTAGAGGCACTCTCTAATATGTGAAATTAGTTAGCTCCACCAGCATACTGATCTAGCTAGAGAAGATATAAACTTAAAGATGGCGTGCGAGAGCAGGAACACCACTACGACAGAGCCTCTCGAAGATGTCTTAGGATCCCGTCCTCAGATATCTTCGAGGAGCTCGCCATAAAGGCACTCCCTAATATGTGAATTGTTTTAGTTACCCGGCATATTAATCTATAGCTAGAGAAGTTATTAACTCCAAGATGGTGCAAGAGGGACACCACTACGGCGGAGCTTCTCTCAAAGATGTCTTAGGATCCTATCCTTAGACATCTTCGAGGAGCTCGCCATAGAGGAGCTTCTTGAAGATGTATTGTGATGTCTTCTTATCAAGCTTTTATGAATTAACCCTATCTTTGTTACATTTTTTTCAGTTTGTTGAACGCAGGTAGACGAAGAAGGATATTTTGCCCAGCTAGTTAGAATGATGAACTCACGCATGTGTGTGCTTCTAAAATCAAATTTCGAGACTATGTGCCAAAACAAGATATATATAGATAGAATCCACATATTGTGATATTTACCTTAGAGTTCCTTACATTAATACAAGACAGATAGAATCTAAACATCGATCTCATGTTATCATTGCAAAAATTACTACCAAACTAAATCCACAAATCCATCTACAAGATAGAGCATGGAAATGAGCTAATATAGTAATGAGAGTTCAAAGGATGAAGTTGCTCACCTTTTAGAACCTTTGGATAGATGGGGCACCACAAAATATAGACAAATCTTGAGAAAAAATTGGGCCTAAACTCGAGCTTGAGCAAGAAAGATAGAGAGGAGCCACCAGCTTGAATGGTGGCTCGGGCAGGGGAAGAAGATATAGCCAGACCTTTAGTCCCAGTTCGTGTCTAGAACCGGGGATAAAGGTCCACCTTTAGCCCTGGGTCGTGTAACAAACCGGGACTAAAGGGTTTCAGGCAGGTTGGGTCGGGTGTCAGACCTTTTAGTCCCGGTTTGTTATACGACCCGGGACTAAAGGTCCCGTTCGAACCGGGGCTAGTGCCTGCCACCCCCGGGGCCAGATCTAGCCGTTGGACCGAGGCATTAGTCCCGATTTGTAGCAAAACTGGGGCTAATACCCCTGGACCTAAGGTCCGTTTTCTACTAGTGTACTGACTATCATGTCGAATTCAACCTCTTCAATTCCTTGGAGACCGGCTGATGCATTTAGTCATCCTTTACAAGAAGGACAGATTGAAGGTTAGCTCCACTCTGATCCCCTCTAAGGCCTACAAGTCGCGGATTTAGTGGTTGATCAAAGGGCAGGTTAACCGGAAAGTTCCATATGTCTCCATGCCTATGTATACGATAGAAAATCATGTAACCCTGGTAAGTTATTCGACTTTTACATTGTTGTATTCTATTCATTGTTTAAATAATTTTGTAGTGCTAAGATATTTCCGACCTTCAGCATGCTTCTCTCCACAGGTCGGAGCTTGCTCCTCTCAGGGGTTATCCACCTGAAGATTTGATTCCTCTTTGCAAAGATGAGGAACTTGAAGAATTGCCAGACATGGTTACTCAAAAGCGTAAAACACTGGTTGTTTCAGCTAGCCCAGAGACGCTGGCAGTCGTTAAAAAGTAATAAGTTCCACTTTATCGTTACTTGTGTTATCATTATTATCTTTTAGATTCATAACGTTTTTATCTTCTTATGAATCAGAGCTAAACCACTAGGAAAAGGAAAAGGGAAATCTGGAAAGACTCTACGCTAGCAGAAGTTGAACTTGATTTCTCCTACTATCGCTCCCCCGACTCCTAACCCCAACACATCATTGATACGTCCATTTTGCATCACTATTCTATGTCTTAATTCACTATTATTCATTGATATATTTCGTATTGAGAGGTGATACTTATGTTATTTCATCTATTTTGCATGGTTGATGACTTTTGGAGCATGGACCGCTGCAGTCAAGATTTTGATGGAAAAGGTGCTGTTTGGAGGCAAAATTCGCGAAGATCAGAAAATCCGGGAAAATATACGGAAAATCCTATTTTTCCAGAAGACAAAGGAAGCCAGAAGGGGGGCTGGAGATGGGCCACAGGGGGCCCACACCACCCCCTGGCACAGGCAGCCCTAGGCCGCGCCAGCAGGTGGTGTGGCCGCTCTGGCCCACTCTAGGCACTCCCTCTGGCGTATATCGTCCTCCCGAAACCCTAAGACTCGGAGAGCAACCACAGAAAGATTCTGCCGCCTCAGCAGGGTTGAAAACACTGAGAGAGAAAGATCTCTCCGCAGACAGATTTCTGCCAGAGCAATTCCTTCTTGGAGAGGGGAGATCGTCGCCATCAACACCACCATCAAGCTGGAATTCATTGGGATCATCATCATCATCACCACCATCATCACCATCAGCACCCTCATCACCATCTCCATATTGCTGTAAAAATTGGGTTGAATCTTGCATAGTTCATAGAGGGAACTTTCTCGGTGTTGATTACTCTTTGTAGTTGATGCTATTGAGTGAACCATTGAATTATTGTTTATGTACAGATTGTTATACATCATTATTCCATCTCTGATCATGATCCATATGATGTCTTGTGAGTAGTTCGTTTTGTTCTTGAGGACATGGGAGAAGTCATGTTGTTAGTAGTGGAGTTGTGTTGAGAAAGATTCAATATATTGTTATTTAAGTTGTGGTGTACTTCTTCTAGTGGTGTCATGTGAACGACGACTACATGACACTTCACCTATATGTGCCTAGGGGAATGCATTGTGTATTTGGCTACTAACCGTAGGGGTTGCCGGAGTGACAGAAACCTGAACCCCCGTTAGAAAACCATTGCACAAGGGACGTAAGGGTCTTAGAGTTTAAAGCTGTGGTTAGGTTTCTACCTTAATTACTTTCTTGTACTTACGGATGTTTGCAAGGGGTATAATTACAAGTATGTATTAGTCCTAGGAAGGTCGGTACATTAGCACAGGTTCACCCACACAACACTTAGCAAGCTAAAGAAGATTAATCAACTAAACGAAGCGAAAGCACTTGACAGTCTTCCCATGTGTCCTCGAGAACGTTTGGTCATCTTAAGTAATACAACAGGCTTGTCCTTTGCTGCATAAAGGATTGGTCCACTCGCTGCATTTATTCCTACTGTCTTTTATTTACTCTACTTTGTTTACTTGTTTTATCAAAAAACCCTAAAAATCCGTTTGCTAAGTATTTGTAGAGAATTCCTGATCCATACCACTAGCCAGCACCTTCTGCTCCTCGTTGGGTTCGACACTCTTACTTATCGAAAATACTGCGATACACCCCCTAAACTTGTGGGTCATCAAGACTATTTTCTGGCGCCGTTGCCGGGGAGTGAAGCGCTATTGGAGAGTGGAACTGGTAAAGGAAACTTCTACTGTGAGTATTGTTTACTTCTGCTAGTTGCTTTATTTTCATTATGGATAATTCGCTGAGTTTCTTATTTGGTAATGCTACTACCACTGCTAAGGTAGTAGATAAGCCACCACCTGCTAAGAATGATGTTTTTAAAATACCTACAAGAATTATTGATCGTGTTATGGATAACTACTATGTTGGGGATGGAACTGTCCATCTCGGTGATCATTTACTCTTTATACACAAATTATGCGGGTTGTTCAAGTGTGCAGGTACTACTATAGATCAAGTTAAGAAGAAGTTATTCTCATTTTCACTGAAAGGAAGAGCTGAGGAATGGTATAAGCTGCTGAAGAATGGTCAAGCTCTGGAAATGGGAGGAAATAGTGCCTCTCTTTTATTCAAAGTTGTATCCTCCTAGTGAGATTCATAAAGATCGCAATCAAATATACAACTTTTGGCCTCTTGATGGAGAGAGTACATCTCAAGCTTGGGGGAGATTGAAGTTATTAATGCTCAAATGTCCCATTCATGAGATCCCCAACAATATTATTATCAATAACTTCTATGCAAGACTCCCTCTACATGATAAGGATTTATTGGATGCTTCTTGTGCTGGATCATTCACTCGTATGGAAGAAGGAGCTAAATGGGATCTTCTGGACCGTATTCAAGACAATGCTGAAGCTTGGGAGAATGACAAAGGTAGAAAGTCAGGTATAATTTATGATTATGAATGCATTGAATCTTTTATGGGATCTGATGACTTTCAAAATATTAAAAATGCTTATGGTCTAGACTCTCAAGCTATTGCTTCTTATTTTCAGGCTTTTGCTTCCTATATTGAAGTGCCTATAAAGAAGTGGAATAAGTATCATGAACCTTATAAAGATGTTGCTAAGAGTGTTCCTGCAAGAACTACTGAAGTTTATACTTCTAATCATGTTTTACCTGAACCTTATATTGAGAAAATGCCTTTCCCAGTTAAGATAAAGGAACATTCTATGATAGCTAGTATGGTTAATGAAAGTACAAGTAATGTTGTTGAACCTCATAAACAAATAAATGATGAACCTATAATAGCAAATGTGAAAGACTTTGTCACTAAACATGAAGAAGAGGGACACACTATCCTTTGTAAGGATACCTCTAATATTGTTTCACAAAGTAGTGTTAGAGAGCTAGTATTCCTATGTTTTCTATTAGAATAAGTGATCATTGTTACGATGATACTGGTGATAGCTATATTGTTAATTTTATGCATGATACTGAAAGTTACTATGAGAGAGGGAAAAGTGTTCTTATGTATCTCCATAATATCAAGTTTCCTCGTTTTATGCTGGAAGTTTTTGTGTTGCACTTCTTTTCCCTTCTTATGCAAGTAGCCTCTGGTTTCAACAACTTGTTTGTTTACAAAATTCCCTTGCATAGGAAGTGGGTTAGGATTAAATGTGTGTATTTCTTCTTCTTAATGCTCTCTTTCACTTCAATTCATATTCCTTTGTGAGCATCTTCAAAATTATCATGCCCATCTTAATGGCTATAAAGAAAGAGATTTTTGGGAGACAACCCAATTTGTTTTGCTTTCAGTTTGTTTGTGATTCCTTGAGTCTTGGAAGTTATTAATTTGGTAATAACCGCTCCTTATCCGTTTTGTTTGGTTTTTGTGTCAAGATCAACCTCTAATGAGAGAGAAGTAAGATTCGGGGAAGTTGTTGTCTCGAAACAGAATTTTGTGCTTCACCGTAAAAATTCGTGAGAGATCTATGTATGTCGGATTGAGCTATAATTTTTTGTGCTTCTGACCTAGGTTGTTATTTAACTTTCGTTAGTTTTGCACTTTTTGATTTTAGCAATAGAAGATTTTCGAAAAAAATTTATTTTTACCTGCTGGTCTGTTTTGACAGATTTTGCCACTCTTGCATTTGCTTCTTTATTCGATTTCCTTTTTTAATTCTTTTTGGATTTTCGGAAGGAGTTGCTACAGTATCTTATGTTTTGATGGTTTTCATTTGAAGTTGGACTCAAAAGGTTTTATCACTTCATATATACTAATGTTGCTAATGAGAACTGTGTGATGTTTTGTGTAAAAGAAATTTTCAGGAAGTGGAGTTAATAGTGTAATAAGGAAGAGAAGGGTTTTATAACTCAAGTAATAATTGTATGAAGATGAATATATTGATGTTATTCAAGTGGTGACTCCGGAAGAATCTACTAGATACCAAATTCAGAGACCTGCAGAGTCCGTTTCCAACTAGGTAACAGTTCTGGTAAGAAAAGTTCCGTGAAAATACAATCCAACTATATTTTTGCAGTTTTTAGCCAATAAGGCAAGTTACGAAGCGAAAGAGGGACGGAAACAGAGCCAGGGTGGCTCACACCACCCTGTGGCACGGGCCCACCCTGGCCGCGCCACCAGGTGGTGAGGCCACCCCGGACTCCGCCCCCGACTCGTTTTCTCCCAGTACCTTCCTTTTGATATGAAACTTCGTAATATATAACCCCCCGGATCTCCCAAGGTTCATATATCGTGTTTTCGTTGTGTTTTTGTTTCGATCTGTTTCTGCCAGGACATACTCTTTGAAAGTTTAGAAGCACAATGATGTCCGCTAAGGATAAAGGGAAGGAGCCTATGGAGGAAGACCTCCAAGACCCCGGGAAGGAGAAGGAGATCAAGAGTGAAGGTGAAGAGGAGGCAAATCACATCGACACTACCATTGCAAGAATTGGAGTGGTGGCAAACCCCGCCAGGACTATTGGAGGGAAGCCTCTTCATCACCGTTCAGATCCCTGGTCACTTCCTCCACGCACCAAGAATCCTTTCCATACCCTTATCCATAAGCATCAATACCAAAATATGCCCAAGGGGAAATAACCCTCCAATTGGGATTTGCCTCGTTCTAGCCATGCAGGAAAAGAAGACTTCAAGGAGGAAGAGTGGGGAAAGAATAACAAGAGCTGGAATTCTCAACCCGACATGATCATGAGCCGCATTGAGCAAAACTCGCAGCTGATTCGTAATCTCACCTTCGAGATTGAGGACTTGGGGAAACTGATCAGAGAGCTCATCGAGAGGATACCACCACCACCAAAGGAGTAATTCATCATCAGGTTTGGCATCCCCTTGGTTTGTTCCAAGCTTGGGGGAGTGCCGCGGTATCACATCACTATCTTCTATCTTTTTACCTTATTAGTAGAGTCATATCATGAATAGAGGAGTTATTATGTAGTATGGTTTGCATTATGGAAGTGTCCCCTCTCTCGTCAGATATGTATCCCTTGGTGTGAGTTGCCGTTATGAAATATTAATGAGAAGTTCTATCATTCACTCTTTTTCATCGCTTATATTAGTATTCAGTTCGTGGTTATATGATTGATCTTGTTGTTAGTATTGGTATCACTTTGGGATCATTGAGTTAATTTAGTTGGTTTTGGCAAACCTGGCTCGGTCAGTAGCAACACTATTTTTGAGAGTTGAATAAAAAAGATAAAAGTACTCTAAGGAAAAAATAATTTCATCATCTTTCTTTCTTGATTTGCTCATAAGTCTAGTATTCTCTAGTTAAGATCTTTTGTGCTTCCAAGGAAGATTGCTTGTTTGTCTTTATTGCTTGTATGTTTGGTTGTTTCCTTCAACTCTTGTACTTGCTACCCAGCCTTGCTAGCCAAAAACCTGTACTGAGAGGGAATTCTTCTCGTGTGTCCACCTCCTTTAAACCAAAACCTCTACCATTTGTGTCCACCATACCTACCTATTAGCATTATTGCTATTCCAAGTAAATTCTTGTTTTATCTAACTCCCAAATTAAACTTGTTATGTGAAAAGTAGTGATTAAAGCTCTCACGAACTTGATGGCACACTTTACTTTCTTGCATTTAATAAACTTAACCATTGTGCTCACCTATGTTGCGTATATGCGTGCGCTTTGTATGTTGTGAGTTAGCAGAACCATGCTGTCATGGGGAACGCTTTCAACATTGCACTGGTACTTTGTACTAAGTTGATATCATGTTATTTTGTCTATGGATGTCGTCGGTGTGAAATGAAAGGGGAGCATGTAAGTCCATGGAGTTATGCATGTGTGTTAGAGAAACGTTTGGGCTACTGGTCTAATCCATGCTGACATGGTGGAAACCTATAGCGTAACCATAACGAGCATCTGTGAAGCATTCTCCTTATAAAAAAAAGAGTCCGATATTGAGAAAAAAAGAGAAAAAGAAAAAAAGAGATATTATGAAAAGAGGAAAGAGAGAAAAAACACACCATATTCCCATGGTAAATAAGAAGATTGCTGAGATACTTGTTGTCTACTTGCCTTGTCATTTTGATATGGGGATTCTTCCATATCATTGGGCAAGGGGTACCCCGTTGACGGTTCTCCATGATACACATATGCTTACGATGACAAGAACTTACCGGTGAGTAAACTTGAGTAGTGATACGTCCATTTTGCATCACTATTCTATGCCTTAATTCACTATTATTCATTGATATATTTTGTATTGAGAGGGGATACTTATGTTATTTCATCTGTTTTTGCATGGTTGATGACTTTTGGAGCATGGACCGCTGCAGTTAGGATTCTGATGGAAAAGGTACTGTTTAGAGGCAAAATTCGCAAAGATCAGAAAATCCGGGAAAATATACGGAAAATTCTATTTTTCCAGAAGACTCAGGATGCCAGAAGATAGAGTGGAGGTGGGCCACAGGGGGCCCACACCACCCCATGGCGCGGGCAGGCCTAGGCCGCGCCAGGGAGTGGTGTGGCCGCCCTGGCCCACTCCAGCCTCTCTCCTCTGGCGTATATCATCCCCACAAAACCATAAGACTCAGGGTGCGACCACAGAAAGATTCCGCCACCTCTGCAGGGCGGAAAACACCGAGAGAGAAAGATCTCTCCGGCAGACAGATTTCTGCCGGGGGAATTCCTTCCCGGAGAGGGGAGATCGTCGCCATCAACACCACCATCAAGCTGGACTTCATCGGGATCATCATCATCACCACCATCATCACCATCAGCACCCTCATCACCATCTCCATATTGCTGTAACAATTGGTTGAATCTTGCATTAGTTCATAGGGGAAACTTTCCTGATGTTGATTACTGACATGGGTATACCCTACAGGTACTCGAGCTTGGTATATATGGTCCAAATACGTACAGGTCCACGGTTTCGCCAAGGCCCAGATGAAAGGACTCGAGTAACCTGCGGACTCTCGATTGCTTGAAGGACAAGAAGAAGCTAAAGATAGAAAGTTTGAAGGGGAAAACCCTAACTTGTAACCGACTCGACCTGCTACCCGAGACCTAGCCTATCTATATAAAGGCTAGGAGGGGGCGGCGAGGAGGACACACGTAGCCCTAGTTTCCACAACCCTTGCCAGATTGCATCTGCGCACCATTGTAACTTTCGACTCCTTCAATAATTCCACGAGCAGACAAGCAGGAGTAGGGACCTCTACGAGGCCTGAACCTGGGTAAATCCTTTGTCCCCTGTGTGCTTGTTTGCTAGACGATAGATGTATCCAGCGCTCCCTCCTTCTCCAAAACCCAAGTCCATAACAATGGGCATTGATGAGTTAAACCCTCGTCAATTGGCGCCGTCCGTGGGGATTGGGACTGCTGATGTTGTGGCTTCTTCGGCCCCATCAACTGCGATCTACAACTCCACAACAATGGAGATTCGCCAGCTCTTCGGCGCCTTCGACTTCACCGTCCACACGCCGGCAACCCGCCCGGCCTTCGAGTCCGTGGGCGATAGAATCAGCCTGGCGATTGGGAGCTTCCGCTTCCAAGTTGGTCAGATGGGCACGCTTCACATGCCTGATCAACCGACAGCATCGGCGATTGCCCCGGCATCATGGTTCCCTCCATCGATCGGCACCCTCAGCGAGCTCAATGCTCCGGTGGCAGTCGGGAGCACGGTCAGTGACAGCAGTCACGACTCCGATCTGAGCGATCTGGCCACAGAAGATGGAACCTACGGTTCCAAATCTGAAAGTTGTGGAAGCAACAGCTTCCCCAATCACTTCATGTGCGCCGTCATTAACGCAGGCGACACCTCCGTCAATCGCGGCAACGGCGGTAACACCGGCAATGGCACCGATCCACCCAACGGTGGCAATGGTGGCAACGGCGGTAATGGCGCCAACGGGGGAGCAGTCGAACCTCCCAGCATAATCAATGAGCAAACCGGCGAACACGTTGTAATCAAGCTCAACGAGCAAGAGTGGGAGCGCTGCCGCGAGGCCGTAGGAGGTGCACCTCTACCCTTTGGGTCCCCGCAGGAACTGCTGATGGGCTACCACTGGCTCCTAAAAGAAGAATTCAAGCGCCAAAAACAAACAATCGTGCAACTTGAGGCACGTAAAAAGGCAGCGGACGAGTCAAGCCTTCATCGCGCTGGGCTCTCCGCCTACGGAGGATCCTCCTCAAGAGGCAACGAGTACCTCGCCAAGAAGAGGCAGTCGCGGATGGCTCACCTCACCGAGCAAGAGCGCATAAAGGCCGCGAAATTCCTCGACTTCGGCTCTATGACAGTCGACACGAGAGGCAACGTGGTTCCCAGGACACCACAGGCTGCGGTCACAGCAGCCACCATGTACCTCCTCAATAACCAGCCGCCAGCTGGAGATCCCTGAACTGCCATGCACCGATCTACGATCGCGGGTTTGGGGCTAATCGAGGCCGCCCTCGACAAGGAGCCGGTACCAGACTCAAAAAAGGGCAAAGCGCTACTCCTCGCCCTCATCCAGCAATGACAGTCACGACCTGTCTCGACACCGTCGCTCACGGCGACACGATCGCGACTACAATGCGCGCAACGACCTCACGCAGCGCAAGATCGACAAGTCAAGGGCACGACATGCTCGGTCGACTGACTCGGAAGAAGAAGATGGGGAGCTCTGTGGCGCCTGATGCTTCAGCAGATCCATTAGGCAGAAGCGAATGCCTAAAGGGTTTAAACTCCCATCGGAGAACCCGAAATTGGACGGTCTACAGGACCCCAAGATCTGGCTGGAGGACCACATCTCCTCCGTCAGGCTACACGGAGGCAGTCGAAGTACTGCCATGCAATGCTTGCAGCTACAGCTGCAGGGCGCCGCCCGGGCATGGCTCAATAAACTCCCACGCGGATCCATTCACAGTTGGGATGACCTGGTCTACAGCTTCATGCGCAACTTCAAGGGCACGTACAAACGGCCCGCCTCAATCGAAGAACTGAGATGCTGCCAGCAAAGATATGGCAAATCGCTGTGCTCCTACATCCAAAGGTGGTCTATCATCAAGAACTCCGCAGAGAACATCTCGGAAGACCGCGCAATTGATACATTCAACGGTGGTGTCCGCCGCATGGAACTCAGGGAGGAGCTAGGCCGCTCAAAGCCCCAGACTATCGACCACCTGATGGAGATCGCGAATCGGTGGGCCGATGGAGAGGACTCGGTGAAGAATCGCGCCCACTCCGACGAGGAAGCAGAACTCGAACGCAGACGCGACCGCCGGGGCAAGCGTCGCATGTGCATCTACGACGATCACGACGACGTCAACATGGTCGCAGCCGGCTACGCCGATAGACGCGACGACAACCGGAACAGCGGATACCACAGCGGCGGATACTGTGACTCCGGGAAAACCACGCAAGTGTGGCAACGCCGCGCTCGCGATGAGGCACCCGCGACCTCCATCGAGGACAAATTATCCGGGCCATGCATGGTACATTTCTACATCGACAAGCATGATGGCAAGAGAAAGTCCAGCCACCTCCTCAAGGACTGCCGCGAGTTCGTCAAACTACACGAGGGATTGGTTCGGATGAACCGCAATGCAGTCGAAAGAGGCTACGGAGCCGCTCCAGGCGCCGTGGCACATGGCGCACCGCCACCACCACCTGGGCCACCCACGAACGGAGCCGCACCGGACCAGCACAACGGGGGCGAACCATACCCACGGGCCATGGGTACCATGATGATACAAAAGGGGTGCCCCTCCAACAGGGTGCAGAAGGCCATCACTCGCCAAGTCAACCTGGCCACGCACTCGCCACCATCCACCACTGAGTACCTCAATGGCAGTGAGTCGTCCATCACCTTCGACAAACGCGACCACCCGCCTCAGATACCTCGCCCAGGTCATTGCCCTATCGTACTCGAGGCGCAAATTGGAGGCTTCGACATAAGTCGCGTCTTCATGGATGGCGGAAGCGGCATCAACTTCATATTCGTGAGTACCTGCGAGCAATGAGGATCCCTCTAACCTGCTTGGAGGCATTGGACACAACGTTCCACGGCATCGTCCCAGGAAAAGGCGTATACCCCCTGGGCAACATCAACCTCGACGTCATCTTTGGCACGCCGAAGAACTTCCGGCACAAGCGCATCGACTTCGAAGTCGTCGACTGGCCCTCACAATACCATTGCATCCTCGGGCGCGTCGCGTTCGCTAGGTTCATGGCGGTGCCCCACTACCCCTACCTGCAGATGAAAATGCCAGGACCCAACGGCGTCATAACGATCAACGGGAACTTTGAGCGATCTGACGCTTGCGACAAGGAATTCAACAGAATCTCCCAGTCCTTCGGCATGCAGGAGGAACTCGCAAGACTGAAAGAGACGACAGACAACAGTCTGCCTCCCTTGAGTAGGCCAAGCTCACCTAATCTCTCCTTCGACTCATCCGTGCACACAAAGAAGGTACATGTCCATCCATCGGATCCCGCCAAGACGGCCCTCATCGCCAATAACTTGAGTCCCGCATAGGAACTCGCGCTCGTCGAATTCCTCCGTGAGCACTGGGAAATTTTTGCCTGGTGTCCTGTAGAAATGCTAGGAGTTCCCAGGGAATTCGCCGAGCACGCAGTCAACGTCAACCCCGACGCAAAGCCAGTCAAGCAAACAATCAGGCGACTGTCTGAGCCACGAGCGCAGGCAGTCGGAATGGAGATCAGCAGACTCCTCGAGGCCAAGTTCATACGCAAGATCAAGGAAAGCACTTGGCTCGCCAATACGGTGCTGGTACCAAAAAAGGACACGGATATCCTACGGATGTGCGTGGACTTCACTTCTTTAAACAAGCACTGCCCAAAGGATCACTCCCTGCTACCACGGATCGAACAGATCATCGACTCCACCGCTGGATGTGATCGCCTCTGCTTCCTCGATGCCTACTCAGGCTATAATCAAATTCGAATGAAGGAGGAAGACCAGGAGAAAACAGCGTTTACAACGCCCTTTGGTGTGTTCTGCTACAACACAATGCCCTTCGGGCTAAAAAACGCGGGAGCCACCTACCAACGGTGCATGCAGGCTTGCCTCAAGGAGCAACTGGGTCGCAACATCCAAGTCTATGTCGACGACATAGTAATCAAGACCAAGGAGGAAGCCTCTCTAATAGACGATTTGCGCGAAACCTTCGCCAACCTCGATCGCTACTGGATTAAGCTAAATCCGGAAAAATGCGCCTTCGGCGTACCATCTAGGCAGCTACTCGGGTATCTCATCTCCGCAAGAGGGATCGAGGCAAACCCGAAAAAGATAAAAGCCATACTGGCCATGGAGAAGCCAAAGAACATAAGAGGCGTCCAACAACTAGCCGGACGAATCGCGGCACTCAGTCAATTTATCAGTCGGATGGGTGAAAAGGCGCTGCCCTTCTACCAGCTCCTCCGCAAAGCTGAAAAATTCGAGTGGACCAATGAAGCACAAGAGGCATTCGAAGATCTCAAGCGCCTGCTATCCACTTCACCAGTGCTGGTGACTCCACGAGAAAGGGAACCACTATTGCTGTACATCTCCGCCACCAACCAGGTGGTCAGCACAGTGCTCGTCGGTGAGCGGGCTGAGGAAAACAAGGTCCATGGTGTACAACGCCCGGTATACTACCTCAGCGAGGTCCTCACGCCAACAAAACAGCGGTACCCGCACTACCAGAAGCTGGCGTACGGCGTCTTCATGACCGCCCGGCGACTGCACCACTACTTCCAGGAACACCCAATCGTGGTAGTCAGTGACGCCCCGTTGGTACATATCCTCAATAACCCCGATGCCACGGGGCGAGTCGCGCTTTGGGGAATAGAACTGTCTCCACGAGACATCACATACGAAAAGAGCGACGCAATCAAGTCGCAAGTTCTCCCTGACTTCCTCGTGCACTGGATGCAAAACCAACTCCCAAATAAGCCAGATATGTCCTACCTCTAGACAATGCACTTCGATGGGTCCAAGCAGAAAGACGGAGCAGGCGCAGGTGTCATACTGACGTCACCTCAAGGGGACAAGCTAAAATATATCTTGCGAATGCAGTTCACAGCCTCAAACAACGGGGCTGAATATGAGGCCCTGTTGCACGGGATGAGGATGGCAAAAGCCTGCAGCGCTAAGAGGCTCATCATATATGGTGACTCCAAGTTGGTCGTCAACCAAACAATGCATGAGTGCGACGCACTGAACGACAACATGATCGCGTACCGCGACTTCTACGATACACTCGAAGGAGACTTTGATGGTTGCGAGCTACGACATGTAGGTCGCGAAAGCCACGAGGAGGCGGACGCACTCGCCAACATAGGCTCTACCTGCGCCCCCATACCACCTGGGGTATTTCTCGAGCGCATCTGCGAACGCTCCATCAAGCCAAAGGCCGCAGAGAAGAAAACAAGCGTAGCAACGGACTCGGGGGCTACACCAACCAATGAGCCCATGGCACTCGATAACTTGGAGCTGGACACCGGACTCGAAGGACCTATGAGCATCATGCTGATTGAGCAATCTTGGACGCAGCCGTACATCACGTACCTCCTCAGCAAGAGGCTATCGGATGATCCATTCGCGCGGCGCTCCAAGGCATTCGCCGTTATCAACGGCAAACTGTATAAACGCAGCATCACAGGAGTGCTACAACGATGCGTCTCCATGGCCGATGGAAGAGCAGTTCTCCTCGACATCCAAGAAGGGACCTGCGGGCACCACGCTGGCGGTCGTGCCCTCGTGGCCAAAGCTCTACGAGCTGGATTCTACTGGCCTACGGTCATGCACGACGCCAAGGATATCATCCAAAAATGCAACGCTTGCCAGCGATTCGCGGACAAGCCGCACGCACCAGGCGCAGAGCTACGGCCAATCCCATTGGCCTGGCCCTTCGTGCAATGGGGGCTTGACATGGTCGGCAAGCTTCCAAGATCCTCGCGAGGAGGCTATGTCTACCTCTTGGTCGCAGTCGACAAATTCACCAAGTGGATTGAGGCCATGCCAGTAACCAACCAATCCACCCACAGCACAGTCAAATTCTTTGAGTCCATCGTCTACCGCTTCGGGGTGCCACATAGCATCATCACCGACAACGGGGCGAACTTCGCATCTAAGGAGTTCCAAGAATTCTGCGAGAACCTAGGGATCAACATCAGCTACGCCTCAGTAGCGCATCCACAGACCAACGGTCGGGTGGAAAAGGCAAATGGGCTCGTCTACAGCGGCATCAAGAAGCGACTCCTCCGACCACTCGAACAAGCCGCGGGCAGCTGGCCGGATGAAATGCAATCCGTACTCTAGAGCCTACGTACAACTCCAAACAGCGCCATGGGCTACATGCCATTCTTTATGGTGCACAGAGCAGAGGTAGTGCTACCCACCAAAGTAAGGTACAAAGCGCCACGCGTGGTCGCCTACAGCGAACAGGAATCATCCCTTGCACTCGAAGACTCCGTCGGCCTCCTTGACAAAGCAAGAGAAATCGCCGCAGAAAGATCCACGATCTACCAGCAGAACATGCACAACTACCACAGTAGGAGGCTTCGCCCCAGATCGTTCATCGAAGGTGACCTGGTCTTGTGACTAAAGCAGCAGGGGCATCTCAAGCTCGAGTCCCCCTGGGAAGGACCGTACGTGATTACAGAAGTAATCCCAGGTAGCGCCTATCGCCTTAAAGATTTAGAGACAGGAGTCGCATACACCAACCCCTAGAACGTCGCACAGCTGCGACGCTTCTACCCTTAGTCCTTTTTACTTTTTACATCACAAATAAGGCTACTCAGCCAAGGCTACTTAGCCACACATTGTACCTCGCACTGTTCTTTGAATAAATAAAACCTAAGTGCCCCAAAACTTTGTATTCTCCTTTACTTTTTCAATTTATATACTCGGGGGCTGCGCCACCCTATACACATCTGTTCTTCGAACCAAAAAGCGATATCCTGAGTAGCTGGCACATCAATCCAACCCCTTAACACAAACCCAACCCAGCTGCAACGCACCTGGCAGGTTGACAAAGGGACCAAGAAAAAGATGGACATGCTAACGAAAAGGACTTGCATAGTGCAACGCACCTTACGCTTACAAAGCTATTTGTACATGTTTAAACAATAAATTACATACAAATATATATGAACTTTACAACACAAATACACTTATGTGCAGGATACAAATTTGGCTACTATTGAAACAAAAGAACATTGGTTTGTTCCTCGAAGAAGTCGACGATCTCCTCTGCTGGACGGTCCACCGCCTGATAATGCGGTACCATATTCCAAGCAGATCCTGCTGGCGGTCTAGAGGCAATGGCGGCGACATCCACGTCATGCCTGTGCAATCGCACCATTGAGAGGGCAGCCTTGGCACCAGCCACCAACTGCTGCCTTACGCACTCGCGAATCGCAGACATATCTTGAAATTTGGCCAGGAGAGCCAGCAGGCTTGATGGAGTGTTATCTAACGGGAACATCGCCCGATAAATGTTCTTCAAGGACGACTGCGACTTCTTCAGGAAGAGCAGCACTCGCGAGGCGCGATCCTGCATGGTCGCCAATGCAGTCGCACGATCATGATCTACCCAGAAGTATCCACTCTCTTGAAGTTGCTCCTGGGTGAGATCATGAAGGCGAATGGCAATCCTATCCTTCTCCTCCTGCGGATGGCATGCGCTAACAACTACATGAAGCAGCATCAACAGCATGAGTACAACGTACCGCTGCAACTATCTACAAAGGAAAAGATGAGAATGAGCAAACTAACACTTAAACTGGTCGCCCAGCTGCGTCACCTCGCCAAGCAGATATTGCTCATGGGCGGCGGCCTTTTCCGCCTTCGACTTCCACACGTCTGCGTTACCGCGGATCAGAGGCAACTCACGCTCCAGCTGCTTCACGCGGTCACGAAGTCGCGACAGCAAGGATAGCTCCTCTACCCTGGAGCACGGTGGTGCCACTGTCTCACCAAGAGATGGCGAGTCCTGGGTTCCCCCCACAGGATCACTTGACGTACCCTACCACAAGTCAAGACAGAGGCAAATAAGGCGACCAAATTAACACAAAGGCAAGGGGAACAGATGCATTCAAGATAAGCATAAGTGTGCACAAACACACTCGCCAGCAGGCATGTCCTTAGACCAAATGGGAAACTCATCAACTATTACAACAAGCTAACTACGGAGCAGCTGGCTTCTTCGACTTCGACGGCTTCGGGGGCTTCATCAAGTCCATGGAAGTATCAGATGCCACTAACTTTCCGCCGGCCCCTGAGGCCGAAGCTTTCGCCGCCTTCGAGCTCCTCCGAATACTTGGCAATGGTATTTATCAAGGAATGGCCATATTTGGCAAAGGCAGTCGCGAAAGGAGCAAAGACTACCTGTTGACCGTCTGTGCCAACAGGCATCGCCTTTGACACCGCAGAGGGATCTACCTCGACTCTGTGGGCTTGCACCATGGCGAGTGACATGGTCGCGCCAGCTGCGCGGAGGGAGTTCTTGTAGGTGGCAGGCACACCCCCGGCGAGTGACTCCGCCAGCTCGTCCATATTATCGACTAGCTCCGCCTTCGACATCAACTCCTCCCGGAGGTGACTGAGGGTGACCTTGGCCTTAGACAATGTATCTTGGATGGCGGCGCTTCGGTCCTCGACTGTAGACACCACGCCTGCCAAAGCATCATCGCGATGAAGGGCCTGCGGGTCAAAGCTCAAGTCACCAGCATCTGCATAGAAAACACACACATGGATCAAACCTCCAGCGCCACCGACAAAACTCTAGATACAGAGAAGGACAACAACAAAATATCTACCAGCAAAGGTACCTGAGAGGGCCTTGGCGACTAAGAATAGTTGCTCCTCGAACAACTTTTCCCTGGCCGCAAAGGAGGCACGTAGATCTTCTTCGCGCTTCTGTGCATCATCACGAGCCGCGATTGCCTCGTCGCGCCCCTTCAAAGCTGCAGCTAATGTCTTTTCCAAGGTGGCGACGTTGCACAGCAACGCGTTATGCTCAGCTACATGGCAATCAAAGGTTGACTATCAGTCGACTATACCAAAAAAGGAGAAGATGAAAAATAATAAGTGTAGAACACTCACTTTCGACAATGCGGTGACGCGTCTCCAGCATTGCATGCTGGCGACCCATCGCCATCACCTGCTCCACCACTTGCGCGGCTTCCTTTACAAGGAGATGTCGCACAAAACAAGGAATCAGAGAGGGCAACAGAGAACGTCGACTGCCACACTAAAAAGAAGGAAATGTATACTTACATGGTCCTCTAGTGACTCCGAAGAAGTTTTTTGAACCATCATCCAAGCAACCATTCGATGCTCCCCTACGTGAGGAGAGCTCGAAGAATTGTGCCCGGAGTGGGCCGCCGCCAGAGGGGAAGGAGCGCGCTCGACCTCTACCTTGGCCCTTGAGGTCGTGACACCCGATTCCTTCAAAAACTCGACGTCGCCAGAAGATGACGACGCCTCTTGACTACAAGACCAAATCCACATTGAGAAAGGGCAAACTCCAGGGCAAAGCCAACAAGAAGAAAACAGAAATGAATGAATGAACTCGCAAACTTACCAGTTAAACTTGTCAAGATCAAACGTGGCCTCCGCCGATTCCGACGAAGACTCCTTGGGCAATCACATCTTCTTGCGAGAAGACGGTGCCACAACCCTCACGGGAACGGCTGGAATTGGCGACTTCGCGCCAACGGCCGCGCCTTCTGGAGTCGAAGGAGTCGACACGTCGGAATCCTTGCTGCACGAACGCTTGCGAGTATCCGGACTCTCGGACTCGGGGGCTTCTCTTCCACATCAGAAGGGACAGTCGATTCAGACTCGTCCTCTTCCAAAGCCTGCATACAAACAGCAAAGATCAGCAAAAGGCATAAGTAAGCAACAAAAAAGCAATCGTGCAAATAAGCTACTGCGTAGCACAACTATACCTCAGGAGGGGGATTCGAAGCATCAAAAGGAGGAACGACTGGTTCACTTGGAAGCACATCCTTGACAGTGTACTTCGTGACCAATCGAACCCTCTTATCCACCTCACTCGCGGACATGCCATCGGCAGACACGTGAGTGGTATCATCAGCGCCACCCCATTGAAACATGGGATGGACTCTGGCTTGGAGAGGCTGGATGCGACGGCGCAGCCAAGTTCTGATAAGGGCGTAGCCTCCCTCTTCTGCGCCTATGCGACTCTCGAGGTCGCATACGCGGTGATATAGCACGTCTATCTCCGCAAGTTCGCCAGGCATCACTACGTTCTTCCAAGAACGCATCTTCTTGTAGGGAGTCGCGGGATCAAAGGGCGCGAGTCCAAAGTGCTCATCTTCGGCCTTCTGATCGCGGACATAGAACCATTTGTCCCTCCATCCCTAGACGGACTTGGTGAGCTTGGTATCGAAGTAGGTGGCGGATGGGTCGATGTGGATTCCGCAACCACCTACGTCATAAACTAAAGAGCCAGATGCGGACTGACGCTTCAATTTAAACAAGCGCTTGAAAAGACCAAAGTGTGGCTCGATTCCAAGCCAGCACTCGCAAAGGGTGATGAAGCAGGTGATGTGGAGAATCGAATTTGGGGATAGCTGATGGAGCTGGAGCCCATAGAAACAAAGAAGACCCCTCAGAAAGGGGTGGAGAGGCAAGGAGAGACCACGAATAACGAATGCGAGAAACATCACTCGAAAACCAGCGGGAGGAGCAGGAATAGTCTCATCGCCGGGGACGCGCGCATCGGCGACTGCTGCAGAGATAGCTCCGTCTTGGCGAAGAAGACGGAGATCCAACGCCTTGATGACGGAGGGGCGCCATGCACCATTGGTCACGCGGGTGCCCGCGACCTTCTTCTTCCCGCCGCCGGCGGCGCTGGTGCCCGCAGCAGCGGAGCCACCCTTCTTCTTCCCCACGGCGACGATGGCCGTGGAATCAGCGGTAGCACCTCCTTTCTTTTTCCCCATTGCGTGGCGGTGATGAGAGCGCAGAAAGTAGCTTGGAAACGAGTGGAGATGGTCCAGCGCTGTGGAGGAGACGAGCGCAGGGAAAAGTAGAAGAACAGCAGCAATGGCGATGGCAGTGAGGAAGAAAGAGCGCAGTCCCATCAAATCAAAGTCAGGAGGTGGGACCCACCACTCGTCACGTCCCATCAAACTCGCTCACGCGGCAACTGAGGTCATACAAGCGTCAGCACTGACGTCATCAAAGCTACGCAGCGGAAAACTTCGACTACTTTAGTCCTTGCTGGAGTCTTCGACTCCACCAAGCACTCGGGGGCTACTCCCATAGGGAGCGCTGATCACGCACCCTACGATTTCTCTTTTCTTATTGCAGGAGTGTGTGCAATCACAATCAAACCCAACCACTCGAAACACGGTTCGATTACGGACATGGGTTACTCCCATAGGGAGCGCCGGAAACAATTTCGACTGAAACAATCAAGCAAAAGACGATAGCAGTCGCAAAAGTGTTTTAGTCCCTGCCTAAGGCTTCGACTGAAACAAACAAGCAAAAGGCGACAGCAGTCGCAAAAGTTCTTTAGTCCCTGCCTGAGTCTTTGACTCAACCAGGCACTCGGGGGCTACTCCCATAGGGAGCGCTAGTCGCGCACCCTATGATTATTTATGTAAAAACTGTGTGTTGATAACATCCGCACTTGCATCTCATGGCGACACCGCCTCATAATTTTTCCTACAAAGAGACTACGTCTCCTGGGTCGCCCGAATCGTCTCCGCGATGATAAAATTTGGATGCCGCGCTTACAGCGTGAAGGTAAGACCTGAATAAGGCCTGGCAACGCATTTAACTACGCACTACCAGAAATATATTCGTGCCTACAACCACGATGAACATGCCTTGACGGACACGTCGAGTGCTTACACCCATATAACTGGAATTCGACTCCTGTAAGACCTCCGCGGCCTGAGTCGAATTACGCCAGCACTTTTCCGGATTCGAGTCCGGGGACTCGAATTCGAGTAGATTGCGTTGTTTCACCCTAAGGTGGTTAACTGATACCGATACTTCGGTTATATCAGGCACGTATATCAACAATCCCTATGACATAAATAAAAGCAGTCGAAAAGGTACTCGTTCAGGCACTCGAAGACTTCAAAAAAGACCCAGTCGAATCTGCGATTCCACTAGACACTCGGGGGCTACTGACATGGGTATACCCTATAGGTACTCGAGCTTGGTATATACGGTCCAAATACGTACAGGCCCACGGTGTCGCTAAGGCCCAGATGAAAGGACTCGAGTAACCTGCAGACTCTCGGTTGCTTGAAGGACAAGAAGAAGCTAAAGATAGAAAGTTTGAAGGGGAAAACCCTAACTTGTAACCGACTCGACCTGCTACCCGAAACCTAGCCTATCTATATAAAGGCTAGGAGGGGGCGGCGAGGAGAACACACGCAGCCCTAGTTTCCACAACCCGTGCCAGATTGCATCTGCGCACCATTGTAACTTTCGACTCCTTCGATAATTTCACGAGCAGACAAGCAGGAGTAGGGACCTCTACGAGGCCTGAACCTGGGTAAATCCTTTGTCCCATGTGTGCTTGTTTGCTAGCCGATAGATGTCTCCAGCGCTCCCTCCTTCTCCAAAACCCAAGTCCATAACAATGGGCATTGATGAGTTAAACCCGCGTCAATTACTCTTCATAGTTGATGCTATTGAGTGAACCATTGAATTATTGTTTATGTTCAGATTGTTATACATCATTGTTCCATCTCTGATCATGATCCATATGATGTCTTGTGAGTAGTTTGTTTTGTTCTTGAGGACATGGGAGAAGTCTTGTTGTTAGTAGTGGAGTTGCGTTGAGAAAGATTCAATAGATTGTTATTTAAGTTGTGGTGTACTTCTTCTAGTGGTGTCATGTGAACGTCGACTACATGGCACTTCACCTATATGGGCCTAGGGGAATGCATTGTGTATTTGGCTACTAATCGTAGGGGTTGCCGGAGTGACAGAAACTTGAACCCCCGTTAGGAAACCATTGCACAAGGGACGTAAGGGTCTTAGAGTTTAAAGCTGTGGTTAGGTTTTACCTTAATTACTTTCTTGTACTTACGGATGTTTGCAAGGGGTATAATCACACGTATGTATTAGTCTTGTATGGGGCGGTACATTACCACAGGTTCACCCACACAACACTTAGCAAGCTAAAGAAGATTAATCGACTATATGAAGCAAAAGCACTTGACAGTCTTCCCATGTGTCCTCGGGAACGTTTGGTCATCTTAAGTAATACAACTAGCTCGTACTTTGTTTACTTGCTTTATCGAAAACCCCTAAAAATCCATTTGCTATGTATTTGCAGAGAATTCCTGATCCATACCACTAGCCAGCACCTTCTGCTCCTCGTTGGGTTCGACACTCTTACTTATCGAAAATACTGCGATACACCCCCTATACTTGTGGGTCATCAAGACTATTTTCTGGCGCCGTTGCCGGGGAGTGAAGCGCTATTGCAGCGTGGAACTGGTAAAGGAAACTTCTACTGTGAGTATTGTTTACTTCTGCAAGTTGCTTTATTTTCGTTATGGATAATTCGCTGAGTTTCTTATTTGGTAATTCTACTACCACTGCTATGGTAGTAGATAAGCCACCACCTGCTGAGAAAGATGTTTTCAAAATACCTACAAGAATTATTGATCATGTTATGGATAACTACTATGTTGGGGATGGAACTGTCCATCCCGGTGATCATTTAGTCTTTATACACGAATTATGCGGATTGTTCAAGTGTGCTGGTATTACTATAGATCAAGTTAAGAAGAAGTTATTCTCATTATCACTGAAAGGAAGAGCTGAAGAATGGTATAAGCTGCTGAAGAATGGTCAAGCTCTAGAATGGGAGGAAATAGTGCCTCTCTTTTATTCAAAGTTTTATCCTCCTGGTGAGATTCATAAAGATCGGAATCAAATATACAACTTTTGGCCTCTTGATGGAGAGAGTACAGCTCAAGCTTGGGGGAGATTGAAGTTACTAATGCTCAAATGTCCCATTCATGAGCTCCCCAACAATATTATTTATCAACAACTTTTATGCAAGGCTCCCTCTACATGATAAAGATTTATTGGATGCTTCTTATGCTGGATCATTCACTCGCATGGAAGAAGAAGTTAAATGGGACCTTCTAGACTGTATTCAAGATAATGCTGAAGCTTGGGAAAATGACAAAGGTAGAAAGTCAGGTATAAATTATGATTATGAATGCATTGAATCTTTTATGGGAACTGATGACTTTCAAAATATTAAAAATGCTTATGGTCTAGACTCTCAAGCTATTGCTTCTTATTTTAAGGCCTTTGCTTCTTATATTGAAGTGCCTAAAAAGAAGTGGAATAAGTATCATGAACCTTATAAAGATATTGCTAAGAGTGTTCCTGCAAGAAATACTGAAGTTTATACTGCTAGTCATGTTTTACCTAAACCTTATATTGAGAAAATGCCTTTCCCAGTTAAGGTAAAGGAACATTCTATGATGGCTAGTATGGTAGATGAAAGTATGAATAAAGCTGTTGAACCTAATAAACAAATGGTTGATGAACCTATTGTAGCAAATGTGAAAGACTTTGTTGCTAAATATGAAAAGGAGGGACACACTATCCTTTGTAAGGATACCTCTAATATTGTTTCACATAGTAGTGTTATGAGAGCTAGTATTCCTGTGTTTTCTGTTAGAATAAGTGATCATTGCTATGATGGTACTTGTGATAGATATATTGTTAAGTTTATGCATGATACTGAAAGTTACTATGAAAGAGGTAAAAGTGTTCTTATGCATCTCAATAATATCAAGTTTCCTCGTTTTATGCTGAAAGTTTTTATGTTGCACTTCTTTTGCCTTCTTATGCAAGTTGCCTTTGGTTTCAATAACTTGTTTTTTTACAAAATCCCTTGCATAGGAAGTGGGTTAGACTTAAATGTGTGTGTGTTTTTGCTTCTTAATGCTCTCTTTCACTTCAATTCATATCCCTATGAGAGCTTCTTCAAAATTATCATGCCCATCTTAATCGCTATAAAGAAAGAGCTTTATGGGAGACAACCCAATTTGCTTTTGCTTTCAGTTTGTTTTTGTTTCTTTGAGTCTTGGAAGTTATTACTTCAGTAATAACCTCTCCTTGTCCGTTTTGTTTGGTTTTTGTGTCAATATCAACCTCTAATGAGAGAGAAGTAAGATTTGGGGAAGTTGCTGTCCCGAAACAGATTTTTGTGCTTCACCGTAAACATTCGTGACAGATCTCTGTCTATCGGATTGAGCTGTAATTTTTTGTGCTTCTGCCCCAGGTTGTTATTTAACTTTCGTTAGTTTTGCACTTTTTGATTTGAGCAGCAAAAGATTTTCAAAAAAATTTATCTTTACCTCCTGGTCTGTTTTGACAGATTTTGCCACTCTTGCATTTACTTCTTTATTCGATTTCCTTTTTGAATTCTTTTTGGGTTTTCGGAAGGAGTTGCTACAGTAGATTTTGTTTTGATGGTTTTTAGTTGAAGTTGGACTCAAAAGGTTTTATCACTTCACTTATACTAATGTTGCTAAAGAGAACTGTGTGAAGTTTTGTGTGAAAGAAATTTCCAGGAAGTGGAGATAATGGTGTAATAAGGAAGAGAAAGGTTTTATGACTCAAGTAATAAGTGTATGAAGATGAAGATATTGATGTTATTCAAGTGATGACTCCGGAAGGATTCACTAAATAACAAATTGAGAGACCTGCAGAGTCCGTGTTCAAATAGGTAACAGTTCTGGTAAGAAAAGTTCCACGAAAATACAATCCAACTATATTTTTGCAGTTTTCAGTCAATAAGGAAAGCTAAGAAGCGAAAAAGGGACGGAAACGGAGCCAGGGTGGCTCACACCACCCCATGGCGCGGGCCCATCCCTGGCCGCGCTACCAGGTGGTGAGGCCACCTAGGACTCCGCCTCTGACTCGTTTTCTCCCAGTACCTTCCTTTTGATATGAAACTTCGTAATATATAACCCCCCTCCCCCTCGGATCTCCCGAGGTTCGTATATCGTGTTTTCGTCGTGTTTTGTTTCGATCTGTTTCTGCCAGGACATACTCTTGGAAGGTTTAGAAGCACAATGGTGTCCGCCAAGGATAAAGGGAAGGAACCTATGGAGGAAGACCTCCAAGACCCCGGGAAGAAGAAGGGGATCAAGGGTGAAGGTGAAGAGGAGCAAGGCCAACACCCGCATACCGGCACTACCGTTGCAAGCATTGGAGTGGTGGCAAACCCAGCCACTGGAGGGAAGACTCCTCATCACCATTCAGATCCCTGGTCACTTCCTCCATGCACCAAGAATCCATTCCACACTCTTATCCATGAGCATCAATACCAGAATATGCCCAAGGAGAAATTACCCTCCAATTGGTATTTGCCTCGTTCTAGCCATGCAGGAAAAGAAGACTTCAAGGAGGAAGAATGGAAGAAGAATCACAAGAGCTGGGATCCACAAGCTGAAATGATTATGGGCCGTATTGAACACAACTCGGAGTTGATTCGTACTCTCACCTTCGAGATTGAAGACTTTGGGGAACTTATCAAAGAGCTCATCGAGAGGATACCACCACCATCGAAGGAGTAATTCGTCATCAGGTTTGGCATCCCCTTGGTTTGTTCCAAGCTTGGGGGAGTGCCGCGGTATCATATCACTATCTTCTATCTTTTTACCTTATTAGTAGAGTCATATCATGAATAGAGGAGTTATTATGTAGTATGGTTTGCATTATGGAAGTGACCCCTCTCTCGTTAGATTTGTATCCCTTGGTGTGAGTTTCCGTTATGGAATATTAATGAGAGGTTCTATCATTCACCCTTTTTGCATAGCTTATGTTAGTTTTCAATTCGTGGTTATATGATTGATCTTGTTGTTAGTATTGGTAGCACTTTGGGATCATTGAGTTAATTAAGTTGGTTTTGGCAAACCTAGCTCAGTCAGTAGCAACACCTTTTTGAGAGTTGAAAAGAAAAAGATAGAAGTACTCTAGAGAAAAATAATTTCATCATCTTTCTTTCTTGATTTTCTCATAAGTCTAGTATTCTCTAGTTAAGATCTTTTGTGCTTCCAAGGAAGATTGCATGTTTGTTTTTATCATTTGTATGTTTGGTTGTTTCCTTCAAATCTTGTACTTGCTACCTAGCCTTGCTAGCCAAAAACCTGTACTGAGAGGGTATTCCTCTTGTGCATCCACCTCCTTTAAACCAAAACCTTTGCCATTTGTGTCCACCATACCTACCTAGTAGCATTATTGATATTCCAAGTAAATTCTTGTTTTGTCTACCTCCCAAATTAAACTTGTTATGTGAAAATTAGTGATTAAAGCTCTCACGAACTTGATGGCACACTTTACTTTCTTGCATTTAATGAACCTGAACCATTGTGAACTCTCCATGAAAGTTATATGCTTACAAATTATAGGCTGGGGATTAGCAGAACCGTGCTGTCACGGTTAACGCTTTCAACACTTGTAAATATATACCCAGTTGATACCTTGCTCTTTTGTTTGCGGATGTCATCGGTGTGAAATAAAAGGGGAGCTTGTAAGTCCATGGAGTTATGTATGTGTGTTAGAGAAACGCCTGGGCCGCTGGTCTAATCCATGCTGACATGGTGGAAACCTGCAGCATAACCATAATGATATCTATGAAGCATTCTTCTTATAAACAAAGAGAGATAGCTATTGAGAAAAAGAAAAGAAAAAAAGACATACTATGAAAAGAGGAAAGAGAGAAAAAAGCACCATTTTCCCATGGTAAATAAGAAGATTGCTGAGATATTCATTGTCTGCTTGCCTTGTCATTTTGATATGGGGATTCTTCCGTCTCATCGGGCAAGGGGTACCCCGTTGGCGGTTCTCAATGATACGCACATACTTACGATGACAAGAACTTACCGGTAACTAAAATTGAGTAGAATGAGGAGCGGTACCTCGTACTCAAGGGACTTGGGATTTTCAGTTTATAGTCTGTCAAGCATATAACTCAGATTGGACCTCACTTTAACCTTAATCACCTAAATATGCCTATGATAGGGGCAATGAGAGCTAAAAGCTAGTAAGTATCATAATTTTTGGGAGCTCTTTATGAGACTTGCAATCCCTGCTTCCCTCTTTGAAGGGCCTTTCTTTTGCTTTGTAGTTGAGTCAGTAAACCTATTCCCTTCTATCTCAGCAAGTATTTTGAGTTGATGTGTTTCATTCATTCATATGATGATTTATTCAATCATGTTTCTTATGTTCCTTGTTTTGCACATTGCTCTTATCTTGAAGTTTACTACTTTGAAAGCTTTCTTTGAAAACCAGCTATTTGTGAACTCCAGCAAATTATCAACTATTCTTCGACCAAGAGCTAAGTTTGCCATTACCAATTATGATTCACTTTATGTATCTTTATTGTGTTTCCTTTACTCATTGCAAGTTAAGTTATATAATAGTGAGTTGTCTTCTATTATGATCTATGTATTTGATGAATGTGATGCTTCTTGTCCGTATTCTTTTATCGACTCTTCACTCCATAAACCTGAGCCCATGTTTATTGAGCTCAGTTTCGCTTGGGGACAAGCGAAGTCTAAGCTTGGGGGGAGTTGATACGTCCATTTTGCATCACTATTCTATGCCTTAATTCACTATCATTCAATTATATATTTCATATTGAGAGGTGATACTTACGTTATTTCATCTGTTTTTGCATGGTTGATGACTTTTGGAGCATGGACCGCTGCAGTCAGGATTCTGATGGAAAAGGTGATGTTTGGAGGAAAAATTCGCGAAGATCAGAAAATCCGGGAAAATATATGGAAAATTCTATTTTTCCAGAAGACTTAGGATGCCAGAAGGAGTGGAGGTGGGCCACAGGGGACCCACACCACCCCATGGTACGGGCAGGCCTAGGCCACGCATGGGAGTGGTGTGGCCGCCCTGGCCCACTCCAGCCTCTCTCCTATGGCGTATATCATCCCCACGAAACCCTAAGACTCAGGGAGCGACCACAGAAAGATTATGCCGCCTCTACGGGGCGGAAAACACCGAGAGAGAAAGATCTCTCCGGCAGACAGATTTCTACCGGGGGAATTCCTTCCCAGAGAGGGGAGATCGTCGCCATCAACACCACCATCAAGCTGGACTTCATTGGGATCATCATCATCACCACCATCATCACCATCAGCACCCTCATCACCATCTCCATATTGCTGTAACAATTGGTTGAATCTTGCATTAGTTCTTAGGGGAAACTTTCCCTGTGTTGATTACTCTTCGTAGTTGATGCTATTGAGTGAACCATTGAATTATTTTTTATGTTCAGATTGTTATACATCATTATTCCATCTCTGATCATGATCCATATGATGTCTTGTGAGTAGTTTGTTTTGTTCTTGAGGACATGAGAGAAGTCTTGTTGTTAGTAGTGGAGTTGCGTTGAGAAAGATTCAATAGATTGTTATTTAAGTTGTGGTGTACTTCTTCTAGTGGTGTCATGTGAACGTCGACTACATGACCCTTCACCTATATGGGCCTAGGGGAATGCATTGTGTATTTGGCTACTAATCATAGGGGTTGCCGGAGTGACAGAAACCTGAACCCCTGTTAGGAAACCATTGCACAAGGGACGTAAGGGTCTTAGAGTTTAAAGCTGTGGTTAGGTTTTACCTTAATTACTTTCTTGTACTTACGGATGTTTGCAAGGGGTATAATCACAAGTATGTATTAGTCTTGGATGGGACGGTACATTAGCATAGGTTCACCCACACAACACTTAGCAAGCTAAAGAAGATTAATCGACTATATGAAGCAAAAGCACTTGACAGTCTTCCCATGTGTCCTCGAGAACGTTTGGTCATCTTAAGTAATACAACCGGCTTGTCCTTTGCTGCATAAAGGATTAGGCCACTTGCTGCATTCATTCTTACTGTCTTTTATTTACTCGTACTTTGTTTACTTGCTTTATCGAAAACCCCTAAAAATCTGTTTGCTAAGTATTTGCAGAGAATTCCTGATCCATACCACTAGCCAGCACCTTCTGCTCCTCGTTGGGTTCGACACTCTTACTTATCAAAAATACTGCGATACACCCCCTATACTTGTGGGTCATCAAGTAGCATGAGGAGCGGCCCTCGTATTCAAGGGACATGAGATTCTCAACTTACAACTTGTCAATGCATATCCTCATATTTGATCACTTTAACCTTAACCACCAAAAGATGCCTATGATAGGGGCAATGAGAGCTGAAAGCTAAATAATATCATAATTTTTGGGAGGTCTTTATGAGACTTGCAATCCCTGCTTTCCTCTGTGAAGGGCCCTTTCTTTCACTTTGTAGTTGAGTCAGTAAACCTACCCCCTTCTATCTCAGCAAGTATTTTGAGTTGTTGTGTTTCATCCATTCGTATGATGATTTATTCAATCATGTTTCTTATGTTCCTTGTTTTGCACATTTCTCTTATCTTTATGTTTACTACTTTGAAAGCTATCATTGAAAACCAGCTATTTGTGAACTCCACCAAATTATCAACCATTCTTCGACCAAGAGCTAAGTTTGCCATTACCAATTATGATTCACATTATGTATCTTTATTGTGTTTCCTTTACCTATTACAAGTTGAGTTATATAATAGTGAGTTGTCTTCTATTATGATCTATGTATTGATGAATGTGATGCTTCTTACCCGTATTCTTTTATCAACTCTTCACTCCATAAACCTGAGGCCATGTTTATTGAGCTCAGTTTCGCTTGGGGACAAGCAAAGTCTAAGCTTGGGGGAGTTGATACGTCCATTTTGCATCACTATTCTATGTCTTAATTCATTATTATTCATTGATATATTTCGTATTGAGAGGTGATACTTATGTTATTTCATCTGTTTTTGCATGGTTGATGACTTTTGGAGCATGGACCGCTGCAGTTAGGATTCTGATGGAAAAGGTGTTGTTTGGAGGCAAAATTCGCGAAGATCAGAAAATCCGGGAAAATATACGGAAAATTCTATTTTTCCAGAAGACTCAAGATGCCAGAAGATGGAGTGGAGGTGGGCCACAGGGGGCACACACCACCCCATGGCACGGGAAGCCCAGGCCGCGCCAGGGAGTGGTGTGGCCGCCCTGGCCCACTCCAGCCTCTCCCCTCTGGCGTTTATCAACCTCCCGAAACCCTAAGACTCGGGGAGAGACCACAGAAAGATTCCGCCGCCTCTGTGGGGCAGAAAACACCGAGAGAGAAAGATCTCTCCGGCAGACAGATTTCTGCCAGGGGAATTCCTTCCCGAAGAGGGGAGATCGTCGCCATCAACACCACCATCAAGCTGGACTTCATCGAGATCATCATCATCATCACCACCATCATCCCCATCTGCACCCTCATCACCATCTCCATATTGCTGTAACAATTGAGTTGAATCTTGCATTAGTTCATAGGGGAAACTTTCCCGGTGTTGATTACTCTTTGTAGTTGATGCTATTGAGTGAACCGTTGAATTATTGTTTATGTTCAGATTGTTATACATCATTATTTCATCTTTGATCATGATCCATATGATGTCTTGTGAGTAGTTCGTTTTGTTCTTGAGGACATGGGAGAAGTCTTGTTGTTAGTAGTGGAGTTGTGTTGAGAAAGATTCAATAGATTGTTATTTAAGTTGTGGTGTACTTCTTCTAGTGGTGTCATGTGAACGTCGACTACATGAGACTTCACCTATATGGGCCTAGGGGAATGCATTGTGTATTTGGCTACTAATCGTAGGGCTTGCCGGAGTGACAGAAACCTGAACCCCCGTTAGGAAACCATTGCACAAGGGAATTAAGGGTCTTAGAGTTTAAAGTTGTGGTTAGGTTTCTACCTTAATTACTTTCTTGTACTTACGGATGTTTGCAAGGGGGTTTAATCACAAGTATGTATTAAGTCTTGGATGGGACGGTACATTAGCACAGGTTCACCCACACAACACTTGGCAAGCTAGAGAAGATTGATCGACTTTATGAAGCGAAAGCACTTGACAGTCTTCCCATGTGTCCTCGAGAACGTTTGGTCATCTATAGAAATACAACCGGCTTGTCCTTTGCTGCATAAAGGATTGGGCCACTTGCTGCATTCATTCTTACTGTCTTTTATTTACTCGTACTTTGTTTACTTGCTTTATCGAAAACCCCTAAAAATCTGTTTGCTAAGTATTTGCAGAGAATTCCTGATCCATACCACTAGCCAGCACCTTCTGCTCCTCGTTGGGTTCGACACTCTTACTTATCGAAAATACTGCGATACACCCCCTATACTTGTGGGTCATCATGGAGCGACCACAGAAAGATTCCGCCGCCTCTGCGGGGCGGAAAACACCGAGAGAGAAAGATCTCTCCGGCAGACAGATTTCTGCTGGGGGAATTCCTTCCCAGAGAGGGGAGATCGTCGCCATCAACACCACCATCAAGCTGGACTTCATCGGGATCATCATCATCACCATCAGCACCCTCATCACCATCTCCATATTGCTGTAACAATTGGGTTGAATCTTGCATAGTTCATAGGGGAAACTTTCCCGGTGTTGATTACTCTTTGTAGTTGATGCTATTGAGTGAACCATTGAATTATTGTTTATGTTCAGATTGTTATACATCATTATTCCATCTCTGATCATGATCCATATGATGTCTTGTGAGTAGTTTGTTTTGTTCTTGAGGACATGGGAGAAGTCTTGTTGTTAGTAGTGGAGTGGCGTTGAGAAAGATTCAATAGATTGTTATGTAAGTTGTGGTGTACTTCTTCTAGTGGTGTCATGTGAACGTTGACTACATGACACTTCACCTATATGGGCCTAGGGGAATGCATTGTGTATTTGGCTACTAATCGTAGGGGTTGCGGGAGTGACAGAAACCTGAACCCCCGTTAGGAAACCATTGCACAAGGGACGTAAGGGTCTTAGAGTTTAAAGCTGTGGTTAGGTTTCTACCTTAATTACTTTCTTGTACTTACGGATGTTTGCAAGGGGGTTTAATCACAAGTATGTATTAAGTCTTGGATGGGACGGTACATTAGCACAGGTTCACCCACACAACACTTAGCAAGCTAGAGAAGATTAATCGACTATATGAAGCGAAAGCACTTGACAGTCTTCCCATGTGTCCTTGAGAACGTTTGGTCATCTATAGAAATACAACCGGCTTGTCCTTTGCTGCATAAAGGATTGGGCCACTTGCTGTATTTATTCCTACTGTCTTTTATTTACTCGTACTTTGTTTACTTGCTTTATCGAAAACCCCTAAAAATCCGTTTGCTAAGTATTTGCAGAGAATTCCTGATCCATACCACTAGCCAGCACCTTCTGCTCCTCGTTGGGTTCGACACTGTTACTTATCGAAAATACTGCGATACACCCCCTATACTTGTGGGTCATCAATCATCAGAGGATACGCTGTCTCCGCGTGCTAGGGATGTTGAGGCTCATTCTGAAGAGCTAGTGAATGCCAGTTCACAAACCGACGTCACCATTGGTGACTCGGGAAAAGATAAGGGTGAACCCGCTAAGGGTAATGATCCCTCGGTTGAAACTTTTGCCGACAATCCCCTAAAGATTCCTGGTGCCGCCAATCTTTGTCTTACCATGAAAAGTGCAGAAGACATTCAGAAGCTTGCATTTGCTTGATTAGAATCTCAGAACATTTCTGTCAAGGAAGAGGCTCAAGAAGCCAAAGACGTCAATCTTGCAGATTTGCTGGGGTAGATTCATGCTCGGGATGAGAGACTAGGGGCTGGTGAAGCTCTGCCTCCACCAGAGCAACCCTTAACCTTGACCAAGATGGTTTCTACTGAGGTCAACACCAACCTTAACAAGCTTTATCGTGAGCATATTGTAAGTTATTTTTCCGACTCTTTTGCTGTCTTTATATCATATCCTCTAGTCTCCAAGCATGAAGTTGGATGTAAATAGAAATCCGAGTTTATGCTTTCATAGGATGCCAAAGAACGGACTAGTGTATCCCTCACTCGTGCTGGAAATTTAACTTAGTTAAAATAACAACCCGAATCTTAGTAGACTTCTGACTCTGGTTACTATTCTATCTTATAGAAAGTTAATGTTTACAATAAGGAATTGTTGAAGAACATATGCAATAAGTGGAGAGAGATCAAAACTCTCCAGCTTAAAAATGCTCAACTTAAATTGGAGAAGGACGAGGCGGAAGGTAAGCGTTTCTGGCTTTGTATCCAAAGATTTGATTGTTGTGCCGAATATTTAGTCGACTTTTGCCATGTCATTCCAGATTTACTGACCCAGTCCTACAAACATGTGGAGGAGGCTGAAAACTTCAATGTCTTGCAGACGAAGAATGCCAGATTAGGAGATGAGCTCCAAAAATTGAAGGCTGACCACAAACATAGAGTCAGTAATATTCGTGAATCCAGCAACATGGCCACTGAGGAGCATGGCCGAGTCATTGCCCGCAAGGACAAAGAAATCTCTGATTTGAAAGCGTAAATGGATAGGCAGGCTGATACAACTGAAGCACTTCGGGAAGAACTCTAGAGTTTAAGGGAGGAAAGGACCAAGCTAGAGGAAACTATCTTTGGTAAGTTTTGCTATCAAAGCCATATATTTGGCGCGTAAATATGGTGTTCGATGAGCACAACCTATTGGACCATGTGTACAATAAAGTACAATGGAGCACGACGAAAAGGCCATGACCAATCACTCGGGAATCATGCGGCAAGCATGTAACAAGTGGCATGGCATTCTCGAAGAAATCGAGCGGCATCCAGTCAGCAGAGCAAGCATGGACAACAAGGAAGTTCGTCGAGCCTATGCCGAGTTCATCCCTTTCCTGACTTTGCCTTGTCTTTCGCAGGTGGTCCATGCACTCATCATGTACCGCGACGATACCAAGACGGAATTCAAGTTCCACCACGTGTTCTACAAGATCGAGAACTGCCAGAAATGGGTAGACACTTGTGTGACACTGTCCAAGAACAAGGACGGTGTGTACAACCCCAAGGCTCCACCCCCAGCTGCCGACGAAGGAAGGCTAGAGCTCGGCCAGAAGAAGGCCAAGATGCTTAAAGCTACAGGACCTCCCAACGAACGTCTCCACGCGTCTATCGAGAAGTGCATCGCGGACTGTAAGGCCCATGCCGAGAAGAGGGAGGAGAAGGCCGCGTAGAGGTGGACGCAGCTGCTGCAGAACCATGACATGCATCTACACCTCCTTAAGGCGAACTTCGCCGCCAAGAAGAGGAACACAGACCTCCAATTCCTCATGGGCGGCGAAGACACCTCGGCGATGAGCCCCCGGGTCAAGTCCTAGTACATGCCGCGCCACAATGCCATCCTGGATGAGGACGTCCCTGCCGACACGCCGAGCTCTACGCCGATGGTCTCGGCAACCACACATTCGCCGAGCTCTGCCTCCACCTCCTCGAATCTGTCGACGTGCCCTGCCGCAGTAGACCCGGCGGAGGAGCCCATCCCCATCGCATCAGACCAGGTGGAAGAGCCCATCCTCATCGACGAATGATCACTGTATTTCATCATGTTTTCTAATAATTTGATCGCCGAACTTCTTTTGGGCGAATTTCCGTTGAACTATTTTGGACGACTTCTGTCGAACAACTTTGGGCAAGATGTCGCCGGCGGCAAACATGTCGTCGCATTCTTGGTTTGGTTAGGAACGCGAGTGGAAAAATGGCCGTTTCTAAATCGAAAGTCACATCCATCCGGCCCTAAATAACACCGGATTTTAGCCTGAAAACGATGAACGAGTCAAGATGCTCTTATAGTTGTCCAAAAAAAATGTTATATAGTGCATGCGACGGGTGACGGGAGACGCTTTGGTAAGTTCGGCAAGATTGGGCAAATGAGAAGTATCGATGAAGACGTATCAAGATTGGATATTGGATTGTTTTCGACTTTTATTTGGCTACAAGTACTAGTGAGAGAAAAAAACTTATCCATATATTTGGGGATTTTATCTGTATCTATTGGTAAGGAGATGTCGTTAAGTAGGGGCACTAGATCTAGCTTTCTTTATCCAAGCAGTTTCGTGGAGCTTCACAGATTACACAGGGCTGCATTGCATACCCTGATCTGTCCAGATCGTAGCCGTCGCTCTCACTCGGGGACCAGTGCACGCCCCCATTCTGCTTCTGCTGCGAGCTCTCCTATTTGACCCTAGCGCCGAATAGCCGGCAACGCGCACGTAGCACACGCGTTTGGGCTGCCAAATAACGCCTTTTCATCTTCTTTGTCTTTACCTTCTTTCTTATCTCTTGTTTTTTATTTATTCGGATTTGCTAGTTCTCAGGCGTCTGAGAACTTCTTAGTTCTCAGTCACCTCTATCACCATTCGATTTACCTCGTGATTCATGCAAAGTGGAAGTTACACATGAGTTGCAACTAGGGTGTAACAAAGAATTTAATGAGTTGCAACTAGGTTGCAACTGAGAATTAGTACAAATCTTATGAGTTGCAACTAGGTTGCAACTGAGAATTAGCACAAATATTAGGATGACATCAGCGACTTAGACATAAGAAGTTCTCAGGCGCCTGAGATCTAGGCACTCCCTTATTTATTTTCCTTGTTTCGTTTTTCTTTCTTTGTTTTTCAAAATTCAACCGATTTATAAAAAATCATCAACAACAGTAGTACAAAGAGACACAAAAGTAATAAAATTACAAATAGGTCACTGCACCACCTAGCGACGACTACAACCACTAGCGCGAGCCGAAGGCGCGCCGCCGTTCTCGCCCCTCCATCGTTGGAGCTGGTCAAGCTTGTCATAGTAGAGCTTGTTATAGTAGACAGACATGAAGTCGTCGTGCTAAGGCCACAAAGAACCAACACACCAGAGCAACAACCATCGCCAAAGATGACAACCGTAGATCGGAAGAGACTGGCCTTGAAATGCACCAACGAACACGAAGACGGACCAGATCCCAGGAGATCTGCCGGACAAATGATTCCACGCGCTCTCCGTCGGCGCTAGATGCACCACCAGAGCGGGGATAGAGCGGGGAGAACCTTATTCTTACTTTAGAAGGTAGTCGTTATCCCGAAGAAGACACAAAAAGTAGGGTAAACAAACAACGAAAAACCTCCCGCCGGCGAGAGGCCATGGTCTCCACACCTCCAAGGCCCTAGGGCCACCAGAGGCAGAATGGACTGGCGACATCGCCGGCGAGGGGACGAAACCCTAGATGGGTTATAGCTTGTTCTCTCCTGGCGGCGGCTTCGTGCCTTTACGTTTTTCTTTCTTACTATGTTTATATCTCTTTTCTTTGATTTAAGTTTTTATTTTTGTTTTTAATATCAATACAAATATTGAACAAACATATAGTAGGACGTCGATACAAAACATTTATAGAGTTTGACAAAATGTTCACGAATATTAAAAGAAATTATATATGGTTCAATAAATGGTTTGAGAGATTTTAAAAAATATTTACGCGAGATAACAAAAGTTCACGCAGTAGGAATATTATTTATGAGGGTCAAAGAAAATTTACCTAATAGACAGTACATATATTAAAAGAAAGCATAAATATGAAAAAAAAAATGATATACTACCTCTGTTTGGGATTATAGGTTCGGAGAGCTTTTTTATATTGTTTAAGATTATAAGGGTTATCTCATTTATTAGTTTCTCCCGTCCAATGCATGTTCTCCTTTCTCTCTCATTTTTCTCATGCATGTAAGACTATTGGTGCATGCAAAGAATAATGAGAGAGTTATGGAGTGTCTTGTTATATTAGCAACTTGGCCCTTAGGACTAATAATCTCGAACTGAGATAGTACGCAAGAAGCAAACGAAAAGTAGAGAGGGTAAGATTGAACGAAATCAAAGGATAGATACGACGACGGGACGCTGAACCATTTCTGCTCGCGACCCCAACCTCTAGCGACGCGAGCTGCCCCCACGGCGGTCGGGCCGCGCCCCTCCCTCCCTTCCCTCTCCAGCACCTCCCTCCCTTTTCTCCCCTGCGGTCGCCAAAGAACGGCACCGTCCTCAGGTCGGGTGGCGTCGGCCTTAGGTCAGGCGACACCAATGGCGGCTATGGATGGGTGGGGCTTTCCGGCCTCAGGAGGTGCAGCTCGGCAGCGCGTGGTCCAGCACGGCTGCAGGGAGCTCGTCAACATCTGGGTGGCTGCAGGTCACGGCGGTGCTGCCAGTCGGCAACAGGGTAGAGAGCTCGCGGGTAGGTGGCAGTAGGGCCTACTTTGGCCCAGATCTAGGCCTCTTTGGGCCCCATCTGGGATGGGCGTGTCGGTGGATCTCTCACGGTGTTGATGCCTACCAGAGGTGGAGTTGGTGAGCCGGTGGTCCTTGGTCATGGCGGCGCATATCCGGTCTACTGCAGCATGGCAACAGGGACTTTACCGGCCTAATATGGGTCTGGCCAAGGCCCTTGGGGCCTGATTTATCCCTGCTGCCGTGTCTAGTCGGCTACCACGACATCGATGGAGGTAGTTCCCTCCCACTTGGAAATGGTCTTGTCACCTCAAACTTTGTTGCGCTCTCCGATTTCGTCCTCTATGCCTCGTGACAGTGACCATAGTGAGACGACAAGGGTGGTGTCAAGACCGTGGTGGCGCATGTTGGTGGACGGCAATTTAGGTGGAGTGCTAGGAAGCGCCCGGGGTAGTAGTGGTTTTTTGGGGGTCGGGAGAAATCTCGTTGCTCGTCTCGCACCGGCGCGGTGACGCTTGCGGGTGTCGCCAACCCTTCCTAAAGGGCGTCGGGTACCCTTTCCCGCTTACCTCGGCGTGCCAGAGGAAACCCTAGGACTTGTGCGGACAGTAACGTCAGTGTCGTCACTTTCCTTCTTGAAGGTGCTGATTGGTATGCGCGGCGGTCCGGAGTACTAGAAGCATGGTGGAACAACTGTGGAGGACGCAGCGGTTGCGGGTCATCCTTGATTTTCGTCGATCTGCCTGTGTTGGTTTTATTTTCTCTTTTCTTTTCTTTTTTGCGAAAGGCTTGATTGCACAGTTTGTCCCATCAGTGCTCTCGTTATTGTACGGTCTTCAAGGAAGTAGAGAGGGTAAACCAGAAACGAAGTGTTTAAAAAGTACTCCCCAGTGACTTGACCACTTCATTGACCTGTGCACCCTAATCTCAACGCACCCTGTCGCAATTACAACGTGAAGTGCGCGTGCCAAGCGAGGTTGCGCGCGCCCCAATCGCAACGCCCGGTGGGAAAGCCAATTCCGCCAATCCCTGCCTGACTGTTCCTATGTCTCCCAGTGGCAACACCTGATGAAAGCAGCCGGTCATTGTCTTGTCCGTGCCAATCGCAACGCCCGACGGAAGACATCGGCCATTGTCTTGTTTCACTTCACGTAGCCGCTATGTGCCTTCCCAGAAGGCAAACAAAAGAGTATAAAAAGTTTGCATGACCGGCCCCTCGAAAGCTCCAGTTCGAAAACAATCAGCTGCAAACCAAAAATAAACGAAATGTGAGCATATAAGAGTAAGCCATGACCTCATTATCAAACAAAAAACATAAACATAATCCACTCACTTGTCCTTCCAGAAGCGGAACTGCCAATAGAATAACCGGCAAGACGATACAAAAAATTTACTACTCCCTCCGATCCAAATTAAGGTTCTCAAATTTAGCTAGATTCGGTTGTATCTAGCATTAAAATATAACTAGATACATCCGAATCTAGAAAAACATGAGAACATTAATTTGGATCGAAGTAGGCGAGGAAGAACCCGGTGGCGTGACAAAGACCGTGTGCAGACGGCGGCGACCCGCGCCGTAGGAGGTGGCGTGGTGGAAGCCGAGGACGTCGATGCGCGGGGATGGCGAAGTAGATTGTGTGCAGCGATGCTACGACTCGAGAGGACGGCATAGCTGCAGGGCGCAAGTCGGTACAACGGCTGGGAGACCACCAGCGACGTACACGCCGAGGAAGGCGCGTTGAAAGCCGGTAGCATGGACCAAAGGCGGTGGAGTTGTGGCCCAAAGGGGCGACGCAACGGCAACCCGTAGTTCGATCGGTGGTAGGCGCATGCTCGGAGACGTGCTTGGCGTAGACAGACGCGGTTCGGTTGATCAGACCTACGGTGTGCCGCATGCGTCATGGTGTGAACAACGCTTTGATCGGAGTCGATGGCGGCGTTGTCGGTGAAGTCCCGAACAATGATGACGAAGACGATCCGAGGGGGGCGGCCACGGCAGCCTTCCAAGGAAGGCGTAGCAACCGCTCGCGGTGCGCGGAAGTCTGCCGTGAGGCCGCAATAGCATGTCGAGGAAGGCGCGGCGGCGGAGGAGGCAGGCGCATGGGCGCGGTGTAGATCGTCAATGCCGATGGTCGGAGTATAGGCGCGACGATGACGACAGCGGTGGGCGGCTCAATCCGATCTAAGATCGGTAAACCAAAAAAGAAAATCGATCAGAAGATCAGAAAAAAAGACTTACAAGGCAGCCGATCATGGATCGGCGGGCGAACCCTGCATACGGGTTGCGCAGCCCCTGGTGGAGATCATGTAGATCGACCTCCCCGGGGGCGGTGCGGAGGAAACGTGTTGCTCAGCTAGCGGGGCACCATAGGAGGGGGAAGCACAAGGTTGGAGGCGGCGGCGACGGCGCTAGGCTTTTGGCGGCGGCGGCTCTAGGGTACGATCGAATTTAGGACTGATACCATGTAAAAGGATAGAGCGAGAGGAATTGGCCGAATATGTTGGATGTATTATTGAGTCTCTTGGACGAGTATATATAGGCGTACAGGAAATATCTTGGAGTGCAAGACAAGTTAGCCTAAAATCCTAACTATTCTAAACTATCATAATAACCGTGTGCTTACAATATTCTAACAGAGAGTACTTTATGAACCCAATTAGAACAGTACAAGAGCATTCAAAGATAGAATAACCGCAACTATACCGGAAGAGAAGCGCTGGGCGTCCCCCGGGGGATCAAACCCCCCGATCCCCCGGGTCCAGAGCGTGACACGTGTCCAGTTAGCCTTCTTAGATCCCGCTTTTGCTTCCATAAAGCACAATGAAGCAAAAAAAAAATCCGTTTGCTTCGTTTGGAGCAAAACCCGGTTCCACATAAATCTCGCTTTTGCTTCAATAAAGCACAAATGAAGCAAAAAAAGTTTTGTTTGCATTGTTTGCAGCAAAAATAGTTTCCCACATAAACCCACTTTTGCTTCCATAGAAGGCGAATGTAGCAGAACTAACAGCAATTGAAGCAAAAAGGGTTCACCCACGAAGCAAAAAAAATGTTCGTCTAGTCGGCCAGAACCCCCTCTCCCCCCTCTCCTCTCCTCTCCTCTTCCACCTCCCGCGCCTGTTCATTGACCAGCGAAGACCGGGCCGAACCCGAGCCTCTCCCGGCGGCTTTGTCGGCCAGAGATGGCGAGGGGGACGCGCCGGAGTAGTTTTTAGGTGTAGATGTAGAGAGTTTGGCTTTATGCCGGTAGTTTGGAGTAGGGCACTGATCTGTTTGGGCCAGATCTGGTGCACCCTGTACTGGTGGTAGCTGGGCGGCGAACTCCGGTGGTCGGAGTCGACGATGAGCTACATCTCCTCAGGAATCTCCGCGAATAAGCCCAATCTGTTGCTCTCCTTTTTGCTCCTGGTCTCCCCGCTCGGGTTTCTTCTCTGGCCGGCCGTGGCGGCGGGGGGGAGAAGAAGACTGAGCGTGGGCGACTGCGATGCAGAAGGACGGCAGGGGGCTTCCTCGCTGGTGTATCGGCGCCGCACCAGGAGGGAGTGGTGGGGCTGCGTTGATGTGCTCCTGTGGTGGGAGCCGTTGGCCTCAGTTCATCCCGCAAGGCCCCGGAGTAATAAGCGTCGTGTGCTACAGATCTGCGGCGTCGACGACCGTCACATCGACCTGGCCGGCCGAGGAGGCGAGGGGGAAGGTGTGCTGGACGGCGATGTTGTCTGTTTCTGCAGCTCTTCGCTGCCTCGACGAGCTTCCTGCTCGGTGGCCACGATGGCCACCGGCATCTGTGGCCATGAAGGGCCGGCTTCACGCCAAGAAGGCGTGTCTCTCACCTCCAGGACGGAGGCCTCTCTAGAACCCTGCGTCGGCGTTCAGCGTCTTCTTCCAGCCAAGTGGTTCGTCCCCGGCGGGACGGAGATGGCCGGCGGCGAGGGTTCTCCGGCAGTGGCGAGGTCAAAGGACCTGATTGCTTTTCTTAGCATTCTTTTTGGGTCTCCTTGCTTATCCGCGGGTCTTTTTTTGCATTTCTGGTTGTGCAAAGGGCCTGCTTGTAACTTTTACCCACCGCGTTGAATATATGGCAGCATCGGGGTCCTTTCAGACCCCTTCCTCGTTCAAAAAAAAACGAACCAAAAAAAAGCCAGTCCCAGCATCTCCGCCCGCCATCATAGCAAAGTTGTACACTCATTGTAGCAATGATGTTTGTCATCAGTAGCAAATGTTTTAGGCTATTGTAGCAAAACTGACCTCGTAAGAGATATTATAGAAAAAATATTGTATTATTGTAGGGACGCTGTTCGTGCAAGGTAGAATTTTTTTTTGCTATTGTAGCGGCCGGCATTTGCAGCAAGCGGTCATCGGTGGCCGACCTTCCGCCCACCGCTCGGAGCAACTCCGGGCATTGTCGCCTGTCGTAGGGAGCAACTCCGAGGACCGTCAGGAGCAACACCGCCTGCCACTGTGAGCAATGCCCAACACCATCGGGAGCAACGCTGCCCGCCGTACGGAGCAAACGCCTCGGTGCCGTCAGTAGCTACTTCGGGCGCCGTCGGCAGCAAACTCGCCTGCCAAACGGAGCAACAACGGGCAGAGGAGGAGAAGCACGGGTACGGGTGCCCCCAACAGAGGATAAGCACGGGGACGAGCTCGCCGGCGAAGCGGCAGCACCAGTGCAGAAGGAGATGCATGGGGATGGGATCTGCCTGCAGCGAGGACAGCGGTGGCGCTAGGGCCTACGGCTGTCAGGGCGGTGCGTGGCGCAAGCAGGCAACGGGGAAGGCGGGGCTACGCCGACGCGCCGGCGCGGGGGCCTGCCTGGCCGCACGAGAGAAAACGGAGGAAGAAGAAACCGAATCAGGAAGAAGAAAAAATCTGCACGGGATAAGGCTTGGTGGTGGGCCCATCCATTGATGTCTCTCACGCGGATGGACGCGTGGCGCGCGTGCAGGGCGGCGGACGCGAGCGAGAAATCCCCGGTTGTTTAGAAGCGTTTTCCATACCGGAATTACGTGGGGATCCTACCTACTCCGGAACCCGGTTCTCCGACCGGCGACCAGCCCAGAAATTTGCATTCGAACATGCATATGAATATAGCATTGATACTTTTTTCTTTGCGGGTATAGCATTGATACTTATGCGTACCAATTTTCAAGAAAAATACGTATGTATGTGGCCTACACAGAAAAGACAAAACCGGAACTTGAATGGTAGTAAAATCTTGTAACTTGTATTATACATCAGCAACATTGTCTTTTTTGCCCAAGTTACATACTTTCAAGTTTAAGTTTGAAACTTGCTACGCACATGCCTGCATCCATCTTCTACGTGCAAAAGTTTATTTCGTATTTTTCTGATATTATTTCGTATTTTTTAATTTTACTGTTCATCCAGGTCCGGAGTACCCACACTAGTAAAAAAAGGCCTGTAGTACCGGTTGAGAACAAGCTCTAGTCCCGGTTATCCAATCGGGACTACGAAATTAGGACTAAAAGCCCTGTTCTTTAGTTCCGGTTAGCTACAATTCAGGAGTAAAAGCCCTCTGTGTGGCTGCGATCGAGCGCTGGCTGAAGGACCGGGGCTAAAGGATTCCACGTGGTTACGGCCGAACGTTGCGGCTGGGGGACATTTAGTCCTAGTTGATAACACTAACTAGGACTAAAGATTTTGCGTTGTGGGTATAGGGTTAGGGGTTTTCTTTTATGTTTTTCATTGCATTTTGTGTTTTGCATTCAATTATTTTTCATTTTGTGTTTTTCGTTCAATTCTTTTTCATTTTAAACAAGTTTTTTATACATATTCTACGCTACTACATACTGTACACGTTAATGCATATATAATATAATTTCACTTATGAGCATATATATACAATTTGGTATATGTATCTATTTAATTATATGGAGATCATTAAATTAAATGGAGGCACTAGCGACAATGGTATTCTCCAGTTTCAGATATGACCTCCGTAAGCAAAAATCCCGTCAAAGGCGGTTCTTTGCTAGGAGCTTCTCCCGCATCTCTTCGGTCTTTAAAGAAGAAGATTAATATAAATATATGAGTTGTGTGTATATATATCAAATCATTGTAAAAAAATTATGAAAGAACTCAACGCAATTGATGGTAATAAAATAAAATTATGAATAGTGTTTACGTACTTGAATTTGTTTTACATCTCTGCGTCGCTCACTAGTCGTCATATAAATGAACTCGTAAACGTAGTATCCACATAAATTATTTTCCTATTTCTGCTTCAAGCACTTTACAAGAATTAAATTCAATCAAATAATAATCAAGCATGATGATGGTACTGAAACTAGAATTAAAGAGATGTACGAACCTAGATAGTATTACTTACTGGGATCCGTCGAAAACTTGGCTGCTTTTCCAATCACTGTGAACATCCTTGATGAACCGTTTCCAACACATGCCCGACAAAGAAAATAAATAAAGGAGTTATTAATTACTTGATATCAGGAAATGAACGAAAGAGGACGATATAGTGCGGTAATGATTAAAATTACCTCCAGAGCATTGTAATCATGCTGGCATATTCCTCGGGGGATTTACCTAATAAGTCCATGATATCAACTCTTCTATCGTCAACTTGAATGATTAGCAGAATTTAGTGGAAATTAGGGATGCTTATATACACGTCATTCATAACTCATCAATTACACTTAACATCGAGTAAGCAAAATAGAATATGTACAAAATAGTAACACTCACTTAAAGTTGTAAGAAAATACTATTTTCGTTCTAGAATTTTGTTCATTTAAAAACATTAGCAAGTTAGCCTTTGATTCATTGACGTGGTCTCGTATCGTAACAAAATTAACGATATATGGATTAATGAACCCAATGTCATAAATTATCCCTCTATTGCATTCGAGGATCTTCATTCTGCATAATAGCGTATAAAAGAATATAGTGAGGATAATTATAGGCAATGAACAAGCTAAGTTAGAGACTTAAATTACAGAAATAAATCATTTACCGATAATAGCAACTGACGATATATTTGTCGAAGGAGTCTTAATTGTAAAACTTAAATAATTCTTCAAGGTCAATACATATCTCATATTCAAGGAAGAAATGATCTTTTTAACTCCCGCGTTGAGCATGGTTCGCTCTTCCTTTATGACTTTCCTGTACCACTCATGCAATCTTCGCATTTGTGTTGGTAGATGTTGGACCTGCTCAAGTCTGACTAGAGGCTGCCCGGGGACAAAATTCCATGCTAAATCAACCTTGGGGATATCTGTGCCGCCTATCAATTGAGCAACACTGAGATCAAGGTTGCTAGCAATGTCGTTGTATAGGTCTTGATCGGCAAACACTTTGAGCGAGGGGATCGATTGTATTTCCTGTTCTCCGAGCTGCGAAACTTTTTTGCCGCTTGCAGTACTTCTCGTATGCTGCATTTATTCTTTATATAACTTCTGAATACAAGAGTCATAGTCTGAGGGCAAATTAGCCAGATGTGACGATGGTTGCTCAAGCATGTCCACAAAGTGCTGAACGATTTTCGTAGGTAGTTTCTCCTTTGGATGGGGTTGTATCGGTGCAAAATGGCTTTTCACTTCGGCAACCACGACCATTTTGGTTTCCTCATCAGTCATTTCATAAGCTAACTTGGCAGGAGCCTTGTCCTTGGCTTTCTTCATTATACCTTTCTTCCGAGTAGTACTAGTCGATGGAGCGGTGGTCTTTCGCTTGCCCTTGGGTCTTAGTGAGCGGAGTTGGCTAACACACCAGAGATCGAGATGGACTTCCGTTGGGTCACTCTCAAGGAGGGGTGGACTTAGAGGTGGATTGCTACTCGAAGGAGTCGGTGACCTTGGCGCCGAGTCTGGAAACACGTTGTTTTCCTTTTTATATAGAATGATAACACGTGTGATTTCTCCCAGTGTCGTCCCCCATTCACCTGCAGGGATGTCAAGCTCTAGTGAGTCATATCTCTTTAGAACTTCATCCACCCGACACGAGCATAGCCAGCTGGAATCTAACCTCCATGGAACCATGCTCCAGGTTCAGAAGGTAAAGCAAAGCCAACCACCACCTTCATGGATATGTTCTTCAGTGAATGATGTAGCTCACAATTTCCCCTCTCCGTGATATCATCCATAGGGTAGCGAGTCATCGGTGCATCATCAGCCCGGAACCTCGTGGAAGCAATGCTGCTTTTCCGCTGAGATGGGACGCTACTATCGAATGAGGATCTTTCTACCACTGAGATGCCCTTTGCTGGCTAATTTTGTCCAGTTGCTCCTGCTGCCGCATTATTATGCGCTCCAATTCCTCGTTCTTTGTTTCTATCTTCTAAAACCGGCCTACCTCCATCTTCGTAAGAGCCCACTCCTTGTTTCTGTGAGATCCGGCCATCTTCTATGGGATTTGGTGGTAGGTTGAAATGTGACAGGAGCTTACCCCAAAGCAAATCTTTGGATCTTTGGTTGACAAAATTAACTCCATCTACCTTTGGCTTATTCCATCCTCGAGTGGTGATCGAGATGTTGTCCTTAACAATAATGCCGCATTGCTTTATAAATAAATGTACGTTCGCTTTGGGAGAAATCAGTTCGCCATCTTTAGCGACTTCGTCGATCGTGAACCGTTAATGATCGGCCAACTTTTTAGTCAGGCCTCATTGCCTTCTAGCATATTGACTCGATCTAGAGGGCTAAAAGAGTAAAGATTCGTTAATATATATATTTAAATCAATTAATGCATCTAGTGATCACCAAAGGCTTAATATACCTCGTTGGACTTTGTTAAGGGTCCAAGATTTTCTTTGCCATCTTTGCTTGTTTTCTATTCGTCTCTTAGTTCTAGCTCCATGCCCTCATCGTAGTCGTTCAGAAATTGTGAGTCATCATCCATAATATTGAAAATTGCCTGTTCGACTTCTTCATCGCCTCTGCCGTGGCCCATAGCTTAACTAATCTAGAAGAAAGATAAAATAATTTAGTACTCCCTCCGACCCAAATTAGTTGACTTAGATTTGTCTAGATTCGAATGTATCTAGACTTATTTTAGTGCTAGATACCTCTGAATTTAGACAAAACAATGTCAACTAATTTGGGTCGGAGGGAGTATCAAGATTGCATATTTCTATTTATATTTATGACCACATATCTTACGAAGACCACATCCCACCGTGGCTTTGACATTGGAAAGAAGGGGAAACAATCAACAGATGGCATCGATGCAATGCTCAAGCAAAAATTATGGCATGACAATTTAAATGGTACTGAAACAAAACCCTAAGGCATGCTTGTCCTTTTTAAACAGGGTCTGAGGGTAGCAAACCCTAATTCAGGAAGAACCCCAGAACACCTAAGAGGGGTGACTTTGTTATTCTACTAAACTTCCTAATTGAAGTTGTATAGCAATGCATGCCTATCGCTTTAAAAGTTAGATCTCATTTTTATGAACATTTTGATATATTATACATATTTTTCTGACTTATAGATTAAAAATTATGGGTTTTCTAGTATTTAATCATTTTCTGCATTTTCTGAAAAATGTTAAAAGGATTACTGCGTCATCATGATGTTAGCACTGGAAGTTATTACTTTTTACACCGTGACTGAGTAAAGCCACACGATCACTAACTGGTGGGGCCGGAAGTAAGGTCAGCAGGCCACGTTGGTGAGGCTTGATCAACGCCATGTTAGGCCTAGGTGGATGCCATGCTGGTGGCATGTCGGTACCACGTCTTCTTGCAGGTGAGCATGGCAGACATCAATGGGGGCGGTGCTAGGAGGGTCACGGGGAAGCGGGTATGTGCACGTTTGAACCGGGCGAGTGAGGCTAACCTAAGAGGAACGACTCCACTAGTTATTGGCTGCCGGAGTGATGGCGGTGACGGCAGCTGGCGGTGGCGCACGACGAGCCAAGACGCGGGGTCAATACAGGAAGCAAGTGGAGAAGGGTGATACGTCCATTTTGCATCACTATTCTATGTATTAATTCACTATTATTCATTGATATATTTCGTATTGAGAGGTGATACTTATGTTATTTCATCTATTTTTGCATGGTTGATGACTTTTGGAGCATGGACCGCTGCAGTCAGGATTCTGATAGAAAAGGTGCTGTTTGGAGGCAAAATTCGTGAAGATAAGAAAATCCGGAAAAATATACGGAAAATCATATTTTTTCAGAAGACTAAGGGTGCCAGAAGATGGAGTAGAGGTGAGCCACAGGGGGCCCACACCACCCCATGGCGCGGGCAGGCCTAGGCTGCGCCTAGAGGTGGTGTGGCCACCCTGGCCCACTCCAGCCTCTCCCCTTTGGCGTATATCATCCTCCCGAAACCCTAAGACTCGGGGAGCGACCACAGAAAGATTTTGTCCCCTCTGCGGGGCGGAAAACACCGAGAGAGAAAGATCTCTTCGGCAGACAGATTTCTACTGGGGGAATTCCTTCCCGGAGAGGGGAGATGGTCGCCATCAACACCACCATCAAGCTGGACTTCATCGGGATCATCATCATCATCATCACCACCATCATCACCATCAGCACCCTCATCACCATCTCCATATTGTTGTAACAATTGCGTTGAATCTTGCATTAGTTCATAGGGGAAACTTTCCCGGTATTGATTACTCTTTGTAATGCTATTGAGTGAACCATTGAATTATTGTTTATGTTTAGATTGTTATACATCATTATTCCATCTCTGATCATGATCCATATGACGTCTTGTGAGTAGTTCGTTTTGTTCTTGAAGACATGGGAGAAGTCTTGTTGTTAGTAGTGGAGTTATGTTGAGAAAGATTCAATAGATTGTTATTTAAGTTGTGGTGTACTTCTTCTAGTGGTGTCATGTGAACGTCGACTACATGACACTTCACCTATATGGGCCTAGGGGAATGCATTGTGTATTTGGCTACTAATCGTAGGGGTTGCCAGAGTGACAGAAACCTGAACCCCCGTTAGGAAACCATTGCACAAGGGACGTAAGGGTCTTAGAGTTTAAAGCTGTGGTTAGGTTTCTATCTTAATTACTTTCTTGTACTTACGAATGTTTGCAAGGGGTATAATCACAAGTATGTATTAGTATTGGATGTGGCGGTACATTAGCACAGGTTCACCCACACAACACTTAGCAAGCTAAAGAAGATTAATCTGCTATATGAAGCGAAAGCACTTGACAGTCTTCCCATGTGTCCTCGAGAACGTTTGATCATCTTAAGTAATACAACCGACTTGTCCTTTGCTGCATAAAGGATTGGGCCACTTGCTACATTTATTCCTACTGTCTTTATTTACTCGTACTTTGTTTACTTGCTTTATCGAAAACCACTAAAAATCCGTTTGCTAAGTATTTGCAGAGAATTCCTGATCCATACCACTAGCCAGCACCTTCTGCTCCTCGTTGGGTTCGACACTCTTACTTATCGAAAATACTGCGATACACCCCCTATACTTGTGGGTCATCAAGACTATTTTCTGGCGCCGTTGCCGGGGAGTGAAGCGCTATTGGAGAGTGGAACTGGTAAAGGAAACTTCTACTGTGAGTATTGTTTACTTCTGCAAGTTGCTTTATTTTCGTTATGGATAATTCGATGAGTTTCTTATTTGGTAATGCTACTACCACTGCTAAGGTAGTAGATAAGCCACCACCTACTGAGAATGATGTTTTCAAAATACCTACAAGAATTATTGATCGTGTTATGGATAATTACTATGTTGGGGATGGAACTGTCCATCCCGGTGATCATTTACTCTTTATACACGAATTATTCGGGTTATTCAAGTGTGCAGGTATTACTACAGATCAAGTTAAGAAGAAGTTATTTTCATTATCACTGAAAGGAAGAGCTGAGGACTGGTATAAGCTGCTAAAGAATGGTCAAGCTCTGTAATGGGAGGAAATTGTGCCTCTCTTTTATTCAAAGTTTTATCCTCCTAGTGAGATTCATAAAGATCAGAATCAAATATACAACTTTTGGCCTCTTAATGGAGAGAGTACAGCTCAAGCTTGGGGGAGATTGAAGTTACTGATGCTCAAATGTCCCATTCATGAGCTCCCCAACAATATTATTATCAACAACTTTTATGCAAGGCTCCCTCTACATGATAAATATTTATTGGATGCTTCTTGTGCTGGATCATTCACTCGCATGGAAGAAGAAGCTAAATGTGATCTTCTGGACCGTATTCAAGACAATGTTGAAGCTTGGGAGAATGACAAAGGTAGAAAGTCAGGTATAAATTATGATTATGAATGCATTGAAACTTTTATGGGAACTGATGACTTTCAAAATATTAAAAATGCTTATGGTCTAGACTCTCAAGCCATTGCTTCTTATTTTAAGGCTTTTGCTTCCTACATTGAAATGCCTAAAAAGAAGTGGAATAAGTATCATGAACCTTATAAAGATATTGCTAAGAGCGTTCCTGCAAGAAATACTGGAGTTTATACTGCTAATCATGTTTTACCTGAACCTTATATTGAGAAAATGCCTTTCCCAGTTAAGATAAAGGAACATTCTATGATAGCTAGTAGGGTTAAGGAAAGTACAAATAAAGCTGTTGAACCTGATAAACAAATGGTTAATGAACCTATAATAGAAAGTGCAAAAGACTTTGTCACTAAGTATGTAGAAGAGGGACACACTATCCTTTGTAAGGATACCTCTAATATTGTTTCACAAAATAGTTTTATGAGAGCTAGTATTCTTGTGTTTTCTGTTAGAATATGTGATCATTGCTATGATGGCCCTTGTGATAGCTATATCGTTAAGTTTATGCATGATACTGAAAGTTACTATGAGAGAGGGAAAAGTGTTCTTATGCATCTCAATAATTTCAACTTTCCCCTTTTTATGCTGAAAGTTTTTATGTTGCACTTCTTTTGCCTTCTTATGCAAGTTGCCTCTGGTTTCAATAACTTGTTTGTTTTCAAAATTCCCTTGCATAGGAAGTGGGTTAGAGTTAAATGTGTGTGTTTTTGCTTATTAATGCTCTCTTTCACTTCAATTCATATCCCTATGAGAGCTTCTTCAAATTATCATGCCCATCTTAATGGCTATAAAGAAAGAGCTTTATGGGAGACAACCCAATTTGTTTTTGCTTTTAGTTTGTTTTTGTTTCTTTGAGTCTTGGAAGTTATTACTTCGGTAATAACCGCTCCTTATCCGTTTTGTTTGGTTTTTGTGTCAAGATCAACCTCTAATAAGAGAGAAGTAATATTTGGGGAAGTTGCTGTCCCGAAACAGATTTTTGTGCTTCACCGTAAAAATTTGTGAGAGATCTCTGTATGTTGGATTGAGCTATAATGTTTTGTGCTTCTGCCCCAGGTTGTTATTTAACTTTCGTTAGTTTTGCACTTTTTGATTTGATCAACAGAAGATTTTCTAAAAAAATGATCTTTACCTGCTGGTCTGTTTTGACAGATTTTGCCAATCTTGCATTTGCTTCTTTATTCGATTTCCTTCTTGAATTCTTTTTGGGTTTTTGGAAGGAGTTGCTTCATTAGTTTATGTTTTGATGGTTTTCAGTTGAAGTTGGACTCAAAATGTTTTATCACTTCACTTATACTAATGTTGCTAATAAGAACTGTGTGAAGTTTTGTGTGAAAGAAATTTCCAGGAAGTGGAGATAATGGTGTAATAAGGAAGAGAAAGGTTTTATGACTCCAATAATAAGAGTATGAAGATGAAGATATTGATGTTATTCAAGTGATGTCTCCGGAAGGATCCACTAAATACCAAATTCACAGACCTGCAGAGTCCGTGTTCAAATAGGTAACGGTTCTGGTAAGAAAAGTTCCACGAAAATACAATCCAATTATATTTTTGCAGTTTTCAGTCAATAAGGAGAGCTACGAAGCGAAAAAGGGACGGAAACGGAGCCAGGGTGGCTCACACCACCCCATGGCGCGGGCCCCTGACCGCGCCACCAGGTGGTGAGGCCACTCCGGACTCCGCCTCCGACTCGTTTTCTCCCAGTACCTTCCTTTTGATATGAAACTTCGTAATATATAACCCCCTAGATCCCTCGAGGTTCGTATATCGTGTTTTCGTCGTGTTTTTGTTTCGATCTGTTTCTGCCAGGAAACACTCTTTGAAGGCTTAGAAGCACAATGGTGTCCGCCAAGGATAAAGGGAAGGAACCTATGGAGGAAGACCTCCAAGACCCCGGGAAGGAGAAGGAGATCAAGAGTGAAGGTGAAGAGGAGCAAGGCCAACACCCGCATACCGGCACTACCATTGCAAGCATTGGAGTGGTGGCAAATCCACCCATTGGAGGGAAGCATCCTCATCACCGTTCAGATCCCTGGTCACTTCCTCCACGCACCAAGAATCCTTTCCATACCCTTATCCATGAGCATCAATACCAGAATATGCCCAAGGGGAAATTACCCTCCAATTGGGATTTGCCTCATTCTAGCCATGCAGGAAAAGACGACTTCAAGGAGGAAGAGTGGGGAAAGAATAGCAAGAGCTGAAATTCTCAACACGACATGATCATGAGCCGCATTGAGCAAAACTCGTAGCTTATTCGTAATCTCACCTTTGAGATTGAGGACTTGGGAAAACTTATCAGAGAGCTCATTGAGAGGATACCACCACCACCGAAGGAGTAATTTGTCATCAGGTTTGGCATCCCCTTGGTTTGTTCCAAGCTTGGGGGAGTGTCGCGGTATCACATCACTATCTTCTATCTTTTTACCTTTTTAGTAGAGTCATATCGTGAATACAGGAGTTATTATATAGTATGGTTTGCATTATGGAAGTGTCCCCTCTCTCGTTAGATATGTATCCCTTGGTGTGAGTTTCTGTTATGGAATATTAATGAGAAGTTATATCATTCACTCTTTTGCATAGCTTATATTAGTTTTCAATTCGTGGTTATATGATTGATCTTGTTGTTAGTATTGGTATCACTCTGGGATCATTGAGTTAATTTAGTTGGTTTTGGCAAACCTGGCTCGGTTAGTAGCAACACCTTTTTGAGAGTTGAAAAGAAAAATATAGAAGTACGCTAGAGAAAAATAATTTCATCATCTTTCTTTGTTGGTTTGTTCATAAGTTTAGTATTCTCTAGTTAAGATCTTTTGTGCTTCCAAGGAAGATTGCATGTTTGTTTTTATCACTTGTATGTTTGTTTGTTTCCTTCAACTCTTATACTTGCTACCCAGCCTTGCTAGCCAAAAACCTGTACTGAGAGGGTATTCTTCTCATGCATCCACCTCCTCTAAACCAAAACCTTTGCCATTTGTGTCCACCATACCTACCTAGTAGCATTATTGCTATTCCAAGTAAATTCTTGTTTTATCTACCTCCCAAATTAAAATTTTTATGTGAAAATTAGTGATTAAAGCTCTCACGAACTTGATGGCACACTTTACTTTCTTGCATTTAATAAACTTGAACCATTGGGTCCTTCTTTGTTGCATATATGCTTGCGCTTTATGAGTTGAAGTTAGCCGAACCATGTATCATGGGGACCGCTTTCAACACTTCATTTGGTACTTTGTACCTAGTTGAGATCATGTTCTTTTGCTTATGGATCCCGTCAGTGTGAAATAAAAGTGAAACTTGTAAGATCATGGAGTTTATATGTGTGTTAGAGAAACCCCTGGGCCGCTAGCCTAAGCCATGCCTAATCATGGTGGAAACTTGCAGCATAACTATAGTGAGCATTCTATGAAGCATCCTTAATAAAAACCTATGCAAATAGCAAATAAAAAGATCACTAAGATGCTCACTTTCTGCTTGCCTTGTCATTTTGATTATGGGATAGCTCATGTGTCATGTGCAAGGGGTACCCCGTTGGCGCTTCTCAATAATACGCATGTATTTAAAATGACAAGAGATTGCTCGTGACTGAAGTTGAGTAGCATGAGGATCGGTACTCATAAGTAAGGGGCATGAGATTTCAACTTATAACTTGTCAAGCATATCCTCTTAGTTGTGTCACTTTAACCTTAATCACCTAAAGATGCCTATGATAGGGCAATGAGAGCTGAAAGCTAGTAAGTATCATAATTTTTGGGAGCTCTTTATGAGACTTGCAATCCCTGCTTTCCTCTGTGAAGGGCCCTTTCTTTCACTTTGTAGTTGAGTTAGTAAACCTATTCTCTTCTATCTCAGCAAGTACTTTGAGTTGTCGTGTTTCATTCATTCATATGATGATTTATTCACTCATGTTTCTTATGTTCCTTGTTTTGCACATTGCTCTTATCTTGATGTTTACTACTTTGAAAGCTATCATTGAAAAACCAGCTATTTGTGAACTCCAGCAAATTATCAACTATTCTTCAACCAAGAGCTAAGTTTGCCTTTACCAATTATGATTCACTTTATGTATCTTTATTGTGTTTCCTTTACTCATTGCAAGTTGAGTTATATGATAGTGAGTTATCTTCTATTATGATCTATGTATTTGATGAATGTGATGCTTTTTGTCCGTATTCTTTTATCGACTATTCACTCCATAAACCCGAGGCCATGTTTATTGAGCTTAGTTTCGCTTGGGGATAAGCGAAGTCTAAGCTTGGGGGGAGTTGATACGTCCATTTTGCATCACTATTCTATGTCTTAATTCACTATTATTCATTGATATATTTCGTATTGAGAGGTGATACTTATGTTATTTCATCTATTTTTGCATGGTTGATGACTTTTGGAGCATGGACCGCTGTAGTCAGGATTCTGATGGAAAAGGTGCTGTTTGGAGGCAAAATTAGCGAAGATGAGAAAATCCGGGAAAATATACGGAAAATCCTATTTTTCCAGAAGACTAAGGATGCTAGAAGATGGAGTGGAGGTGGGCCATAGGGGGCCCACACCACCCCATGGCACGGGCAGGCCTAGGCCGCGCCTGGAGGTGGTGTGGCCACCCTGGCCCACTCCAGCCTCTCCCCTCTGGCGTATATCATCCTCTCGAAACCCCAAGACTCGGGGAGCGACCACAAAAAGATTTCGCCGCCTCTGCGGGGCGGAAAACACCGAGAGAGAAAGATCTCTCTGGCAGATAGATTTCTGCCGGGGGAATTCCTTCCCGGAGAGGGGAGATCGTCGCCGTCAACACCACCATCAAGCTGGACTTCATCGGGATCATCATCATCATCACCACCATCATCACCATCAGCACCCGCATCACCATCTCCATATTGCTGTCACAATTGCGTTGAATCTTGCATTAGTTCATAGGGGAAACTTTCCCGGTGTTGATTACTCTTTGTAGTTGATGCTATTGAGTGAACCATTGAATTATTGTTTATGTTCAGATTGTTATACATCATTATTCCATCTCTGATCATGATCCATATGATGTCTTGTGAGTAGTTTGTTTTGTTCTTGAGGACATGGGAGAAGTCTTGTTGTTTGTAGTGGAGTTGCGTTGAGAAAGATTCAATAGATTGTTATTTAAGTTGTGGTGTACTTCTTCTAGTGGTGTCATGTGAACGTCGACTACATGACCCTTCACCTATATGGGCCTAGGGGAATGCATTGTGTATTTGGCTACTAATCGTAGGGCTTGCCGGAGTGACAGAAACCTGAACCCCCGTTAGGAAACCATTGCACAAGGGAATTAAGGGTCTTAGAGTTTAAAGTTGTGGTTAGGTTTCTACCTTAATTACTTTCTTGTACTTACGGATGTTTGCAAGGGGGTTTAATCACAAGTATGTATTAAGTCTTGGATGGGACGGTACATTAGCACAGGTTCACCCACACAACACTTGGCAAGCTAGAGAAGATTAATCAGGTATATGAAGCGAAAGCACTTGACAGTCTTCCCATGTGTCCTCGAGAACGTTTGGTCATCTTAAGTAATACAACCGGCTTGTCCTTTGCTGCATAAAGGATTGGGCCACTTGCTGCATTTATTCCTACTGTCTTTATTTACTCGTACTTTGTTTACTTGCTTTATCGAAAACCCCTAAAAATCCGTTTGCTAAGTATTTGCAGAGAATTCCTGATCCATACTACTAGCCAGCACCTTCTGCTCCTTGTTGGGTTCGACACTCTTACTTATCGAAAATACTGCGATACACCCACTATACTTGTGGGTCATCAAAGGGGAGGGACTCTGGAGAACGGGGAGCTCAGTGTGAGCACGTCGGTAGCGTTGGTGAGGTCGGGGGAGGCACGACGAAGCAGCATCAATGTTGGCTGGCGTCGGGCACGACGAGCTTGTCGGGGTCGAACTGGGGCATGATGGCTCGATTCCTTTGGTGGAGAGGTAGAGCACGGAGAGGCGGTGACATGATCTTGATCGTCAGAGCACGTAGCGACGATGTGTACTGGCACCTGCAGGCTAGACTTTGGCAATAGGGAGAAGACGACGATTGATTTGGCTAAGTCCTGTAAAGAAAGGGAAGGGGAGAAGCCGTGGGTTATGTAGTCAAACCTTTAGTCCCGAGCGGTACCACAAACCGGAACTAAAGGTCCTTTAGTCTCTGTTGGTAGTTGGAACTGGGACTAAAGATGTCTTTAGTTCCGGTTCGTGGTACTGCTCGGGACTAAAGATATTTTCGTCTGCCCTCAACATTTCGCATGCAATGCCAACCAGGACTAAATGGGCTTTTGGAATATGTTTTTTTTTTAAATCTAGAAAATAAGTAAATCTTATAAAATCAATATCTATCTTTACTAAATGCCTGGTGTCACACTCTCAAAATTTACATGGAAAATGCCACCGCACACCTCTCTATCTCATCTCACACGTTGCATCTAACAAACTTTATCTATTTCAAAAAAAAAAGAATGTAACAAACTCTATCTATATCTTTAAGCAGCACCACCCAAGGTTATAGGAACAAATCGTTGAGAAACTCTGCCGTATAAATTTGACAGCTTAATAAACTCTGTCATGTCTGAAAGGAAAAACTCGCGTAACAAACTCTGATTTCTTTGAGAAAAAAGAGGAAACTGGAGTCGTGATAGTCGGCTGGTTGGTACGTCGTCACGCTTAAATACTCTGCCACCGTAAGTGAATAGTATCGTTTCAGAACAACCCGTCATAGTAAGCATAGAAAACCGCACAATCAGTGCTACGTGTCACGATCCTGTCCTAAAAACGGTTTTTATGTGTCAACTCACGTAATTATAGTAATTTAGTGTAAAGACCACTGCAAATGTGATAGTTTTGTCTCTTTTACTCTCATCCCGCCGCTTCCCCTCACCCCCCGTTCCATACGCCCTCAGCTGCCGTATCGTGGAGATCCGCCAAGACGAACTCCCAACCACCGAACAAAGATCCCCTCTATTCTATGAGCAGAGCCAACCGAGGACTGCAGCCGCCAGCGCGAAGCCGTGAGGAACTACCTTACTCCAAATCGGCGCCAGCGATCGCTTTCTCGCCGAGAACCCTGCTTCATCGCCATTGGTCCTGCACCGCCACCTGCGAGCAAGAGGTCCGTCGTCCTGCACTTCCTCTGGTGCTGCTGCCCCCGCCCATCATAGTCCCTCCGGCATGGAGGAGCCTGTTGTACACGCGTGTGGCAGGTGATTGATTTCGGCTTGCGCCGGTACTGATATGATAAATTGCTTGGTTACTGCTTCCGGCATTCGGTTTTATGTGCTTATTAAACCCACTAAGGAAAGAATGTGTTCCTTGCTGGACACTGAAGCAAGTGGATCCAGCAACAATCCTGAAGGAAAAGCTGCACATCAAGTTTTTTCATGTAACCACATATTACTGGCCATCATTCAGCCATGTCATAGCACATCTCTCTTTTCTCAGATGAAGGATTTGGTGCCTGGAGTTAACGTGCATCTTGGGCAGCACTTCACTAAATCCCGTCCCATTTATTCTCAGGATGTGTTGGCCAGTAATAACCTTTGGTTTGGATTTTTTACTCTTATCATTGTCCATACCTGAAATAAAGTTTTTTATTATTATTTGTTTGTTCTGTAACCTATGATTTTCACATTGAACCTTATAATCTCCATAGAAAAAGCTGGAGGAACATGCAATTGGAAGGTTGTCTGCATACACTTTTATAATTGGAGTGTAGCAAATAGCCTAACGTGCTATTTATTGTTATGCCCAAAATGCATCTGATTCCTTGGCTGGTCGTGTAGCTATTTATAATGTGTCTGATTATTTTTTAGTTAAGCCACATGAGCGCATACTGAATTACATGTTTGGGTTGGTTGCCTCATCTAGATGTCCCTCACTGCTGCACATGGCCACATGCCATAATGCTCACACGTATGTGCGGTAATTTAGTAAGGAATGACACAGTTAACATTTGGGTTGCCGGGAGAGTTGTTTTTTTTAGAACATGGTATACTCGACTAAGTTCTGGTAACTGACTATTAATAGGCCATTTTATGGTTACTGAAGATCCAAGTATTCATCTGCTTTGAGATTCTTGAATAATGGAAACCAGAATCGAAGTCTACTAAATAGCTAATCAGTTCATACTTGATGTTGATGATCCAAGTGTATATTTTCTCCCAGTTCTAGGTATCCGAGGTGATAAAGAAGTGCCAGTTACTTACGCTGCTTCTTTGATCTGACAAAGAAAGCTCTGCTTATAAAAACATACTCTGCTTATTCTGGTATAAGCAATCTATTAAGGCTTATGTTTCATGTCATACTAGAAGGATCTTGCGCGCTTTGCTGCGCCGTTTTATATTGTTTGCGTATGTTTTTTGTGTTGTGTGTGTATTTGGCTTTATCCGAGAGGTGCTTATTGTTGAACGCCCTTCAAATGCCACAAAAAAGAAATTATGACGCCAATCATCTACAATGATATTCAGAATCTAATACATAAAGAGGTGTCGGTCAAGAACATACTTACATAATATTACTGATGTACCGACAGAGGGTATTGGCAATAACGAAAGAGTAAACTACAATATGGTTCATGTGTACCAGACACACATGTAGTAGAACTTTATGGAATAATCATAGATTTTTCTTAGCATTCATATTTTTCATTGTGATAGACAATACTCTAGGTAAATCCTCATTGAGATAGACAATACTCGTGGTAAATCTGTTATCAATCGTTCTTCGCTGCCTTGCCTGATGTTTTATTTCGTCTCCAATATAACTGAACTATATCAGAAAACAAGAATTGATAGATTTTTCAAATGGAACCAATGCCTCAATCTTGCAAGAAACTAAAGTCAAGAAACATACAACGCACCTGTAAAACAAGACTCTAGATTTTCTAAAAGATCTGTACCCACATTGGAACCACATAGTCCCAATCGCAACATAATGCATACCATCATTAAGGCATTGCTACAATGAAACATTTTTTATTTAAGGAGATTTTTTCATGATAAAGTTTTTGTAAGTGGATAAGAGTATCACTTCTCAATAGTAAAAAAACATATGGTAACGGAACTACATGATTTGTTTTCATAATCAATGCATGCTGGTCAAGAAAGTTTTTGATTCCTTCCTCTTTTGTCCCTTCAACCCATCCTAGGTGTTGCAGATTGTCTGATAGCAGGCCTTACTTGCCATTTTGTAAACACTGAATATTACATGGCCAGGCATACAATATTACTGATGTACATACAGAAATCTGCTCCACAAAATGGTCATTGCAAGAAATAGAGCTAACATCATGAGACCATACCTTATGTGGATGGATGGTTTGGCATTTTGGCACGTTGAGCACATGTAACATGCTTCGGCGTGGGAAGGTGTGCATTTGGCTCCGGAATGGCATATGCATTGTCCGAATACTTCCTAGTTCCCACAGTTAATCAGTATTGGTGTACCTCATTTTTTACCTTAAATACATTTCAGTGACTGACACATTCAGGATCATATCTTTGAAATAATACTAACACCATTAGTCACAAGCAATGTAATAACATGTCACCCAAACAAGAAAAACATATAACCTTTACTAACTCAGTGCACAAGTTAATCAATTTTTTAGAGAAATGGAACTATAAATTCTAAGCAACACACATCTGTTCATCATGAAATATTTACCTATAAAATATGCACCTATAAAAGGAAGATGAATTGATGCATTGAGAGGGGACACATAGCATTCAGTCAAACCTTCTGCGGACACCTTCGTCTGCCTTACACCATTCTAATTGGTCCTATAGATATTGATTAACATTCACCATATAGTTGGTGAAATACACCCCTCATATTTTTACCAGGGAAAATAATCAAGTTTATTAGTGTTGGTTATTAATTCTTTCCATCCTTCAACATCCGGTGCAATGCGTCCCTTTCTCTCTATATAAAGTTTACCAGAAAACTGTAGTCTGGTGTCCTTCCTCCCATAAATCGATGATCACATCTCGTTAATTTTCTCCATGGTTTACTTGAAATTTTTCTGAAAATAAAAAGGTGAGAGGTTAGAACCAGCACATTACATTATCTTTTGCTTTAATTCATAACAAGGTCTATCACCAAGAAATCTGCAAGCACAACAACTGTCCCTAGGATGAAATATTTCATAGATATGATCTGACCCAAAGGCTATCTCCACGCCTTGCAATATGAATGGAAACATTTTTTTGCGGGTAGAGTGGAAACGTTTAGAGTGAGAAAGAAATTACTAAAATCTTGGGGACTTCTTACAGCTATGGCCTGGAGATAAAGGCAGAGAGAGAAAGCTATTTCAAGACCACCAAAACGTCATGGAAAGGGACTAATGAAAATGCCTCAAGGTGAATTGGTTCTCATGCATACAAATGAGGTTGCAAATCTAGCTTGGAGATATTGTTGTTCTAGATAGTTATTTTGCAACAATTCACAACATGAGATATTGTTGTTCTAGATAGATATTGTTCTACAACATGTGAATCCATGTAATCTGAACCCCCTTTTCACGGGCAGAGCCACCGTGCTAGCCAACTGTAGCGTCCCAATTGTCTAACAATTGCAATGCTACTAGCCTAGTCTATATATATGCTACTTCCTACATATAATTGTTGCATCATAATTATATCATGCTCATGTCATCATGCCACATTGCATTTGAGCATCATATAAAACCCTTTTTCATTTGGTTCTTATCCCATATGCATTATTAATTGTATTTGCCTCTTGATATATTGTATTTGGTTCTTGATAAATGCTTGATGCCCAAGTTGAGTTGGGGGCATATCTTTTATTAACTCCACCACCTTTCTTGTACCACCCCATAATTCCACCATCCAACCATATGAGAGCTTTGCATTTATTTTGGTTTTGCCGCTAGCTCATGTGGGTTGGGATGGCTCCACTTACAATTCCACATGCTCCCATATATGCACCATGTTGTTTTCACATCATTGATATATGAGGAGCCACATGGCCACCTTTGCATGCTTTGTGGATGGAACCCCTTTTCAAGCTTCCATATGGGTTGATTTTGAATGAATGCTCATGTTGGAATATTTTTGAGGATATTATGCATCTAGTGGAATATACACACTAGCATGTCCAAATTATAGTCAATTTGAGCATCTCCATCTACTCCACATGGAACATCCATTTTTTTAATTCTTTTGGCTTGGCCTTAGATCCATATTTTTGGAAATGCATGGGAATAAATGCCATGGGGTTTATTTTGTGTTCACAATATTAAACATGGCATCTACTATTCATGCATGGGCCATGCAAATCTCTACCCTCTCTTCTCCTTGGGTTTTTCTTTGTTTTTGAGTGCATCTCCTCTTTTGAGCTCTCTTTTCTCTCAACCTTCTCACCTTGATCTTTGTTCCTTGCCATGTGCATCAAGATCCTCACCTCACCACATCTGCTTCATCTCATGCAAGATCTTGTGAGACCATGTGAAACCCTTCACCTTAATCTATCTTGCCTCCACTCTCATCACCCCTCACTTGTGTATGCTTCCATGCATGATCATGTGTGATCATACCAAAACCCTAGACACACCTCCCATCTTGTCCACCACCTTTTCTTGCTTGAGATTATTTTTATCATGTCAAACCCTATCTCTCCTTATCCATCACCACATCCTCCACCCTTTGCTTGATCTTGTTGGCATGTGGAGAAAACCCTAAACACCCTAACCACCCACAAACCCTAGGCCCTCATCTCTCTTTCTCTCTAACCCGAGCCACCACCCCATGATCTACCCCACCATGCGGAGCCTCACCTCCTCACCACCCTACTCTCACCATGCCGAGGCACCTCTCCCTCTCTCTGCCAGCAAGGGCCCACCCCATCTAACCCCTCCTAAACCCTAACCGAGCCCAACCCTAGCTAACCCTCTCGGCCTCTCTCTCTCTCTACCTGCCAGGCCAAACCCACACCCGAGCCTGGTCCCTCCTGCAGCCGCAGCTGCCTGCCCTGGCCCCTCCCCACGTCGGGCACGTGAGGGAGTAGAGAGAAAAGGTGGCCGAAGCCACCTTTTTCTCCCGAGCCTTCCCCACGGCATCTCCTCTCCCTCTCGTGCACATCTACTCACTCCCGTCTCTCTGCCATGCCCAGATCCCTCCCCTGGCCTCTGCGCCACACTCCTGCTTCCTCCCTTCTCCCCTGCTACCACCCCTTCTCCATCGCCGGCCAACACGTCGGTGTCGACGCCCACCTCTCGATCTAGGCGGCGGGCGTGGTGCTTGGTCGTCGAGGAAGCCGAGGAGGTCCCCGGCGTCGCCCCTGTGCACGGAGCCGAGGAGGAGAAGCCCTAGTACCTGCTGATCGTCGACGCGCCCGTGGGAAACCCTAGCTCCGCTAGCCTCTGCATCGCCATCGGCCTGCTGCTCCCCGTCCCGATCCAAGCCCTCCGACGACCTCACGGTGAGCCCCGGTACCTCCCAGACACCCCCTCTCTCGCCTGTTCTTCCTGGTCTCGCCGTCCTTTTTGCCGAGCGGTCTCTGTGCGCCGGCGTGCGCGCTTGCGTTTGCTCGTCGTCGCGCCGTAGAAGCTTACCTAGCCGCCTACCGCCCTCCTGTCAACATCCCTCTCTCTACCGCACTGGTTCCACCCCGCTGCGCGCGCGCCGCAGGTCGCGGGTTCGATCCCCCGCGCCGCGCTCTGTCCGCTGTCGAACACCGATCTGTCGTCAGTGGATTCAGAGAAGAACAACAGTATCAGTTGGCTACTTTGCAAATAACCCCTCAACCTTTTTGTCTCACAACCCGCGCTCCCCTAGGTCCCACCTGTCATCGGCTGATGCCGTTTTACGAAAAGGCACCTCGGTTTATGTTGTTTCATGCCCGCGCTTCCCCGGATCCCCCACGTGGCAGGCCCCCGCTAGCGCACCCGCGTGTGGGTCCGCACGAACGCCGGTCCCGCTTGTCAGTTGCTGTGGTTGGCTGAGTGCGCGGTAAGAAAACCCTCTGTCACGCGTAGTGTCGCCAGCTCAGCGCGGTCCCACCTGTCTGCGCCTGTGGCTAGGCGATGCTGAGTATAAAAAGTCTGGGTGTTTTTCTGTTTTATAAAAACAATTTCAGAAAATGTTTAAATATGAATTTAAATTCTGTTTTTAATAACTCTTAATTGCTAATTCCAAATAATACAAATAATATATGTTTTTGAAACAGAAAAATGTGAGGAATTCAAATATGCTATTCAAAATACTATTTGAGCACTTTAAATTTTCGAGATGATTAAATTGCAATAAATATGCCTTTTCTCAATTAATTAATAACTTTAGTTTTATAACTCTAAATTTAATAAATAATATGTCTAAAATGATCTGCTCGACGAGCCCGTTCTGTTTACGCATTCCATGTTCTAATTTGAAGCATGCATCATATAAATATTAAGTGGACAACAAGTTATATGGGAGCAAAACTGGACTAAAAACTTAATGAAATGCTTTATTCTTGTAACCCACACCTCACTCATGCCATGCTAAGATATACCATACAAATTGTGCATCATTCATCATGGCATGCTTGTTGCTTGTCGCATTTATTCATATGCTTGCGCACTTTATTTATATTATCCCTTGTGTGTTTGGTTCTTCTCGAATAGACGCCGAGCAGGGGAATTATCAGGAATCACAGGAGTTCTACCCAGATCCATCTCTCGCGACAACTGAGCTTCCAGGCAAGCACTACCACATGCTTGCATACATATAGTACCTATTGCCTCTATCTTATTCTTGCATCATTGAGTCGCGATTGCATTAAATTGAATCCCAAGTACTGCATAGCCTTTACTTTAAACCCCACCGAAGCTTGTTCCTCCATCCCATGAGCCATTACTACAGGAGTTGTTTGAGCCATGCGAGTCGTAGAACAGCATGTGTAGGGTATGTGAGTGTCTGATGGATAACGAGGTACCTAAACAACTTAACCTGAGTAGTAATGGGATAACTAATGAAAGAGGTACCGGTGGGCAATATCTACTATTTGGTTTTTCATGCTCACTTGTGTCCTGTAGGACCCCGAGTACTTGATTCCTGTTCCTTGACTATTCGCACTATCCACATCCGGGAGGCCGTGGACCCCCCTGAGCCAGAGCTTGATTCAATTCTATTTCTTAGGGCCACAAACTAGTTTGGAATTTTATTAATATCATGTACTTATGCCATGCTTTACTGTTTATTTACAATTGTGCGTGGATCACCTGTACTATTTTGGATCGTGACACGTTTTCGCTGTATCGACAAGCCCAGTCACACTTTCGGATTCCTAGTCGTATACCGCCGTCCACACAAACCCTGGGTCCGTTCCGGAGCCGGCTAACTTCGTTGCGGGTAGCTTAGTGGGGTGGCCCCCTGAAATATTTCTGAATCCTGTGATCGCTTTGTCGTGAATGCCTCGTTGGGTTTTGATTTGGGTTTTCCGAGGTTGATCGAGTGTGTGTTGCTATTTGTGCACCCTGCAGGGTAATCTTTCTGAAAGCCGTGTTCGCGGTTATGGATGACTTGGAGCACAGTTTCTCGATCATAGACAAGTATAACTAAAGTACCGCTTTTAATCTGACTAAATACCTGACTAGTAAACAGTGCAATACTCATGAAATGGTTAATAAAACTGCCAACGGAGGGGTTGTTCGTCCGCTTTCTCGTTGGTAAGCAAGAAGGAGGATGGATCTGTTAATTATACTGTTATAACTGTTGTTACTAATTAACGGACATCCGTCTATCACTGGTTAGGCGGATGGTTAGCGAGTATCTATAGACTTGTTAGTTATTATCTTTTGCTGCAATTGCGTCACCCCAGGTATATATCCCCTTTAGAGGCATAAAGACTTGCTGAGTACCCCTAGGGTCTCACACGATAAATTGTTTGATTCAGATGAACAGGTGTATTCGCAAGATGGATACTGGGTGGAGGAGACATATGATGTTGGCAACGATCACGCGGTGTAGAGATTCCGGGAATGGGGATCCGTGAGATCTGTGGGCGGGATATGTTTATTTATGTGGCATCTTATGCAGATTTGCTTCTTATCTGTACTCGGATCTTGTTTTCCGCTTCCGCCTGATACTCTGATGTTTGATGTATGAAGAGCTATCCTAAACTATTATCTCTAACTAGGATATTTGGATCTTACTGTATGGCGTTGCAATATTTCTATTTCTTTTAGATGGAATGGCTCTGAAAACTGTTGTATGGTAGCTTGCATACATACTCACTTGTGTATGTATTTGATCTCTTCGCCTGTTGCCTAAGCCGCTCGCTCTTGTCCCGATGTTTTGGAAGTGGTTAGGACGGCCGACGGGTCTACACGTGGGCGGCCCTCTGGGGCCCCCACTGTACTATTTTAACCACTTCCGCTTCATCCAGGCTTGAACTTAGAGCGTAGGGTCCGAGATAGTTACACCAACATACTCTTTGGATACTACCGCTTGGTGTCAGGGCGCCACGGCTAAAGCACTCATTAAGCTGCAGTCCATAGCATCCATGCCACATCTTCCCTAATCAAAGGAAATACTGCCCACAAAAAAAATTGGAGTAGCAACAGCCGCACATCACTTTGATTGGAGTAGCAGTATTCCGAGTCAACGAATTAACCTGAGCTTGAGGATCATAATGAGGCACAACGTGGGAGCTGATAAGACCCTCTCATCCAAATCGACCATTTGGGGACTGCGCTGGGAGCCCGGGAACCGGTGCCACTCCGTCTCCAATCTCGGCATCACTCGCCTAGTATGTTCCCTTGATGTCGCAGCGGCAGGGGATGGAGCTGAAGACGGCGCGCTCAACTACAGGACAGCGGCCACGTCCGGCAAAGCGGGCACACATGGTCGTGGTCGCCTTCGTCCCCACCGCCGCCTCATTCCACCAGCACAACCACCAGATAGAAGCGGCCGCGGCTCCGGGTTCGCCTCCTCTCAGCCGGAAAGTGCGCCCCGCGCCCCTCGACGACCCGACGCAGCCGCCAAGTCCAGCAACTCATTCGCAGCGGGCGACGCCACCGACCTACAGATCTCAGAAGGAGCGACAATGTCTTTTCCACCTCCGGCACTAAATCTCAGAAATTAAATCGAGGCATGGTTGGATGGATCGTATCGAGCAGGCAACACGGAAAATGGGGCAGGAGGGGACGGGTATGGGGAAAAGGAGGGACCTGTCAGCCATGTTTGCCATGGTGCGGAAGGCGAGGATGAGGGAGCGGTCGGGGTTGGAGCCGTGGTTCTACCAGCGACCGAGGGAGGAGGAGAGGAAGCCGCCCACGTGCAACGACTGCGGCAACGCCGTAGGCGGTGATTGTGAACAGGATGATGCAGATGAGCTGTGTGCTGGACGGGGAAGATTGGCTCCCAAATTAGGCCACGTACAACGCTGGTGCTTAGGCTGGGTGCTTAATAGAAAAACCGGTTTTTTTTTACCACATAGGAGTCACCGGGTGCTTGCGGGAGACAGAGGGTGCCAAGTTTGGCGTCGATGCCCATCGGGTGCTTAAGAAAATAACTGCATTTTTCTATGTACGGGGAGTAGACCAGACCCACTAGCAAAGCACCAGTGCAAACTTCAGGCGTTGGAGAAATTGAAATCTAGTCAGGTGCTTGCTGACGTTTCATCCCTCTCTCTCCTTAAGCACCTCTAATTAAGCACCGTGCGATATACATGCGGCTGAACAAACCGGCGCTGTTAGGTGAAACAAGAACCGACGTAGCCGTATTCACGAACCGCCATGAACATGTACACGGTGAAGAAAAGAAAGTTAATATCACAATGACAAGTAGAGAGCACATAACGGTGGAGCAACCACAGCTCCTTATTTCCAGGGAGCTTAGAGCTTCTTAGGGATACGGTGGAGATTTCCTTTTAGCTCTATCATGTCAGCATGTTGGTTTTGTCTGGTATAGCTTGAGTCTGGTAGCTCACATTAGGCATACATCTTCCGAGCTCTTCCTGAAACTTCATTGATAAACAAAAAAGTGCAATTAGTTTTTTGGTCCACTATATTTTAAGTTATACTTGGCGTGATGCTTGATTTCATTGGTGCTGGCCAACTTGATGTACCACTTGCTTGATGATTACAGTTATTTGGTTCAGTCATGATAATGCTAGAACACTTTTCCAAAATGAGCTGAACCGAAGTAGGCATATGTTCATGTCACCGGAATATTCATGCGCATTATCTTTACATGTGTGGCAGGACACAAAATTGAGGGTTTTGTATTGCATTATCTTTACACTCTCCTCTCGCCTCGTGTCGCCTCTCTTGAACCTGTCAATCATAACAGCTGCAGCTGCCTCTCATTTCACAAAGCCTTCGCTTTTCCTCCACGCAGAAGCGTTAGTCTTTTCCCTCATGCCACCGCTGCTTTCTCTTTTGGTTCGATTGATATTCATGGCGTGCAGGTGGTTCTGGACAGCGTACCATTGCATGGAGGCAACCTATTGCTCAGATCCACTTCCTTCTGCTGGTTCAGGACGTAATAGACATTTGTATATTCATTATGTCGATACTGCACTTGAACAGAGTTCAGAACTGCTGCCAATTCTCTCAGCGGCATCCCGGTAGTCAAGGATAGAATGTTTCTTAAGTCATGTCTAAATACTGCTCATGTCATAGCGCTGCTGAACAGCAGAAATCATTTCAAGAAGTTGTTGAAATCTTGTTTTAAAGATGTTGAAATGAGAGAAAATGTGACAGGTGTGTTCTTTAAATGCTGCTATCTGCTAGAGGGTTCCTAGAACATTATTACAAAAAGAAATAATGGAGACATGTTTTTTAGACGTACTATCTTCCGTTGGATTAATAGAGGATAATGACAGTGTAGGTAGACCCTTAGTTTTCCTGCTTCTAAGAAAACAATTGTGAGGGTACATGTTTTTCTTTCTTTTCTAAAGAAGCTTGTGACTTGACCTTGAATTTTTCTCTACTGAAAGTGTAGAATGATGACCAATCTGTACAGTAATTGTGAGTGCTCATGCTTTCTCCTGATACAAATCTTCTATAAAGAAGCTTATGATATCGCTAGGATTTTTATCTCCTAAATAAGCCTATGACATCGCTAAGATTTTTCTCTCCTAAAGAAGCTTGTGATATCGTAGGAGTTTTCTCCTGGTTCAGAAGACCCCAAAAGGCTGAATTGTCCAAATCCTGAGAATGTTCATATTGTTGAACATTTAGCACCAATCAGATACTTATTAGGTAGCAACAAATAAATATGTTTTCTAATTTTTGACGTGTAAGAAGATAGTTGGTCTCTGTATTTTAAACTACTAGCTGAATGTCTATCCTTTCCTCATTTTTGACGTGTAAGACGGTTAGTTTGGTCTATATATACTGATGCTTTTCACCACTACAGTTAGGATTTAGTAAAATTAGCCTCCTTTCGTGACACTATTGCAATCTCCTAAGTTGACGTGAAAATATCATGACCGTGGTTTCATAAATACATTGTATGTAATTGACTTTATTTTAATGCCCCCACGCAAACTAGCATACTTCTCACATCTATTCACTGACTTTATAGTTGCTTATATTGTCTTACTCTCTATATTTGTATATTGGTTTTGGATCTATTTTTCCTTTGCTTGGTGTCTAGGTAGTTTTCAGAAGTAAGTTCAAAGGCATATGCAAGTTCTCCACTAATTTTTGTTGTGCTTACTAAAGTATAAACAATTACTACTCCAGGAGTACATTCTTTCATTTTTCACTTTCTAAAAAATAAAGCATGGTATTTGGGGCTTACCTTTAAATATTTTCACATATGTAGGAGTACATTCTTTCATTTTTTCACTTTCAAGGACCTTCCTAACCGTTTTCTTAAAAATAAGCAGATATGTGACACATCTCAAGGAATTTCTGCACTGCCACCCAAATAACTTTAATTTATAAGATTTTGTGTGATAGTTTTTTACCATGTTATATTTTATTATGTTTTTTGTTAAGTTTGTGTGGTCGATGCAACTGCTTCTCATTATTCTTACAAATGCTCTATCCATTCCTTACATGACACTGAATCTTTCTTGTAGGGGCTAGTGCCGTTTCAGGATTCTTTGCATCCGCTTGCAGTTTGCCCTTTGATTATATGAAGATACATGTTTGGAAGATGCAGCCTGATGCCACTGGAAAGTATCCATACACTAGGTCTCTTGACCGTACAATGAAGACCTTGAAGAGTTGCGGTCCATTTAAGTTGTACACTAGCTTTCCAGTCTACTGCATCACGATTGCTCCGCTCGTCATGATAATGCATATATTACAGGGCGTTTTTCTGCTTAACTGACAACTGTACATATTAATGTTCTATCAGAATTACGAAATGAAATATTTTCTACAAATAACTTGGATATTCTTAAATTAGACCCAGAAGTTCGAGAAGCGTATCGATCTCTAGGAGCTGCATTATGTTATCCCTTTCTAAGAAATAATAATAGTATATCTGCTTTGTACATCATAAGCCAGCAGTTTGCTCTGATACACAAAATATATGAACTTATTTACTTAGCTTTTATGCAACCTCGGTACTTTGAGCCTTTTAGACCAAATAATCGTATAATTCCTAGGGACATTTTGGGCAGAAAGTGTTGCTAGGGAACTTGACTCATGCCATGAAAAGGAAGCAGATATCGATGTACCTCGTTGAATCTTCGTTTATCTTGGCCTTCTGATTGACAATATAAAATGTACTTTCTTTGTTGTTTTATGGGACATGCGTGCCTGCGTTGTAACTTGTTGCTCATATATTTTTGGAGCAACCGGCAGGCCTTTTCTACTTGAACAAGGGAAATTAAAGAGTCATGATACAGAAAGGCCTGTTTAGGTTAAGGTGTAAACATGCCAAAAAAAACCACCAGAAAAAACCAAAAAAACCAAATTAATCTAGCTCGGCTGGGATAGCCGACCCATGCGTGGCATATGCGCTCGCTCTTTGAAGAATGTCGTCTCTAGCGATTGAGGCGACCTCAATTTATATCATGTGCCGACCCGTGAAGATTCGTCTATTGCATTCTTTTCAAGCATTCCACATCACGTACAGAAAGCGTTCGCTGAGCCTGTTTTGTTTAAAAGTCGCCTTTCCTGCGATCAAGTCGTTCCACCAATCAGAAATGGAGGGGAAAGATTGGCCATTGCTTCCTGTAGTATCGTTGTCCTAGGATTGCGATGTGTTCCATACCGCTGTGTGAAGGGGCAGTCTTTGCAAAGGTGGATGGCCGTTTTTGGTGCCGAGCCGCAGAGCCGGCATGTTGGGTCGGCAGGCCATCCTCTGATTGTCATCATATCCGCAGTGAGAAACTTTTCGTGGAGGAATAGCCGGGAGAAAAGTTTGCATTTTGGTTCGGCGTGTACCGATCAGATTTTTTGAGTTTTGAATCTAGAAAAGCGTCCATTGAATTGGGCGTGGTAGGCTGAGTTGGCGGTGTACACTACTGCAATATATCACTACTGCAATAGGTGAAATGGTGTTGCTGATATTAGTGTCGGCTGATGATCATTAGTATTTTTAGACGAAAGGCTCGATTGGAGTCGTGCTTTAATTTAATAAAGCCGCCTGGGTGCTATAAATTCATTTCGTACAATTGAACCTTTTCAAACTGTTTCCTTTTGAGAACTAAAAAAACTCGTGCTAATATAACGGATACGAAGAAGCACAAAAGTCCTTGGACGCATAATGGATTCTGCAGCACTATTTCCACACCCCTTGACCAAAACCTCAAACATTAGGATTTCTTGTTAATGGTTGATCAAGCTTGATGGATTCCCCCTCTGAAACAAGAAGTTCTAGCATAGGGTCCATCCGATGCATCAACAACGCCAATAGGGTCGTTAATGTGCTTAAATCCATGGAAGTAAATGAGGAGCGTTGATGAGTAGAATACTCATTTCATATTCAAACGATGTTAATTATATTAGTTGTCGAAATAAACTTCAAACAAGGTAGCATTTTATAGATTCTTAGAATATCTTGTGTCCATATTCATTCCGGCGATTTCTTGTATATATTGTATCGTCATATTGCAAAAAATAGAAACCGTAGCAACGCACGGGTATCCAACTGGTTATTGTATAATTCAAAAAATTGTGTATTATATATCGGAATTTCCAGAAGAAGAAGATCTATAATTTAAATATATTATCATACTCTATTATACAACCTAAATGAAATATGTTATTGTTTAACGAATATTGTATTAAGCATAAATCCTGGAAGAAACATATTTTATTATTTAAAAATAAAAAATATAATATATCAAAATGATCACAAAAATATAACCTACACATTAAAAATATAATATTCCACATTTGAAGTAAAATAAAATGTGGACATTTCGTAAACCTTATTTAAACCTTTTTCCTTTATTTTTAAGACATAAATGGGCTTTTCTATAATTAATGAAACTATGACATGTGGGTCCATTTGATAAATATTTTATAAATTCCAAAAATGCGTAATTATTTTAAAAATGATTTAAAATGGATTTAAACTGGGAAAATTCATAACTAATTCATTTTTAATCAAAAAAATACAAATAATATATCAAAATATTTAGAAAAATGAGATCTACCTCTTAGAATTAAAATCATGCATTGTTCAGCAACTTTAACTAATAAGTTTAATTAGAGAACCAAATGAACTCCCGTAGGTGATTGCAAGCTTTCCTAAAATTAGGGTTTACTCCCCTCGAACCCCGTTAAATTGTCAAGCATGACTTAGGGTTTCATTTTAGTACTATTTAATTTGTCCTATCATCATTCTTGCTTGAGCATTGCATCGATGCCATGTTTTGATTGTTTCCCTCTCTTTTTGGTGTTTTTCTTCTTCCTAGTAGAATTTGAGAACGAGTCTGAAATCGAAGTTAGAGACCAACACCATTGAAGATCAATTCTTGACCAACTGCTCCTAACGTAACGGGGTTTGGCTTGTGTATCAGATACTTAACCCCAAGCATCTTGTTAAATAATGAGGTTGTTGGTTCATCCAAATGATGTATCAGATGTAGAGAATCTAGTATGATAGAAGAACGAGGTATCAAGGTGATATGAGGTTAAACATGCTAAGGCTTGTATGTGGTTTTTGTAGTCCCATGCTCACCACCACTAGGACCCAAGTTCTTGCCTTTGGAACTGAGACGAGCGTACATCCACATGGAGCCTAAACAACCCCTCAACTAACTAACTTGCCTAGTGATACATTGCAAATGTATCTATAATTTTTGATGCTCCATGCTTGGTTTTATCCACTTTCTTGTGTTTTGTCCACACTTTGGAGTACTTTTCATATGATTTCTTGGACTAACCTATTAACAAGAGCCATAGTGCCAGCTGCCTGTTTTCTGCTGTTTTTGGTTCCAGGAAAGTCAGAAAATGAATATTCTCGGAATTGGATGGGACAAAAGCCAAAGTGCCTATTTTTCCAGAAGACTCACAGAGCCAGAATACGAGACGGATGAGGTCCAAGGGGTGGCCACACCACCCCTAGGCGCGGGCTGGGCCTGGCCGCGCCAGGGCATGGTGTGGTGGCCCTAGGCACCCCCTGGGTCTCCATGTTCGCCTATAAGAAGCCTTCTGACCTAAAAACTTCGGGGGGTTCGATGTTTTTCCATGAAAAGTTCCGCTGCACCGCCGCCACCGCTGCACCACCGCCACCGAAGGGGAGATTCGGGGGACAGAAAGTCTCTGTTCCGGCACCCTGCCGGGACGAGGAAGTGCCCCCGGAGCCATCTCCATCGATCCCCACCATCATCTTCATCGACCATCCATGTTTCTTCCATCTATGAGTGAGTAATCCCCCGCTGTAGGCTATGGGGATGGTAGGGATTGGATGAGATCGTTCATGTAATGGCATTAGATTGTTAGGGCATAGTGCCTAGTATCTCTATTAGTGCTTTATGACTTTGTTGCAACTTTGTTGTGCTTAATGCTTGTCACTAGGGCCCGAGTGCCATGATTTCAGATCTGAACTTATTATTGATTCATCATGATAGTATTGTTTTGGGTCTTATCTACAAGTTGTTTGCACACGTCCTTGTCCGGAACCTATGGTCCCGAAGTGACAGAAATCGGGGTAGCCGGAAGGGAAAGGCTTTGATGTGAGGATCACATGTGTTCACGGAGTGTTAATGCTTTGCTCCGGTGCTTTATTAAAAGGAGCACCTTAATTGCCAGTAGTTCCCTAGAGGCCCCACTGCAAATGGGCTGGCAGGACAAAAGATGTTGTGCAAGTTCTCATTGCGAGCACGTATGACTATATATAGAACACATGCCTAGGATTGTCTAGTACTTGGGTGCTTTATCTCATTTATCTGCAATTGCCCTATGTTCTGATTGCTATGTGAATTGTCTTGTTCATGCAACGCCCGTCCATCCATCCCTATGCCTACCGCACTCGAATCCCACTGTTTACTGCTTTTGTTACTATTGTCTTTGTTTTGCTGCTACTGTTACTTTACTATTCCTACTACAAAACTGTTGCTACTCATAAACTGCTGTGAGCAAGATTGTTTCCAGGTGCAGCTGAATTGACAACTCAGTTGTTAAGGCTGATAAGTATTCTTTGGCTCCCCTTGTGTCGAATCAATAAATTGGGTTTCACTTCCCTCGAAAATACTGCGATACACCCCCTATACTTGTGGGTCATCAAGACTATTTTCTGGCGCCGTTGCCGGGGAGCATAGCTTTATTTATCAAGTTCACTTGGATTCACTATTGTTCAAGCTAAGTTTATCTTCTCCTTGTTTGCTTGTTTCTTTATCAAAAATACAAAAAAATTAATTCCTACTCTAGTTGTTATTTTCGTTGGTCTGTTATTGTCTTGCCTTATCATGCTTGTTGGCAATGGTTGATTTCTTTGAAACTGAAGCTTATTGGCAAGGTGGGTTCACGAAAGATCAAAAATATTATTATAAGGAACACCGCTTGTCACAAAAAGGGAAACACTTATGGGAACAAATTGATAGATTGTATACCATTGCTAGGAACGTGTGCTCTACTTATAATGTTACTTATTGTTGTGATGAGTCTTGTTGCAGAAAGAGGTATAAACACCTCCCTTTTCAATGTGAGTATAGTGATAATGATACCATATCTTTCTATGCTAAAGGAATTTATGACTTTTATGATGCGGAACAAATTGAAGAATTTATTGCTTGGAAGGGTGCTTTTGAACTTGCTAGTTTGCTTGAAAATATTGATGATTCACCTTACAAATATGAGGTGTATGGTATACTTAAATTTTGCTTTGATAATTACAAGAATGAAAATGGCTATATTCTTGAATATTTTAATAGATGCTTTCCACAAATGGAAGAGACTAATGCCTTGCAGGATCCTATGGAAGAAGAAATTGATGAACCTGAAATCTCATTAGATGAAAAAGAGGAGGAGAGTGATGAACAAAAGGAGGAAGAATGGATTAGCTACCCATGCCTACCTTGTAATGAGAGTAACTCTTTATCCCTTACATTATTTGAGTGTCCCCTTGCTTACTAAAGGAGAATGAATGTTATGTTCCCGAGGTTTCTCTTGAAAATGTTTATAATAAAGCTCTAGTGCTTGTAGATCATGAAGATCATGCTTTATGTGATAGTTATATTGTTGAGTTTATTCATGAGGCTACTGAAAATTATTATGATAGAGGAAAATATGGTTATAGAAGTTTTCATGGTGTAGAAACACCTCTCTATGCGCTGAAAGTTTTGAAGTTACTCTTGTTTTATCTTCCTATGCTTGCCACTTTGTTCTTTATGAATTTATTTGCATACATTATTCCTATGCATAGGAAGTGGGTTAGACTTAAATGTGTTTTGAATTTGCTTCTTGATGCTCGCTTTTACTTCAACTCATATTTCTTATGAGAGCATCCTCTCAAACTTTTATGCCTGAAGATGATAATATGTCTATTATTCTTGGGAGACCTTTTCTTAAATACTGTAGGAGCCGTTATTAATTGTAATCAAGGGAAGGTGACCTTCAATGAACACATTGTCTATTTCCCCAAGAAGATTGAAAGGACTTATAGTTTGAATTCAATTGAATATGTTGAGGGCATTCAAGTTGGAGATATATATTGTCCCATACGAAGAGAAAAATGTGAAACTATTATGATTGGGACCATTGCTATCAAAGTTGAGGTAACATAATCATTAGTGGGATACAAAGTTTTGTCTCATATGGAATAGTTTTGGTAACAAGACCTGATAAACCTTGTTAACAAAAGGATTTCATTGAACAAAACAATGTTTTCACCATGATTATCTTCGCTTACTTCTATTCTATCCATTTTAGTTTTTGCTTCTTATGCTTAACTTAAAGGCGTTAAATAAAAGTACTTGTTGGGAGATAACCCAAGAGTTTTAGATGAGTCTTGGAAGTTATTACCTCTGTAATAACCGCTCCTTATCCTTTTTATTTGCTTTTGTGCCAAGAGTAACCTCTAATGAGAGAGAAGTAATGATTGGGAAAGTTGCTGTCCTGAAACAGATTTTTGTGCTTCACCGTAAAAATTCGTGTAAAATCTCTGTTGATACCAATATGTTGATACCAATCGTGTAAAAATTTGTGGGGGAAATCGTGAGCAACGAAGCTCTTGATACCAATATGTTGAGGGCAAGCCTCTAGGATGGCCCGATCTTTCACGATTCCCTTTCAAATCGAGGGTGGAGTGCGGGGAAAGGAGGAAAGGATGAACACGACGAACACACGCACGAAGAACGCGATGAACACACACACGCAAAACCACGATAAACACCAATAGCTCACGCCGGAGGTGACCAGTCCGGCGCAATCCCTAGGATCGGTGTCGGCGGAGGACTCTCTCTCGAACCAGCACGACGAGATGGGAGACTCGGTGAGATCTTGACGTCTAGGCAAAGGGACACCGATGCCTAGGCCTTGTACAACGCGGAGGCACAATGCAAACTCCAACGAGATTTGGGGATATTGGTGCTCCTTAGTCAAGGAGCATGAGGCAAGAACTAGATAGATCCACAAAGGGGTTTCCACTAATTCCAATATCATGCCTAGGGTTTACAATGGAGGTGGGGGTCTATATATAGGCCAGCCACAAGTTCAGGGGTAATTAAGGAATTAAAGTAGAGTTCTGGGCGAAGTAGAGGGGTACATGGGCCGAAGGGCTCAGCTAGGCACGCAGGCCCATCACTTGGGCCGGACACTCCGGGGCGAGTGAGACGGACAGTCCGGGGAGGCCGGACAGTCCGGGTCAGATCGACCGGACAGTCCGGTGCGGCCGGACACTCCGGGAAGTATCCGGGCAGTGTCCGATTCGACCTTCTGATTGTCCACGCCAGGTCCGGGCTCGAGCAGGCCGGACACTCCGGCTGAGTTGGGCCGGACACTCCGGGGTGGTCGGACACTCCGGTTGGATTCGGCCGGACACTCCGGCTCTGGCAGCTTCAGGCCTGGTGCAGCTTCCGGGCTCGTGGTTCGACGCGGCGGGGGCTCGTGCCTGATGATGCACAAAGTAGTGGTATGAAGTAGCACGCCATCCAAGGAGGTATCGAATTGGCACGAGGAGAGGAGAGAGTTCACCTTAGCTTGGAGGAGTTTGGCTCAGGCACGAGTCATGGGTCCACTTGGGGAACTTGTTGGTGTAGATGTAGAAGCGTCCGTAGGAGGGGCTGCATCAGCTCCCCCCTTGGGAAAGAGTCGTCCTCGACTCTTCATGGATATCATCTTGAACATCTCCATGGTAGGTACTTGGAGGTCGGTATGTCGATGATGTAGGCGTTGTTGTTGATTCTTTTGAGGACCTTGAAGGGACCATCTCCTCTTGGCTTGAGCTTGGAGTCACGTTCCTTGGGGAAGCGGTCCTTGCTTAGGTGTATCCACACAAGGTCACCTTCTTCAAATATCATCTCCTTCTTGTCCTTGTTTAATCTTGAAGCTTGGTGAAGGACTTGTTGTTCGATAGTAGCTCTTGTTTCTTTATGAAGCTTCTTCATAGCTTGTGCGCGCTTCTCGACGTCCATGTTTATGCGCTCATGGAGAGGTAGTGGTAGGATGTCGAGCGCGGTGAGGGGCTCGAAACCATAGATGATCATGAATGGACTCATCTTGGTTGTTGAGTGTTTGGCTCGATTGTAGGCGAACTCGGCGTGTGGGATTCATTCTTCCCAATCCTTTAGGTTTTTCTTGATCAACACACGAAGGAGAGTTCCGAGGATTCGGTTGACAACTTTGGTTTGGCCATCAGTTTGAGGATGTGATGCAGATGAAAAGAGGAGCTTGACGCCAAGCTTGGCCATGAGGGTCTTCCACAAGTAGCTCATGAATTTGACGTCGCGGTCGGAGACGATTGTCCTTGGCACACCGTGAAGACGGACGATTTCCCTGAAAAATAGATTTGCAACATGTGAAGCATCGTCGGTCTTATGGCACGGTATGAAGTGTGCCATCTTGGAAAAACGATCCACAACAACAAATATAGAATCATGACCATGCTTAGATCTAGGCAATCCTAACACGAAATCCATGCTAATGTCAGACCAAGGTGTATGAGGAATAGGCAATGGCATATAAAGACGATAGGGGTTAGCTTGCGACTTAGCTTGAACATATGTCGTGCATCGTTGAACGTAGCGCTCCACGTCACGCTTCATCTTGGGCCAAAAGTAGTGATTAGAGAGCATGTCCAATGTCTTGTCGCCACCAAAGTGACCCATAAGGCCTCCACCATGAGATTCTTGGAGAAGCAAAAGTTGAAGCGACGACTTCGGAATGCATAGCTTGTTTTGTTTAAAAAGAAAGCCCTTATGCAAATAGAAATCATCAACTCCCTTGTCATTGGAGCACTTTGTGAAAATTGGTTCAAAGAACGGGTTGGAAGCATACAAAGATTTTATTTCCTCAAGACCCAACACGTTGATTTCAAGTCTCGTAAGAAGGCTTGTATGTTTGCGAGACAATGCGTCCGCAACTACATTATCTTTGCCCTTCTTATACTTGACAATGTAAGGAAAAGATTCCATGAACTCAACCCACTTAGCGTGTCTCTTGCTCAAGTTAGCTTGGCCTTTGAGATATTTCAATGACTCGTGGTCGGAATGTATGATAAATTCCTTGGGCCAAAGGTAGTGTTGCCAAACTTGAAGGACACGAACTAAGGCAAAAAGCTCTTTGTCATAGATCGGATAGTTAAGGCGAGCACCATCAAGTTTTTCGCTATGGTAGGCTATAGGACGTCCGTTTTGCATAAGGACTCCTCCAATGCCAATACCACTAGCATCACACTCTATCTCAAAAGTTTTTGTGAATTCCGGTAAAGCAAGAAGAGGTGCTTTGGTGAGCCTCTTTTTAAGTTCATCAAAAGCTTTTTGTTGTGCTTTGCCCCACACGAAGGTGACATTCTTTTTGGTCAATTCATTAAGGGGACAAGCAATGGTTGAAAAGTTTTTCACAAAGCGACGATAGAAACCGGCCAACCCATGAAAACTTCGTAGTTCACTCACATTTGTTGGTATGGGCCAATCTCGTATGTCCTTTACCTTGGAAACATCAACTTCAATTCCCTTCGAAGAAATGACAAATCTAAGAAAAATTAACTTGTCTTTAGCAAAAGTGCACTTGGGAAGATTAGCATAAAGCTTTTCATGTCGAAGGATTTGCAAAACTTCCTTGACATGTGTTATATGGTCCTCAAGTGATTTGCTATAAACAAGAATATCATCGAAATAGACAACAACACTTTTTCCAATAAGAGAACGCAAGATGTGATTCATAAGGCGCATGAAGGTGGATGGGGCATTTGATAAACCAAAGGGCATAACCAACCATTCATAGAGACCAAGTTTGGTCTTGAAGGAGGTTTTCCACTCATCACCTTCAGCCATGCGTATTTGATGGTAACCACTACGAAGATCAATTTTCGAAAAAATAGTGGCTCCACACAGCTCATCAAGCATGTCATCGAGACGTGGTATGGGATGTCGATAACGCACGGTGATAGCATTGATTGGACGGCAGTCCATGCATAACCGTAACGTATCATCCGTCTTTGGAACAAGAATGACGGGTACGGCACTTGGACTAGTGCTAACTTGGATCAAACCTTTGGAGACGAGTTGGTTGATTTGACATTCAATCTCCTTTGTCTCCTTCGGGTTCGTGCGGTAAGCGGTGCGGTTGGGAAGTGGTGCACCGGGGATGAGGTTAATGCGATGTTCTATGCCGCGAAGAGGAGGTAGTCCATGTGGAAGCTCTTCGGGAAACACATCCTTGAATTCCTGCAAAACACTCATCAAAGATGGAGGAACATTGGTTAATTCGTTAGTTCCTTGTGCTAGTCCCTTGCGAAGGAGGACATAGTGCAAGATGGATGGGTTGTTCCGAACATCTCTCATCTCACTTTTGGTGGCAAGGAGAACACTCTTAGTTTTTCCACTCGAATTTGGCTTGTGGCTCTCACTCACTATGAGGTGGTTCTCTCTCTCACCGCTCTTCTCACAAGTAGGTGTTGTGCTTTTCGCCCTCGCTAAAGCCTTTGCATTGTCCGCAATTATTTGGCTAGGAGTCATCGGTTGCAAAACACATGTTTTGTTGAGCCATTTGAAGGTGTATATATTGGTGCGACCATCATGTTGAGCAGCCTTATCAAATTGCCACGGTCGACCAAGAAGCATGTGGCAAACTGTCATAGGAACCACATCACACTCCACCGTATCTTTGTAAGGACCAATGGCGAAGGAGACCGATACGGTATGCTTGATCTTCACGGACCCTTGGTCACTTAGCCATTGCACGTGGTAGGGGTGCTTGTGTGGATGGAGGTTGAGGTTGAGCTTCTCACACAACTCGGTGCTAGCAAGGTTGTGACAACTCCCTCCGTCAATGATCACCTTGATAGATTTGCCGTTGATGCCGGCTCATGTTTGGAAGATATTGGAGCGTTGGTCTTCATGCTCTTGTGCTTGAGTGGTCAAGATTCTTGTGACGACAAGCGATGGACTTGCGTCATGCTCACACATGAGGAGTTCTTGATCATCTTCCACTCGTTTCCTTGCCATTGCTTCCTTGACACGGGCATCAAACTCATCTTCACTCAAGTACTCTTCATCACCATTGTCATGGATGAACAAGACTTTCTTGTTTCCACATTCGGCCGACTTGTGTCCTTTACCTCCACACTTGTAGCATTCACCGTTGAAAGGTGTATCACTCTTTGCTTGCTTGCCACTTGGGGGCAGTTTTCCTTGAAAAAGTGTGGGCTGGAAGGAAGGCTTGGAGGTACTTGAGGAGCTACCATTGAAAGTTGTTGGTGTAGGGGTTGAAGCTTGCTTGTAGGTGAAGTACGTCTTGGGCTTGTTGTACTTGATATCCTCTTGCACTTGACGTTCAACTTTTGTTGCAATGTGCACAAGCTCAACCATGGTGTTGTATGTTTGGAACTCGACGATGCGCTTGATTGGGTGATTCAAGCCAATGAGGAAACGTGCCATTGTTTGCTCCATGCGCTCATCAATGTTGGCACGAATCAAGTTGAGTTCCATTTCCTTGAAGTATTCTTCCACGGTCTTTGTCCCTTGACGAAGCGCTTGAAGGTTGTTGAAGAGGTCACGCGTGTAGTGTGCGGGGACAAACCGGGATCTCATGTGAGCCTTCATGTCATGCCAAGTTGTGATTGGCGGCTCTTGTCTTGCATCACGAGCAACTTGAACTTGTTCCCACCAAAGGTTGGCGTAATCATCAAACTCTAGCGAAGCCATGGCGACCATCTTCTCGTTGCTATAGTTGTGCATGCGGAAGATCTTGTCGACTTTGAGTGCCCACGAGAGGTATTCTTCGGGGTCATTGGATCCGGTGAACTTGGGCATTGTGAACTTGAGCTTGCCAAAAGTTTCTTCATCGTTGCGGTCATTGCGACGAGCTTGGTGACCTTGTTGATGATCTTGTAGTTGGGGAGGTGGAACTTGGTTCTCGCGTCCTTGTTGCGGAGCTTGCTCTTGGTATTGTTGTTGACGTGGTTGAGGTGCTTGGGCCTCATGGTGGCGAAGGTGTGTAGCCTCTTGACGCGGTTGATGACGAAGAGGAGGCTCGTTCCTTGGTTGGTGATGTTGGTTAGGCACATGGGCCTCACGGCGAAGAACATGGTCATGAGCCTCTTGACGTGGTGGGCGTCGCTCAACTTGTATCACTCGACGCTCCAAGTTTTGTTGATGTGGAGGAGGCGCCTCGTGATGACCATGGTGTCGTTGTTGACGTTCATGACGTTGATGATGAGGAGGAGGATCTTGAAGAGCTTGACGTCGATGACGAGCTTGATTCTCTAAGTTGGAGTCATCACTTGTTGTGTCAAGTATGTGTTGCGGTCGATGGTGGTAGACTTGCGGTTGTACTTGTGGTTGTGCTTGCGGTTCCTCTTGTGGTTGCGCTTGTCGGATCACTAGTGCCCTTGCGTGATGACAGTGTGCTTCTTGCCTTGCTCGTGGCCTTGAAGAGAGGTCACCGTCATAGCTTGACGTTGCGGCGTGCCGTGGGGAAGGTACAAAGTTCGAAGATATTCCATCTTCAACCACGGGGGCATCATTGCGTCTTTGAGCACTTTGATGTAGATCTTGGGGGAGAGGTGCATGACGATGCGAAGAACTTGCCGAGCTTGATGCGCGTGAACGTGGTCTTGCCATGCCATCGATGAGGCATCGAAGATTGTCATTTGTTTCGGCGACAGAGCGTTGAAGCGCTTCATTTTGGTGGCCGAAGTTGTGATGCATTGCATGCATTTGTCGTTCGAGGCCATCGAAGCGGTTGTCGATGTTCTTGAACTCGGCTTGCATCTTGCCAAATTGTTCATCTTGTCTCGTCTCAAGTGCTTGGCAACATTCACGGAACTCTTGTCGAACGATGAAGTGACTTGCGCGCGTCATGTACGGACCTTGATCTTCTTCTTGGGGAGGTGGTTGGCTCGTCTCACCGTGCCTATCCATCATGCAAAACACACAAGTATTGTATATGGAAGTGGAATATGGTGGTGTTAGCCTTGTACCTCACCTTGGGGATTGCACCAAACTAGAAACCACAAGTGAGAGCTATTAGCGTGCAAAGTGGAAATGCAAAGAAAACTCACACTCTCAAAAGCTTGTAGGTGGTAGGTTAGGGTTGTGGAAAGCCAAAGAACCAACCAAAAGAAAAGGGATAGTCAAAAGTGGTAAAAATCCAACAAAACTCAAGTCAAAGGCGAAGGTCACAACTCAAAAGGGTGACAGGAACCTACGACTATGTACACACACGTGGAGAAAGTTGGGATTGACACAACTATGAAAATGAGCAAACAAATGATCTAACGAAGACTAAGCTCGTTGTCGTGCCAATGCAAGGAGAGACCGTGGCTCGTTTGCAAAGAGGAAAAATGAGCAACGGATTTGTGCACTTGCCTTCGGCGCTCTTATTTCTCTCTTGCTTACAAGCTTTGAGACTCTTTTGCAAGGGAAGACTATTTTTCTTTTGCTTTTTCTTTGTATCTTTTTCACTCTTTTTTTTTGCTCTCCCTTGATGCTACCTAGTCACACTTGATATTTCTCTTGCACTCTCACTATCCAAGGACAAATGCACAATGCTCAAGCAAACACAAATGAGCCACTCTCATGGGATAGGTACACACAAAGGAAGATGGGGGTTAACAAGGTGACGCAAGTTATACCTTCTTTGATGATGAACTTGGCGTTGGTGGTGCGGGATGATGTTCGTGGTCTGTGGTGTCGATGAGCGTGGAAGTTGATGATGCGGAAGCTTGCTGGTACTTGCTGACACGCACACGGGACACGAGCAAACACTGGAGATTAGCCAATGCGAAAATGAGGCAAAACAGTCAAAACATGCGCTACAGCCGGACACTCCGGTCGGGCCGGACACTCCGGTCGGGCCAGAAACTCCGGGCTGGTTCGGCCGGACACTCCGGTCGGGCCGGACACTCCGGTGTGTATGAGCCGGACACTCCGGCGCGGGTTTCCTGCTCGTGATCTTGAGCGGAAATCCTCGCCTTCGGGCCTCAAATCCGCGAAAAACTACCCAAATCGGGCTGGGAAAACGCAGGATAAAGCTGGACCAACTCCTTAGACAAGGTTTGGTCGGATCAAAACCACAAATAACACTCCAAATCAAGAGATCGATCCAAAGGCAAATATGGGCTGTTTTTTGTGGGAATTTTCGAATTTTTGGTGGATAGAAGAAAAATTTGTGGGGGAAATCGTGAGCAACGAAGCTCTTGATACCAATATGTTGAGGGCAAGCCTCTAGGGTGGCCCGATCTTTCACGATTCCCTTTCAAATCGAGGGTGGAGTGCGGGGAAAGGAGGAAATGATGAACACGATGAACACACGCACGAAGAACGCGATGAACACACACACGCAAAACCACGATAAACACCAATAGCTCACACCGGCGGTGACCGATCCGACGCAATCCCTAGGATCGACGTCGGGCGGAGGACTCTCTCTTGAACCGGCACAGCGAGATGGCAGACTCGGTGAGATCTTGACGTCTAGGCAAAGGGACACCGATGCTTAGGCCTTGTACAACGCGGAGGCACAATGCAAACTCCAACGAGGTTTGGGGATATTGGTGCTCCTTAGTCAAGGAGCATGAGGCAAGAACTAGATAGTTCCACAAAGGGGTTTCCACTAATTCCAATATCATGCCTAGGGTTTACAATGGAGGTGGGGGTCTCTATATAGGCCAGCCACAAGTTCAGGGGTAATTCAGGCATTAAAGTAGAGTTCTGGGCGAAGTAGAGGGGTACATGGGCCGAAGGGCCAGCTAGGCACGCAGGCCCATCACTTGGGCCGGACACTCTGGGGCGAGTGAGCTGGACAGTCCGGGTCAGATCGACCGGACAGTCCGGCGCAGCCGGACACTCCGAGAAGTATCCGGGCAGTGTCCGATTCGACCTTCTGATTGTCCACGCCAGGTCCGAGCTCGGGCAGGCTGGACACTCCAGATGAGTTGGGCCGGACACTCCGGGGTGGCCGGACACTCCGGCTGGATTCGACCGGACACTCCGGCTCTGGCAGCTTCAGGCCTGGTGCAGCTTCCGGGCTCGTGGGTCGACGCGGCGGGGGCTCGAGCCTGATGATGCACAAAGTAGTGGTATGAAGTAGCACGCCATCCAAGGAGGTATCGAATTGGCACGAGGAGAGGAGCGAGTTCACCTTATCTTGGAGGAGTTTGGCTCGGGCACGAGTCATGGGTCCACTTGGGGAACTTGTTGGTGTAGATGTGGAAGCGTCCGTAGGACGGGCTGCATCATAACTTGTCAAGCATATCCTCTTAGTTGTGTCACTTTAACCTTAATCACCTTAAAGATGCTTATGATAGGGGCAATGAGAGCTGAAAGCTATAAGTACCATAATTTTTGGAAGCTCTTTATGAGACTTGAATCCCTACTTCCTTTTACAAAAGGCCTTTCTTCCACCATTATATTGAGTCTCCACCTTCTATCTTTATGCACTACTTCGAGAGCATAGTGGCCATTCTTAGTTCTATGTGCATTGTCCCAAGACTTGTTGATTGATGCATACCTTGATACTGCTTGTTTTAAACTATTGTATCTAGTCACTCTTATGAACTTTGAAGGTGTCCTATGCATTTATATTTGCTACTATATTGAGGGACAAGCTGAATACTTTTATGCTATGTTTTCTTTATGTGAAACAAACAAACGTCTTGCAAAGCATTCTAATTCATGAATCTTTTGTTTGTGCCTTTTCATGTTGCATCATAGTTTCTTTGTCTTATTGCTAGAACTTTGTATTTCATGTTATGATTGAAGTACTATGATCCCAGCTTTAAATGTTTTGCAAATACTTTGATCAAGTCTTTGATGGTGCATGTCACCTCAAAAATTATTTCTTTTTATCACTTACCTACTCGAGGACGAGCAGGAGTTAAGCTTGGGGATGTTGATACATTGCAAATGTATCTATAATTTTTGATGCTCCATGCTTGGTTTTATCCACTTTCTTGTGTTTTGTCCACACTTTGGAGTACTTTTCATATGATTTCTTGGACTAACCTATTAACAAGAGCCAAAGTGCCAGCTGCCTGTTTTCTGCTGTTTTTGGTTCCAGGAAAGTCAGAAAATGAAATTCTCGGAATTGGACGGGACAAAAGCCAAAGTGCCTATTTTTCCAGAAGACTCACGGAGCCAGAATACGAGACAGACGAGGTCCAAGTGGTGGCCACACCACCCCTAGGCGCGGGTTGGGCCTGGCCGCACCAGGGCATGGTGTGGTGGCCCCAGGCACCCCCTGGGTCTCCATGTTCGCCTATAAGAAGCCTTCTGACCTAAAAACTTCGGGGGGTTCGATGTTTTTCCACGAAAAGTTCCGCTGCACCGCCGCCACCGAAGGGGAGATTCGGGGGACAGAAAGTCTCTGTTCCGGCACCCTGCCGGGACAAGGAAGTGCCCCCGGAGCCATCTCCATCGATCCCCACCATCATCTTCATCGACCATCCATGTTTCTTCCATCTATGAGTGAGTAATCCCCCGCTGTAGGCTATGGGGATGGTAGGGATTGGATGAGATCGTTCATGTAATGGCATCAGATTGTTAGGGCATAGTGCCTAGTATCTCTATTAGTGCTTTATGACTTTGTTGCAACTTTGTTGTGCTTAATGCTTGTCACTAGGGCCCGAGTGCCATGATTTCAGATCTGAACTTATTATTGATTCATCATGATAGTATTGTTTTGGGTCTTATCTACAAGTTGTTTACACACGTCGTTGTCCGGAACCTATGGTCCTGAAGTGACAGAAATCAGGGTAGCCGGAAGGGAAAGGCTTTGATGTGAGGATCACATGTGTTCACGGAGTGTTAATGCTTTGCTCCGGTGCTTTATTAAAAGGAGCACCTTAATTGCCAGTAGTTCCCTAGAGGCCCCGCTGCAAACGGGCTGGCAGGACAAAAGATGTTGTGCAAGTTCTCATTGCGAGCACGTATGACTATATATGGAACACATGCCTAGGATTGTCTAGTACTTGGGTGCTTTATCTCATTTATCTGCAATTGCCCTATGTTCTGATTGCTATGTGAATTGTCTTGTCCATGCAACGCCCGTCCATCCATCCCTATGCCTACCGCACTCGAATCCCACTGTTTACTGCTTTTGTTACTATTGTCTTTGTTTTGCTGCTACTGTTACTTTACTATTCCTACTACAAAACTGTTGCTACTGATAAACTGCTGTGAGCAAGATTGTTTCCAGGTGCAACTGAATTGACAACTCAGTTGTTAAGGCTGATAAGTATTCTTTGGCTCCCCTTGTGTCGAATCAATAAATTAGGTTTCACTTCCCTCGAAAATACTGCGATACACCCCCTATACTTGTGGGTCATCACCTAGTAGGTTGATTGGGGTCGATAGAGCCCCTGATAAATGATAGCTGTGAGATTCAACATATTTTTGATGGTTTTTATTGATAATTTTCTTCTGGACTTGATCGTTTTCTAGCTTTACCTAACGCTAATACTTCGGTAGCAAAGAAAACTTGGTTTTTAATGTGTGTTTCAGGTTCTGAACATCAACATAAGGTTTTAACAAGAGAAACACAATATTGAGGCGAAAACAAGCAAGTCTCTTTTTGGAAGCAACCGAGGGTGGCATTTAGAAGCTTTAATGAGCAACTATATGGCGAGAATATTTTCCGGCTGTATAGTTCCTCCCGTATAGTTGCCGCCGCTTCCGTCTTGTCAAAAGGGACAACTTTCGTGAAGAGGCCAGACGAGAAATCATAACATAGCAGCTGCCATCCCATCCAAAAAGGAGAAAGAGGAGATCTGGAGAAGAGGGGGAAGACGTTCTTCATCTCGCTCCACGATCTTCGACCTCCTAGCCATCACACCCTCATAGCCATTACTTGTACTTGAGAGAGAGAGAGAGAGAGATCTTCACCTTGCAAGATTAGGGTTTGAGATTATTTCTTCCTATCTTGAATTGTGTTGTATTACTTTTCTATTCTTATTGTGGATCTCCACGGTAATATTGAGAAGAACTCCCTTTATTTAATTATATCGATGATGCTTTCTTCTCTCATGTGTGAGTAAGTTCCTTGGGCATGGGAGATGTAAGGGATTGATGAGATGTGATGTGCCTCCATATATTTTCCATTAGTTTGTGACTAATTTTAATTACTATATTATGTGTGTTTGACTATCTGTGGGATGCCTAATGCTTGTTGTCCAATTAAGAGCCCAGACAACATGATGCTTTGTTCTACATAGATAGGACCTTGTTCGCTAGCAGACCGGTGACCCTAGTGACACGGAGATATCAATGGAAAACTAGTTGACTCGAGGATAACGAGGAACCACTGTGCTTATTGCATTAGTCCAATCTAAGGAGCTTAATTTCTAAGCAACCTGAAGGATCTTAATCGTCTAGTGTCTGACCATGGTTTTGGTAACAGACTAGTAGGATTATTGAAGTTGGGATGAAATCTACTAAGAGGAGTTCCGGCTAATTATGGGTTGCTCGCCTACACATATACTTATAAGATTACAATTGTTACTCTTATCACTCATCCACCTGGCACAATCACTATCACCATGAACTGTATCTCCCCGTGCCTTCTTCATCATCTGCAAAAAACCACAAACAATCCAATCAATCTTTACTTTTATGCTTTTTATTCCTGAATTTTTAATTTTAGTTTTATTTAAATACATCTATTTTAATCCAAATTTCATTCATATTTCCACACTTAAAGTCAATTCACTCGAAGACCTGTGACAACTTTGAGTGTGAAAGAGACTTCATTCATAAACACTTACCTTTGGGCTCCTTGTGGGATCGATGTCTATACTTTGAAACTAGCTACAACCGATATGTGCACTTGCAGACATCAATAAACCAACCTTGCCTCACATATCTAGGGACCAGCTTTAGGATTTGACCCGTTATGGCGGAACCCTCCTTAAGGCGGGACTCATGGTCTCAGCGATAGAAAGGTACAAATGGTTGTCAAAGTTTTCAAAGTATTTTTGGTGGTTACTTTGCAAAAAAAAACTAAATTTAGTAAAAGCTGCAAACTCATCTAATTTTCCTCAACAACTTTTGGAACACCCAATGGGCCAAGTTTGAGAACACAATTACATAAATGGTTTAATACATTATTACACATCACCAACATCCCCATCTAGTGTTGGGGTATAAAAAAATTCTTTGCGTATGTCCCTTGCTTATGATTGCACCATAACTATGGAGCATCTTCATTATTTAATAGGATGCGTGGGTCAGTGTTCACTATGAAGGGCAGAATTTCATCAAACTTATTATAATCTTCTAACATGTTTGTGTTGTCCTCCACTCCCACAATATTTCTTTTTCCTGAAAGAACTATGTGGCGCTTTGGCTCATCGTATGATGTATTCATTTGCTTACCTTTTTTAGGTTTGGCAGACATGTCCTTAAGCCGAGCCACATCATTGGATGGCAAGAATGGTTCGTCTCTATACCTAAGATTGTTGAGATCCACTATTGTCATTCCGTACTGTTGGTCTACCTTTACCCCACCTCCTGTTAGCTTGACCCATTTGCACCAAAACAAAGGGACCTTAAAAGAAGGTCCATAGTAAAGTTCCCATATCTCCTCTATGTAACCATAATATGTGTCATTTTTCCCATTTTTGTTTGTCGCATCAAAGTAGACACCACTGTTTTGGTTTGTGCTCCTTTTATCTTAGGCAATCTTGTAAAATGTATTCCCATTTATCTCGTACCCTTGGAAAGTCAATATAGTCGAAGATGGTGACCTGGCCAACAAGTACAGCTGGTCTCCAATAGTGGTGTTATTCATGAGATGTGTTTGTAACCAACTACTAAAAGTCGCCATGTGTGCTTGTTTAATGCAGGAGTCAAACTGCCAGAGGTTTTTGGAGCATACATATTCATGTGTTCCTCGATATACGGAGCCACCAAGGTGATTTTTTTTAGAATTGTGTAGTGTGCTTTAGTGAAAGAATGTTCATCCATACTTATTATTGCTTTCTTTCCTAGAGTGTCTTTTCCACTCAGTCTCGCCTCATGCCGTGATTGAGGAACGCCAATTGGCTTAAGGTCAGGAATAAATTAACACAAAACTAATTGACCTCCTCTCTTATGAACATATTTCTTTAAGACTCCCATAAACCTCTCAAAGGGGAACATATTGTGGAGAAATATAGGACCGAGAATAGTAATCTCTTCGACTAGGTGAACTAGGAGGTGTGTCATAATATTGAAGAAGGATGGTGGGAACACCAACTAGAAAGTGACAAGACGTTGGACCACATCATTCTATAACCTTTTTAGAATTTCTTGATCGATTACCTTATGATAAATTGCATAGAGGAATGCACATAGCTTTACAATGGGTACTCGAACATTTTTCTGTAGAATCCCCCAATGCAATCAGAAGCAATTGCGTCATAAGAACATGGCAGTCATGAGACTTTAGGTTTTGGAATTTTTCCTCTGCCATATTTAGTATTTCCTTTATATTCAACAAGAAGCCAAACGGGACCTTAATACTGCTCAGGCATTCAAAAATTACTTCCTTCTATTCTTTGGTAAGAGTGTAGCTGGAAGGACCTTGATACTGCTCTAGATGCAGGTTGTCTCATTCTTCGATACATTGTTGGTCCTGTTGTGCTTCTGGTGTATCTTTTGTCTTCCCATACACACCCAAGAAGCCTAGCAAGTTCATGCAAAGATTCTTCGTCAGGTGCATCATGTTGATTACAGAATGGTCCTCTAGGACTTTCCAATAGGGTAGCTCCCAAAATATAGATTTCTGCTTCCACATGGGTGCGTGTCCGTTAGCGTCATTCGAAACATATTTTCTACCAGGATCCTTTCCAAATATTACTTTTAAATCCTTGACCATACCAAATACATCATCACCAATATGGTGAATAGGCTCCCTCCGGTGATTTGCCTCACCTATGTAATTCTTGCCTTTCTTTCTTAAGGTATGCCTGGTCGGATGATATCGGCGATGCCCTGCACACTTTTCTTATATTTATCCAAATATACATTTTCAGTCTCATCTAAACAGTGTGTGCATTCATGGTTTCCCTTGTTTTTTTGTCCTGCAGGGTTACTAAGAGCAGGCCAATCATTGATGGTTACGAACAACACCACTCGTACGTCAAATTTCTCATGTTTGTGCTCACCCCATACACGTACACCTTTTTGTGACACAATTGTAAAATTTCTTCAACTAATAGCCTTAGGTACACATCAATGTTATTGCCGGGTTGATTCGGGTCTTGGATGAGCACTGGCATCATAATGAAATTCCGCTTCATGCACAACCAAGGAAGAAGGTCATAGATACATATAGTCACATGCCAGGTGCTATGACTATAGCTCTGCTCCCCAAAAGGATTCATGCCATATGTACTTAGACCAAATCTTAAGTTCCTTGTGTCATCTGCAAAGACCGGGAACTCTCTCTCGATTATTCTCCACTGCGACCCATTAGTGGGGTGTCTCAACATTGTGTATTTCTTACGATCTTCTTTGTTCCATCGCAACAACTTGGCATGCTCTTTGTTTTTGAACAAACTTTTCAACCTTGGTATTATACGAGCATACCACATCACCTTGGCAGGAACCGTCTTCCTTGGGTGCTCGCTCTCAACATCACCAGGGTCATCTTGGCTAATCTTATAATGCAATGCACCACATATCGGGATGCATTCAAATTCTCGTACTCCTCACCACGATAGAGAATGGAGTCAATAGGGCATGCATGTATCTTCTGCACCTATAACCCTAGAGGGCAAACAACCTTCTTTGCTTTGTACATACTAGCGGGCAATTCATTATCCTTTGGCAGCATCTTATTTATCATTTTCAGCAACTTTTCAAATCCCTTATCAAATACACCATTATCTGCTTTCCATTGCAGCAATTCCAGTGTGCTACCTAGCTTTTTCTTGCCATCTTTACAATATGGGAACACCAATTTGTTGTGATCCTCTAACATGCGATCTAACTTCAACCTCTCCATTTAACTTTCACAGTCTCTTTGTGCATCAATAATAGCCTGACCAAGATCATCATTAGGCTTATTTGATGCCTCTTCTTTAGATTCACCTATTGCAGTACCACTGTATTCAGGGAACCTAGGATAGTTGTCATCATCCTCTTGTTCTTCATTGTCTTCCACTATAACCCCTCTTTCTCCGTGCTTGGTCCAACAATTATAGCTGGAGATGAAACCAGACTAGAACAGGTGGCTATGAAGGATTTTTGAGGAAGAGCAATCCTTCTTGTTCTTACAGACACCACATGGACAACCCATAAAACAATTCTGCTTGTTTGCCTCAGCGACACCGATAAAATAATGCAGGGTATTAATGAACTCGACAGGTCGTCGATCATCATACATCCATTGCCGTCTCATCTGCATTATATAAATATATCAAAAACAATTACACACCATCATGAATAGAGAACTGGCCAAATTAATACAAGTTCATCACACTGAAACCAAAGTAGAGTAGAATGTTATTATTGCAAAAATAAAAACTATGCACTGATTTAAAAAATTCTACTCCATACTCATTTTGATCAATTCATAAGTAAACCACATCTACACATATGCAAACTAAGAAGTTAATTTGAGCTCATATTGCATATAAATCAAATAAATTCCCACATAGTTACTCCCAAACTAAGACCAAAAATCCCTCTACTTCTAGAGCTTCAAAAGAGCTAAACTAGCAATGATAGATGAATTGATGAAGTTGCTAACCTTTTAGAACTCTTGGACAGATGGGGCACCGCCAAATCTTGACAAATCGTGGAAAAAATGGGGATGAACTCGAGCTCGGGGAGGAAATAGAGTAGAAGGCATGCATATGGCTCTGGCAGGATGATGCATGATATATAGGAAAGCCTTTGGTCTCGATTGGTGTCTCCAACCAGGGCTAAAGGTCTATGTTTAGTCCTGGTTGGATACACCAACCGGGACTAAATGGGCTCCTGCCTGCTGCAACCCCTTTAGTCCCGGTTGGAGTCCTGGTTGGTGCCTCCAACTGGGACTAAAGGTCCCATTTGACCCAGGACTAGAGATGGCCATGCCAGTGCAGCGTCCTAGCCGTTGGAACCGGGGCTAATTCCCAAACATTACCGGGTCTAAAGCTCCATACGGAAGGCCCTTTTTCTACTAGTTCCATGTTTCAAAATTTTACTCTCACAATTATACGGTCAATAACACCAATATCTTATGATGTTCCTCTGTTGGGGTCTCTACTTTTCTAAGTGAATCCTCTAGGCTACCAAGGAAGCTAAGATGGGTTACAACTAGAAGGTTGGAAATGCTAGGAAGGTGAAATTTTTGCAAGACCATTGGTTTGGCTACTTTAGCCTTGCTATCAAGTACTAGGAAATTTATGTTATATAGTTAATGAGAAAAAAATATCCATATCTAATGCTTGACATGGTGGATAACTCAAAGTCACCTTTAGGAGATGCTTTGATCAAAGACTGATGTTGCAATGGTATGAAATCCTCCAGACAGTTTAATCTCACCACTAAGGCGGTGAGGAGGATAACATTCTGCAGAAATTTGTGGGTAAACATGTCTACACTATTAAGTCTTGATATGTTGTCATTAATTTTAGAGGTGTTATGCATGTTGATTGATGGCTCAATGCACGGCGCCCAGAAAAATGCTTGATGGCGGTGTTGATGTAGAGCTCGTTGGGAACCCCAAGAGGAAGGTATGATGAGCACAGTAGCAAGTTTCCCTTAGTTATGAAACCAAGGTTTAATCGAACCAGTAGGAGCAAGGAAACACCTCAAAGGTGTTACTAGCTGAGATTTGGCAGGGTGCACTACCGGTGCTAGTAGCAACGTGGAGACCTGCATAACACAACCATAGAACTTTGTCCCCAACTTGCGATGAGGTTGCCAATCTCACCATGTTTTGCGGAAAACAAAGGATTAAACGTATCGAATGGAAAGAAGTAAAAGTTTGCAGAAAGAAAACACAAAGCAGAAACAGTTTATAGATTGTATGTAACATAAAGGACCGGGATCCATAGTTCACTAGAGGTGGCTCTCCTTAAGATAGATAACATGCTGGGTGAGCAAATTACAGCGGGGCAATTGACAAACACCGAGAAAGCAATACATGCATATACTAATCATCTTGACTCCTTTGAGACTTTATTGGGCATTAAAACATAATACATAGACCGCCTTCCAACTGCATCTATGACTAATAATCCACCTTCAGGTTATCATCCGAACCCCCTCCAGTATTAAGATGCAAGCAACAGATTATTGCTTTACGAACTGCGTGTAAAGCAGCATAGCGATTCTTTATTTGGGCGGCAGTAACTCTAACTGTCCTAAGGTAGCGAAATTCCTTGTCGCATAAGTAGCGACCTGCACGAATGGTGTAACGACTGCCCCGCTGTCTCCGACTACACCTCGTCTCCCCCTCAGAACATATGGATCTCAAGTTTTTTTGAGAAGTCGAGACCTAACAAAATAAGTAAACCAAAAGTGTCGCAAAAGAAAAGAGTACCTAGAATTGCCTTTGGTTGTCCTACCCATTTTGGAGATCTTATTCTCATGCATGTCTCTCATCTTCCTAGTAAGCACGTCCTAGGTGCATTAACGGCCGAACACCCAACTGAATCTCAATTCATTGGAGAAGGATCACAGGAGCGATTTTTTTTATAGTCAGTCTGGCTGCAAGCAGGCTAAGTCCAGGCGGGAAGTGGAAGGTTGACGTGAGGTGGACGGCCCTCCTGGTCTTCACCTAATTGTGGAAGAGGGGAGTATCAACTCTCTCTCGCGCCTTTCTTCAGCTTGGTTCTTCCTATTCGTCCATTCGGGACGGGGCAGGCAGCCCGGTCTTCATTTCCAACGCCTCGGTCGAGATTGATGACAGCACCTTTTTATCCTCTTCCTTACCGGGAAGGCGCTCATAAACCCTTTCTTTCATTCAGAAAGGGGTCGGTCACTTTTCCGGGCCAGGATCGAGAAGTGGCGAAAAAAGTAGTCAACTTACTGAATCACCAGTGCTCTCATCTTTGTCTTTTGTGCTCAGAGAGATATTAAAAGAAGCTTAGCTTATTCTACAAGGAAACAATACAATTGTTCTATGAACAAAGGATAGTAGCAACAACACATCTAGTACCTTAGAGATTTCTGTCACTTCCCCAGATTACCAGAGGCATGAACCCACTATCGAGCATAAATACTAACTCTTGGAGTTGCTAGCATCTACTTGGCCAAGATAGCTACTAACAACGGAAAGCATGCAAGATCTCAAATAACAAAGACATGATAGAATCAATAACCATTCTGAAATAGCATATCAATATCCATCGGATCCCCACAAACACAACATGTATGGATTACAAATAGATGATCTTGATCATGAACGGAGCTTACAAGATCTAAACATGAAAGAACAAAGGAGGAGAGACCAGCCATCTAGCTACTACATGGATTCGTAGTCCAAGGATCAACTACTCACGCATCACACCGGAGGCTTGCATGGTGATGAAGAAGGCCTCCAGGGTGAATTCCCCTCTCCGGCAGGGTGCCGGGAAGAGCTTCAGATCCCCCCGATCTAGGGACAGAGACGACGGCGGCTACATACTCTTTTGTGGATTTTTGATCGGGTACCTAGGGTTTTTGTCCCGAGGGCAACTTATAGGCGGAAGGAGAGGCCGAGGGGGTGCTGGGGTCGGCTAGACCACCCCCTGGCGCGGGCCAGGCCTGGCCGCACGGCCAGGTGGTGTGGTCGGCCCCCAACCCTTCTCTGTCTCGTATTCTGGCACTTGATCACTTCTGGAAAAATAGGCACTTTGGATTTTGTCCCGTCCAATTCCGAGAATATTCATTTTCTGACTTTCCTGGAACCAAAAACAGCAGAAAACAGGTAGCTGGCACTGTGGCTCTTGTTAATAGGTTAGTCCAAGAAATCATAATAAAAGTACTCCAAAGTTGGAACAAAACACTAGAAAGTGGATAAAACCAAGCATGGAACATCAAAAATTATAAATACATTTGCAATGTATCAACATCCCCAAGCTTAACTCCTGCTCGTTCTCGAGTAGGTAAGTGATAAAAAGAAATAATTTTTGAGGTGACATGCACCATCAAAAATTGATCAAAGTATTTGCAAAACTCAAAGCTGGGATCATAGTACTTCAATCATAACATGAAAGACAAAGTTCAAGCAATAAGCAAAGAAACTATGATACAACATGAAAAGGCACAAACAAAAGATTCATGAATAACATGCTTTGCAAGACGTTTGTTTGTTTCACATAAAGAAAACATAGCATAATAGTATTCAACTTGTCCCTCAATAGAGTAGCAAATATAAATGCATAGGATACCTTCAAAGTTCATAAGAGTGACTAGATACAATAGTTTAAAACAAGCAATAACAAGTTATGCATCAATCAACTAGTCTTGGGACAATGCACATAGAACTAAGAATGGCCACTATGCTCTCAAAGTAGGTGCATAAAGTTAGAAGGTGGAGACTCAATATAATGGTGGAAGAAAATCCTTTGTGAAAGGAAGTAGGGATTCAAGTCTCATAAAGATCTTCCAAAAATTATGGTACTGATAGCTTCCAGCTCTCATTGCCCCTATCATAATCAAAATGACAAGGCAAGTAGACAATGAGCATCTCAGCGATCTTTTTATTTGCATAGGTTTTTATTGAGGATGCTTCATAGAGTACTCACTATGGTGATGCTGCAAGTTTCCACCATGATTAGGCATGGCTTAGGCTAGCGGCCCAGGCGTTTCTCTAATACACATACAAACTCCATGATCTTACAAGTTCCACTTTTATTTCACACCGCCGGGATCCGTAAGCAAAAGAACATAATATCAACGTGGTACAAAGTACAAGTACAATGTTGAAAGCGTTGCCCATGAAACATGGTTCTTCTAATTTCAACTTATAAAGCGCAAGCATATAAGCAACAAAGAAGGACCCAATGGTTCAAGTTTATTAAAGGCAAAAAGTAAAGTGTGCCATCTAGTTCGTGAGAGCTTTAATCACTAGTTTTCTCATAACAAGTGGAAGGTAAACAAAAGCATGAATATACTTGGAATAGCATAAGCTAGTAGGTAGGTATGGTGGACTCTTTGGAAAAACTTGGTTTAGGGAGTTGGATGCATGAGTAGAACTCATACTTGGTGGTGGAGGCTAGCAAAAGACTGGGAGCGACAAACTAAGAGAGCAATAATGGTCATAATCATGCAGAGCGACAAAACATCATTGATCAAAGCATAAAGTGATACTACAAGTTGAAAAATAAAGGATCATAAAGGCTATGGTGACTTGAGATAGTCATAACATGGTGTGAGCATGTGCCAAGTCAACCCAAATAAAGCATCAAAGGAGAATACCACTATACTATGCTTTAATATGCTAAAACAACGCATGATTCATCCAAGGCACATTAAGCAATCTCAATTGTTTATAACAAGTCATGCTACAGAAAAGAATACGAAGCATAAAGCCAAAACAATATCGAGCATGGCATGACAAAGCATAGGCCACAGTCAAAAACGAGCTCTTTTTACCACATAAGCATAAACTTTCCTACTCTTTTCCAAACCAAACCAAACTATTTGCAAACCAAAGTGTGAAAGAGGGGGTCCAACCAACTTATTCAGAAAACTAAGCAAACTAAAAAAACAAAACGAAAACGAAAAAGAAGACGCTCCAAGAGAAACACAACTGTGCACGAAACAATAAAAATGAAGCGTTTGGAAGAAACCTGGAATTTTTATTGATGAAGAAGGGGATGCCTTGGGCATCCCAAAGCTTTGACGCTTGTACTTCTTGGATATTTCTTGGGGTGACACGCGTGGCATCCCCAAGCTTGAGCTTTAGTCCATCCTTCATCTTGTTACTCATTCCTTCCATACGCCTGAAATTTTTCCTTCATACAAAACTTCACACAATATCATTAACAACATTAGTGCACTTAAGATAAATAAGTCTCAAGGTTCAGTTCTAAAACCAAATAAACTTCCATTAGAACACTAGCTACTGTAGCACTTCCCTCAAAAAGCTCAATTCCCCAAAGGAACTCAAGAAGGAACTAACAAGAAGCAAATGCAGAAAATGGCAGAAATCTGTCAAAATAGACCAGCAGGTAAAGACGAATTTTTTCGAAGACCTTCTGTTGCTCAAATCAAAAAGTGTTGAACTAACTAAAGTTATATAAAAACCTGGGGCAGAAGTACAAACAATTACAGAACAATCCGATGTACAGAGCTCTCTCAGGAATTTTTACGGTGAAGCACAGAAATCTGTTTCGGGACAACAACTTTCCCAATCATTACTTCACTCTCATTAGATGTTACTCTTGGCACAAAAAGCAAATAAAAAGGATAAGGAGAGGTTATTACAGAGGTAATAACTTCCAAGACTCAACTAAAACTCTTGGGTTATCTCCCAACAAGTACTTTTCTTTAACGCCTTTAAGTTAGGCATAAGAACCAAAGAAAGAATCAAGTGTTCTCAAATGAAGAAGCATTAAGACCAACTTTCTTGCCCTTACCTCTCTTATTTTTATTATTAACCTTGGGGAAAATATGATTGTTTGGTGGAGAAGAAAGTTGCATGGTCCCCTTTCCCACATCTATTATTGCTCCAAGGAGTCCTAATAGGGACCTCCCAAGTGTAATTTGTCCTTTTCCTGCACATTCAATAACAAGATAATCAATAGAAATCATTTTCCCAAGGATATTTGTAAACACTCCTTCAACTATTCCAAGAGGTAATATGGTAGCATTATTGGTGAGAGATATTTCTTTTCCTCCTTCAACGAGCCCCCAAAGATTCAGAGATTCATAAATAGCTTTGGGCATAAGACAAAATTCAGACATAATATCACAGCGAGCTTGAAAAGTTTCAGTGTTTATCTCAATCTTTACTGTAGGGAACCACTTTGATGGTTCAGAGTTTATTGGACCATAATCATGTTGCTCCCTAAGCGTATTATAGCACCCTTCTAATCTAGTAGTGCTAGCCTCAAGAGTGTCCAACCTAGCAAATATTTTTGCGAAAGAAGTATCAATTTGGCTAGGCAAGTTGTAAGTGAGGATTAATTTCTTTATAGCATTAATGGCATCATCCTCATTACTTTGGAGGAAATCTCCTCCCGCAATAGCATCTAAAGCATATCTATAGCAAAGAGCAATCCCAAGGTAAAAACTGCTAAGGAACAATCCTTGAATCATTTTAGGCTCAATCTTTTCATGTAGATCAGAGATTCCAGACCAAGCTTCCTTAAAACTTTCCTCAATTCCTTGTTTAAAAGTGAGAATCATTTCCTCGGGTGACATAGTGATTGGAGCAAGGCTAGACATAGTGGCAACTCAAGATAGGAACTAATTTTTTTTGTGCTTTCAAATAAGAAAGCAAACAAGTAAAACTAATTTTTTTGTGTTTTTTGAAGAACAAAACAAGCAAACAAAGCAAAAATAACTAAGAAAACCAAAAAAAAGTAAAGAGATTGGTTATGAGGGACTCCCCTTGTGAAGATGTCCTTGACTCCCCGGCAACGGCGCCAGAAAAATGCTTGATGGCTCAATGCACGGCGCCCAGAAAAATGCTTGATGGCGGTGTTGATGTACATCTCGTTGGGAACCCCAAGAGGAAGGTATGATGAGCACAGCAACAAGTTTCCCTCAGTTATGAAACCAAGGTTTAATCGAACAAGTAGGAGCAAGGAAACACCTCAAAGGTGTTACTAGCTGAGCTTTGGCAGGGCGCACTAACGGTGCTAGTAGCAATGTGGAGACCTGCACAACACAACCACAGAACTTTGTCCCCAACTTGCGATGAGGTTGTCAATCTCACCGTGTTTTGCGGAAAACAAAGGATTAAACGTATCGAATGGAAAGAAGTTAAAGTTTGCAGAAAGAAAACACAAAGCAGAAACAGTTTATAGATTGTATGTAAAATAAAGGACCGGGATCCATAGTTCACTAGAGGTGGCTCTCCTTAAGATAGATAACATGCTAGGTGAACAAATTACAGCAGGGCAATTGACAAACACTGAGAAAGCAATACATGCATATACTAATCATCTTGACTCCTTTGAGACTTGATTGGGCATTACAACATAATACATAGACCGCCATCCAACTGCATCTATGACTAATAATCCACCTTTAGGTTATCATCTGAACCCCCTCCAGTATTAAGTTGCAAGCAACAGATTATTGCTTTACGAACTGCGTGTAAAGTAAACAATAGAATTATTCTATGAACAAAGGATCGTTGTTTTCTCCCTAGTAGCAACAGCACATCTAGTACCTTAGAGACTTCCGTCACTTCCCCAGATTACCAGAGGCATGAACCCACTATCGAGCATAAATACTAACTCTTGGAGTTGCTAGCATCTACTTGGCCAAGATAGCTACTAACAATGGAAAGCATGCAAGATCTCAAATAACAAAGACATGATAGAATCAATAATCATGCTGAAATAGCATCTCAATATCCATTGGATCCCCGCAAACACAACATGTATGGATTACAAATAGATGATCTTGATCATGAACGGACCTCACAAGATCTAAACATGAAAGCACAAAGGAGGAGAGACCAGCCATCTAGCTACTACATGGATCCGTAGTCCAAGGATGAACTAATCACGTATCACACCGGAGGCTTGCATGGTGATGAAGAAGGCCTCCAGGGTGAAATCCCGTCTCCGGTAGGGTGCCGGGAAGAGCTTCAGATCCCCCGATATAGGGACAGAGACGACGGCGGCTATAGACTCTTTCGTGGATTTTTTATCGGGTACCTAGGGTTTTTGTCCCGAGGGCAACTTATAGGCGGAAGGAGAGGCTGAGGGGGTGCTGGGGTCGGCCAGACCACCCCCTGGCACGGGCCAGGCCTGGCTGCGCGGCCAGGTGGTGTGGCCGGCCCCCAGCCCTTCTCCTTCTCGTATTCTGGCACTTGATCAATTCCGGAAAAATAGGCACTTTGGCTTTTGTCCCATCCAATTCCGAGAATATTCATTTTCTGACTTTCCTGGAACCAAAAGCAGCAGAAAACAGGCAGCTGGCACTGTGGCTCTTGTTAATAGGTTAGTCCAAGAAATCATAATAAAAGTACTCCAAAGTTGGAACAAAACACAAGAAAGTGGATAAAACCAAGCATGGAACATCAAAAATTATAGATACATTTGCAATGTATCATTGATGTAGCTTTAGTACGGGATATAAATGTACCTCCTAAAATTCATTTCTTTGTTTGGCTGGTTGGTGTAAGGGTAATTGCCCCTATGTGTGGTTTGGTGATTAATGACAATATCTATGTTCTAATGATTTCATTGAGTTTTATATGTAGGAATATTCCATAGGTCATGCTTGTAGTTCATGTGTTGGATTCGAGTATGGATGCCATGAAGATAAAGATATACATTGAGTATTGGCATCAAGATCATGAAGTTGAAGAGAAGAATATGATATGATCAAGTTCTTGAGAGTTTGATCTTAATAGAAGAATTCATGTTATGGCTCTATGTCGGTGTCATGATAGCCTCATGAGCTAATCTATGGCTGAAAAGGTTTAGAGCATGCAATCAAATGAAGAGTTCTTTATGTACCTCAAGATATTGAGATAAAGCATGGGAAGATACATGGTTGTCCAATACAAAGAGTGAAGAGTGATTTCAAGTTGGTCGACACATGAAGCATAAAGAATTTACCACATTGATCTTGTGGTATGCTAAGTGTTCTCAATTATGCTTCACGAACTAACCCATTATATATGTGCCTTTGTGTATTCTATATGGGCTAGTTATCTTTCCATGGGCATGCATCAAAAGTGGAGATTTCATATAGCCCATGAGAGGATCACATCAAGTGGTGATCGTAATCAAGGTTGAGAAGTGCAAGTTCAATATAAGCATCTCAAGAAGATCATATGGTTGAATATTGTTGTCCATATTGGTGATAATGGACACATGAGGATGTGCCTTAATGAAGCTATACCATAGTTGTGTATGGGGAGAAAATTATCAGTCTTCACAAAGCAACAATGATCAAGTGAGGCATTCCGCCTTGAATGACACTTGAAGTGTTATCATCAAGATCAAGCGGGATGTGAAAGACAAAGGTATGGCCTTGCTAAGTTTTCCTTTTACCGGTCTCAAGGTGGTTGTTGGGAGACCGGGTTATAGGATAGATAGCCGCACTACCAAGAGGGGATTTTGGTTGGGTAACTTGATCACATCGTCTTAGGGAGCTCAATCCTTTGGATACTTTTTTCTCCATATTTTGTTGCTTCTTGGTGTTTCTCTATGTGAGGTTCTTGAGCTTGTTTCTATCTCTTCAACAATCCCAAGTTCATCGTGAACGGAATTCATATGCATCTTTGATAGCTCCAAATTTGACACTTTTTATCGAGGATTTTCCATTGGTTTTCACTTGGTTTCATTGACTTTGGTCTTTCAACTAACACTAATATCATGAGTTAGCGAAACCTTGTTTTTTTATGATGAGTTTCAGGTACTGGACACTTTTGGAAAGATCTGAGAGCATTTATGGGCCAATCGCACCTAAATTAATAAATCTACAATTGAAGACAATTCCATTCGAGGTGTACAGAACCTTTAACGATCTAAAGTACGGCTGGAGGCCGCCCCCTATGACACGCCTTTGCCTCTGTTATATCAATGCAAGCATATTTCGTGAAGGCATAGAGGGAAAATTATGAACGCAGTTGCCACACACCATCCCATAAGAGAGGAGATCACATCTGAAGAAGGAGAAGAACCTCACCTCATCCCTCGAAGATCTCTAGCCTATTGATCATCGACTCCACCATAATTTCCCACTTGTACTGAGAGAGATGGAGATTCATACTTGTAAGATTAAGGATTCTAACCTCTATTCCTACTTTGGTTTGTATTTGATTTAATCTTCGACATTATTGTGTTTTGCTATGGTAAATTTGAGAGGATTTCTATTTGCAATATGATATATCTTTGATCTATTGTCCTCTTATGTGTGAGTAAATCCCCATAGGTGTGGAAGATCTAGGGAATTGGTGAGATGTGATGTGCCTCTCTTATTTCCGTCCATTTGTTATTGTCATGATTATTATATTATGGTAATGACTATCTATGTTTTCCTAATGCTTGTTATCCAATTTAAGGGACGGATTAACTTGATCCTGAGATCTCATATATATGAACTTGTTCACTAGTGAATCGGCGACCCCCAAGTGACATGGATGACACCAAAGAGGAGCTAGTACAACTTGAGGGCAACAAGGAACCATCAAGTTTAAAGCCTTTATCTAGTCGAAAGAACTTTATTCATGTGCGGACCATGGCTTTGGTAACAGGAAGAAGGATCATTGGAATCGAGAAGAATCTACCAAGACAAAACCTTGATTGGTATATGGGTTGCTTGCCTACTCACATATGAATAAGAAGTATCATAATCACTTATTCTATTTTATTCACCTGGCGCATTCACTATCACCATGAACCGTTTCTCTCTACACCTAACTTTTTATCTGAAGGAAACCTCAAACAACCGCCGTGCTATTTTACTTTTATGTTATTTACTTTAAGTACTGTTCAATACTCAAAACCACTTCCTTTTCACTCACGCATTTCCACCTCAACACTTCAAGTCAATTCACTCAAGACAAGTGACACCTTGAGTGCGACATAAATGCCATATATAAACATTTTCCTAGGCTCCTTATTGGGATCGATATAAAAGCTAGAACTAATACTTCCACGAAAACGTGCTCTGACAAACCTGTGCTTTTGCAGGCCATCAATCTTCTATTGCATTTTAGAATTTGGAGGTTTTACTAGTTCTTATTTAGGGAGGTTTCATACCTCTCCTTATTTGGCACTTTACCTCTTGATCTTTCTTGGGTTTTATAGTCTCTAATATATAGAGCTTGTTCTTAGATTTTTAAAAATCCCAAGTTTTCCAAAATCTGAGTCCGAGCGCAAAAGTTATCGTAGTTTTTGTTTGCCCTATTTTGGTTTAGGTGGTAGTTTCGGTGGCGCCGTAATTGGCACCAGAAATTCCGACGCCTCGCCAGAAATTTGATCAATTTTCTATTTCGGTGAAAACCGGAACTTTTTCGATCGACCGGACCATTCCGCGGCAGATCCGGGGGGGACTGGTTTGCCAACTGGAATGTGTCTGAGCTTCTCATTTTGAACCCAATGGCCACCCCCCTTAAAGGGGTACAGAAGGGGGCTTCTTTCCCATAGTTTGAGGGTTCTTCAACATGTTTTTTACCTTCATTTCTAACCCCCTTGAGCTTTCTTCTTCTCCCTTCCCTCCTATGATACTTGCATCTTTTTTAGGGATTTAGAAGAGGAGATCTAGATCTACAATCCCCACCAATAAATTCCTCCTCTAAGTAAGAGGAATCCATTGGATCTAAATATTGGAGTCATTGGTTGATTTTCACCATTGTTCTTCCTCTCTAATTCCTCCTAGCACTTGTTGCTTTGGTGGGATTTGAGAGTGAAGAATTTGAGCACCCTAGGTGTTCTTGCTTTGCATTCTTGCATAAGTGTTGAGCTCTGCATTATGATTTATTCGAGTGAGAGACCGTGAGCTTGTTACTCTTGGAGGGCGACCTCCTAGTTGGTGTAGTTGGTGTCGTGGTGCCCTCTTTGTGGAACTGTGAAGAGACCTGGGCTTTCCCCATCGTGGAATTTGTGAAGTGGTGGTGGAGCTTGCCATCTACGGAGTGGAGGAAAAGCTAGCCATAAGGGAAGTGGCTATTCCTTCATCGGGATAGCCTTAGATAATAAGGTGCCCTTCGTGGACTTGGGGAACCCCTTTGTGGGATACCACACCTCTCCAACGTGACGTACCATACTTGTAAGGGAACACAGGAATACACCTTCATCTCTGCGTGCCTCAGTTATTTCTATACTCGAGTTTACTTTACTGGTGATAGTTATCGAGCTTTAAGTTCTTATATCTTACTTATCACTTGTGGTATATGTATATTGTGTTATATTCCTTAGCTTAACTTGTTGTTGGTGCACTTAGTTGAACATAGTGTATTTAGGTTTTGTGCTTGTAAAATAAACATTAGTTTAATTCCGCATTGTTTCAAGCCAAAATCGTAATAGATTTGAAATTTCTTATTCAGCCCTCTAGATATCTCTATCCTTTAAATTGGTATCAGAGCAAGGGCTCTCTCCTTGTTTAGGCTTCACCGCCTAGAGTGTAAAGATGACAGCTAGTAGTATAGTGCACAGTGAAACAATTATCTTTGATGGCACAAATTATATCTTCTGGAAAAATCTCTTGCTTTGTATTCTTTGGACCTTGTGTCCAAATATAGAGTGATTTCTAGATGTAGGTTTTCCTCCTCCGATGGATCCTCAGCTATCTTTAGAGGATGATAAAAATTTACATCTTAAATCTCAAGTATCTAATGAGCTTATTTTCTCCTTGAGCCCCATAGTTAATTTGTTCTTGACGATTGTAAAGCGCAAGTAGTTTGATGAGATGTGGACCAAGGTTAAAGAAATATTTGGTGGGTCCATTTCTCATAGGGTCGGTGGTATCTCCGAGGAGCTGTCTTCTCCTTCACCTCATGAAGAGCTCCAAGTTGCTTCAACCTCTGGCAGGGATGAGTTTTAAATCCCTTCCACTTCACCTACATGTGAAAAGTCACAAGGTAATGACATGGTGAGTGGATAACTCATATGTGATGATGGTAGTGTTTCTATTTACACCGATGATTCACGTTCTATAGATGCTAATGGTGTAGAGATTTTGGACTTAAGCACTTGTTGCAACAATAATTCTATATCCCCTTGTTAGTCCTTCCATATCATCTAGAAATATTTAAGTATTAGTGTAGATGATATGCTTGATTTGTCTTGTTCCTATGAGCAAAATGCCTCTATTTACTTTAGCTGTGTATCTAACAATGTAGAGGAAATCAAACACTCTCTTGAGAAAGACACAATCATGAATGAAGATTCAAGAATATCCTCTTCTTCATCCTCTCGTGCTCACATGTGCCTTATGGCAAGAGGGTCAAATGTATCTCCAACTTTGAATCCCAGCATATCTTCTAATGATGATAGCGATTATAATGTTTATGAGGATACTAGTACTATCCTTCATCAGATGACCTTTTTGTGTTCTTATCTTCGTGGTAGTATTACGGTTGTTGCTTGTCTCAAACACGCTACACAAACCATTAACAAAAAATTGGAAACCATTGACGAGTTTGAGGTCCATCTTGATGGTGGGATTTGGAGATTCAATCTCCTTAAGCAAGAGCTAACCAAGGACAATCACACTAATTGTCTCCTCACACAAAAAAATGAATCTTATGAGTTTGAAAACTAAAAATCCATTAATGATGCTTGTGCTACTAACTCTACTTCTTGTGAAGCATCTACCTTAAAGGAGAATGTTGAGCTAAGGGCTCGACATGAGTTTCTAACTAGCACTTATAGGAAATTGGAAGAAAGTCATGAAATTCTCTCGAGCTCTCATAATTATCTTCTAATTCTCTCGAGCACTTGTTGCTACATATGTCATGTGAAGAGGAACTTTGCCTCTTCATGTTCAAACGGTACCTCATCTAACCCTATAATTATTGATGGTGATTATTCCCTTGGGAAGGATAAGGATTGCAATGTGTTTGCCAAGTTTGTTGGAACTCTAAGTGGTGTCAAGAAAAGAACCATTTGGGTTGCCAAGCCTATTGTTACTAACCTCTTAGGACCCAACTTGGTTGGGGACTAAAAAACTCTAACTTGGTAAATAGGTGTTTTTGGAGGGCATTGGAGACATGGCTAACTCATGAAGAATTAACAGATCTTCATATGTAACATTTTATCAAGCTACGTCATAAGGATTATCATCTCCCTATCGTATACCCAATGCACCACTTTACGGTAACTTGTACTTAACTCCTTTATATTATAAGTTACTTTCTCCTTTACATGTTTTGGTTTTGTACCAAGTATGTGTTTGTATTTGGTGTGACTTGTGCTTTCTCATTTTGTGTATCCAAGTATGTCTAGGTGTTTGGCACATCATTTACTTGTGTGTTTTGTTTTGAGACTCTAATGCATCTTGGTGATTTATTAGTTGGCTCTTTTCGAGTGGTTAATGGAGCATCCCATTTTGGTGGAGTGATATACCTCGCACATATCTCAAATCTTAAAATGTGTGTACATGATTACTACCACTTAGTATTGATATTGCAAGCTTATATATTCACTATGTTGTGTGTCACACTCATGAGAAATTCAAATTCTAAATGTCCATTAATTATCTCTAGTTGAATGTGTTTTGCCTCTTGTTGAGAAGATTTTAATATCACATTATGGGGGAGTAATATGCTTCTTGGTGCATATCATGTTGGACCACACAGAGATAAACAATACTTTGTCCCTACACTGTTAACCCAAGATCTAGCTGAGGTATAAGGCCATGAGGATTACCACTAGACGTGTGGTTGTGGATTACTGATGAAGCGCGTAAGTTGAATGTAGTGTAGTCCTCACGATCCGGTCCAAATCATGATCATCGAAGTGTTGATTGTATATCACATATGCTGGTATCCTCACGTACGAGGAGGAGCGCTGGTGCTGGACAGCTAGGTCCAGTACGGCAGCTGGACTGAACTGGAGCTAGGCTTTACAACACATGGAATGACCTAACCATACCCTTCTAGGCATATGTGCCCCAGTATATATAGAGAGTGAAAGTGGGATCTACTCACTTGCATCCCATTCACTAAAGCCTATATTAGTCACTATGAGTCCGACTCACTGACTCATTTAGTATCCGGTTCATGTCCAACCCAAACGACTTGCTCCCGCTCTTAAGTATGTGACCCTACATTCTCATGGCAACTTGGACACAGTTGGAGTCCGACTTGCAATCGATCAATAGGTAGTGGCTCCTAGCAGAACGTGCTAACTCCCAAGTACCAAAGAGTCATGATGACATACCTTCCAACATGACTTACGTCCAAGTCCCTTATGCCTCATGATATGTCTTGTCGGGCTATAGGAGTATAATCGCCATCCCTTAAATAGTCTAACACTCTTCTCGATCCATGATATGCGATTCATCCGACTAACCCTTAGTCGATCGCCTTGGTTAACACTTAATCGAGTTGTGCATGGCCATGCTTTCCGAATCATATCACACGGAGGGCCCATAGACTATCTCTCTAGTTGGAGGGGAAAATCCCATCTTGGTTATCCACATCACGCGGCTTGATTCTCAATCAACCCAAACTCTGCCTTTATAACTATCTTGTGACCGAAAAATGTTTGATAGAACCTAAGTTAGTGATCCTCAACTTGGATTGTGCAACAACCTTAGGTTTAAGGATTACATTTATTGAGATATACAAATGATGACTTGTTCGTTGTATCTCAATATGGGTCAATCTGACTCACTAAACTCTTTAGTTGAATCCGTGTAAGTCGGAATAGCATGCCCATGACAAGTGGAACCGGGTCATCAGCCGACTTTCACATTAGTCTAAATTGTGTGTCTAGCACTATAGGGGTTAGCGTATGAAAACAACAAAATTTTACCCTACGCCCCTGAACCCCTGATGCTTCCAGGAACTATCTATTAGTATTGTAGTAACGGGAAGGGATTTTCGCTAACTTACCCTTGAAGACCGAAAAGCGTTGTCAATGCTCAGGAGAGCGTGGTTTATGTAGACGAGCCGAAGCCGACCTCAAGGTCGTGTTGAAGTCCTTGCGCTTCTACGGCTCCAACGACTTCTAGTGCCTCAAGTGTGACACCTCGCAGGGAGTTACATGCATCAGGTGCCTTGCGATTACTCCCGCTTCCCCGAGCCAGCAGCAGTTGCGAAAGTAGAGCTCCTGGATCCGAATCCTGCAGCGTGACGGTGCTCCGTGGTGAAGAGAGTCGTTCGCGCAGTCCGGACTTGGGACCACGGTCACGGGAGAGAGAAAGAGAGAATCAACTAGAAGGTCTCCCCAAAATATAGGGAACCTTTATTGATTATTCTCTGTATTTATTTAGCCCAAATACCTCTCTTTGTATAGGGGGGAGGTACTCCCTCCCTCAAAGTCCTGGGGTGGGACTAATCAAGGGAGGAGGTGCAGAGGTGAGCCGGCAAGGCCCCACATGGGCCCCATGTGGGGAGCAGCCCACATGGCGCCGGCGGCCCTCCTAGGCCCCTCCTAGGGTGGCGGCCCCCCTTCTTGGGCCTTTTCCCCTCCGGGATTTGGCCCATTAGGTGGGGTGCCCCATTAAATCATATTTAAATATTAAATAAATATAAATACATGTACAATTCAATAATTAACATATATTTACATACTATTTAATTCCATGTTTACGTGGAAACCATTCCCTCTCATTTCGGACAACTTCCGGACTTACCGAAACCCTTCCGGTTTTCTCTCTTCGCTTTCTTCGGCGATTCTACCGATCCTATAAACACTCTCTAACCATCACCAAGCCCTTAAGCGTGATACCCCACGGTTCGGGAACACTCCAGACATGGTCGGGACACTCCCGGACCAATGATCAACAGAGGGACCTGGATGGCCATGTGACCCCTGTGCATTCCACAAAGATCTTTCATCGTTTGAACCATGACTAACGCGTCTTATTCCTTTTGTCTCTTGATACTTGAATTGTCTGAGATCTGATCAATGAAATCACCATGTCGTGTTCAATCTCTTTGCCGACAAATGCTACTTGACTCGTTTCGACAAGTGATATCTCTGTGATCAAATCACACGCTACGCAGCTATTGGATATAACTTCACCGAGTGGGCCCTCGAGTATCTTTCCGTCACGTGGATGGACAAATCCCGCTCTTGACATATATTGCCTCAAAAGTTCCTCTGAATACCTAAACACACCTTTATGATCATTGTATTACCAAGTGACGTTTGATGCTATCATAGCACCCTCGGGAGACAGTTATCGATATAGCCTCACGGTCTAAGGAATAGTCTACTAGGTCTATTCGAATCATTGTAACTTGAACTTCATGACATGATCGGGTCACGATGGTTAGGTTGGGTATTGGTTCATCATCTGATTCTCAAAATGAGATGACTCCATTTCCAACTGGCATAAATGTCACATGATCCGGAACCTTGATCATCTATTGACCAGTGAACCAGTGACCAGAGTTTCACCAGGAACCCCTGGTTGTTTATATATCACACGTGTATTGACGTTTCCTTTCAATACAATTATAGCATGATATAAAACTTAATCATAAACTTTATGACATATGATAATAGTCCTTATTACTATTTGTCTCTAGGGCATATTTCCAACAGTCTCCCACTTGCACTAGAGTACAAATAAACTAGCTGCATTTGTTCTTAATCATTGGCATCATATATCCCGGTACCCTGAACATGCTTGCTCATGGAAGAGGTTGAGTCTTGGGCATGTACTTTACAGTCCTAAATCCTTTGCAACTTACTAATGTCACCTTGATTGACATTAATAATTTATCATCACATGATAACATCTTTGTGTATACATCGTCCTTATGATAACAGAACGAGGCTGGTTTCCAGGAGCCTACAGTGACTTTAGATCAACCTCATGGGCTTTATCATGGGCAATGTGCCCTGGGACACATCATTCTACGTTAAAAGCGAACTAGTCCCGCCATAACATTATACATCACTTTAGATGGTACCCTTATTTATTATTATAAATGTAATCATCGAAAAACCAATGCACCCTGTGCAACTTTTGATGTTTTGTTCACCTCGCTTCCTACTTGACTTTAGTCAGTATTATCGATATAGGAGTTTCCAACATATTCCCTTATAACATAACCCTTTATGCTTTAATTGAAGGTGCCCTAGAGGCAAATAATAAATAGGTTTTTATTGTCATATCTCAATTAGTTTATAATAGTTTCATATTGTGCTATAACTGTGCCAAGTAGAAACATTGGTACAGGTGTGGTATGAAACAACCAAGTCCCTAATAGCCTCTATTCATACTAGTTCGTTGGTCATGAAGATGATATGGGTTTCAAGATCATGGGCATTTATGCCGACTAACAACGGGATCATATCATTGGAGAATGATGTGATTGGACATTCCTCGAAGGATTGCAACACGATCAAGTCATATAGTCCATTGTTGCAACAGCTATACCCATACTCCTTTTCCTTAGACCGTGCGCTCATATTACTCACTATTTCCCGAGGTTGCTTAGATTGCATCAACTGTCATCTGGTAATACGGTGGCCATAAAGGTGTACATTGGGTATTCTGAAGGAACAGTAGATGACATGTGACTGCTAGACCGGGATTTGTTCACCTAGATGACGGGTAAAGATACATACGGCCGGCTTAGTGAGATTACATCCATAAATGTTGCAACATGTGACTAGGTCACGGGGATGTAATATCACAGAAACAAGAAAACATAACTTGTTGTGAACAAGATTGAACAAGGTATGGGATACCAATGATCAGATCTCGGACAAGTCGTATCGAGAAACAAAAGGACAAGGCTGCTGCATTTAGCGGTTCAAATGACATTGTCATCAAGAGTGCATAGGGGTCACATGGATATCCCTGGTCCCTCTGTTGATCATTGATTTAGATCATGTCTAGAGCATTCTCGAGCCATGAGAGGATACACTTAAGGGTACGATGAGAGCGATCATTCGTAAGACAGAACCACATTAAAGAAAGAGAAAGTCGGAATTGTTCTGTAGAGAGATCCGAAGTTGTTCGGAGAAAGAATAAAGGACCAGAATCATTCTAGGAAAGATCCAAAGTCGTTCGTAGGAAGTCGAAAGGGAACCGAAAGGTGTTTCGGGTCGAGACGGATTTTGTAATATGTATTTACATATTAATTTACGTAATTAATATTAAATATAATATTAAAATCTAATTTGAAGGGTTATTCTACTAATGGGCCAAACTTCCTAGTGAATGAAGGCCCATGAGGGAAAACCGGAGGAGGGAAGGGCCAAGGGCCAAAGGGCTAAGGCCTAGGCGCCTCAAGGGGGCCCACCCGGCCAGCCTAGGGCTATGCGTGGGGCGGGGCCCACCCCTGGCCGGCGGCCTATGAGGCCCATGCGCCTCCCCCCTCTCTCCCTTGAATAGTCCCACATGGGAAACCCAAAGGAGAGGACACACCCCCATCCCCCTATATAAAGGGGTGCCCATGGGTGGGATTAGATACACCAACAATTGGAGAAGTCCTTTGGTTGAATTCCTCCTTCCCTCTCTCTCTCTAGCCATTGTGACCATGGCCCCTAGTCTGGGTTGCGCGATCGAGGCACATCTGTAGTACGTTGTTGCGCTGCAGGGATTCCTTAAATGTCGTGAGCCGGAGCTGCTGCACGATGAAGATGAAGAAGGAGCAAGGGGTGACCTGCGAGGAGCTTCACGACCTTGAGGTTGGCTACGAGTACGACTACTTCAACCACGTTCCCCACGGAACGTTAACCGCGTACGGTCTACAAGGGTATGTATTCTCTACGCATTGGTCGTTACTCAATTACTACATAGATAGATCCTAGGCAGTTTTGGGGTTCCATCGTAGGAAATTTTTTGTTTTATGCTGCGGTCCCATCATTAATATATGTATTCCTTTATGGATTTGGAATTATGTCTACAGTTCTCTATTAGACACTTCGAACAAACTTAGCTCAACGTTTTGTGATTCGAACTTAATCACTTTTCAAATGTTCCTTCTTGGATCATATATTATCTTATGTTATCATCATGGTTTTCTAAGATAGAACCTATGTCTCAACATAGTGGATGATGATCATCCTTTTCTTTCTTCAACCATCGATGTTTGACATGGGTATACCCTACATGTACTCGAGTTTGGTATATACGTCCTGGATACAGTGGAAGGCCACGGCGTTGCCAAGGCCCAAATGGAGAACTCGAGTGGCCCATGGACTCTCGATTTCTTGCGAGACAAGAAGAAGCTAAAGGTAGAAAGTTTAAAGGGAAAACCCTAACCTATAACCGACTCGACCTGCTACCCGAGACCTAGCCTATCTATATAAAGGCTAGGAGGGGCAGCAAGGAGGACACATGCAACCCTAGTTTCCACAACCTTCGCCAGATTGCATCTGTGCACCATTGTAATCGTCGATTCCTTCGTTAATTCCAAGAGCACACAAGTAGGAGTAGGGACCTCTATGAGTCCAGAACCTGGGTAAACCTTCCGTCCCTGTGTGCTTGTTTGCTAGCCAACTGATGCCTCCAGTGCTCCCTCCTTCTCCAAAACCCAAGTCCATAAAAATGGGCATTGATGAGTTAAACCCTCTTCAATGTTAGACTTAATTATATTCCTAATTTGAGTTGATCAAGGACTCGTCCTAAATTAACTTCTATTTTGAAACTCCTTTCAGAATCCCTTTTAGAAATACTACACAATATCATAATATACTTATTATCAACTTCTAATCCCTATAAATCATTATTTATCGGTACCTGCGCTTTTATTCTTAATGTGTCGTATACACACTTAAGAATCACTCCTTAGGCTCCCACTCAAAATATTTTCCCAACATATTTGAGAATGAGTCATTAGTCCTACCCAAAATATGTTCCTACATATTTGAATCTGAGACTTACATTGCCCCCACTCAAAAAATATGTCATTCACATATTGTTTTACGAAAACTTTCATAGCTCCCACTCAATGTCATGCAAATTGCATATCCACTCACTATTTTGAACGATTTAAAAATCCTTTGATAAATTATCAAACTTGGAGATTTACTATGAGACACTAGTACTTTACTAGTATCAAATCCATTAGACTTTCAGCACTTCTAAATCAAATTCATTTGAATTTATCCAATATATTATTCATGACAAATTGTGCGTTTTGTCATTCACCTTTTCCTTCATGATGTTGCAGTCATTTAGAAAATTCAAGTAACCCTTTTTACTTGTTAAGATTCAGCAATGAATTGCTTTCTAATCTTAAGTGAATTTTGCTTTAGGATTCCTCATAACTTTACTTTACCATTATTTCCTTAGTAGTTCGTAGGTATGTCATATTCCGGTAATACGAAAAATGATTCTCAAATGTTTACATACGGAATATGGGGTACATTGTGAATCCTACTTTGTGTAGTGAAAACACTAGTGGGGAAAACACAATGGTCACTATCATTGGTTCTTTCCTTTGTGAAGAGAATTGTTTAGGAACACTTTCCATTGTGCTTCTCAACACTCTGATGCAGGGTTTTGAATCCTCATCATGTTTTTCACTATCTTCCATTAGCTTCATAATCAAGAAATATCACTGAATGTAAACTTTCTCGAGAATGCACCAAAATCTAAGCAAAGTTTTGCTTTCCTTTTGGTTCTAGCCATGGATTTCGTATTCGTATTTCCAATGAATACTCTATAAGGACTTATTCGCTATTGTTTTGGCTATATCGAATAACCCCAAAACTTCCACGATGATGCATACAATATATGGCGCCGATCTCACGAATTTAAATGGTTCACTATATATTCTAACTGAGTGCTAACTATTTATAACTAATGGTATTTACATCTACACTACAACGATTTATTTGGCGCCATCTATTCACCCACTTTGATATCAAATATCATATTGTGATGCTTTGCATTTTGACATTTCAAATGCATTGCATTCCACCATTTTCTTTATGCCAATCTTATAAAGTAGAATTTCATTACTATTGATCAAATCGTAGTAATTAGATTCTCTTTTATCTTTAATACCCTTTGTCGATGAAATACTTTGATAATATCAAATAGTTTCATACTCATGTTTCATTTGGTAAACTTCTTTACTCATTTTTAAACAATCATATAATGATAATTACCATTTTGTTAAACTACAATACATCGAATATGTATTTTCTTTTAAGAATTCATCAAACACTTAGTATTCATGTAATACATGGTGTCTAAGTTATCTTGCCAAACTTGGCATGATTCATATGTGACAAGAATACAAGTTTCTTTCACATATTATCAATATAAATTTGAATTTAAACAATGGTTTCATTCAAAATGAATATATCATTAAGTTGGGTATTTTCAAGGCATTCTCAATATTTTACAAATGTTCATGTATTATCAATTAGTTTCAAAACAAGGATAATTCACATATAATCGAACAAGATATGAACACAAATAGAAATCATTCATAAAACTGGAACAACTGTTTGTTACAAACTCATATGAATAACAGTCTCACGAAGTGTGAGACACACTAAAGAGGTTCACATATCCATTGATTACAATAATCATCCTAAAACATAAACTGAATGATAAACATTGAGGGAGATTGTCGTTGTCCATCATCATCATGCTCGCCATCAACACGCAACGTCACCTCCTCTCCAGCAAGCACCTCTCATGTAGAAGGACCCGTTTTCAGCAAAATAGAACAAGTATCAAATATACTTAACACTGCAATATGTGTTTGCAAGATTATAACATTTATAAAATTGTATATCAAATATATACCTCTATCATCGATGACCTTACCTGTAATGGGTTCAACCTTCACATTCCTGAGATGTGATATGAACCTGTGGAAATCCTATGTTTCTACATCGCCTCTCATGATGAAAATCATGGCATGTGCTTGGTATCTTGGTGACAGTGATCGCAGCACAACGCCATTTGCAAAAGAGCTCTTCATCCAGCTATCCAGGAAGTATGCAGGCCTCATGTACGCGTCATGCATGCGCTCCAAGTGGTCGCCAAGCGAAGAGTACTCATCCATCTTAATGGAGAGAAAATCTCCCATCAGCTCATGCTCCCATATGCGTGTTTGTTCCAAGAAATGTGTCATAAGCTGTACCATTATTGTACGAGGGTCAAGATTACCTACGACTGGCCACAGCTCATCCACCATCCTAAAACGCATCGTCACTGATATGAAGGTGGACATCTCATGACGGTAATTGCGGTCTTCCCGCTGCTCTAGGGTCTCTAAGATATTGGGCTGCTCCAAATCCATATTGTTGAGTATATAGTCGACCACGTCATTCTCGCTAAGGAGAACATGGAGACGTGCAACCCACATAGAGAAGTTTGATCCATCTAGCCTGAGCTTCTCTCCATCTAACCAATCGTCAAAAGGGAAGGTAGCATCGGGGAGAACCATTTTCTACATTTATAATTGCAAAAAGGAATTTAGACTAAGTTTATAATTAAATGAGTTAATATAATAACTCCACTAAAAACACCTATCCCGTGAAGGGTTCTAGTGATTACACGACCCCTTTTCCCCACATCTCCCCTGAATCACGGCCATCAATGTGGGTGCTATGGTGGACGCCTAAACATCGGTCAAATCATTCATGCGACTCGTTCTCGATCTTTCGATCACCCGTGTTACGAGGGCATGTATACATGACGGCCCAAAATATATCGAGCTCGTTGGGGAATCCCAAGAGGAAGGTATGATGAGCACAGCAGCAAGTCCCTCAGTTATGAAACCAAGGTTTATCGGACCAGTAGGAGCAAGGAAACACCTCCAAGGTGTTGCTAGCTGTACTTTGGCAGGGCGCACTACCGGTGCCAGTAGCAACGTGGAGACCTGCACAACACAACCACAGAACTTTGTCCCCAACTTGCGATGAGGTTATCAATCTCACCGTGTTTTGCGGAAAAAAAGGATTAAACGTATCGAATGGAAAGAAGTTAAAGTTTGCAGAAAGTAAACACAAAGCAGTAAAAGATTGTAGATTGTATGTAAAGTAAAGGACCAGGATCCATAGTTCACTCGAGGTGGCTCTCCTTAGATAGATAACATGCTGGGTGAACAAATTACAGCGGGGCAATTGACAAACACCGAGAAAGCAATACATGCATATACTAATCATCTTGACTCCATTGAGACTTGATTGGGCATTACAACATAATACATAGACCGCCATCCAACTGCATCTATGACTAATAATCCACCTTCAGGTTATCATCCGAACCCCCTCCAGTATTAAGTTGCAAGCAACATATTATTGCTTTACGAACTGCGTGTAAAGTAAACAATACGATTGTTCTATGAACAAAGGATCGTTGTTTTCTCCCTAGTAGCAACAGCACATCTAGTACCTTAGAGATTTCTGTCACTTCCCTAGATTACCAGAGGCATGAACCCACTATCGAGCATAAATACTAACTCTTGGAGTTGCTAGCATCTACTTGGCCAAGATAGCTACTAACAACAGAAAGCATGCAAGATCTCAAATAACAAATACATGATATAATCAATAATCAATCTAAAATAGCATCTCAATATCCATCGGATCCCCACAAACACAACATGTATGAATTACAAATAGATGATCTTGATCATGAACGGAGCTCACAAGATCTAAACATGAAAGCACAAAGGAGGAGAAACCAGCCATCTAGCTACTACATGGATCCGTAGTCCAAGGATGAACTACTCACGCATCACACCGGAGGCTTGCATGGTGATGAAGAAGGCCTCCAGGGTGAATTCCCCTCTCCGGCAGGGTGCCGGGAAGAGTTTCAGATCCCCCCCGATCTAGGGACAGAGACGACGGAGGCTACAGACTCTTTCGTGGATTTTTGATCGGGTACCTAGGGTTTTTGTCCCGAGGGCAACTTATAGGCGGAAGGAGAGGCCGAGGGGGTGCTGGGGTCGGCCAGACCACCCCCTGGCATGGGCCAGGCCTGGCCGCGCGCCCAGGTGGTGTGGCCGGCCCCAGCCCTTCTCCGTCTCGTATTCTGGCACTTGATCTCTTCCGGAAAAATAGCCACTTTGGCTTTTGTCCCGTCCAATTCCGAGAATATTCATTTTCTGACTTTTCTGGAACCAAAAACAACAGAAAACAAGGAGCTGTCATTGTGGCTCTTGTTAATAGGTTAGTCCAAGAAATCGTAATAAACGTACTCCAAAGTTGGAACAAAACACAAGAAAGTGGATAAAACCAAGCATGGAACATCAAAAATTATACATACATTTGCAATGTATCAGTGGGCCCCCTGACACTCCACTGACCTTGCCCCTTCGCCTATATATTGCCCTTGGGACGAAAACCATAAGTACCTGATCAAAATTTAACAAAAGAGTCTATAGCCACCGCCATCTCCATCCCTAGATCGGGAGGGATCTGAAGCTCTTCCCAACACCCTATCGGAGGGGAGAGATCACCCTGGAGGCCTTCTTCATCACCATGCCTTCCTCCGGTGTGATGCGTGAGTAGTTCATCCCTGTACTACGGGTCCATGTAGTAGCTAGATGGTTGGTTCTTCTCCTTTGTGCTACCATGTTTAGATCTTGTGAGCTCCGTTCATGATCAAGATCATCTATTTGTAATCCTACATGTTGTGTTTGCGGGAATCCAATGGATATTGAGATGCTATTTCAGATTGATTATTTATTCTATCATGTCTATGTTATTTGTGATCTTGCATGCTTTCAGTTGTTAGTAGCTATCTTGGCCGAGTAGATGCTAGCAAATCCAAGAGGGAGTATTTATGCTCGATAGTGGGTTCATGCCTCTAGTAATCTAGGGAAGTGATAGAAACCTCTAAGGTACTAGATGTGATGTTGCTACTAGGGAGAAAACAGGAGTCCTTTGACCATAGAACAATCGTATTGTTTACATTACACACTTTGCTTAATGCAATTATCTGTTGCTTGCAACTTAATACTAGAGGGGGTTCGAATGATAACCTGAAGGTGGATTATTAGTCATAGATGTAGTTGGATTACAGTCTATGTATAATGTTGTAATGCCCAATCAAATCTCATAGGAGTCAAGTAGTATATGCATGTATGCTTTCTCAATGTTTTCCAATTGCCCCGCTGTAATTTGTTCACCCGACATGTCATCTATCTTAAGGAGAATCACCTCTAGTTAAATATGGACCACAGTCCATTCTTAATCTACAACTATTTACTGTTTTCTGTTTACTTTCTGCAAGCAATTACTATCTTACACACAATACGTTTAATCCTTTGTTTTCAGCAAAACCGGTGAGATTGACAACCTCACTAAAAGTTGGGAGCAAAGTTATGTGGTTGTGTTGTGCAGGATTCCAAGTTGGAAACAACATCTTGGAGGTGTTTCCTTCCTCCTACTGGTTCGATAACCTTGGTTTCATAACTGAGGGAAACTTGCTGCTGTGCTCATCATACCTTCCTCTTGGGGTTCCCCAACGAGCTCTACATCTTGAGCCATCAAGCATTTTTCTGATGCCGTTGCCGGGGAGTCAAGGACATGTTCACAAGGGGAGTCCCTCGTAACCGATCTCTTTACTTTGTTTTATTTGTTTTGCTTAGTTTATTTCTGCTTTGTTTGCTTGTTTCTTTATCAAAAACACACAAAAAATAGTTGTACTAAGTTTGCTTCCCTTATGAAAAACATAAAAAAATGTTGTCACCTTGTTCTTTGGTCACCATGTTGACACCTAAGTTCACCCTAAAAGACCTTTCAATAGGTAGTGGCTCTATATTTGGGAAAGATAATATTGAAGAATTCTTTAATCATGTTAGCAAGCATGAGAATATTGAGGATAGATCCCTAGCAGAACTTGCTCCAAATTATGAAATTGCTGCAGCTTCTTTAGTTCACATGTTGGAAGATAGGTTTGTTAACCTTAACCCTGCAATGCAAGTAATGTTTCTTAAACTTAAAGGAATTGAGGATCCTTAAAAAAGAGATTTTATTCTGGAAACTTTGCTTAAGGAATTCTATGATGTTGCTAAAGAAGCTAGAAAAGTTTTCGATCGTTTTAATATGCTAGGCTCATGTGTAGATGTTATGGGTACATGAGATAATATGGACAAAATCAAAACTAATGGGGAGGAAATTAAGATACCAATACCTTTTAAACTTGTAGGAATGCATGAAGCCTTAGAAAAGAATTTTGATAGGATTGTTCCTGAAAACCCGTTTGATGAAAATAGTGAACCCAAGAGCATTGAGAGAGGATCCTCTAGAACTTATTTGGATGAGATACCTTGCCTTGTTGAAGATATTTCTGGTATTTCTCTTAATGCTTGTTCATTTGAGAATACTTGATTCTTTTCTTGCTTCTTATGCCTAGCTCAAAGGCGTTAAAGAAAAGCACTTATGGGGAGATAACCCAAATTTCGTTAGGAACCTTTTTGTTGAGTCTTGGAATTTATTACCTCTGTAATAACCGCTCCTTATCATTTTTTTGGTTTTTGTGCCAAGAGTAACCTCTAATAAGAGAGAAGTAATGCTTGGGAAAGTTGCTAACCCGAAACAGATTTTTGTGCTTCGCTGTAAAACTTCGTGAAAGTTATTTGTACGTCGGTTTGAGCTGTAATTTTTTGTGCTTCTGACCTAGGTTGTTATCCAACTTTAGTTAGTTCAACACTTTTCGATTTGAGCAACAGAAGGTCTTCGAAAAAATTGGTTTTTACCTGCTGCTCTGTTTTGACATATTTCTGCCATTATTTGCATTTGCCTCTTAATCTCTTTCTCTTTAAGTTCTCTTTGATCATTTGAACTTTTTAAAGGAAGTGATACAGTAGCTTGTGTTTTAATGGAAGTTTTACTTGTGTTGAAACTAAACCAAAAGACTTATTATCTTGAGTACACTAATGTTGCTAATGAAGATTGTGTGAAGTTTTGTATCAAGAAAATTTTAAGGTGTAGGGAAGAGTAATGTGATAAGATGAAGTATGGACAAAATCTCAAGCTTGGGGATTCCACCCGTGTCACCCCAATAAATATTCAAGAAGTACAAGCATCAAAGCTTGGGGATGCCCAAGGCATCCCCTTCTTCATCAATAAAAACCTTAGGTTTCTTCCAAACACTTCATTTTTATTGTTTCATGCACAGTTGTTCTTGGAGCGTCTTTGTTTTCGTTTTTAGTTTTCGTTTGCTTGAATAAATTGGTTGGACCCCCTCATTCATTCATTAGTTTTTGAATAATTTAGTTTGGATTGGAAAAGAGTAGGAAAAGGCCATGCTTAAGTGGTATAAAAGGAGCTTGTTTTTGACTGTGGCCTAGGCTTTGTCATGCCATGCTTGATATTATTTTGGCTTTATTCTTAGTGATTTTTGATGTAGCATGACTTGTTACAAATAATTGAGATTGCTTAATGTGCCTTGGAAGAATCATGCGTTGTTTTAGCATATTAAAGCATAATATTGTGGTATTCTCCTTTGATGCTTTATTTGGGTTGACTTGGCGCATGCTCACACCATGTTAAGACTATACCAAGTCACCATTAGCCTCTATGATCATTTAGTTTTCGACTTGTAATATCACTTTATGCTTTAATCAATAATGTTTTGTCGCTTTGCATGATTATGGCCATTATTGCTCTCTTAGTTGGTCGCTCCCAGTCTTTTGCTAGCCCCCATACGAAGTATGAGTTCCACTCATGCATCCAACTCCAAATAAAACCAAGTTATTCCAAGGAGTCCACCATACCTACCTATTAGCATTTGCTATTCCAAGTATATTCATGTTTTTATCTACCTTCCGAATTAAACTTGTTATGTGAAAATTAGAGATTAAAGCCTCACGAAATTGATGGCACACTTTACTTTTCTTGCACTTAATAAACTTGAACCATTGTGCCCATCTATGTTGCGTATATGCTTGCATTTTGTAAGTTGTGAATTAGCATAACCATGATGTCATGGGGAATGCTTTCAACATTGCACTTTATTTAGTTGATATCATGTTCTTTTGCTTATGGATCCTGACGGTGTGAAATGAAAGGGGAGCTTGTAAGGCTCATGGAGTTCGTATATGTGTTAGAGAAACGCCTGGGTGGCTGGTCTAATCCATGCCTAATCATGGTGGAAACCTGCAGCGTAACCATAATGAGCAATCTATGAAGCATCCTCTGTAAAAAAAGAAGCCTATGCAAATAGGAAATAAAAAAAGAGAAAGAAAAAAAGAAAAAAAAAGATACCTATGCAAATAGGAAATAAAAGGATGCGGAGATGCTTATTTTCTACTTGCCTTGTCTTTTTGATATGGGGATTCTTCTGTATCATCGGGCAAGGGGTACCCCGTTGGAGGTTCTTTATGATACACATGTACTTACAATGACAAGAACTTACTTTTGACTAAACTTGAGTAGCATGAGGAGCGGTCTTCGTAAGTAAGGGGCATGAGATTTTCAGCTTATAACTTGTCAAGCATATCCTCATATTTGTTCACTTTAACCTTAATCACCTAAAGATGCTTATGATAGGGGCAATGAGAGTTGAAAGCGAATAAGTACCATAAGTTTTGGAGGCTCTTTATGAGACTTGAATCCCTGCTTCCTTCTATGAAGGCCTTTTTTTACTTTTATGTTGAGTCTCCATCTTCTATCTTTATGCACCTATTAAGAGAGCATAGTGGTCATTCTTAGTTTAATTTGCATTGTCCCAAGACTTTTTGATTAATTCATAACTTTGATATTGCTTGTTCTTAAACTATGTGTATCTAGTCACCCTTATGAACTTTGAAGGTGTCCTATGCATTTATGTTTTGCTACACTATGAGGACAAGCTGAATACCATTCTCATTTTGTTTTCTTTATGTGAAACAAACAAACGTCTTTTCAAAGCATTATTGTTCATGAATATTTTGTTTGTAGTTTTTTATGTTACAACATAGTTGCTATGTCTTATTGTTAGAACTATATCTTTCATGCTATGTTAAAGTACTATGATCCCAGCTATCAATGTTTTACAAATGCCTTGATCAAGATTGTGATGGTGCATGTCACCTCAAAAATTCTTCTTTTTTATCACTTACCTACTCGAGGGCGAGCAGGAGTTAAGCTTGGGGATGTTGATACGTTGTAAATGTATCTATAATTTTTGATGTTCCATGCTTGTTTTATATCTACTTTCTTATGTTTTGAACACACTTTGGAGTATTTTTACACATTTTCTGGAACTAACCTATTAACAAGATGCCACGGTGCTAGTTGCCTGTTTTATGCTATTTTTGGTTTCAAAAAAGCTAGTAAGGAAATATTCTCGGAATTGGACTGGACAAAAGTCCAAGTCAATATTTCACCAGAAGAAATACGGAGTCCGAAGGGGAGACGAAGAGGGGAACCAGGGCGGCCACACCTGGTGGTGGCGCGGCTAGCCCTAACCGTGCCACCAGGGGGTGTGGGCCCCCTGGCACTCCACCGACCTTGCCCCTTCGCCTATATATTGCCCTCAGGACAAAATTCCACAAAACAGTCTATAGCCGCCGCCATCTCCATCCCTAGATCGGGAGGGATCTGAATCTCTTCCCGGCACCCTGCCGGTGGGGAGAGATCACCCTGGAGGCCTTTTTCATCACCATGCCTGCCTCCAGTGTGATGCGTGAGTAGTTCATCCCTGGACTATGGGTCCATGTAGTAGCTAGATGGTTGGTTCTTCTCCTTTGTGCTACCATGTTTAGATCTTGTGAGCTTCGTTCATGATCAAGATCATCTATTTGTAATCCTACATGTTGTGTTTGCGGGGATCCGGTGGATATTGAGATACTATTTCTGATTGATTATGATTCTATCATGTCTATGTTATTTGTGATCTTGCATGCTTTCTATTGTTAGTAGCTATCTTGGCCGAGTAGATGCTTGATATGTTGCTAACGTATCTATAATTTTTGATGTTCCATGCTTGGTTTTTATCTACTTTCTTATGTTTTGTTCCAACTTTGGAGTACTTTTCATATACTTTCTTGGACTAACCTATTAACAAGATGCCATAGTGCCAGCTGCCTGTTTTCTGCTGTTTTTGGTTCCAGGAAAGTCAGAAAATGAATATTCTCGGAATTGGACGGGTCAAAAGCCAGAGTCAGTTTTTCACCGAGGGGGACACGGAGCCAGAATACGAGACGGAGAGGGGCCAGAGGGCCACCACACCACCTGGCCGTGTGGGCCAGGCCTGGTCGTGCCAGGGGGTCGTGTGGCCGCCTAGGGCACCCCCTTGGCCTCCCCTTTCGACTATAAGATGCCTCCGATACAGAAACCCTAAGTACCCGATCAAAATTCAACGAAAGAGTCTGTAGCCGCCGTCGTCTCTATCCCTAGACCAGGAGGGATCTGAAGCTCTTCCCGGCACCCTGCCGAAGAGGGGAATTCACCCTGGAGGCCTTCTTCATCATCATGCAAGCCTCCGGTGTGATGCGTGAGTAGTTCATCTTGGACTACGGGTCCATGTAGTAGCTAGATGGCTGGTTCTTCTCCTTTGTGCTATCATGTTTAGATCTTGTGAGCTCCGTTCATGATCAAGATCATCTATTTGTAATCATACATGTTGTGTTTGCGGGGATCCGATGGATATTGAGATGCTATTTCAGATTGATTATTGATTCTATCATGTCTTTGTTATTTGTGATCTTGCATGCTTTCTATTGTTAGTAGCTATCTTAGCCAAGTAGATGCTAGCAACTCCAAGAGTTAGTATTTATGCTCGATGGTGGGTTCATGCCTCTAGTAATCTGGGGAAGTGACATAAATCTCTAAGGTACTAGATGTGTTGTTGCTACTAGGGAGAAAAGAGCAATCCTTTGTTCATAGAACAATCGTATTGTTTACTTTACACACAATGCGTAATGCAATTATCTGTTGCTTGCAACTTAATACTGGAGGGGGTTCGGATGATAACCTGAAGGTGGATTATTAGTCATGGATGCTGCTGGATTACGGTCTATGTATAATGTTGTAATGCACAATCGAATCTCAAAGGAGTCAAGATGATTACTATATGCATGTATGCTTTCTCGATGTTTGTTAATTGCCCCGTTGTAATTTGTTCACCCAACATGTTATCTATCTTAAGGAGAACCACCACTAGTGAACTATGGACCCCGGTCCTTTCTTTTACCATCAACCTACAACTAATTAGTATTTTCTGTTTACTTTATGCAAGCTTTTACTTTCTTCCACTCGATACGTTTAATCTTTTGTTTTCAGCAAAACCGGTGAGATTGACAACCTCATCATAAGTTGGGGGCAAAGTTCGGTGGTTGTGTTGTGCAGGATTCCAAGTTGGCAGTAACACCTTGGAGGTGTTTCCTTGCTCCTACTGGTTCGATAACCTTGGTTTCATAACTGAGGGAAAACTTGCTATTGTGCTCATCATACCTTCCTCTTGGGGTTCCCCAATGAGCTCGATATATTTTGGGCCATCAATGATAGCAACTCCAAGAGGGAGTATTTATGCTCGATAGTGGGTTCATGCCTCTAGTAATCTGGGGAAGTGACCGAAATGTCTAAGGTACTAGATGTGTTCTTGCTACTAGGGAGAAAACAGCAATCCTTTGTTCATAGAACAATTGTATTGTTTACTTTGCACACTTTTCTTACTGCAATTATCTATTGCTTGCAACTTAATACTGGAGGGGGTTCGGATGATAACCTGAAGGTGGATTATTAGTCATAGATGTAGTTGGATTACGGTGTATGTATAATGTTGTAATGCCCAATCAAATCTCATAGGAGTTAAGATGATTAGTATATGCATGTATGCTTCTCGATGTTTGTTAATTTCCCCGCTGTAATTTTTTCACCCAACATGTCATCTATCTTAAGGAGAATCACTTCTAATGAACTATGGACCCCAGTCCATTATTTTACCATCAATGTACAACTATTTACTGTTTTCTATTTACTTTCTGCAAGCAATTACTATCTTCCATACAATACGTTTAATCCTTTGTTTTCAGCAAAACCGGTGAGATTGACAACCTCACTGTAAGTTGGCGGCAAAGTTCTATGGTTGTGTTGTGCAGGATTCCAAGTTGGAAACAACACTTTGGAGTTGTTTCCTTGCTCCTACTAGTTCGATAACCTTGGTTTCATAACTGAGGGAAACTTGCTGCTGTGCTCATCATACCTTCCTCTTGGGGTTCCCCGACGAGCTCTACATCTTGAGCCATCAGGGCCCTCGAGTATCTTTCTATCATGCGGATGGACAAATCCCACTCTCGACATATATTGCTTCAAAAGTTCCTCCAAATACCTAAACACACCTTTATGATCACTGTATTACCAAGTGACATTTGATGCTATCAAAGCACCCTCAGGAGACAGTGATTGATATAGCCTCACGGTCTAAGGAATAGTCTACTAGGTCTATTCTAATCATTGTAACTTGAACTTCATGACATGATCGGGTCACGATGTTTAGGTTGGGTATTGGTTCATCATCTCATTCTCGGAATGAGATGACTCCATTTCCAACTGGCATAAATGCCACATGATCAGGAAACCTTGATCATCTATTGACCAATGAACCAGTGACAAGAGTTTCACCGGCAAACCCTGGTTGTTTATATATCACACGTGTATTGCCGTTTCCTTTCAATACATTTATAGCATGATATAAAACTTAATCATAAAATTTATGAAATATGATAATAGTCCTTATTACTATTTGTCTCTAGGGCATATTTCCAACAAGCACAACCTCAATGACCAAGGATATTTAGTATGAACAACATGAATATATAGTTCCACAACTGAATCGTATATTCAATGATATACATCAGATGTTCATACAAGGACAACTTAATAACTTTATTAATAAATTGGGAATTACATCATACATGATTGCCTCTAGGGCATATTCCCAACATATCACAATCCTAGGAAATGTGAACATATGAGGTAGTGCCACTTAAAGTTGATATTATTAATTATCTTGTTTCTAGGTGGCATGTTAGCTCAAACAAGGTCCTATTTTTTTAGAAGCTTTTATTGCTTGTCTTTTGGGTCTTTGTTTGAGTAAGAAATTCTTGGTGCGACCTTTCTCAAATACATATCTCTATACCTTATTTGGGAGACTGTTTGCTTTAAGTTATTCTAATCATTGTTGTGAATGATTGTGTGACTAGTTAAGGCTGAAGCTATGAAGAATCTCTATCTATGCATAGTTCTTAACCTTTATATTTATATCCTATGCTTTTTATTTTGAAGACTGATCTTTAATATCCTTGCAATATACCACCAGAAATCAATTCCAATACACTCATTGTCTTCGACAATTGATACACTTATGTGTCGTAGAATTGGTGGATCATCTTGACCTTGGATTTCTCCTCTTATTTCCTTATTATCTTTGCAAGAAATTTGTTGTAACTCCCATTGTCCTCCTTGATTTTTGAAAATCTCTTTGGTTATATTTTTATCATCAAATGTGTTTTAGTGGAAGATAAACCTTATCGTCTCGATACTTTGTGCCATTGTGAAAAATGTTAAGGGTTTGGTTTATTTGTTGAAACCTTGCTCTTTTGCTAGTTTGTTATCCCATTCTTTCTTCTATAATTTATTTGCTTGAATGAGATAAATCTTTGTGCATATGTGTTTCAATTCATCTTCTATTCTCAATAGTTCTTGCTTAGCTCATTTCTTGAACAAATCTTGTGTTGATTTGATTCTTTGATATAGTTTGGACAACAAATGTGTTTTGTCACACCTTGTATGCCTTCTTGACTATTTTGGTGTTTTTTTGAAATTATATGTTCTTTGGATCTTGAGAGTATCGTGCATGCATGTTTACTAAATGTATATCTTATATCATTTTTGCTTTCTTTTGATCCATTATATAGGGTATACTCCATCAAATTCTTAAACGGATAAGATGTGCATGAAATTCAAATTTTATCTCTAAATATGCACATATTTATAAGGAGTGTGTCCTATGTATTGTGGATTAGCCTAACCACTTTGGACCCAATAAGTTTGGGCACCAAGATGTACTTGAATGTTGTTTTAGGTACATTGGAGATGCAATGGATGCTTGTCTCATCTATAAGGAAGGTGTTGTCACCACATGATAACTGGAGTCAATCTATTATGATCGAAGAATTATCTACTACATCATACCCTTGATATCTCGATAACAAGGTTATTCATGCATACTATTCTTCCATCCAACCTCTTGTAGGTTGCATCTTGGCATGAATTTCATTGTTTTTAAATGTGTGGTTCTTGCAAGGATCTTTGAAAGACTTCTCTATCCTTATTGATTATGTGAGTAGTTTGAGTTGATGCATATAATGGGGAGTATATAAAATCATGTTCATGATTTGCCAATCCCAGATACACCGTCGAGAAATTTATTGCATATAAATTCTTTAAGGTACTCTCATGTGCAATATTATTGAAATTGCAATGAATCCTTCCTTTTGATACTTGTTGTTTTCTCAACACATCCCAACTAGCATTAGTTCTGTTAGAGTTATTTGTGATGTTTTTGAGGTTTTTGCTTTTCCCTGTTGAAGTTCATTGATATACAATAAGAGAGAAAAAGAGCCATGGGCTATATATAGTTTTAAGAAAAAATATGTTTGGTATATCTTATGACTTCCTCTTGGGTATCATGTATTCTATATTTATTAATCTTTTGTGTGTGAATGTTTCTTTGTGGATTATTCACCATGTTTGTCCACTTAGAAACTTATATACACATGAGTGTTAATCTATCGCCTTAATATCCTCGTTCTTTCCAACCATCTTGCTTATCCTCTTGGTTTTGAGTGATGATGGTAAGAACGTGATTTATGAGTGCCTGATTTACATATAATACATCCTCATTGTCGCACCTGTGGCTCTAGGGTACCCCGGAACTAACCCTGGAGTTAAAGGGCGGGCCGCCTCCTCGATGAGATGTCTTCGCGGGGTCCCAGCCAGGGCGACACCCTCAGAGGATCTGAAGGGCACCCCGGGAACTCGCAAGCCATGCATGCGTGGTGCCCGAGAAACCCAGTCTCGAGGTCCCGCCTAAGCAAGCCACTCCTGGGACTCTAGCCTAGGGAGCTGCTTAGTTCGGGTCCATGTAGCAAGGAGAATCCTGGTTGGCCATTCATCACTAACAGAAGATACGACGGGTCAGAGCTCCGAGGCCTAGGGAGATAGGACTTAGGCCTGCTCTGCCACATAAAGGCTGCACATGAAAGAACCTCCATGTTATGTTCATACATACCTCAGGCGGCCACATGGCCAAGCCAGGTTTGCACGTGTTCTCTCCTGACCGCTATGGAAACCCCTTACTCTTATAAAAGGAGGTCCAGGTCGAGAGTAAGGAAGGAGGTTAAGAGCATAAGTCCTTCTCGGAGAAGGAGGCATTGTAACTGTCATCATCCACCAGATAGTAGATAGTTGTAGGACCTAGGATCCTCACTAATCAAGGACCTGAACCTGGGTAAAAAATGTGTCCCTCTATGTGTGTGTTCATCTAGCTCGCCAATCAAGCTCGCGAGACGTTGCACCCTTGGATGAACTAACAAAGGGGACCCCTATCCGCGGTGTTGAAAATCGAGACATGGCATCTGGCACACCAGGTAGGGGGCACTCCTAAAGCAAGGTCATCATTGTGGGTCTCATGCATGGGCTTTTACAGCCCAGCGCATGGGTGACTTTCCACCTCCTCAGAGCTTGCGAAGAGTTCAAGGAAGGATTCAGCATGTCTTCAAGCTCTTCTCCCGTCATCGGCCATTCCCTGAAAGGGGAGAACCATCAAGCATACCCTAGCCCACAAGAACATCGCCGCCCCCTGGTGATGAAGGGAGCAATGGTACCCGAACTTCTACAACCTCCTCCAAGCTAGGCAACGAACGGGCGAAAGGCTAAGCGATTTCACTCGCTAGTTTTCCCCAGTTCTCATTGCCCTCCCAAGGGAGTCCACTGATGGAGTAGAGTTAGCCTTCTTAGGGGGTGTGAAGCCCCCCTGATGAGAAGACACATGCTCGCTCGTGTCTTTGATTCAATCGCAGAAATCTTCTCTGTCACGAACGACTATGCTAGAATCGAGGAGTGAGAGCAGTCGCCTCGTCCTTCGTGGTAGTACGTGGAAGCATCGATCCCTCGAAGAAATCCCCTATGCGAACTCATACAAAGTGGACCGTGGTAAATGCAGGGAGTGACAAAGCAATGCGGAAGAAGGAAGGAGATGGCCTCTAGGACATCACCGACGGCCTCGTTAATGTGTCGGGCTAGGAGTGTCTCTCTGAATTGAGTTAGAAAAAGAGGGAACTCCTACAAAACCCATCGACACCTCTTCCCAACCCCGCCGAGCCAAGGTCACGAGGGGAGAATGCAGCGGCATGCCCAAGGCATCTCCTCCCCGCCCTTGCAGCCTTGATTCCTTCCTTACTATGTCCGCCCAAGGCTAGAGGGAAGGGATCTGCCCAAAACACCAACATAAATTATCATAATCATGGGCGCTATCACCCATGACCTTCAAACATCGCTTTAATCCACCCATGGTAGACAGGCGAACGCGAGACCCCAACACCAATGCGGGCCTCGTGGGAGGAGATAGCCTAGGCCATCGTTGAGGGCCCCGGAGTATACTACGAGCCGAGAACGCTTACCCGACCCAGAGTTGTGGAAGACGCCTCGGATGCCCAAAGACACCTCCTCCCATAGCTTGCCTCCTTCATCAGAATGTCTCATGACCTCGCAAAGCCTGCCTATCATTGGAAGATCCCACCATTATATAACAAGGCTACCAGGGGTGCCCCCAAGTGGCTCCCCGGGTTCAGCCTCCATCCCGACATCATGATCCTAGATTGACCCCAACCAGAGGTAGTGACGAGATGCCCCTTGGGGCATCGCTGATGGCCCCAGCCTAGCACCGAGCTAGGGGATACACTATAGACTCCCGCCGGATCCTGGGAATGCCCCCAGATGCCTAAAAGCGCCTCTCCCTACCCTAGCAAGGTCCGTCCTCCAATCCACAATAAGTTCATGCTCCCCAGCTAGTGGAGCAGCAAGAAGGGCCCCCAAGTGGCCTTCCTGATTTACCTCCAGTTGCCAGCACACCCGGCCCGAAAACGTCACGGTAGAGATCAACAAGGAGATGCCTCGTGATGCATTATCGATGGCCCCAACCTAGCGCCAAGCTAGGTGATACCATACAAACTCTGAAAGGAGCCTAGGAATGCCCCCAGATGCCTAATATCTCCCATTGTTCTTCTGCAGCAGGGCCCGCAAAGAAGAACCGCTAACCAGCGGTGCACATTCCGGCAGGATCATGGAGGGAGATGGCGGCAATGTCATCACCCATGGCCTCGTCCTAAAAACCGAGCTTAGATGTTCTTCATCAACTCAAGGAGCCGGGGAGAACACGCTGGGATGGCCGAAGGCGCCTCCTCCTAATCCTCACTGGCATGCAAGCGGGGAGCCCTTGAACGGCCCTCCCCTACGCTATGTTCAAGACTTCCTCCCGACAAGCCCGTGCTGAAGAATTAGACTTAAGAGGAACCACCTCCAAGAGTGCGAGGGGACCAAAAAAACCCCGCATCGAGATCAAGAGGGCCACAGTGCATGAAGACACTAATTGCATCCCCATGCATCCATCCCTGCCCCCGTTCACCAAAACAAGGGAACCGGTAGAATTTAAGCTCGAAGGACCACCCCATCCCGAGGAGCCCTTCATTCGTGAGTGTTTGATCCTTATCAAGCACTGATGGAACCATCGTGAAAACAAACAGCGGCTACATGTCCCCCTTCACTCGCGCGTGTTGGTGGGGGCGTAGGGGATACGTGTTGGAAATATGCCCTAAAGACAAATAGTAATGAGGACTATTATCATATTTCATAAAGTTTATGATTAAGTTTTATATCAGCTATAACTGTATTGAAAGGAAACGTCAATACACGTGTGATATATAAACAACCAGGGGTTCCCGGTGAAACTCTAGTCACTGGTTCATTGGTCATAAGATGATCAAGGTTTCCTGCTCATGTGGCATTTATGCCAGTTGGAAATGGAGTCATGTCATTCTGAGAATGAGATGATGAACCAATACCCAACCTAACCATTGTGACCCAATCATTTCATGAAGTTCAAGTTCCGATGATTAGAATAGACCTAGTAGACTATTCCTTAGACCTTGAGGCTATATCAATCACTATCTTTTGATAGCATCAAATGACACTTGGTAATACAGTGATCATAAAGGTGTGTTCAGGTATTCGGAGGAACTTTGGATGCAATATATGTTGAGAGCAGGATTTTTCCATCCACGTGACGGAAAGATACTCGAGGGCCCACTCGGAGAAGTTATATCCAATAGCTGCGAAGTGTGTGATTTGATCACAGGGATATCACTTGTCGGAAAGAGTCAAGTAGCATTTGTCGGTAACGAGATTGAACACGACATGTTGATGTCATTGATTAGATATCAGAGAATGCAAGTATCGAGAGACAAAAGGAATAAGACATGATAGTCATGGTTCAAACGATGAAAGATCTTCGTGGAATGCACAGGATCACATGGTCATCCAGGTCCCTCTGTCGATCATTGGTCCGGGAGTGTCCCGACCATGTCTGGAGTGTTCCCAAACCGTGGGGTATCACACTTAAGGGCTTGGTGATGCTTAGAGAGTGTTTACAGGATCGATAGAATCACCGAAGAATAGAAAGAGAGAAAACTGGAAGGGTTTCGGTAAGTCCGGAGGATGTCCGGAGTGGAGGTGGAAGGTGTTCCATAGCCACAGAGATTGAATAATATGTGAATGAATGTGAAATATTGATTTAATCATTTATTCATAATTATTTAATAAAGAGAAAATCAATTAAAGTTCAAAAAGGCTTAATGGGCCAAATCTCGGAGGGGAAAGGGCCCAAGAGGGGGCCGCCTCCCTAGGAGGGGCTAGCCCCCACATGGGGCCCATGGTGGGGGTGAACGGTGGCGCCTCCCCCACCTCATCCCTTGTTTAGTCCCACCCTAGGACTTTGAGGGAGGGTGTAAAAAAGAAAAATAGATTTCGTTGAAGTAATTAAACTATTCCAATTTGAATAGTAGTTGAGCAAGAATCACAATAAATGCAAAGAAGGAACGTCTTGTATACGGTACTGAAGGAGTTGCACCAAGATTTCCAAATGAATAGGATAGGGTATTTCTATATGTGAAATAGAATCCAAACGAAAAAAATATTTTGTAAAAAGGGAAATATTGAATGAATAGAGCGTAAATTATAAAACTTTGGTATTTCTTTTTTTCTTTCGGACAAGATAATACTTGTAGCGAGAATGGGATTTCTACAACGATCTAAACCCCCCGTTATATATAGTGGGGTATTTTGACTAGAAAATACACACAATATTCAATAAAGGTTTCCTCACTTTTGGAGAGACCTCCAATTGATATTCTCTCTCTCTCTCTCTCGCGCGCGACCGTGGTCCTAAGTCCGGACTGCGCGAATGAGAGACATCTTCACCACGGAGCATCGTCATGCTGCGGGATTCATATCCAGGAGCTCTACTTCTACAACTATTGCTGGATCAGGGAAGCGGGAGTCATCGCCAGGCACCGAATGCATGTAACTCCCTGCGAGGTGTCACACTTGAGGCACTAGAAGTCGTTGGAGCCGCAGGAGCGCAAGGACTTCAACACGACCTTGAGGTCGGCTTTGGCTCATCTACATCAACCACGCTCTCTTGAGTGTTGACAACGCTTTTCAGTCTTCAAGGGTAAGTTCAGGAAAAGCCCCTCCCGTTACTGCATTACTAATAGATAGGTTCTGGCAGCATCAAGGGTTCAGGGGCGTAGGGTAAACTTTTATTGTTTTCATACACGAACCCCTACAGTGGTATCAGATCTAGATCTATGCGTAGTCTTGCTAGCATGGGTAGAACACACGAGATGTAGTGTGTGGGCGTTGATCTTTTAGTTGTTACCCTCCCACGTGTACTTGTGTATACCGCAGCAATGTTTGATGAAGCGCCCCCAACCAACTTTACGTGTTCATTCGCGAGACTGGTCCACGCTTGACATACGACGTGTACTGTATAAAGTGGCTTTGGGGGGTGTCTGTCTCTCTCGCATTAGTTGGTATGCCATTTATAATGGAGGGCCCCAAAAGGGGTGTAGTATAGACAACTACTCGATCAGCGTTGTGGTGAAAGTTCGTAGGTAAGAATGGTTCTTGTGTGAAAGCCCATTCAGCCACTTAAAACATGCAAAGATAAAGTAGCGGCGTCTAACTTTTTTTTGCAGGGGCGTTGCTTTGTGATATGGTTGTGGCAAAGTTAAAGTACTTACCTTATATCACGAAGTAGTAGTAGATAGTCACAAAGGTGATGGACTACCACGCCGGAAAGGCACCGGTACCCTGGTGTCTACGACACTAGAACCCTGGCGCCAGAATCCGGTGACGCTGGATGGAGATCATGACATGAAGGACCATATCACATCGCATTTACATTCAATGTTATTGTTTGTATATCTTATTGTGTGCTAGTTTTATATACTCGATGGTAGCCTAATAAGATGATCCCTAATTAAAATACCAATGATTGTGTTCTCCCTTAGTGTGCACCACCAAGAAAGTTCTTCGTTATGAGGAAGGTCGTGACGATCGGGTGTCAGACATATCTATGTTCGCATACAGTGGGTGTAAGCCATGTTGCACAGCGAATACACTAAGGTTGAGTTGGCGAGCCTAGCATGTGTAGACATGACCTAGGAACACGGATGGTTGAAAGATCGAGCATGAGTCACATGAATGATGTGACCGACATTTAGGAGTTCACCCTAGCACCCACATTTATGGCCGTGACGATCGGGGGAGATGTGGGGAAAAGGGGCCATGTAATCACTAGAACCCTTTAGGGGATAGGTGTTTTTAGTGGAGTTATTATATTAACTCATTTAATTATAAACTTAGTCTAAATTCCTTTTGCAATTATAAATGTAGAAAATGGTTCTCCCTAATGTTACCTTACATGTTGACAAGTGGTTAAAAGGAGAAAAGCTCAAGTTAGATGGATCCAATTTTTCCGTGGGGGTTATGCGTCTCCATGATCTCCTCAGCGAGAATGACGTGGCCGACTACATGATTTGTGAGATGTATTTGGAGCAGCCCTATTTTCATGAGACCCATGAGTAGCGGGATCACGGCTGCTGTCGTCGTGTGATGGCCACATTCATATCAGTGGCGATGCGCCTCAGAATAGTTGATGGACTATGGCCGATTGTGGGAAGTCTTAATCCCCGAACGGTTATGGCATAGCTTAGATCACATTTCGTGGAACCAGTGCGCATATGGGAGTATGAGCTGATGGGAGATTTCCTCTCCATAAAGACGGAGGAGAACTCTTCACTTGACGATCACTTGGTATGCATATATGATGCATACATGAGTATTGCGTACTTCCTGGACAACTGGTTCACAAGCTCTTTTGCGATAGACGTGTTGCTACGGTCGCTACCACCAAGCTACCAAGCATATGACAGGATTTGCATTATGAGAGGTGATGCGGAAGCACAGGATTTCCACGAGTTCATATCACATTTTAGGGATGTGATCGTTGAACCCGTTGTTGGTGAGGTCATCGATGACAATGCTATATATTTGATATATAGTTTTATAAATGTTATAATCTTGCAAACATTGCAGTATTAAGTATATTTGATACTTGTTCTGTTTTGCTGAAAACATGTCCTTCTACATGAGAGGTGCTTGCTGGAGAGGAGGTGACGTTGCGTGTTGATGGTGAGCATGATGATGATGGCCAACAACACTCTCCCTCAACGTTTATCATTTAGTTTATGGTTTTGGATAGTTATTATAATCAAAAGATTGTGAACTTCTTTAGTGTGTCTCACACTTGGTGAGATGGTAATTCATATAAGTTTGTAACAAACAGTTGTTCCACTTTTATGAATGATTTCTATTCGTGTTCATATCTTGTTCGATTATATGTGAATTAACCTTGTTTTAAAACTAATTGATAATACATGAACATTTGTAAAATATTGAAAATGCCTTGAAAATACCCAACTTAATGATATACTCATTTTTGAATGAAACCATTGTTTAAATTCAAAGTTATATTGATAATATGTGAAAGACATTCATTTTCTTGTCACATATGAATCATGCCTAAATTCGGCAGAAATAACTTAAACACCGTGTATTACTTGAATACAAAGTGTTTGATGAATTGTTGAAAGTGAATACATATTCGATGTATTGTGCTTTAACAAAATGGTAATTATCATTATATGATTGTTTAAATTGTGTAAAGAGTTTACGGAAAGAAACATGAGTATGAAACTATTTGATATGATCAAAGTATTTCATTGACAAAGGGTATTAAAGATAAAAGAGAATCTAATTACTATGATTTGATCAATAGTAATGAAATTTGACTTTATAATATTAGCATAAAAAATTGTGGAATGCAATGCGTTTGAAATGTCAAAATGCAAAGGATCACAATATGATATTTGATATCAAAGCGGGTGAATAGATAGGCGCCAAATAAATCGTTATAGTGTAGATGTAAAGACCATTAGTTATAAATAGTTAGGACTTAGTTAGAATATTTTGTGAACCATCTAAATTCGTGAGATCGGCACCATATATTGTATGGATCATTGTGAAAGTTTTGGGGTTATTCGATATAACCAAAACAATAGCAGATAAGTCCTTGTAGAGTATTCATTGGAAACTTTGAATACGAATTCCATGGCTAGAACCAAAACGAAAGCAATACTAGTATTTCTTAGATTTTGGTGCATTCTCGAGAAAGTTTACATTCAGTGATATTTCTCAATTATGAAGCTAATGGAAGATAGTGAAAAACACGATGAGGATTCAAAACCCTGCATTAGAGTGTTGAGAAGCGCAATGGAAAGTGTTCCTGAACAACTCTCTTCACAAAGGAAAGAATCAATGATAATGATCATTGTGTTATCCCCACTAGTGTTTTCACTACATGAACTAGGATTCAAAATGTACCCCATATCTTGTATAGAGACATTTGAGAATCATTTGTCGTATTACCGGAATATGACATACCTACTAACTACTAAGGAAATAATGGTAAACTAAAGTTATGAGAAATCCTAAAGCAAAATTCACTTAAGATTAGAAAGCAATTCGTTGCTGAATCTTAACAAGTAAAGGGGTTACATGGATTTTCCAAACGACTATAAAGTCATGAAGGAACAGGTGAATGAAAAAAGGCACAATTTGTCATGTATAATGTATTGGACAAATTCAAATGAATTTGATTCAGAAGTGCTGAAAGTCTAATGGATTTAATACTAGTAAAGTACGAGTGTCTCATAGTAAATCTCCAAGTTTGATAATTTATCAAAGGACTTTGAAATTGTTAAAAATAGTGAGTGGATATGCAATTTGCATGAAATTGAGTGGGAGCTATGAAAGTCTTCCTAAAACAATATGTGAATGACATTTTTTTGAGTGGTAGCAATGTAAGTCTCAGATTCAAATATGTAGGAACATATTTTGGGTAGGAGTAATGACTCATTCTCAAATATGTTGGGAACATATTTTGAGTGGGAGCTTAAGGAGTGATTCTTAAGTGTGTATATGACACATTAAGAATAAAAGCACATGTACCAATAAATAATTATTTATAGGGATTAGAAGTTGATAATAAGTATATTACGATATTGTGTAGTATTTCTAAAAGGGATTCTGAAAAGAGTTTCAAAATAGAAGTTAATTTAGGATTGGTCCTTGATCAACTCAAATTAGGAATAGAACTAATTCTAACATCGATGGTTGAAAGAAAGAAAAGGATGATCATCATCCACTATCTTGAGACATAGGTTCTATCTTAGAAAACCATGATGATAACTTAACATAATATATGATCCAAGAAGGAACGTTTGAAAAGTGATTAAGCACAAATCACAAAACATTGAGCTAAGTTTGTCGGTAGTGTCTAATAGAGAACTGCAGACATAATTCCAAAACCATAAAGGATGACATATTTTAAAGCATAAAAGGTTATATTATAAAGGAATATGTTGGAAACTCCTATATCGATAATACCGACTAAAGTCAAGAAGCAAGCGAAGTGAACAAAACATCGAAAGTTGCATAGGGTGCATTAGTGTTTTGATGATTACATTTATAATAATAGATAAGGGTACCATCTAAAGTGATGTATAATGTTATGGCAGGGCTAGTTCGCTTTAACGTAGAATGATGTTTCCCATGGCACAATGCCCATGAGAAAGCCCATGAGGTTGATCTAAAGTCACTGTAGGCTCCTGGAAACCGGCCTCGTTCTGCTACCATAACGACGATGCATACAGAAAAGATGTTATCATGTGATGACAAAGTATTAATGTCAATCAAGGTGACATTAGTAAGTTGCAAGGGATTTGGGACTATAAAGTACAGGCCCAAGACTCAACCTCTTCCACGAGCAAGCATGTTTAGGGTACCAGGATATATGGTGCCAATGATTAAGAACAAATGCAACTAGTTTATTCATACTCTAGTGCAAGTGGGAGACTGTTGGAAATACGCCCTAGAGTCAAATATTAGTAAGGACTATTATCATATTTCATATAGTTTATGATTAAGTTTTATATCATACTATAATTGTATTAAAGGAAACATCAATACACGTGTGATATACAAACAACCAGGGGTTCCTAGTGAAACACTAGTCACTGGTTCATTGGTCAATAGATGATCATGTTTCCTGATCATGTGGCATTTATGCCAGTTGGAAATGAGGCCATCTCATTCTGAGAATGAGATGATGAACCTATACCCAGTCTAAACATCGTGACCCGATCATGTCACGAAGTTCAAGTTACGATGATTAGAAAAGGATCCTCGTAGACTATTCCTTAGACCGTGAGGCTATATCAATCACTGTCTCCCGAGAGTGCTTAGATAGCATCAAACGCCATCTGGTAAAACGGTGGTTATAAAGGTGTGTTCAGGTACTCGGAGGAAACCGTAGAGGCAATATATGTCAAGAGCGGGATTTGTCCGTCCATGTGACGGGAAGATACTCAAGGGCCCACTCGGAGAAGTAATATCCAATAGTTGCGCAGCATGTGATTTGATCACAGGGATATCGCTTGTCGGAACGAGTCAAGTAGCATTGTTCAGTAACGAGATTGAACACAACATGATGATGTCATTGATCAGATCTCGAGCAATGCAAGTATCGAGAGACAAAGGGAATAAGACACGACTGTCCCGGTTCAAACAACGAAAGATCTTCATGGAACGCATAGGGGTCACATGGCCATCTAGGTCCCTCTGTTGATCATTGGTGCGGGAATGTCCTGACCATGTCTAGAGTGTTCCCGAACCGTGGGTATCACGCTTAAGGGCTTGATGATACTTAGAGAGTGTTTATAGGATCGGTAGAATCACCGAAGAAAAGAAGGGAGAAAACCGGAAGGGTTTCGGTAAGTCCGGAGGATGTCCGGAGTGGAGGTGGAAGGTGTTCCATGGCCACGGAGGTTGAATAATATGTGAATGAATGTTAAATGTTGATTTAATCATTTATTCATAATTATTTAATAAAGAGAAAATTCAATTAAATGGTCAAAGGCTTAATGGGCCAATTCTCGGAGGGGAGAGGGCCCACTAGGGAAAGGCAAGAGGGGGAAGGGGCCAAGGGGGGCCGGCGGCCCTATTGGGCCAGCCCCCCACGTGGTGCCCATGAGGGGGTGGCCGGCGGTGCCTCCCCCACCCCTCCTCTCCTTTAGTCCCACCCCGGGACTTTGAGGGAGGGTGTACCCCCTCCTCCCCCTATATATAGTGGCGTATTTGGCCAAGATAAATACACCAATAATCAATAAAGGTCTCCCCACTTTTGGGAGGACCTCTAATTGATATTTTCTCTCTCCCCCTCTCTCTCTCTCTCGTGACTGTGGTCCCAAGTCTGGACTGCACGAGCGAGAGACATCTTCACCGCGGACCGTCGTCGCGCTGCGGGATTCGGATCCGGGAGCTCTACTTCTGCAATTGCTACTGGATCGGGGAAGCGGGAGTCATTGTTAGGCACCGGACGTGTGTAACTCGCCACGAGGTGTCGCACTTGAGGCACTCAAGTCGTTGGATCCAGAAGGAGCGCAAGGACTTCATCACGACCTTGAGGTCGGCTTCGGCTCGTCTACATCAACCATGCTCTCCTGAGCGTTGACAATGCTTTTTGGTCTTCGAGGGTAAGTTCGCGAAAAACTCCTCCCGTTACTGTATTACTAATAGATAGGTCCTGGCAGCTTCAGGGGTTCAGGGGCGTAGGATAAAATTTTATTATTTTCATACGCGGAACCCCTTCAGGATAAACCCCTTCCCGAGTCACAACTCGGGCAGGAGGGCTCGTCCACAACTTCTACCTTTATCATTTAAAGATAAGTTCCTGAGCAAGTCTCTATAAACATTGTTCGCTCCAAGGAGAGGCAGTTTTTATCGGGTCTTCATGAGGAATGTCCTATCTAGACCGTGCCATTGGATAGCACTGACCGCCTCTAAGAGCACCCTTTGAAACTTGACACACACACAAATAGAAAGAAAGGAAAGAAATGAAAGGGGACGGGCAAGATGTATTAACGAGTTCCTTTTTCTCTTTCTCCCATGAAAGGGAGACATATTACATAGGAGGAATGATCAAAGAAGCGAAGGCACAAATCATAGATCTAAAAGCCGAAGGCTCCCACAAACTGGAACTCCACGCACCTTTGACAGCTATCAAAAATGCCACCTTGAATTCATGGTGCCCATCAAAGAAGAAGAAGACGAGATCCCAAGCTCCAGATGATGGGAGGACACGAAGCATCCCCAGCCTCTCCCAAAGCACAACCATTCGCCTGCTCCACATAAGACCTTCACCGATCTCCCTTCGCAGTAGCATCCCTCGACCACCATTGACATCCTTGAGGGATGTTGGCTTTGAAGGCATCAGAAATCACCTTGGGGAACTCTAGTACTCCCTCGAACTCACGAACCAGCATCACGAAGAACTCGAGGCCACTCAAATGGGGTTTCCCTCAGGAAATCAGCCTCCTGGTAGGGCACCATCGCATGATTGATCGTCCCCTTCCTGCCTCATAGGCCTCCTTCGTGTAGGAGGGGAGATGCCTCACCAATCGGAGCAGGTGACGATGGACGACGCGCCTCGGAGGGAGCCGCCCCGGTGCGGTGGTCTCGAGGCATGGAGAACCACGGAGCAAAGTTCCTCCCTCTTGGACACTTCTAGCAAAACTTTGGACCAAGCCGCAACATATAGAGGAAGTGGGAGAATAACGCGCTTCACAAATGTGGGTCAACACCTCAGAAGCAGTCAAACCCTACCTTGTGTAGAAAAGCCATGATGAAAAGGTGTTGGGCCCACCCGAGTGAGCGTGCGGCCCCGACCGAAACCTGTACTGCCGGAGCGCGCCTAGGGGCTACTGTCACACCCTTGAGTCCGAGGTACCCTGGAACTAATCCCAGAGCCGACAGGCAGGCAGCCGCCCTGACGAGATGTCTTCGTAGGGTCCCATCTAGGGCAACCCCTCGGAGGATCTAGAGGACACCCCAAGAACTCACAAGCCAGGCGGGCGCGGTGCCCGAGAAACCTAGTCTTGGGGCCCCGCCTAAGCAAGCCACTCTTGGGAGTTCAGCCTGTGGAACTTCTTAGTCCGAGCCCGCGTAGCAAGGAGAATACCGGTTGGCCGTTCACCACTAACAGAAGATATGACGGGTCAAAGCTCTGAAGCCTAGGGAGATAGTCCTTAGACATGCTCTGCCACGTAAGGGCTACGCAGGAAAGAACCTCCACATTGTGTTCATGCATACCTCAGGCGACCACGTGGCTTAGCCAGGTTGACACATGTTCTCTCCCGATTGCTGTGGAACCCCTTGCTCTTATAAAAGGAGGTCCAGGTCGAGAGTAAGGAAGGAGGTTTAGAGCTTAAATCCTTCCTAGGGAAGGAAGAATTGTAACTATGATTATCCACCAGAAAGTAGATAGTTGCAGGACATAGGGATCCTCACATCAAGGACCTAAACCTGGGTAAAAAACCCGTGTCCCTGTGTGTGTGTTCATCTAGCTCGCCGATTAAGCTTGTCGGACGTTGCGCCCCTATCCAAACTAACAAAGGGGATCCCTATCCTCGGTGTCGAAAACCGACACACGACACTCATGCACTCATATCTCATAACTGGTTTCTTTTGGACTTAAGCTTGTCTTGACAAGTGTATTGATTTATATATATACTCTTCGTATAGATCTTGGTTGTGTTCTAAAATATATAGAGCAATAAAGGATTCCATGTTTGTGCATATTGTATTCAAATGCAACAATTATAATTTATGCATGAACCTTGGGGAGCTTCCTTATTTCATTTAGAGCATATTCATCCAATTAGTAATTTGGATATTTTGATTGCTTGATTTTCTTCACCGTGTTACCCTTTTAGCAACCTTTAATCCTCAATATAGTTTGGTTTCCTCCAAGTATTTATCATTGGATACGTGCATTTGAGTTCACTCACATTATGAGAAATGCACACCTTGGGGAGGAACTCATACTATATTGGCCTTCTAACCTTGTCATCCATTTTGGCACTTTTTGTCAATGGGGGAGAATTTTAGAGGGTTTAAGGGAAATGGTTTCACACTTAAAACTGGTTTGTTCATAAGTGTTTGCCTTTCATGAATTTCATCTTTATTATGTTTTGCATGGTTGAATATATAGTGTAAACTTTCCCGAAGGTTATGCTTGACAATGTATGCAATGAATTTCAAGTTCATCACACGTGCATATATTGTGGGGGAGTTTGCTTTATATATGTTGGTTCTACTCACATCTCTTGCATTAATTATAGTTTATGTGAGTAGAATCATTTTTTGTATGGGCTAGTATCTTTGTGTTACTTGACCATATTGAATACAACCTCTTGTATACAACTTATTATAGGATACGTTGCATACTTATTTCTAATATTCATTATATAAACCCTATTGTTGTGATTGGCATCAATTATATTACCAAAATGGGGGAGATTGTATGGGCAATTGCCCCTATGTGTGGTTTTGGTGATTCATGACAATCCCAATGTTCTAATGATTTTATTGAGTTTTATATGTAGGAATATTTCATAGGCCATGCTTGCAGTCCATGTGTTGGATTCGAGTATGGATTCCATGAAGATAAATATATACATTGAGTATTGGCATCAAGATCATCAAGTTGAAGAGAAGAATATGATATGATCAAGATCTTGAGAGTTTAATCTTAATAGAAGAGTTAAAGTTATGGCCCTAAGTCGGTGTCATGATAGCCTCATGAGTTGAGCTATGGTTGACTAAAGGTTTAGAGCATGCAATCAAATAAAGAGTTCTTTATGTACCTCAAGATATAGAGATAGAGAATGGGAAGGTACATGGTTGAGTAATACAAAGAGTGATTTGAAGTTGATCAACACATGAAGCATAAAGAATGTACCACATGGATTTTGCGGTATGGTAAGCGTTGTCAATTATGCTTCATGAACTAACCCATTATATATGTGCCTTTGTGTTTTCTATATGGGCTAGGTATATTTGCATGTGCATGCATCCAAAGTGAAGATTTCATATAGCCCATGAGAGGATGACATCTAGTGGTGATTGTCATCAAGGTTGAGAAGTGCAAATTCAATATAAGAATCTCAAGAAGATCATATGGTTGAAGCTTGGTGTCCATATTGGTGATAATGGACACGTGAAGATGTGCCATAATGAAGCTATCCCCTAGTGGTGTATGGGGAGCACATTATGAGTCTTTACGAAGCAACAATGATCGAGTGTGGAATTCCACCTTGAATGAAGTTTGAAGCGTTATCATCAAGATCAAGCGGGATGCACAAGGCAAAGGTATGGCCTTGCTAGGTTTTCCTTTTACCAGTCTCAAGGTAGTTGTTGGGAGGCCAGGTTATAGTATAGATAGTCGCACTATCAAGAGGGGATTTCAGTTGAGTAACTTGATCACATCATCTTAGGGAGCTCAATCCTTTGCATACTTTGCATCTCCCTATTTGTTGCTTCTTGGTGTTTCTCTATGTGAGGTTCTTGAGCTTGTTTCTAATTCTTCAACAAGCCCAAGTTCATCGAAAACGGAATTTGTATGCATCTTCTATTGTGTTTTCGAGTTGGAGGTTTTATCGGTTCTTCTTTAGGGAGGTTACATACCCCTCCTTATTTGGTACTTGTCCTATTGTTCTTTCTTGGGTTTTATGGTCTCTACTAGATAGAGCTTGTTCTTAGCTTTTCAAAAAGCCAAAGTTTGCTAAAACCCAAGTTCGGACGGAAAAGTTATCATAGTTTTTGTCTGCCCTGTTTTAGTTCCGGTGGCAGTTTCAGCGGCACCGGAAATTTCGGCGTCCGCCAGAAATTTGACCAGTTTGCTATTTTGGGAAAAAACCCGGAATTATTCCAATCGATAGGACCATTCTAGTGCCTGATCCGGTGGGGTCGGTCTGCCAACCGGAATGTGTCTTAGCTGCTCGTTTTGACCCCCAACGGTCATCCCCCTTAAAGGGGTATAAAAGGGGGGATTATTCCCCAAAGTTTGAGGGTTCTTCAACATGTTTTTACCTCCATTTTTGACCCCCTTTAGCTTGCTTCCTCTCCCTTCCCTTCTATGATTCTTGCATCTTTTTGAGGGCTTTGGAAGAGAAGATCTAGATCTACAATCCCCACTAATCAATTCCTCCTCTAAGTGAGGGGAACCCATTGGATTTAGATCTTGGAGTCATTTGTTGATTTTCATCATTGTTCTTCCTCCCTTGCACTTGTTGCTTTGGTGGGATTTCTGAGTGAAGAATTTGAGCACCCTAGGTATTCTTCCTTTGCATAAGTGTTGAGCTCTCCATTATGATTTGTTCGAGTGTGAGACCGTGAGCTCACTACTCTTGGAGGTGACCTCCTAGTTGGCTTGGCAGTTGGTGTCACGGTGCCCTCTTCGTGGAGGATTGTGAAGAGGCATGGGCTTTCCCCTTCACGGGATTTGTGAAGTGGTTGTGTAGCTTGCCACACCTCTCCAACGTCACATACCTTACTTGTAAGGGAACATGGGAATACATATTTGTCTCCGCATGCCTCGGTTATTTCTATACCCAAGTTTACTTTCCTTGTGATATCCATCGAGTTTGAAGTTCTTATATCTTGCTTATAACTTGTGGTATATATATCTTGTGCTATATTGCTTAGCTTAACTTGTTGGCGCACTTAGTTAAACCTAGTGTATTTAGGTTTTGTGCTTGTATATCAACGCTAGTTTAATTTTGCATTCTTTCAAGCCAAAACTACAATAGTTTTGAAATTGCCTATTCACCCCTCTAGACGACATCTCTATCCTTTCAGTTGCACATGACAAACTTCCCACTAAAGACAATCTTGTTAAAAGGCAAGCAGTTGATGATCGGTCATGTATTTTTTTCCAATGAAGATGAGTCGATTAGAAATCTATTTTGTGAATGTGTATCTGCTAAAATGATTTGGCTTGATGTGCAGAAAATGACTAGCATTGTGTTTTATCCTCTTTGTTTGGAAAACATCACTAGATTGTGGTTCTTTGATAAAAACGAAAAAGTGGAAAATGTTGTCCAAAGCAGTTGATGATCGGTCATGTATTTTTTCCAATGAAGATGAGTCGATTAGAAATCTATTTTGTGAATGTGTATCTGCTAAAATGATTTGGCTTGATGTGCAGAAAATGACTAGCATTGTGTTTTATCCTCTTTGTTTGGAAAACATCACTAGATTGTGGTTCTTTGATAAAAAAGAAAAAGTGGAAAATGTTGTCCATGTAGCCGTCTTATGGGTGTATTGGCTTTTTTTTAGAAATGAGCATATATTAATATCACACGGATATCAATTACATCCAACCTCTACAACAACGCATACCCTAATGGCAATACGGATGTACACAGCCGAAAAAAGAAGAAGAATTACAAAAAAGAAAAGTCCCGCTCCAGGAATCTGATCCTCAGCAGCAGCGACACTACCACCACCAAAACAACACCAGAAGTCCAACCCCTCCAAAAGCGACGCCTCTAAGAAGGACACAGTGCATGAGCTCTGTCATCGCCCGATCAAAGATCTAGGTTTTCACCCTGGAGAAAGTCCTCGCTCGCAAAGCAATGCCTTTTGCAAGGCCATTGCCAGGCACAACCAATGAAGGCCAGACCTTGGGTTTTCACCCTGCAAGGTAAGACTGTGAACTCCTCCTGTGATGTCGCCCCCTCTAACAGACGTTGCTGCGAGTCACAGATAACCAAGCCAGATCCTCATCGCCATATAGACTCAATCCACCATAGCTCGCCCACATGTCTCTGCCTTCATGACATTCTCCACACCTAACTTCACCATGTGTATCGTCAAAGACATGTCGCATGATGGTAACAGGTAGAAGAGCTTCACCACGCTCCCACTAAAACCAAACGGCCAGCAAAAAACACAGGTGCGCATGACCGAATTCCTTCCGATCCAGCAAACTCCAGGCATATGCGCCCATGGGAGTTCGCCGGCGGAGCCTTTCGGAACCATACACTCCGGCCAGATCCATGGAGACACGCATCAAGTAGATCTTCGTCTTGGTGCGAGAGAGATCCGAGGACCATCCCCTTTATTGAAACCGAGCCAACAGCCCCCACGCTACCCGCCGGAAACTAGCAGGATCCGCCGCATAGCGGCAAGATCGCCCGGCCGACCACTCCGACGGAGAAGGAAGTCACCACCACCATGCCAGGGGCAGTAGCCCCAAGCGCCCTAGCGTCGCGAGCATGACCCGGAGATCCCGGGCGCCGGCGTCGGCGACGAACGGAATAGATCTTGGCCCGAAGGCACGGATTCCCGTCGCCACGTGCAGCCATCTGGGCCAAGGACCCCCAGCCGCCGCCAGCCACGACGCCACCGCCGAACCAGCGCGGGCGCGGACGCCGCCGCCGTCACGCCAGATCGCGGCCAGGGTCAGCGCCGCCGCCGCCACGCCGCCAGATCTTTGCCCGGCGACGCCCCGGGCGGCGGCGGCAGGCGGGAGACTCACGAGGGGGAGGTCGGCCTTGGAGGAGGGAGGCCGGCCCGGCCCGGCGCGGCGGCGCCGCGCGGGTGCGGGAGAGGGGTCAGAAGTGCGGGTCAAGCAACTTGGATTTGGTCGGGTGTTGTGGCTTGTGAGAAAATGTTGTTAAAATTATTTTTCCTGATTTTTATGTTGTTCGCTTCTATGTTTTTTAATCTTCTCTTTTTCATAATCTGATATTACGGCTGGGGCTTCTTACTGCTGTGAAGAAGTCCTTCTCTACTCTTTCCGTGCCATCTAACATAAGGAAAAACGATAGAACAAAGCCATGTTCAAAACACATGTGGAGATAGTAAACAAAGTAGAGTACACGAGTCGGAAGACTTACTAATGACCTAGGCGACGTAGGTGATGCAAAACGGAAGGGCGGAGGGGGCGGCGGAAGGGAGTCACTTTTGGTTGTCGTCGACCAGCCTCGACGGTGTAATCAGTGGGTGGCGACGGCGTCGAGGAGATGAATGGGGATTTTGAAAGGGTAGAGGAAAATATTTGACAAAGGAGAAATGCGATGGTCTAATTTCAGAATTAATATTTTTCTTTTAGTGTATATATATTGGAAACTGCGCATGACTCCGTGGTCTCTTTGGAGTCCTGGACTCGGGCCTGAACCAAACTAAAGAAAGTTCTGGCTCAATCGACCGATGATTTGCAATTGTTTCCTAGTTTAAAACTCCCCTTCCGATCTGGCATGCGCCTCGATCGGGTGCCTCTGCGTGACGCTTCAAGATCACAAGTGCACCCGCGCGCAGATTCTGCCCCGTCTGCCTGTCGCCCTTCCTGCCCCTGCTGGTAGCTCCTGCGCTGCGCAGAGCATGGCTGCCCACCTCAACGCGCTCCTGCGGGCGAAGCTCCGGTGCCGCCTGGCCCTGCACGCCCACGCCCTCCTCACCCCGCGCAGCAGGCCTCCTCCTCCTCCTCCTCGCCACCATGCAACCTTCTTCCTGCACTCCCACCTCGCCGTGCCCGCGCGGGGGCTCGCGGCGACAGCGACCAAGAACGACATCATCCCTACAGTCACGCCGATCTCGACGCCCGATGCCAGGGTCGCCGGCGATGCGAAAACGGACGACGCGGCGGCGAAGAAGAAGGAGGCCAAGATCGTCACGGCCACCAAGAAGGGCGCGGCGGTGCTGGACCCGCACATCCCCGACGACATGAACAAGTCCTGGCACGTCCTGCAAGCGGTCCGTGCGTCCTGGCACAGCCTCAAACCGCGCACAGCGAACACGAGATTCTAGATGATGATTTACACGTTGTTTCGTTGTTGCAGGGCAATGAGATCTACGACGCCACATTGAACCAGACCAACGTCGGAGCCAACAACAACAAGTTCTTCATCATCCAAGCTTTAGGTATATCTGTCCCAGAGGTTCCTGCTGTGTGCAATTTATGAGTGATCGCTGATATATTAGTAATAAAAAATAATACAGTATAAAACACTAACTGCTGCCTGTCGATTGTAGAATCTGACGATGGCACAAGCTTCAGGGTTTACTGGAGGTACGGGAGAGTAGGGTCCCGGGGCCGGATCGAGCTGCTCGGTCCCATGCCGCGCAAGGAAGCGATTAGCATGTTCAAATTTAAGTTTGCGGACAAGACTAACAACGACTGGTCCAGTCGCCACAACTTCAAGTGCTATGCAAAGAAGTACACACTTGGCTTGAGATGGACTATGGCAAGGAAAAGGTACATAAGATTTTGCAATAAATAAGTTCTCATTATTAGTGAGACTAGTACTTCAGAATTTAGTTAGCGCCTTTCTAAGGTTTAATAATTAATGCTTTGGTCTTTGTAATTTGTTGCAGGATAAGGCTCAGAAGAATGTTGCTGATCAGATAAAAGAGACCAAGCTTGAATCTCGTATCGCGCGTTTCATATCCGTCATCTGCGATATTAGCATGATGAAGCAGCAAATGATGGAAATTGGTACGGAAGTTGCTCCATTAAGAAAAATGAGAACTTGTGGGTGTTGGAACCGTGGCACTTAATTTTTATGGATAAAATTCAGAATAAAACAAGGTACTGGACTTAGTTGATGGCGAAAGAGGAAAATACCCACGGTCAGCTCAAATACAAGAGTTGGATTTTAACTCATTTGAAGATTATCTTTTTGATTGTTCAATGCTGTCTTATGGGATTTTACAAATTTGTTTTTGAAGTATATTTCCGCTGATTATTCATGTAGCATTTGCTTCTACTAATTTGTACACCTTGCACAATCAATTAGGTTATAATGCTGATAAACTACCTCTTGGAAAGTTAAGCAAATCTACAATACTTAAGGTGAGTTAGTTCGATGCTTCTCTGTCGGGGATTATCAATTCAATGTAGAATATCAGATACTGGTTGAAGAACAATGTTCATAAACAACTTGGACTTAATTATCTAGTATAGTAACAAATCAGCAAAACAGTTATTCCTACATAAGATTGCATTTTAACATACTTTCAAGTAAGTCGCTTAAATACACTATGCACCCTACAAATTTGGTGTGTGTATGTTCAGTGTTGTATGCAATAAGAGCTTTCGGTATCAAGGCCCAAGTTTCATATTCCATTCATCCTATCTTTCTCTTTTGATCATGACATTTCCAAGTTTTCCACAGGGTTATGATGTCTTGAAGAGGATCTCTAATGCTATTACGAGGGCTGACAACATACAGCTGGAGCAATTGACTGGGTGAGTCCATAATTTTATTTTTATTTTCCTGCATAGAGTATGAAGAAGAATGAACAACCTGACGCCTCGTTTATTACGCATCTTCCTTATTTTTATATCACCGGCCCTAGCAGTTTAGCACTATGTCACTACACATTTTTGTAGTTTGTGGTAGGTTATGGCATCATCATTTTCTTAAATGAAACCTACTAGTCAATATTCGAGGTCTTAAATTTTGAATGGTAAATTTATCAATAGCTTTTAGTTTTTATGAAATGATTTGGTCATCAGTCATCACAATTTCCATGATCGGCCATGGTTGCTTGCCTGAGCAAAAGATAGCAAAGACTTTCCAAGAAACATCTGCATTTGTGTATGAGAATTGACGAATAATGATAGGTGTGCAATGCACAATGCATCCACTATCAGTACTACACTTGTACATTCTAACCTGTGAACAATGTTCACACTTACCATGATATTCCCGTATTACTCTGGGTTTCAGGGAATTCTACACCGTGATTCCTCATGACATTGGTTTTAAAAAGATGCGTAAGTTTCAAACTTCCTGCTTAATTCACCTGACACTCAGGATCTTCTAACAAGTTTATCTGTCAGGTGAATTTATCATTGACACTCCTGAGAAACTAAAAGCTAAGCTAGACATGGTAATAGGCTACTATCTTTTTCTTTTTTCTGGCATTGATCTATTATGAAATATTGTATCACGGACATAATGGCTATTATCAAGGATATTTCGTCCGGTAACCGGTCGGGATTTTCCGGTAACGACGGTAACCGAAAATCCCGACCACCCTCGGGATTTTTTTCCAGATCGGAAACCAAAACCTTGGTATATGCCAATGACAGGTTGTCATTCTTCTCAATGTTTGAAATGCATTGTAACTTAATTTTCTATTTTTTACGAGAATATTTATATCTACATCCCATTCCACCTTCGTATCTAACATTACCACATGTCTTGCTTTTTCGAAGGTTGAAGCCCTTGGTGAGATTGAGATTGCGACGAAGCTTCTAGAGGATGAGTCGACTGGTCAGGTAAAGCATTGGTAAAAAAATGTTGTGTACACACATGAAACTAGATTTATAAGTTATTTTCATTTGCTATGTAGGATGATCCGTTGTATGCTCGATACAAGCAACTTCGTTGTGACTTTACACCTCTGGAGGTTGATTCGGAAGAATACTCAATGGTAATACTTCTACAAAGAATCTATGCACACAATAATATGTGGATGTTCCATGTTGGTAGAAGGTTTCTCTTAAATCTGTTTTCGTATAAAATAACTCAGTGGTAAAGAGTTGCCGAAATTGAAAAGTGCTCTCTAGTCTCTATGTAGGCAACATCGAACAATAATTCAGCGAAGTTGATTTAAACGTGATTTTTTATTTACTATTCAAGAATTGCTCTTGTGTTTCTCTCTTCTTAGAGGCGCCTTTGCTAGAGCCTAGAGACTTTAACCATGTATGAACATTTCTATCTTCCAGATAAAAACATATATGACGAATACACATGGCAAAAACCACTTGGATTTTACAGTCGACATAGTGCAAATATTCAAGGTGACAAGACAGGGTGAAACAGAGCGGTTTCAGAAGGTTAGTGGATCTTCCTAATCAGCTATGTATAAGCACTCCCAGGAAAACTTCTGCAATGAATTATAAAACGACTAATTCTGTAATGTTTCACAGTTTATCGGAACAAGAAATAGGATGCTTTTATGGCATGGTTCTAGGTTGACCAACTGGACTGGAATATTTTCTAAGGGTAATTCATGCTATCTGCTGTTGTTACTGATTTGTGTTTACCCCAGCCTTCTATGTTTTTTATTTATATGTACGACCTACTATTTGGTCTTCCTGGAGTTCTCAGGAGTATGAATATTACATCTGTCAGTATGAAAGATAGTCCCTAATTAACACTAAATCATTCTCCCAGGTTTGCGAATTGCTCCTCCTGAAGCGCCTAGTAATGGCTACATGTTTGGGAAAGGTGTTTACTTTGCTGATATGTTCTCCAAGAGCGCAAACTACTGCCTTCGTGCAGAAACATCTAATAAATCTGGAGTGCTACTTCTGTGTGAGGTCTGTTTATCATAGTCACCTCCAAGCTATTGGGTGGTAATCACATACCTTAGTCTTAGTTCGAGTATTTTGTTTTCTTCATTGATGATATCGTGTATTATGTTGTTTTTCGTACTTATTTTGGGGTTTCACAGGTTGCACTTGGCGATATGAATGAGCTAGCAGATTGTGATGTCAGTGCTAGTAACCTGCCCAAGGGAAAACTAAGGTTGGTCGCTGATGCAAGTCCTTTCCATAGGATTCCTACAACCACTTGTTGATTCAAAAGTAACACTATACCATGTAGTAGTAGTAGCAGTACTTGTTAACAACATAAAGGGTATGCATGATCATTGCAAAACTATCTTGGTGCAGCACGAAAGGGCTCGGGAAGACGGCACCGGACATGGGCAGGTCCAAGATCACCGACGACGGCGTGGTTGTTCCGCTTGGGTTACCTAGAAAGGTATCTCCCGAGAAAAAAAGGTATCTTCCAAAAATCCAACATATAGCTAGCTAGTGGCTGGGTTATATACGCAAGAAGCACTGTGATTTGACTACATATATACACCGCCTTGTCTCTGGTAATGCAGGGCGTCCTGAACTACAACGAGTACATAGTCTACGACGTGGACCAGATCAGGATGCGGTATGCCATCCATGTTTCCTTCAACTCCAAGAAAGGATAGATGGTTTCGTGCCAACATGAAGCGATCTTAAGATCATGACATTGTTGGAATCCAATTATCCGTAGCAGACTATTTGCGGCAGAGGAATGTGGATTGGCTTTAATATTTTTTCTGATCAATGAATTGGAAGTTCGTCTAGTTTGCAGAGAATTGAATTCTATTGAAAGCATCAGGCAGTGCAGACGTATTGAGAACTAGCTGAACTCCGGATAAAAAATGTGCAAACGTATCCAAATCCATGGGGATAGCCCTCTGAGGTTTACAAACATGATATCATCGTCAAAAACACTACCCAGCAAACTCAGGCAGACCGTTTGTTGCTTCTGATAAGCAAACTGTTCTCAAAGAGATCTTCTCTGTTCCCCTTCCAAGAAGCAGATACTGCATAATAAAAAACCTAATAAAATACAAAGGACACAGAATGCTCAACTAGCGGATACTGAAAAAAAAAGAGTGTGAACCATATCCTCCTGCATCAGAGTGTTATATGTACAAGATCTCTCTTCCTACTATCATATCATCATGTTATCCAACAACCTTACACTTCATCTAGCACACATTACTCCTATAAATAGCCATGGGCTACCCAGCCTCTCAGAGCCTCCTCGCGCACGCATGCTACTCAGCCATTCGATGCATGCAACAGTTCGGGTTCTCACCTCAGCAAATGACTACGACCGTTTGATTACCAGGAACCAACCAACTAACCCTGAGAAAACAAGACGAGTATCTGCCTCTCGCTGACCAAATCACACAATGTATAAAATTTTTTCATTTTTTTTTTGTAATCAAGCACAATGACAGGTTCACCAAGCAATTTTCATTTTTTTTGTCTACTTCTAACACTTGTGCAACTCCATGGACCCCGAACAGTGATAAATATTTGTCAATCTAAGCTTGCATGCTATCGTAACTTCTTGTTTCTTCCCCAGCACCACGATGAACTGAATACTGCCTGAGTCTGAAATCTCAATACAGAATGCGCAAACTCAGCACAAATCCATGCAAAACATGAAACAACCAACTATCCTTAAAAGGTACTTCACTACAAACATGATAGCATTGTCAAAACTGCCACAACTTGAGAACATCACTCTATGTTATACAAAGGCAACACAATCCAAGAAACTCTCAAGCAGAACACTCTTGCATAGGCACTACACCCGCTACCGAATTAGAAGCGGGTCTTGCGCTTCCGCCCCGTGTATTTCGTGTCAGCAGGCACCTCACGTCCTCTCTTTCTCATCTGCTCCTTTTTCCTCAGGAGCCAATCCTTGCCCCTACCGTTGCTCTTGTTCACCTTACGCCTTTTGCTCGACCGCCGGTCTCGTCCATATGTGCCAACCTGCAATGGAGAAAATACATTTTTCATGTATAGTGTGTAGCACATCGCATGGTAGCACAATCATATGACCAGGGCCTACAAATTAGAGAACAGAACAAAAGGATGATCTAAGTGGTTCTTGATCAAGCACTGCCAGTTAGCTTCACAGATAGCATCGGTTTCAACTGAGAGTAATTGAACATCTAGCAATTATTGGGTAGAAATGAAGAAGCTAGAAGTGTGCACATAATATTACAGAGACTGGCAGGAAGATTATCACAAAATTAACGGAAAGTCGTTTTGGCACCCGAGCTCCAGCGCTCCCTGCTTATTAAAAAAAATTAAAACTACACTTATAAGTTTCAAAAAATCTTAAAAGTTGCTAATGTTGTATCCCATAAACTTGCAAAATCTCAATTCGAATTATTTTGTATCCCAAGCTACACAAAATAACAAATTGTAATTTTTTTGTGATTTGAAATCACTATACTATAGATCTACAATTTTGTCATTTTTGGGTAGCTCAAAATACACATTATTTCGAATTGAGATTTTGCACGTTTGCGGTATAAATCACGGGCTACATCCTGATTTTTTTTTGAATTTTTTGAAACTCAAATTATGATTTTTTATTAAAAAAAAGCAGGATTACTAGTGCCCATGTGCACCAAATCTCCATTCCAAAATTAACTAATATTTCATGGCCATAATAGAGTAACTGACTATTTTGTCATGTAACAATTTCTTTTGCAGCGGACTTATGTAAATCAAGTGGATTACATTAATCTGACTTGATTAAGAGGGCATACACTATGATACTGGTAAACAAGGTTTTAAATCCTGTTTCTTGCGGCTTCACGGCAAGGTCCAAGCTATACCTATGTCATCTATCGCTGAAGCTATTTGTGATAGAGTTTTCAATAAAATAAATAAAAATAGTAAATACAGGCCTAACGAAAAAGCACTATAAAGAAACATTAGAATACCCTAATAATTTAGAAGTACTAATACATGTCTAAAGCACCATTTTCAGATCTCGAACCACCAAGTCAGCCATAGTAGCATAAAGACAGCCATACCCTAATACTCCTCGCAGGGCAGCTGCGGCTTCGTGGACGCTAGGGGACTTCCTCACCGCGGCAACGAAGCACCTCAACGCCGCCCAGCCTTCCCCCGGGAAGCGAGCACGGCGCCCTGCGCTCAACTTCTCACCGCGGAGAGGCCGCTCCAGCTCCTCGGCGAGTACTCCGGCTGTGCCGCCCACAGCTGAGCGCCGCGCACAGGTGCAAATCCTGGTGCAAATCCTACACACCTTGGGAATCATTGGCACCAACCAGAAAATCACGGCCGCGGACATGAAGACCTATGACAGCCTCTTCGCCACGCCGATCCCGCCCGCCGTCCTCTCGGCCATCGCCGCCTTGGTGGACCGCGAACTGCCACGCGACGTCAGCAGGCACCTTGATTTGGTCGCCGTGACGCCCAGCGCAGCTGGGGTAGGGGCTTAGGCTTGTACAGCCTGTTCTGTCGATCTATGTCCATGGATAATGATATTAGAATTGCAAACTGGAACATGCACGGCCTGAATTCCCGTGCGCGCCGCATTGGCATCCGATCACTCCTCAACACTACTGGTGCTTCTATCATTTGCCTTCAGGAAACTAAGATTGAGTTTCTCTGCTCGTCGATAGTTCTTGAATGCCTCGGCTCCGAATTCGATGACTACGTGTACCTCCCGGCTCAGGGCACCCGTGGCGGGATCCTTCTCGCGTGGAAGAGTCGGATTGTGACCATTGCCGACCCTGAGTTCACCACCAACACGCTTTCAGCGAAGATCTCCACACCCACGGGCACTCCATGGTGGATCACCGTCGTCTACGGACCGCAAAGTGAGGCCGACAAAATTGAGTTCCTACAGGAGTTACGTGCCGTCCTTGCAACCTGTGCAGGGCCGTGGCTGCTTTGCGGGGATTTCAATCTCATCTATCATGAGGAAGACAAGAACAACTCCAACCTCAATCGACGGATGATGGGCCGATTTCGGCGTTTGATCAACGAGCTAGCACTCAAGGAGGTCTACCTCAACGGCAGATGTTACACTTGGTCCAATGGCCAGAACCCACCAACCTTGGTCCACCTCGATAGGTTCTTCTGCACCTCGGACTGGGAAGACACTCATGGTGACTGTCACCTACGCTGCCTTGCTTCGGTCCTCTCTGACCACTGCCCGCTGGTTCTTGACTGCGCTCCCACCCCGCCCGGTCATCGGCGCTTCCGCTTCGAGGAATTCTGGCTCCGCCTCGATGGGTTCCGAGACACCGTTGACTGTGCCTGGCACTCGGTGAACGACATTGACCCCTTCCGTCGCCTCGCTATCCGCCTCCTCACCACGGCTCGCAAGCTAACAAGCTGGAGCGCGAGGTCGGTTAGGAATGTTCGCATGAAGCTGGCGATTGCCAGAGAACTCATCATGCGCTTCGACAAAGCCCAGGAGGCGAGGACCCTCTCACCCCACGAAGTGTGGCTTCATAAGCAACTCAGAGCCACATACCTCGGGCTGGCATCTCTCGAGCGCACCATCGCACGGCAACGCGCCCGCATTGCGACCTTGAAGGATGGCGATGCCAATACATCCTTCTTCCACAGGCAGTGCTCTTACCGCAGGCAGAAGAATAAGATCCATACACTCATCGTCGACGGCCAGACAGTTCATGACCAGGCTGGCATGGTGCACGCTGCCTTCATGCATTTCGACGGACTTTTAGGCACCACGGTGGACCGGGACTGCACGCTTGACTTTGCTAGGCTCATTGAGCCCGACCCCACCTTGCAGCAGCTCGACGCCCCCTTCTCCGCCGACGAGATATGGGACACAATCAAGCAACTCCCCGCTCACAAGGCGCCTGGCCCTGATGGATTCACCGCTGAATTCCTCCGAGCTTGCTGGAGCACCATCAAGCAAGATTTCATCGACGTCTTCCAGCAACTCTTCGAGCTTCGTGGACGCGGCTTCCACCGACTCAACCAGGCTCTACTCACGCTCCTCCCCAAGCACGCAGAGGCCAGCTCCCTGGGTGATTACTGGCCTATTAGCTTGATACACCTGGTGGCCAAAGTATTCACGAAGATGCTTTCGCTACGTCTGGCGCCAAAGCTGGATAATCTCGTCAGCGTCAACCAGAATGCGTTCATCTCCGGTAGGAGCCTCCACGACAACTTCGTCCTGGTCAAGCAATCTGCACGACTGCTCCACCGGCTGCGCGCTCCTCGCGTGCTGCTGAAGCTGGACCTCACCCGCGCCTTCGACAACATCTCTTGGGCCTTCCTCTTCGAGGTTCTACGGCAATACGGTTTCACCGACCGCTTCCTGGATTGGCTGGCAATCCTCCTCTCCTCTACAACACACGCGTGCTAATCAATGGTGAACTGGGATTCCCCGTATGGCACCGACGTGGGCTACGCCAGGGTGACCCCCTCTCGCCGCAGCTCTTCGTGCTTACGGTTGATGCACTCGGACGCTTGGTACGGTTGGCTCAGCAGGCCAGCATTCTCCAGGAGCTCCATCCGAGGCGCCACATCCCTGCGTTCTCCCTGTATGCAGACGACATCGTTCTTTTCTGCCATCCCACGACCGGCGATCTGACGGCAATCAAAGAGTTATTGCAGCTCTTCAGCCGCGCTTCCGGACTACATGTCAACTACAACAAGAGCACCGCCTCCCTCCTACACTGCGACCCACAGCTTGCTGCTATGGTGGCTAACCAACTTGGCTGCCCCATCGTAGACCTCCCGATCACATACCTGGGGATCCCTCTCACCATACACAGGCCCTCTACTGCCCAGCTGCAGCCACTGGTCGAGAGAACTGCGTCGCGCCTACCCACCTGGAAGGCCCAACTGATGAACAAATCTGGACGCCTCCCCCTCCACCAACTCATGGTGCTGGGCCCTCCCAAAAAGGTACTGAAGCAACTGCGTAGGGTTGAGAGGACCTTCCTTTGGGAAGGAAGAAAGGAGGGCACGGGCGGACACTGCCACGTCAGCTGGGACAAAGTCTGCCATCCCCAATCACACGGGGGCCTCGGGGTCCTGGATCTCGAGCGCGCCGGCATCGCTCTCCGTGTTCGTTGGTTCTGGCTATCTCGGACCAATGACACCCGCGCCTGGCATGGCCTGGACCTCCAATTCTCTCGGGAGGAGCGGGAGATCTTCTTCGCTTTCACGGCTATGACGATTGGCAATGGCCAAAAGGCCCTATTCTGGGAAGACAGATGGATCGAGGGGTGCGCAGTCCGTGAGATTGCACCCCTCCTGTACGAGTGCATCCCGACTCGGCGACGCAACCAACGCAAGGTTGCGCAAGGCCTGGCCAACAACAGCTGGGCCAGAGACATTCAAGGTACGATCGGCCTTCAGGAGATTGGGCAATACCTGCAACTCTGGCAGCGCATGACCAACACACAGCTCTCAAATGATGGATACCGCCTCACCTGGAAGTGGACAGCTGACGGCATCTACACCGCGCAGTCCTGTTATCGGGCCATGTTCCACGGATCCAATGCCGCCAGGGCTTGGAAACTCATCTGGAAGACTTGGGCGCCACCGCGAGTCAAATTCTTCCATTGGCTCGCGGACCAGGACCGCTGCTGGACGGCTGAAAGCCGCGCACGCCACGGGCTCCAGCACCACCCACGTTGCTTGCTCTGCGATCAGTTACCAGAGTCAATCCAACACCTGATCATAGCTTGCCCCTTCGTCCAGCAGGTACGACACGATATCCTAGTATGTCTACGGATCCCATGCCCCCCCTAGGCCAGCGACACCCTCGACGACTGGTGCCGCGCGGCACAGCTCGCAACTCCAAAGCCAATGCACAAAGGAATCGCCTCCATTGCCCTGCTTGTGCCATGGATGACATGGAAACACCGCAATGCCTGCGTTTTCGACAACGCTAGGCCCTCTTCGCTCACCGTCCTGAACGAGATAAAGGATGAAGCTGCCCTTTGGGCAAGGGCCGGAGCCAGAGGCCTCCGCGTCATTCTGCCCACCACCTGGGATGTGCATTGACTGTAATATTTATATTCATGTTGCGCATGTTGCGCTTGGCCTCCTAGGAGGTGTGTAATCAAATTCTATCTATCCAATGAAATGAAACGCAAAGGTCCTTTGCGTTTTCCCGAAAAGAACATGTCCAAAGAGTGAAAGGGCATGAAATACTTAAATCTCAAGTCTTAACAAGTAAACTAGCTAATAACGATGACTTGAAAACTGGCACTTATTCTTCTGCACAGTCGGTAGAGATCAAAGTTATCGGGCTCTCAATAATCATTTGGTAATTGCATGTCCTCATCTGACGAGGAAGATGAAATCACTTCCTCTTCATCTGGAATGAGCTTGGGCCTTTTGGATTCCTTACTCCTGGTAACCCTCTTCCTCTTGCTTGTACCATCTGCGGATTCGTGAAGCCGATCATTATCATCACCCTCAATAACATTGCTTGGGCCTGGATTGGTTTGTCGCTTGCAGTTTCGCGAAGCCGATCATTATCATCACCCTCAATAACATCAACAAATGGTATCACAATGGGGTCTCTATTTTGCTCTTTTTGTTTGTTCCAGTTTAGAGTTGACCTTGATAAAACTTAATCACAAAAAAAACTTGACAGCGGTACAACGTGCCTTAGGTTAGATTTTAGGCTCCCAAAACGCTATAGTGCAGCTATTTAAAACCTTCCTTATAAAGAAGCTTAAGACTAGTAAAACATCATGGAATAAAGCAGCAGATAAGGAATAGAGATTAAGAGCAGTAAATAAGTTCAAAATATAAAGTGGAAAATTGTCTTGTTAAGAGCAAGCTTACTGTTTGGTCATCATTGCTCTCATCGTCATCATCATCATCATCACTGCTGCACATCTCACCATTTTGACCTTTCGCCTTTGGAAGAGATGTATGAACAGATGGTGAACCACAAGTGAGGACAAGGTAGGATTTCTTTGCTTTCGAGCTGTCAGAAGAAAGGCATCAGCATAAGTCTACAGCAGAGATGAAATTCATAAAACTGTTCATACACCATAGCTCTGAGGCAACAAAATTCTTACCTATGAGGCCAGTCAACAACCACTCCACCAGCAAATCCAGCATTCATGGCAAAAGACACGAGCATTTCGGTTTGCTTCACATTATGAGCATAAAATTGAAGAACGGCTCTTGCTCCCCTTGCTAAGCATCTATATAGTGATCCAAAGAAAGCCCTAGAAATTATGCAAGCATCATGGTTAAGAACTGGTTGCAGATAACCCAAGAGATACGCTACAAAATAACTTCACATACTTTAACCGCAATCTTGGTTCATGAGAAGACTTGTCAGCATTGCATAACCACTGCACACATAGTCAACAAAGAGTAGTTGTGAACCAATTAGAAATGAAATAAAAACGACAGTTGGTTGCAGAAACAAAACAAAACTTTTAAGGATCACCTGAACTGCTGAAATACTAATCGCACCATCAATAACTCCTGGGCGCAGGCCTAAACCCTGGAAGATGAGTTATTATAAACATAGTAGCTCAAAGTAGCACAACTGGTGGTTACACAAAGGTGAAGACATCAATGTAGTTGTATCAAGTACATATTGGAGATCATGGTAAATTCTTAATTCCCATAAAATTTGGGTTCAGTATGCGCAGTAACACTTGGTAACCATATGATTATTATGGAGAAAAGGCAGTACTGCAATGTTCAGGTTCTTTCGATTTATTCTCCTAAATTGCCCCTACACACAGGTTTGAAGGCCCATTTACTTTTGTGGTGTCAATCAGGTTTGATTTTGAGATCATGTCAACACGATTCATATGCATTATTACCATTACTAAGGATGCCTAACATACTGCTGGTCATTTACTTTTGTGGTGTCAATCAGGTTTGATTTTGAGATCATGTCAACACGATTCATATGCATTATTACCATTACTAAGGATGCCTAACATACTGCTGGTTTAACGAGTCCCCTGATGATTATCTGTAAATATTAAAGAACAAGTACATGAATGAACAAAAGGGTGCTGCCCATTACCTAAAAGAGGATTCCTTCTAACACTTAACACATACAACTCAATTTGTAATAATAAGAATTACATAAGATTCCCACCTGAGTTTACGAGATTTGACATAAACATACTGGAACTAAAATTTCTAGACCAATCCAATGATGCCATGTTTTACCTCGCCCATGTCTGCGAGTAGGAGGTCACCGTCTGTTTCCCGCTCTAGAGCAACATCTGCAAGGGGAAAAGAAATTGAAGCTCCCAGCAGAAACTTAAGCAATGCATCAACATGATCATAAGAGCAAGAAACAAGGTTGAGTGAAGTTCCTCACCAAGCATGGACTCTGAAATATCACAGCCAATCCAGTGGTGTCCATGCTCCGTCAATGTCTCGCCGCTAAGTCCAGACCCGCACCCTGCCATTCACATCGTTACAGAGCAAAATTCGATCACAAAAACTCTCCAATGGACAAATAAATTTAGCCAGAGCAACATAGAATCGAGCAATCTATCCTACGATCATGATAGGTTCCATAGAGTATTCATAATAACGAACGCGGAAAGGGATAGGAGGTAGCTGACCGATGTCGAGAAGCATCCTGGGGACGCCATCGTTGGGGAGGGCGAGCAGCTCCAGCGCCCTCTCGGAAATCCTCGCCTGGGAAGATGGAAATTATGGTCAGCTTCAACGCGAACCGGCTGAGGTCGCACACACACGGCGGCAGACACGATGAGAGTCGCTCACTTGCTTGCCTGGATTTCGATGATACGGGAGGAGGTCGTGTACTTGCGCGCCTCCGACTCGTTGTAGAATATCTCCGGCGGCGCCTGCAACTCCGGCCGCGGCATATCGCCTCCGCTCTTCTCGGATTCTCCCCTACGCGCCGCCGCCGCTGAGCTCAGTGTGTGTTCTCGTGCTCCGCCGCCGCCGAGCTTCTGCAAGGGTTTTCCGGGGTCAGGAGGATTCCAGTTCCCACGCCACGCGACGCTATGGGCCTCTATGGGCCTCTATGGGCCATGGACTCTAAGCCTAATATTAAAACATTCCCCTGGGCTCTAAGCCCACGGCCCAAAATAAGGAAGTCCTAGGCTCTATAAAATCTCCCACCAGTCTAGAGAGAGCTCCATCACCCATCAGCAGCCGCAGCCGCCGCCGCTGCCGCACGAGAGCTCTCCGCCCCCCGTCGCCGCATCGTACGAGCGCCACAGCTCCACGCCGCCGCCGCCGCCGCCATGGGTAACCATCTCCTCCCTCCTCCTCCTCCTCCTCTCCCCATTCTATACTCGCTGTGGCATATATGTTCTGACGCGCCGCTGTGGCGTTGTTTCAGGTAAGGTTCACGGATCGTTGGCTCGCGCCGGGAAGGTGAGGGGCCAGACGCCCAAGGTGGCGAAGCAGGACAAGAAGAAGCAGCCGCGCGGCCGCGCCCACAAGCGCATCCAGTACAACCGCCGCTTCGTCACCGCCGTCGTCGGCTTCGGCAAGAAGCGCGGCCCCAACTCCTCGGAGAAGTAGATCTAAGGCCCCGCCCGCCTTTTTTTTGTTCCCTAGTCAATATGCATGTTTTCCAGTACTTATGACGCATATTAATTTAAGACCTAATTAGAGATCTGTATGATTGTGATCTTGGTAATGGAATCTCATCCTTGTGGCCATCTGATAATTATTTCTGTGATTTGGCAAGTTAGCTCATAGAACTGAAAAATAAACCATAGCGGCTCTCATAACCCAGATGATTTTCTCGTGTCGCTTATAGTTTTTAGTAATTTGAAACTTTACATTCCGACTGTTTTTTCTGGCGATGGCAGTGGCGATTTCTTAATATTCAAGCTCAACAGACCAAATCACAGGTCTTCTCTCCTGAGATTGATCTGTATGCCGATTATCCCGCTGAACTGAGCCATCACTCAATTTTTTTCGTTTGGTTCCCTTCTTTTTGTTTTAGTCTGTTTCTGGTTTTGCATATTTTTTTATGGAGGCTGTTGCGATGAGGACAAAGAAGCTCCCTCTTCTGAAAACATTGAGGACATTGCTGGCAGAATCGAACCTAATAACTTGTTGCCATCACTGAGTAACTATTGATCCTTCCTACTATCTGTCTTATTGCTCCTTATCCTTTTCTTCATTTTAAACGTTTTATATCTGTTTGGATAAGTAAAACATCAGTATTTTCAATAGTTATTGCATCTGAACTTTGAACGTAGTTCTCCTTTTTTTAATGTATTTTTGCTAGTATCAGGTGATGAAACCTTGAAACAATCTTAGGACACCTTCTGACACAGTGCTGTTATCCTGTGCATGAGAAGTCATTTATTTTCTGATGATACTACTAAACGCTTGTTATTGCTTATATTTGCTGATCGGAATAATTTTCTAGTTGTGCTATCTATTGATTTCTTCCTCAAACATGTAACTTCTTGTGCCTATGATGATTAGCTACATGTTGGAATTACCGTCAGATTCTTGAATGACGAAATTTTATGCGGCTTCCTAAGGTTCATTCTTGCCACTGTCATATGTAATTGTAGAGTATATCATACATTAGATCTTGTTCTATCAGCTGGGGTATTTGATGTATTCTTTGTGACTGCTTGTTCTGGTATTTATTATTATCCTATACTATCTGCATGCTTTTAACTTTGGCCTGATAGTCCTTCTCTGGTAGCTACAAGCATTACCATAGGATCTATGATTGGGCCAAGAATCAGCTTTCACAAATTGATAGGAACCTTGGACTTATTTTAATTGGTCCACAGAGCCGATTATTGTGATAAGATATCTTCTTCCCAACCTAGTTAAGTTGTAGTTGATTTGCTACTTTGTGAAGTTTGGCTAATGATACATCTAAGGCTTGTTTCTCAAAACATTCGCAGTTGCCACCTAAGAGCTTTCGTCTTGCTAGGCTAGAGAGTTAATGCTGCTAATTCCTTCCTTGGATGTCTGAACCTTATTATTTTTCCAGTTAATATTTTCTGGTTTAAATAAAATTGACATACTATAGGATTTTCAATCTGCTCTTACATTGCAAATGATGATGAAATCAAGGCTTGTTTCTCAAAACATTCGCAGTTGCCGCCTAAGAGCTTTCGCCCAGCCAGGCTTGAGAGCTAATGCTGCTAGATCCTTCCTTGGATGTCTGATGCAATGCTATGTACTCCCTCCATTCGGAAATACTCTACGTTCTGGGTCAAAATTTTGTTCGGAATTAGTCTACGTTTTGGTATATGAGGGCCCACCTTATTAATTAATTGCTAATTAATAACGTATGGAGAGTGTAGCTCGCACGCACCCGAGGAAGTTAACCCAATCCGTCCGCATGACGTAGCTAAAATCTCACCTCCCGTTGGCCCGAGTGCATGCAATTTTGCATGGCCATATTTAATCTTTCGTTGGTAAAAGAGAAAGACGCTTTGTTTCCTGTGACACATCAAATCTACTAGTACTAATTAATGCTTTGCTAAATTGTCGGAGATTTTCTAAAACGTTGAGTATTTCAGAACGGAGGGAGTATACATATGTTGCTTTTTTTTCATTTGGTTCCTAGTTCAGTTGGTGGTTATATATGTCCAGTGATGATAAATTTTAGGCTTGTTTCTCAAAACATTCGCAGTTGCCGCCTAAGAGCTTTCGCCCAGCCAGGCTTGAGAGCTAATGCTGTTAGATCCTTCCTTGGATGTCTGAGGGCATATTTGTGCTTACTGCTTTTTCATTTTCATTGACTTATTTGTTACCATAGCTTTGCATACCCCTAATTGTTCATTTTGTCTGATGATGAAAAACCTACTATCATACCATCTTTCGGGACTGATTGGTCACTATGTGGCCATGCTGTCATTCTGCAATTCTGAGGCCAAATTGAACAGCTTTGGAACTTCCGTGATTCTTTTGTTTGGTTATCTTCTCTATGTTTTTTCAACTGGCTGGACAATGATGAAAAACACGAACAAAACACACCATCTTTTGGGACTGATAGGTGCATTCTATGCGCCATGCTGTCAAATCTGCAATTCTGATCTCCAGTCTCTATTGTTTTCTGCCAAAGTAAGGTTTGTGTTTCTGCATGGATGAAAGTTCTGATTCAGTATTCTTTGTTCATTATTGTCAGTGATGAAAAACAGTACATCATACCATCTTTCGGGACTGATCAGTCGCAATGCGGCTATGCTGCCATTCTGCAATTCTAAGTCCAAATTTAACATGTATTGAGTGTTTCTTAAAATATTTCCTTTCATTACTTATTTTCCTTCAGTCAGGCGATTGTGTAGCATCATTTGGAGTGAACGAGATCTGTGATGATAACCTATATGAAAACAACCATCTTTCGGGACTGATTGGCTTACCGAGCCATGCTGTCACATCCACAATACTGAGGTCTTGATATCATATCTGACAATTTTACAATTCACTGTTTTTTTGTTTCTGTTGATTTGTTTTTCCTTTTATCTGGTTTTTGTATCAACTAGCTGAAGACCCTGTTCTTTCTCTGTTCTTGGTCTGTTTCTTCTTGGACATGAAGAGAAACACACCAATAAACACCATTTACGGGGACTGGTTGGCAATGGGTTGTTCGCTCTACGATCTGATTCTGACTTCATGTTTATACAAATTCTTCAGAACTTATGTTTGTTCGTTAGCTGCTGCTAACTGAGTCATCTTTGTACGCAAGGTTCTACAAAATTGTACAGCTACTGTTCCTTTTGTCCTGTGTTCTGGGTGTTAATATATCTGCAGTTGCCATATTCGACCGGAATGTCATATTCTATACGTTTAGGATCTTTTCCGTAGCCTGGTAAATCTTGATCCTTGAGTTTCCTTGCAGCTGTGGTGCATGCCTGTAATTTTCCACTCGTTTGCTTAAACTTATTCAGTCCTGTAATTGTGTTATCTAAGTTAGGAATCCATTCTCTGGGATTATGGCAGAATGTTTTTGTAGGATGCAAATCAGATAGACCACCATAAGTGAAGAGTTCATGCAGTTTGCAAAGTATTTTGTTCTGGAATGGTGATACTCGTAGCTTCGTTTTGCCTGAAAAGTGTAGATACATGTGACAAGTCACTTATTTTCAGACGGAATGAGTACATAATGTAACTATCTTTTCTGCTCATGTGCCATAGGCATCCTTGAAAAAAAAGAGAGAGTCATGATCCATTCCACCCTATTGCATAAGTGAGTGCAGCTGTGAGGTGAGATCAATATTTCATTATCTATCATATCTCGTAGAAAGGGCAAAACCTATCTAGCAGATCCTTCTAGAAGGGCAAAACCTATCTTGCAGATCCTTTTTGAAGTGCAGAATGTAAATTTACCTTTTCTTAGTTTTGTAAATATCTGAATAATTTCTGCACTCCCTACCTATGTTCCTAACAGGCAAAGCCTGGTAGGAGGGAGATTCTACCACTAAATGCCTTTTTGCCGTTGGGTTGCAGATGTCTCTCTAGCTCAAGCCATGATGAGTAGGCTGTTATTCTTTCCTGTTGTTGATTTTCAAGCTTGAATCTTTGAATCCGATGATGTTGCCCTCATGTTCTAGTAGGGAATAGGGTGGAGTTGGTTGCCTCGTTGACAGGCGGTTGAGTGTCAGGTCGAGATCGATGAGATGGTGATTCATGTTGTGTTGGACGTTGCCGACGAGATGGCTAAGATTGGAGAGGTTTTGGCCAAATTCAGGATGCTGAGGAGAAGAATAAAGATAGTGGTGGAAAATGGAGCAAAAAATGTTTTCTTTTTGCTGTAATATCTGATATGTGGAATCCGTAAAGATGGTTTGCAATTTTCGGTATACAACTTTCGTGGGATGCTATATTTTTCTGTCTTATCTATTAGAGATAATACTCAAAGGGACAAGGCAATAATATATTTTGTTCACTTAGACTAGCCCTAATTGTGTGTATCATATGTAGTATCATGTATGTCATGTTGGCAAAATTTTAATATGGCATGCTAATTAAATGAAAAAGGTTGTGTTGGTACCATAGAGCTAGAAAAATTAATCCTAAATAAATCTTTTACATAATTTTGCATTGAGATTCTACAAAACAATAGATATACTAAGACTATGATACTATTATGTGATACTACCTCTGTTTGAGATTATTGGTCCTAATGCTAAGTTGCAAAAACCAAGACAATCTATAACTCTTTCTTCATTAATCTATATATGCACCAATAGTTTTACATGCATGAGAGGAAAAACCAAACGAGAGAGACTAATAAATGAGATATATCTCTTATAATTTTAAACAATATAAAAAATCCTCTCCGGATCTATAATCCTGAACGTAGGTAGTACTATGCATTATAGAGATGGTATCATATGATGCTATTATATGATACTTCTCACTGTGACCAGTCTTATATCTCATTTTCTTGACAAATAGTTTTGTGCATCCACTTGTAGTACAATGGCTACAGGCGTATGACCATTAGTTGGGTGCCCAAAAGGGCGTACGATTGTGTCTTACGTTTAGTTTTTTTTCAAAAGGATTGGTTGGGTTACCACGCCACTGATAATAATATTGGTGTGTGAATAGTGGGAAACACTAATACATTAGTACCTAAAAGGTGCTCGCCATGTGTAATTTTTACTACTCTCTCCGTTTCAAAATAAGTGACATGAGTTTGTCTAGATTATGATATATCTATATAGTAAAATACGTCTAGATACATACGAATCTAGATAATCACGTCACTTTTGGGACGGAGGGAGTACTACTTCTGTCTAAGAATAACTGGCTTTGATTTATTTAGATTTGAATGTATATCAATACACATTCGAATATGGACAAACTCAAGTCAGTTATTTTTGGATGAGGAAGTAGTAAAAATTACCGACGGTGTCCGGTCAAAAGATACAGGCTACTAGTAATAGTTGTGGTGTGCGAATAACAGGAATAGTAGTACTCCTCCATCTCAAAACAGATATCACAAATTGTTAAAATTTCGATTAATATAGACACTATTTAGCATATAGATTTATCTAATTCTTAACAAATCTGCAATATCTATTTTAAGCCGAAGGGAGTAGTAAAATTTACTGGTAGGTTAGGCCAAAAGATGCACGCCATCGGTAAGTTGAGCCTATGTACGTGTCTTGACGCCAAGCGTGCTGGTTAAGGCCAATGCTAATAGAACTACTTACTTGTAGTGTGTTGTCTTTTGTGCACACTACCGGTAAGCAGTGGCAGACCCATAGGGTAGGGTTGAGCTGTACGTGCTACATATAGGTTTCACCAAATACCATCAAACTGTCAAATCTAAGGTTTGAACTCCGGTGAGCTAGGGGTACCACTGTTCTCATAACCATCCAACCACGGATTGGTTCTCGAGGGAATAAAAGTTTATACTCCCTCCAATCCAAATTAATGGATCTACATCTTAATCTAGACAAATCCAAATTCTACATCTTAATCTAGACAAATCCAACTTTATTTGGAGTAGATAAACATCCATGAGGAATTGCTTGTTATTGTGGTACACTAAATAATTGTGCAAAAAATTCTTCTGCGTCAAATTCGTTATATGGTGAACACCATCTTCATGAAGACCTGGCTCGAAAATAATTCTAAAATAGTACATGGACATGGAATATAACTGACAATGAAAAAGGTTAACACGATAACTAAACTAGACATGAATTAACTCTGGAATTGGAAGTTTAAAATACATAAACAATTAGATATACGTATCTAATTATCTAGATAGTTGTTTTATTTTAATTCTAGAAATCACATATATCACATGGGAGGATAGTTTCTTTTCTTTTATGCATATACTTCACTATTAGTATAGGGTTTGAACCATTGTATGGTAATTTATGCGAACTTTATATTTCACTTGCATATTATTGTTTGTTGCTTCAATACCATATTACAATGGAAAATTTATAATTATGTATTAAGTAGGTATATATATATTATGAAAATAGCCCTAATTTTTTAGAATGGCATACCCATTGGTAAAATCCTAGGTCCGCCACTGCCGGATAGCTGGGTAGGTTTTCATCTAGCCGAGATGAACAGGCAAATCGCAATCGAGACACACTGCACCGTCGTCCCTGGCCCACGCATATTGTTCTCGACCTTGCGTTGGTCCATCGATGACCTTGCGCGGCCGTACCTGACCGCAAGCCTGCTGTCCTGATTGTCGGTGAAGCCTCCTGTGTCTGCCTCATCTCCTTGTCGTCGCCCCGCGGTAAGCCACTGCTCCGATAAGTTTTAGAGTTTATTACTTTTGGAACTCTTTATTTTGTTATGGATGATTATTAATAGATCGGTGGAATTTCACAAAAAAGTAATTTTAGGTTTAGTTTTAGTTGTTGGAATAAAAAACTAATTGTATGTTTAGTTTTAGTTCATCCAGCGAGGTAGATTTCACCCTGGACTCTAGGTTTAGTTGATCCAATTAAGTAATTTTAGGTTTAGTTTTAGTTGTTTGAAGCACAAATGATGCAACTTAACTTGCATAAACATGCTCATGTGTTGTCATCCAGGTCTTGATGTAATTTTTAACTTATTTTCTATTTAGCTACTTAAATTCTAAATGGTGATAATTGTGGGGATTTTTTGCATGGAATATACATGAGTTGCCTATGTTTTGGCAAATTTCGGGCACTCAATATGTCCTAATATGCCAAAAGTCATGTTTCTTTTATATATATGGATTTTGCTTAGTTGATTTTAGTTTGTAGATGATTTTACGATATTGTTAAAATATAATACTCCCTCTGGTCCAAATTAATTGACTTGGATTTATCTATGATACATGAGCTATCCCATAATCAAAATGACAAGGCAAGCAGCTCATCAATCTTCTTATTTACCATGGGAAAATGATGTTTTTTTCTCTCTTTCCTCTTTTCTCATCTCTTTTTTTTCTTTTTTTTCTCAATCTCTATCTCTTTTTTTATAAGAAGAATGTTTCATAGATTTGCTCACTATGGTGATGCTGCAAGTTTCCACCATGATTAGGCATGGCTTAGGCTAGCGGCCCAGGCGTTTCTCTACACACATACATAACTCCATGGACTTACAAGCTCCCCTTTTATTTCATACCGACGACATCCGTAAACAAAAGAGCATGATATCAACTGGGTATATATTTGCAGGTGTTGAAAGCGTTCCCCGTGATAGCACGGTTCTACTAACTCCTAGCCTATAATTTGCAAGCATATAACTTTCATGGACAGTCACAATAGTTCAGGTTTATTAAGTGCAAAAAATAAAGTGTGTCATCAAGTTCGTGAGAGCTTTACTAACTAAATTTCTCGTAACAAGCAAACATTTTATTCGGAAGAAAACAAGGCATACTGAATATGCACGGAATAGCAAATGATGCTAATAGGTAGGTATGATGGACACTTTTGGCAATATTGGTTTTGGGGAGTTGGAAACACGAGTAGAGCTCATACTCAGTGCAAGTGAAGGCCAGCAATAGAAAGGGAGTGACAAACAAGAGAGCAATAACTATCATAATCATGCTTGCAACAAAATATGACTAATTGTGGCATGAAAGTGATTCAAGAATCCTAAGGCAAAATAATTCATCGAGGCTTAACTGATTATTGTTTTAGTCATATGCATGTGTGAGCATGTGCCCAGTCGATTCAACTGAAACATTCAGAGGAGGATACCACAATGTCATACCAAGTTATGAATAGAACAATGCAAGCAAACATTCATATGACATGCTACAAAGCATTAGCAAGCTGGAGCTAATCATAAGAAAGAAAGAACTACTAAGCATCCATAAATAACATACACCTTACATGAATAGATTAAGCATGCCCACAATGATCAGTATATGTACAAAAATGAAAACAAATAGAGTTCATTACCAGCCTCTTACCACAACTCAAGTTGTCATTAATCTTCATTATTGCCCTTCACTTGTGTGGATTGAATAATAACATGAAACGAAACTCCACTGAGGATTGCTGAACCCTGCAACGAACTTCACAAAACCAAAGAAGAACAACAAATATTTTTGGTGTTTTTGATTTTTAAAGCAAGAAACAAAAGGAAGATCAAGCAAAGCGAAATCTTTTTGGGTTTTTCAAATAATTAAGACAAAGCTAAAAACAAGAAGCAAACCAAGGCTAAAAAGATAAAGAAGCAAGCAAAGATAAATAGCGAAAATATTTTTGGTCTTTTTGTGTTTTGAAAAGCAGCAATAAAGCAAGAACAAAGACTAAAAAGAAAACGAAACATGGATACACAAGGTACCGACTGATCATGATATGGAGATGAGTGTGATGTCGGTGTACCTCCCCTCAAGCTTAGGCTTTTGGCCTAAGTGAGTATTGATGGCTCAATGCACGGCGCCCAGAAAAGTGCTTGAAGGCGGTGTTGATGTAGAGCTTGTTGGGAACCCCAAGAGGAAGGTATGATGAGCACAACAGCAAGTTTCCCTCAGTTATGAAACCAAGGTTTACTCGAACCAGTAGGAGCAAGGAAACACCTCAAAGGTGTTACTAGCTGAGCTTTGGCAGGGGCGCACTACCGGTGCTAGTAGCAACGTGGAGACCTGCACAACACAACCACAGAACTTTGTCCCCAACTTGTGATGAGGTTGTCAATCTCACCGTGTTTTGCGGAAAACAAAGGATTAAACGTATAGAATGGAAAGAAGTAAAAGTTTGCAGAAAGTAAACACAAAGCAATAAAAGATTGTAGATTGTATGTAAATAAAAAGGACCGGGATCCATAGTTCACTAGAGGTGGCTCTCCTTAAGATAGATAACATGCTGGGTGAACAAATTACAGCGGGGCAATTGACAAACACCGAGAAATACATGCATATACTAATCATCTTGACTCCTCTGAGACTTGATTGGGCATTACAACATTATACATAGACCGCCATCCAACTGCATCTATAGATAATAATCCACCTTCAGGTTATCATCCGAACCCCCTCCAGTATTAAGTTGCAAGCAACAGATTATTGCTTTACGAACTGCGTGTAAAGTAAACAATACGATTGTTCTATGAACAAAGGATTGTTGTTTTCTCCCTAGTAGCAACAACACATCTAGTACCTTAGAGATTTCTGTCACTTTCCTAGATTACCAGAGGCATGAACCCACTATCGAGCATAAATACTAACTCTTGGAGTTGCTAGCATCTACTTGGCCAAGATAGCTACTAACAACGGAAAGCATGCAAGATCTCAAATAACAAATACATGATATAATCAATAATCAATCTAAAATAGCATCTCAATATCCATCGGATCCCCACAAACACAACATGTATGAATTACAAATAGATGATCTTGATCATGAACGGAGCTCACAAGATCTAAACATGAAAGCACAAAGGAGGAGAAACCAGCCATCTAGCTACTACATGGATCCGTAGTCCAAGGATGAACTACTCACGCATCACACCGGAGGCTTGCATGGTGATGAAGAAGGCCTCCAGGGTGAATTCCCCTCCCCGGCAGGGTGCCGGGAAGAGCTTCAGATCCCTCCCGATCTAGGGATGGAGATGACGGCGGCTACAGACTCTTTCGTGGATTTTTGATCGGGTACTTAGGGTTTTCATCCCGAGGGCATCTTATAGTCGGAAGGGGAGGCCGAGGGGGTGCCTGGGCTGGCCACACTACCCCCTAGCGCGGGCCAGGCCTGGCCGCGCGGCCAGGTGGTGTGGTGGCCCCCTGGTCCCTCTCTGTCTCATATTCTGGCACTTGATCACTTCCGGAAAAATAGGCACTTTGGCTTTTGTCCCGTCCAATTCTGAGAATATTCATTTTCTGACTTTCCTGGAACCAAAAACAGCAGAAAACAGGCAGCTGGCACTGTGGCTCTTGTTAATAGGTTAGTCCAAGAAATCATATGAAAAGTACTCCAAAGTTGGAACAAAACACAAGAAAGTGGATAAAACCAAGCATGGAACATCAAAAATTATAGATACATTTGCAATATATCAACATCTCCAAGCTTAACTCCTGCTCGTCCTCGAGTAGGTAAGTGATAAAAAGAAAGAATAATTTTTGAGGTGACATGCACCATCAAAGACTTGATCGTAGTTAGGCCCTTGCAAAGAACCCAAGCCGACGGGTCATCATAAGAATGATCGTAGTTAGGCCCTTGCGAACAACAAGAAACTCCCCAATCATAGGCGGGCTGCTGGTATGAAGACTCCCCCTCATTTGAGGGCTGGACCGAATCTTCAGTAACCTCCCTTCCAGTATCCTGCTCTTGCTGGGAGAGCTCCCCCAGATTTGTATCGAACTCTTCCTCCGTGAATGACCATCCTACCCTGGTATCAAGGTTAAACAAAACAGACGCAGGCAAAAGAACAACACGCTCGGACTTACCCTTTCTCCAAACCAGCCTTGGGGAAGGTTATTTCATAAGATAAATCACTCAAATTACCCCAAGAAGAAACGAATTTATGTTGTATCATGGAATTAAGGTCATGCATCTCTATGGGAAACTGAGGTCTAAATGATGAGGCGCTACACCATGTAAAGCTAATAAACGAGAAACGATGAGGCCTCCACAAATTCCACCTTTCTCGCGGTTAGCAGCAAGACGAAAAGCTATCAAGGCACCCAAATTATAAGTCCTATCTCGTTTTAAGGCAGCTGAGATGAAGGCTAGATCATATGAGGATAATTTACTAGCAGTTTTCCTAGCGAGAACGCACTTGGCAATAAAGTAGGCAAAGTATCGAATAGACGAGAGATGAATATTACAAATTTTACCACTCTCCTTTGAGAAGTTGCTCCCTTGGCAAATCTCTGCGTACAAGTCCATGAGTGGTGTAGGTCGCTCTCTAATCCTTTCACACGAACCCCACTGTGGTACTTTAATAGTTGCACAAAAATCATTAAAAGGGAGATCGACAACTATATTGTAAATTTGTAATGAACCATGGGGTTAGGCAAGGAGTAACTAAATCAAAAATCCTGCACCATAGACATAGTTAGTTTCAAATATTGGTAAGGTTTATCTCCCACAAAATGCTCCAATCCTGCATTAGCAATTAAAGTATGGAAATCTTGAGAAATCCTTGCAGCCCTCATGAATTCGGGGCATGGATAGATAGAAGGAAAGACTTCCTCCTCACGGTGAACCTTCATAAACACAGGCAACCTTAATTCATGTTGGTTGAGTTAGTGTTCATTCATCTCCTTTTCTGAAATTTTAGACAACCATCATACAAGTGATTGCAAAGTGAATACATAATGAAAGGAACTACTTATAGGGACTTGTAAGAGGCCTAAACATGCATCAAAATAATTTTTCTAAGCATTGAACAATCTTACAAGCTCACATAACCTGTCACCTATAGTAGCAAAATACTCAAGATATAATCCACTAATCACAAATCTACTTGGACAAGCGGAGGAGTCACATACCGAAGAACAAATGTTCCAAATTTCAGCAGCAAAGATGAGCTGAGCAAGGAGATCAAAAAATCGCGAGCAAGAATAGCAGGAACGCGAGTTTGAGCAATGAACTGGTGTTTTCTCGAGAGAGAGAGGAGTGGCAGGTGAGAGGATAAGTGGAGGGCCAAGGGTGGCCCACACCATGGCCAGGCGCGCCCCTGGGGTGGTCGCGCCACCAGGTGGTGTGCCTACCTGGTGGGCCCCCCTGGGTCACTCCAGGTACTTCTTGCCCCTTTTTTGACATAAAGATTTAATATCAAATTTCTGGAATTTTTCGAGACACTTTATCTTTTTAGCAATTTTCAGGTATTGATGATTAATTTTCTAGAAGAAAGATAATTTTGGAATGATGCAATAACAAAACAAAACTAAAACTTCAGAAGTTCTAGGACACTCTAATATGCAAGCAACTAGCAATAGAAAAGTAAACTAAGTGAAAGCAAAAATTAAAATGGGTAAAATAAAAGTAAGCAAAGATAATCATGGTGAAAACATTGTTTTCTTCATTAAAATCCCTTTGTTAACAAGGTTGATCAGGTATTGTTACCAAAACAATCTTATATGAAACAAAACTTCGTATTCCACTAAATGATTATGTTACCTCAACCTTGATAGCAATGGTCCCAATCATAATAGTTTCATGTTTTTCTCGTGGTATGGGACAATATATTTCTCCAACTTGGATGCTCTCAATATTATCAATTGAATTTAAGCCATAATTCCTATCAATCTTCTTGGGAAAATAGACAGTATGCTCCTTGGCATTGACATTAAAAGTTATCTTTCCTTGATTGCAATTAATAATAGCTCCTGCCAGTATTAAGAAAAGGTCTCCCAAGAATAATAGACATATTGTCATCTTCAGGCATTTCAAGCACAACAAAGTCAGTTAATACCAAGCAATTATGAGCCACTTGAACAGGTACATCCTCACATATACCAACATGAATAGTGGTAGATTTATCAGCCATTTGCAAAGATATATCAGTTGGTATTAATTTCTCCAATTGAAGTCTTTTCTAGAGAGAAAAAGGCATAACACTAACTCATGCTCCCAAATCACACAAGGTAGTTCTAACATAATTATTTTTAATACAGCATGGAATAGTTGGAATCCCTAGGTCTCCAAGTTTCTTTGGAATACCACTAAAGGAATAATTAGTAAGTAAAGTGGAAATTTCCTCATTAAGGATCTTCCTTTTATTAGAGACAACATCCTTCATATACTTTGAATAAGGACGCAATTTAATAGCATCAGTTAAAGGAATTTGCAAAAATAAAGGTTTCATCCACTCATAAAACTTGTTATAGTTTTCGTCTTCCTTTGACTTGTGTTTCTTATCAGGGAAAGACATTGATTTTTGAACCCAAGGCTCTCTTTCACTACCATGTTTATTAGCAACAAAATCTTCCTTAGTGTACTTAGCATTCTTAGTGTTCCTTTCAGGTTCTTCTTCAATTTATTCTTTATCAGGAGCATCATTTTTCTCATTACCACTCTCAGTTTCAGCATCAGAGATAGATATACTATTAGGATCTTTAGCAGGTTTAGAAGATTCTACAACTGTTTTATGTTTCTTTTTCTTTCTCTTAGAAGAAGTACCTCTATTTTCAATTTGTTGAGAATCTGGCCGAGTTCTTTTAGGATGACCCTCGGGATATAGAGGATCCTGGGTGGCAGCACCACTTCTAGTTCTAATTTCATAAGCTTGTATTTCCTTAGAAGCATTAACTAGCAAATATTTTCGTACCTTAATAAGCTGATCAATTTGAGTTTGAACGATTTGGAAATGTTTGACAAGAATTTTAACATCATTAGAGGTTCTTTATTGAATATCCTTTAACTCAATAATATCCCTAGAGTTTTCCATCAAATGATTCTGCACTCTTTTATTAAAATTATCTTGCTTAACAATAAAAATATCAAATTCTTCTAAGCATTGATCAGGAGGTTTAGAATAAGGAATATCACCTTCATCAAAATGTTGGAGAGAGTGTACCTCAATAGTGGATGAGTGGGAGATTGGCTTACATAATTCTTCTATAGGAGGTAGTTTTTTTCACTTCTTCAGCTTTAATACCCTTCTCCTTAAGACATTTCTTAGCTTCCTTCATCACTTCATCATTTAATTCAATAACTCCCCTCTTCTTTGGTGTAGGTGTTGGCTCAGGCACAGTTAACTCAGGTGTAGTTGACTCAGGTGAAGTCCAGTCATCATAATTCTTGCTTATTTTAGCCATTAATTCCTCAGCTTCTTTGGGAGTTCTATTCCTGAAAACATAATCAGCACAACTATCCAAGTATGTCCTAGATTCTTCAGTTAGTCCATTATAATATATATCAAGGAGATCATTTTTAGGTAATGGACATCCAGGCTATGCATGAATCAAAGCACAAAACCTTGCCCATGATTCAAGCAATATCTCATTTTATCCCTGTTTAAAATCAAAAAGTTCCTGCAAAATGGTATGTCTAGCACTAGGAGGGAAATATTTCCAAAGAAAAGTACTAATCAAGCAATCATGGCTATTAATAGATCTAGGAGGTAAATTATTAAATCAAGCTTTAGCTTCTCCTTTTAGTGAAAAAGGGAAAATTTTAGCAACAAAGTAGGTGCGCATCTTAATATCATCAGAAAATAGGCCACTCATGGTAGAAAGCTCAGTCATATGTGCTACAACACTTTCATTTTTAGTCCCACAAAAAGGTTCTTTCCCAACAATGGTTATGTAAGATAAATCAAGAGAGAAATCATAATCTTTATCTTTAATATTTATGGGAGATGTAGCAAACTTAGTATTAGGAGATAATTTGGGTTTTATAGTACACCTCTCAATAAGACTCTTAATAGCACTTTTACCATGAGTATTTTGACATTCTTTAATAAATTCATCATTCATTTCTATATATCCGTCTTTAATATCATGGCTCTCTATGGACTCAGGTGAACTGACAGTGTAGTAGTATCTTCATTAGGAATTTCAGTAATTCTAGCTATAGTTCTAGCAATCGTAGCATCTAGGAAATGACCTAATGAACTACTCTTATCAAGCACAATAGAAGCAACATCATAAGTATCAGAAGTTTCAGACTCAGTAGAAGTAGCAGTATGTGTAGCATGTGTATGTGGTGGTGTAAGGAGCTTACTCATCACAGATGGTGAATCAAGAGCAACAGAGGTGTTCATAATTGTACCTCTCCTTGTAGTGGATGGTAATATGGGAACCTTTCCATCACGAGATTTACCCATGATGAATAGATAGCAGCGAATAATAGTGATTCCAAGTGAACTTGATAAATAGAGCTATGCTATCCTTCAACGGTGCTAGAAAATAGTCTCGATGACCCACAAGTATAGGGGATCACAACAGTCTTCGAGAGAAGTAAAACCCAATTTATTGATTCGACACATGGGGAGCCAAAGAATATTTATAAGCCTTAACAACTAAGTTGTCAATTCAGCTGCACCTGAAAACAGTCTTGCTCGCAGTAGTTTATCAGTAGAAACAGTTTTATAGTAGCGATAGCAAAGTAAAAGCAGTAGTAAAAGTAAAGACAGTAGTAACAATTGCAGTAAACAGTAGGATTAAAGCGCAGTAGGCATAGGGATGGATGGACAGACGTTGCATGGACAAGACAATTCATGTAACAATCAAGACATAGGGAGTTTGTAGATAAATAAGGTAAAGCATCCAAGTACTAAATAATCATAGGCATGTGTTCCATATATTGTCATACGTGCTCGTAATGAGAACTTGCACAACATCTTTTGTCCTGCCAGCCCGTTTGCAGCAGGGCCTCAAGGGAACTACTAGCAATTAAGGTGCTCCTTTTAATAGAGCACCGAAGCAAAGAATTAATACTCCATGAACACACGTAATCCTCATATCACAGCCATTCCCTCCGGTTATCCCGATTATTGTCACTTCGGGGCCTTTGGTTCCAGACAATAATATGTGTATACAACTTGCAGGTAGGATCATAAACAATACTATCATCATGAATCAATAACATGTTCAGATCTAAAACCATGGCACTCGGGCCCTAGTGACAAGCATTAAGCATAACAAGTTGCAACAAAGTCAAAAAGCACTAATAATAGATACTAGGCACTATGCCCTAACAATCTGATGCCATTACATGAACGATCTCATCCAATCCCTACCATCCTCATAGCCTACAGCGGGGGATTACTCACTCATGGATGGGGGAATCATGGATGGTTGATGAAGAAGTGATGGTGATGATGATGGCGATGATCTCCTCCAATTCCCCGTCCTGGCAGGGTGCCAGAACGGAGTTTCTGGTTCCAAATCGCGGTATCTGGTGGTGGCAGCGCAGTGGAACTCTATCTGGAAAAACGTCGAAGCCCCCTGGGTTTTTAGGTCAAGGGGCATCTTATAGGCGAAGAGGGAGGCCGAGGGGGTGCCCGAGGCGGCCACACCCCTCCCAGGCGCGGCCTGGGCTGGCCCGCACGGCCAGGGGGTGTGGGCCCCTCGTGGCCCTCCTCCGTCGCGTCTTCTGGCTCTGTGAGTCTTCTGGTGAAATGGGATTTTTGGCATATTTTCCGGGATTTTTCCTCATAGTTGATTTTCTGCAACAAAAACTAGACACCAAGGTAATTCTCCTGAAAATAGCGTCAGTCCATGTGAGTTGTATCCAAATCACACAAGTTTAGAGGAGAAATAATAGCAAAAGTGTTCGGGAAAGTAGATACGTTTTGGACGTATCAGTGGGCGCATATGCCATGTAAGGGTGCACCATACTGCAAGGTCATAGCATCACCATGCTAGTTAGTTGGACGATTTGGAAGGAGCGAGACACGAGGTTCTTCAATAGTAAACCCACGCCAGTGACAACCAACAGAGTGTGGGATGCATGCGATCATTGCATCATTCTCCTAGGGCGTGTTTGGTAACCTGCATCCACTTTTTGGCCCATCTCGGCAGTGTTGTGTCTGGCACTGCCATCCTCATACAAGCCTAGGGCCATGAATTGCACAAAGTTGGGTAGCCTGCAGTTCATCTGTGGGGCATTTTGTGCAGCCCGTTTGGTAGACTACTTGCAAGCCCAGAGCGCAAACATGAAGAAAATGTGTGTGTTTGGTTGCCTCCAGGCCTAAAATGTGGTCACCTCTTCTCTCCAATGGGTGCTCTTACCTTTCTATCACACAACTGAAGGTAGAAATCATAGTCTAAGTAGGAAGTTCATCGACGGAAAAAATCTAGCTACTACAAATATGTAGTTCATCAATTCATCATAACACAACCCTAGCTAATACGAATGGCAGTTCACAAGCACAGTCAATCATTATTATTGTTCAGAAACTAGGGGAAGGAGGGGTACTACAACCTTCTTCTCTTCATCATCATCTTCTTCTCCTTCTTCTTCTTCACCTCCTTCTTCTTGTTGTCAGATGGTGGTGGCGCCTCTGCCATTCCACATTGCTGCTGCCCACTCCTTCCTCTTCTTCTTCCAAGCTTCATTGTCAGATGCTTCCACACCATGGCCAGTGTCATTCTCACCAGGAATCACACTCTCCTCATCTGGCACATACGAATCAAGACCACACCCCAATATCCAGTTGTGGAGTATGCAACATGCAAGCACTAGCTTTACCTGGGTGGGGAAGGTGTGGAATGGATTCTGATCAAGGATCTTGAACCTGTTCTTCAAAGCAGCAAATGCCATCTCAATGGTAACCCTAAGGCTAGAGTGCCTAAGATTGAAGAGCTCTTTGGCATTCTGTGGCCTGTTCCTTCAAGTGAACTCGTTGAGATGGTACCTGGTAGACCTGAAGGGTGGAAGAATCCCAGGGTGACAACCATATCCCGCATCTCCTAGATAGAACTTGCCATCAGGGATATTGATCCCATCTAGCATGGACATGCTTTTAGCAAGGATGGTTGCATCATGGGCTGATCCTTCCCAACCAGCTAGCACATATGTGAACATCATGTCGAAATCAACATCAACTAGTACATTTTGGCCGGTGTAGTGCTTCCTTCCCCTGTAAGCTGTAGATTCTGATCTTGGAACTCTAGCAGTAACATGAGTACCATCGATTGCACCGATACAATCCTGTTACAGGTACAAAATGATGAAATGAGAAAAGGGGGACACATGGGACTCAATCAAAGGATGCAATGATAAAACGAGGGAACGCATGCTCACCTTGAAAAATGGCATCCACCTCGCGCTATTGCGTATCTTTTCTATTGTTTGACCCATATGATACTTGATCATCTCCTCTACCAGCTCACCGATTGCATACAACACTCGGTTGTAATAGCGCGATATTGTCTCCATGCTTCTTCTGAAAGTGTTGTGGATGACCCTAAACCTCTGGTTATGGCCAACCACATGAAGGAACATGGCGGCTTGTTCTTCCATTGAGGTGTGGATGCTATCTACCAAAAGTCCACCTGTCCTTAATCTTGTGACAAGTGCAAAGAAGGGTCTCTTCCCATGCTGAGCATGTTCAGAGTCTCTACATCATTGTAGTTGTAGATGTAGTTCAGGTTGGCCATCCTATCTTGATCTCGGGCTAATATAGGACCGTACATCAGTCTAGGAAACGCAGCCTGCCTAATAGCTCTCTTGTGCAACAACAGGATCTAGGCTCGAATCACTGCTACAAGCACAGCTGCCTGATGGAGAAACGTCATCCCGTCGGGCTAACAAACTGGAGCTATGGTGAGTTCTTCCTAAATCGGTGCTTCATACCTACTAGAAACAATAGTGGAGGAGATTCATGGTGCTTACCTCAGCCATGGCGATGCGCGGGCCGGGGAGAAGGAGCGATATGCGCCCCGATACTGCTGACCGACGCTCAACCACACAGAGTTGGAGGAACCGCGGGGGATCTGCGCCGCCACCGCCTCTGCTGGAATCAAGAGGAGAGGGATTTTGGGGAGGTCCAACACGTTGCGTGAGCTATCCCAGCAGGTGAGGGTACTCTTGGCGCGAAGCAGGGCCGAGAAACTTCCCTTTCCTGCCTGCGCCCACGCAGATGGCGCGCGCACGCCACCGCTCCATTTTTGCAGCTCTAGGGTATGGTTCCACAAAAACGCTCGATTCGAGCGTTCTAGTTGGGCTGGCTCTGGAGTGCTTTACAGAGCACGCTGGCCACAACACAGCAGTCGTGCGGGATACCAAACGAGCCGATTTCGCCGCACCTGGCCTGTTTGGAGGGAATGCAAGCTACCAAACACGCCTTAGAGATCATTAAGAGGGAGGTTAGGCTTCTTGAGTTTTATAAGAGCATCTCTAGGAGATACCGCAAAACTCGGAGCCGCAAAAGTAGTTTGCGATAAACCGTAAACCCGTTTTGCGGTAAAATTTGTGTCTCGGCAGAACAAATCTAATATATTTAGACCGCAAAACAGAATATCCCAGAAAATTCTATCATCTTCTTCACAGTCGTCTTCCTCGCAGCGTGCAGATCCCTGGCGCACGCCCCCTTCATGGCCCCCGCCCCTACCCAGCCCTTGCGTGCACGCGTGCATGCGGTCGGCCGGCGAGCTACTGCTACATGCGGCGGAATGGTTCCCCAATTAGTGGATAAGGGTAGGTGCGGCTCGGGCTCGAACAATGGTGGCTAAAGAATCAATGATTTACGGCTTGAAAATTAACAATAGATTTAGTGAATCGGATCTCCTCGTCCGTAATTGTAGATTGGCACGGGGAATCGAGCCACCTCGCCAGAATCGAGCTTGGAGGGCGGAGACGGTTGCGCTGTCGGAGGTGGATATGAGCAGTTGGTGGTGTATTTTCGGTGGAGGGAAGCGTTGACCGCTTTGCAGTTTACTATAAAAACGGCCTCCAAAACTGAATATATGCGATACAAGAGACCTAATATGGGGGTGGGGGAGCTGTAACTTTTTTATGGTTTTGACCACTTTTACGGGATCTGTTCGGGCCCGTTTCTGGCTTTTTAACCAATACTATAAATTTTACGGGTTTGATCAGATATGCGGTATCTGCTAGAGATGCTTAAATATCGCAAGAGTAATCCCTTAATTATATTTTATATTTTCTTGTCAAAACTCTTCTTCTTGATTAGTAGATTCTTTGAAAATCTTCTGCCTCAGTTTTAAAAAACAAATCTCGGTTTCCTGGCAGTCGAGTGTGTGTTACTGCGTCGGAACTTGGGACCTGCCTGTCAGATTTTCCGTGGAAACAAAGTTAGTACAAAAGCTGGAAATAAAATGTGGGCCGTGTGAATACGCGATGGATTTTGGATGTCAGAGAGGAGTGCTCCCGAAGCAGCTCGACCGGTCAGTGTCAGGTCAGCCCAGGGCGCAGCGTCTGATCGGGACTGTCCAGCTCCTTTGCTTCTTTCCGATGCACTGACAGCGTTCTGCCACCGCATCCCCGAGCGCGCACGCATGCTCGGCTAGCCGCCACGGAGGCGGCGACGACGACCACCACCACCACCATGAGGATACCTTCGTGCGTGCCAGCCGTTGGAGACTGCCGCACGCCTAGAACGAATATGGAGTGCGCCAGGAGAAACCCTTCGCTCGATCGGTACAGCCGTCCGCGCGTTCCCACATCATCCGATGTTTTTCTCAATTTCTGGAACTGAGTTCAGATTCATAGATGGGCAAAAAGTCTAGAGGAGAAACGGTTTTCACTTTAAATATGTAAATTCAACAAAAGAATCATACACGTAGGGATGGCAATGTGGACAATACCCTATGGGGACCCCTAAACATCCCCATCCTCGTTAATTTCTATTTTTTCCATCCCCATACCCATATATTTGATCGGGGACAAATTTTCCCAACCCACCCCCTAATGGGGACCGGCCCGTTGGGTTCTCCGTTCCCCGTAACAAAAAAACACATGGTATAATATATGGAGATGACATTTCACTATTGTGTTCTTCCCGCCACCATGTCGTGCAGATGACTTTGTGGTGTTTGAGGTGGACCCTTAGATTTTTGGGGCTTTGGTGATATTCGTAGGATCTTTGGTGAATTATGTAGGTTTTCTGGAGCTGTTATAGAGAAATATACATGACCGTACATTTCATATGTGAAAGTCGGCCCCCTAGTGGGTATCGGTACGGGGTATAGTGTACCATCCCCATCCCCACTATACCCTATGGGATATAAATTTTGTTCGGCAACTATCTGCGTGGGGGATGTTTTTACCCATCCCATCCCCTAATGGATGAAATCCCTGTCGGTCTAGCGAGTTTGGGCCCCCATTTCCATTCCTACATACACATAGTTTAGTTGTAGTCATTGCTTCAACTTTGGCTGCTCATGTTGCAAATCGACCGATAAAATCAAGACATCATGGCATCCCATCTTCGCACTTGCCATTTGTGCCTTATGTTTGAACTAGAATCATAAACAAGAGGGACAAATGTCAATAGATTCAGTTGGTGTCCTTTATTGATTTTGATGCACACTTATGCCTTCAAAGTAAGCAAGATGAAACAATGTTAGGAGAAACTAGACACTTTTTTGATATAGTAGAAGTGGGTCGGCCTGAGAATTTCGAAAATTCGTCCCTGACATGGATCGAACGCCGATCGCTGAGATGCACCAACTGCGACCCACGAAGCGACGCTCCAGGGTTCATAGTTAGAGCAGGGATTATCCCATAATCAACGGCGCCACAGCTCTCTCGTCACAACTAGGAACGATTGCGAAAACCATCCTTACTGTAAAATCTGAAATTATCCGTTGAAGTTGTGTTTATTGTTCTATAAAACATTTAGAATTCTTAGCTCAAACTCGAGTGCATTTGGAAGCTTGGAGAAAACAAATCAGCATGCATAGTCATGATTTCATATTCGCACCGTCCACTTCTTAGCTTATTTCATTACATCCATGATTGCGATCGAGCTTAATATTCAAACTTACATGATTATAGACATCACCTCCTTATTGTATTTCAATTTACCGTGTTTTTAGAAAACTTTGAAGCTTCTACACGCGGTTCTCATGGAGTTTCTACAGCAAAAGTGATTTTCTTTCTGATCGTTTCCCAGTCATAAAGTTCTTTGATTGATGTGCCAAAAGAAGCAGGAATAAAAGGGAGAATTCTCAAAAAAGGGAGAAGGTTTTTCTTCTAGGTTCCCCTATAAATATTCTCCTTGGGATTGGTCATTGGGGTCCTCAACCTCTCCACCAACCCCACGCAGACCTCCTCTCCATCATCTCGGGTTATAAAGAAGCACCCTCGTGCTTGTTCTCTTCTCCCCTTCCCCGGATCCCTCCCTCCGTTTCTTTCTTCCATCTGATTGATCGACGGCGGCTAACCATCGCCGGAATCTCATGGCCCTCTCTGTGATCTTCCACAGCTTTCTTGAACTGCACCGATCTGCTTCGTTAATTAGATCGCTCCAGTTTGCATGAGATTGCAGTTCAATAAAGCTGTGGGAAATCTCAGAGAGAGGCCAATTGATCCTCGTCTTTACTCTTGAGAGCGAATTCTGCGTCAATACCAAAGGTATGTTCCGGGCAGAGATGCGTTGGTGCAGGTATGCAGGTGTAGATGCATTTTCTTAGGAAGACCAGAATTATGGCGTCGTCTCTTGTCATGCTTTACTAATTGCACATGAATCGATGTAGTTTCTCAGCTTTCAGTTTTGTTTCTCGCCAAGTCTTTCAGTTACCAATTGTTGCGTAGTTTCTCAAGTTTCAGGTATATTTCTCATCATCTTTACAGCATTCAAGTGCTAAAGTTATCAGGTTTCAGTTTTGCCTCTTCACCCATTTGAAAATCATTTTATGTTTCACTGCCATACTTCAGCTTGAGAATATACATGTTGGTATATATCTCAAAATAAAATAATGAAATACACGCTTGATATGAAATTCAATTTGCCAGTGTCTCTATTGTCTTAAAAAATGTTTACTTATTATATATATATTTGGGCTTCATAGTTCAACACTACAGAATGCATACCATGATATATCACCGTCAGATCGAACCAAATATACAGTACTCCACTCCCTTCGTTAAATAATATATAAGACCTTTTAGCTTTTTTTGGAAGTATAGGTTCATCCATTTTAATGTGAATCCAGTCTATTTTAAAATATTAGAAGTAAGGTGTCAAGTGGGACCCCATCAAAATTTTCACTTTTAGTTCATTTGTCAATTCTAGTTCAAAATTTTGCTCAAAATGTAAACTAAATTTTGGCAAATGAACGGGACTTCGATGTGACCCTCCTTAGTGGCTGATCCAAGAATTATTCAAAGACCGGACAAACAATGTATTTCAATGCTAGCAACGCTTTTTATTAAATTGCCATCAAATTAGGCATGTCGGCCGGCCTGAGCACGTGCTCAGGCTTAGGGACAGCTGGATCCGCCTATGCTCCCACTTGACACCTTATCTAGAATGTCTTACATTAGTGAATAGAGGGATTGGGCAGGCTTAGAGACGGTTGCGTCCGCCTATGATCTCACTTGACACCTTATCTAGAATGTCTTACATCAGGGAATGGAGGGATTGCGCCGGCTTAGGGACGATTGGGTCCGCCTATGATCCCACCTGACATCTTATCTAGGAGGTCTTACATCAGTGAATGGTGGCAGTATTATTAGTCCATTTTGTAAAGATAATTGTGCTCAATAGATATAAATAGGAAGTACATGAACCTGATTTGACGTGTTGCTGTGCACACGACCAGGAGATCTTTTGGGCGTGAAAAGGGTGGAAAAGACGGTTCCCTGCAAAGGAAAACATACTCCACACTGACAATACATGAAACCTCAAATCAAACCCAGTACTTGTTCACCCTTTGCTGCCTGCCATCGAGACCCCAACAATTATACTCCTCTGACTTCTTACGCCTTCGTTCGTACCAGATTGCCCAAGCTACTGCATGGTCTGACCATTATTCCTGGACACAGATATGAATTGCTCCCATCTCATCATCACTCACTTACACTTGCACCAGTGTCCAGCTAGTAGTAGGCTGGGTAGTACATGTAGTACTAGGCAAGATAGGTCAAGCTGTGATGGATGGATCCATGGGACTGAACAGTTGTGCACTGCTTGCTTGCGTTTGCCATTGTTGTTGCTGCTGCGTCTAGCTAGCTAGCCTGCGTCTACGTTGAGTGTGGTGTTGGGCAAGCGTGCACTGGCATGTCTTGGTTTCCTTTTGTACCTCTGCACAGTGCACGACCGGTCTTGACGGGGGAGGATGTGCTGTCTGTTGATCGATGGATCTTATCATGCTCCCTCTTCCAAGTACAACAGGAAATCTATGAGAAGTCGGGATAGTTTGTTGATATGTCATATTTTAGATCATTGATTATGGCATTACAAGAACAGAGAATTCCCTAGCTACGTGCCATTGGTAATGAGCTTGATCCAATCTCTCTCCGTTGACAAAGGGCTTACTATGTACTAGTACTGGATAAGAGTTTTCGGTTCTCTCCATGCCCCTGCGGAGCTCTACGGGCATCTCCAAGAGCGGCTCACAAAAGGACCGTCCGTGTCCGATCTTGTCCGTCCAGACACAACCCACGGCCCAGCGGCACCCTGCAAATGGCGAGAGTACCCTGGAGCGGTCCGTTTCGGCACAAACCGGACCCAAAACTGAGGATGGAATGCGATGGACGGACATCTCCCGCATCCGGAACGTGTCCTCCCGAGGCTTCGATAGGGCCCACCTGACAGTGTCTCATCGGAGGGGAACTAGAGCCACGCGTCCTTTATAATGGGGACTGCGTCATTCCTGTCCAATACACTCCCCAGTCCAATGGCGGTCAAAGACCTAGCTCCCCAAAACCCTAGCTACTCCCTCCGTACCGACAACAGCTCAGTCGTCGGCCTGCCATGATGATGAAGGGCTGGAAGGGGTGGTTTCGTCCTGGCCGCAACGACCACGAGGCCGGGTCCTCGTTCGGCGGCGGCCACCACCACTATCGACACTCCGTTTTGAGGTCTCTGCCAGCGCACCCTTCCTTCTCCCACTCCACACCGTCGCGCGCGCCACCGCGTCCGCACTCCGAGCGGCGCGTCAACGTCAGCCTCGAGGCCGCACGCAGGCTAGCCGAGGCAGGCATGTCGTGCCCCTGGTCGGACGTCCATCTGTTAGCGGGGTGGCACCTCAAACCAGGCCCGCGTGACTGTGTAGGCCATCCCTGTGTTGGAGCCCGCTCGCCAGCGCGAGATGTATTGCTACTGGGCCTTCCCGCCGCCAGATTTACGGTGGGACACGGCCTACTCCATCCACTCTGATCTCTGGGACCGGTGGTTCGAGGAGGAGCACGAGGTGTGCCGTGAGTCCACCGAGGCCCGCCTAAAGAACCTCGATGATGCCGACGAGGAATACTGGGAGGAGTCTGGCATAGACTCTAGCATGGAGGATGAGGACGGCTTCGACCTCGACTTCTTCGGCCTGCTGCAGCCCGGCCTCCCTTACTAGCCGCAGTGGCCCGACCAGCTGGCCATCAAGGTGGAGGAGCCGAAGCCACCACAACAACCCCGGACAATTATAGCGGAGGAGGAGATAGCGATCATCCTTGCCTCACAGGTGGAGGAGGAGAGGAAATGGGACGACATGGGGTAGCTAGGCCCCGCGCGACTCTTGGGTGGCCGCATAGGCTCAGATGGCCCTCTCTCTAGCGCCGCATGCGCTCCCGGTGCCTCCTACCGCTCTAGTGACCCCTAGCGGCACGTGGCCACCGAAGTAGGCGACCCGTGATAGCTCCAAATTTTGACACTTTTATCAAGTATTTATATTGGTTTTCACTTAGTTTCTTTGATTTTGATCTTTCAACTAACACTAATATCGCAAGTTAGCGAAACCTTGTTAATTTGTGATGACTTTCATATACTGGACACTTTTGGTAGATCTGAAAGCATTTATGGGCTGAGCACACCTAAATGACCAAATATCCAGATGAAGACTTTTCCATCCGAGGGCTATAGAGGGTTTAACGATCACAAGTATGACTGGAGGCCGCCCGTACCGTCTGCCCATACGGCACGCCATCACCTATGTTATATCAATACAAACATATTTCGTAAAGGAATAGAGGGCAGAAGACGTACACAACCGCCACACACCATCCTAGAAGAGAGGATATCAGATCTAAAGAAGAAGAACTCAATCTCATTCTTCGAAGATCTCTATCCTCTTGATCATCAACTCCACCATAATTACCCACTTGTACTAAGAGAGCGAGAGAGATTCATACTTACTGAGAGAGCGAGAGAGATTCATACTTATAATTACCCACTTGTAAGCTCTATTCCTACTTTGGTTTGTATTTGATTTGATCTACAACTTCATTGTGGTTTGCTACGGTAAAGTTGAGATTATTTCCGTTTGCATGATTATTCCTTTGATCTATTCTCCTCTCATGAATGAGTAAATCTCCATACGACAGCTTCGCTGTCAACACCCGGATTTTTAATCCAAGATGCCTGTTATGCCATACATCACAATCCCAGAATTACCATTTTTGCGAGACATAATAGATTGGATATCACAGTACATCATCCATTACAAACCATAATAAGGTCTTACATAAATAAAGTATCTCATGATCTAGTCTTAGTACAATCAAGTAGCGGAATAAATAGCGTACGGTGAGGTCCATCTTCAGAGTCATAGGTAATGCTGACGATGGGAGATGATCCAGTTGTCGTAGCCGTCCTGCTGTCATCCTTCAAGGTAGTCCTCTTCATAGTCTGGCCATAGGAATAGCCAGGGACAAAACCATGAGTACTCTTTAAGTACTCGCAAACTATCACTAACAGGTAAAGTAGTTCTAGTAGGAATGCTAACTCTTAAGTTTATTTGTAAAGTTAAGTTTGAAACCTGAGCTGAGTTCAGAAACAAAGAAAAATAAAAGAAGTTTGAAAACACCTAAGTGGGAACTTAGTTTTTATAGTCACAACTCTGTTGTGGTCAAGTCATGTCACAAATTATTTCATAAGTCATTTTGAAAACTTCTGACAACGGAACAGTATGGCCACTCCAACTGTCCATAACCGCGGACACGGCTATTCGAATAGTTTGACACTCTGCAGAGGTGATACACTTTCACCACCAGATTCAATACATCTGCTAGGGATAACCCTGAATCATCATACTTAGTATGCAGATAATTAAACATAACCTTTCCTTTACACACTCTAGTATAAGCACCTCTCCTATGAGTATGGCCTCCTAGCCATGACCATCTGTTATCATGGGCACTGCATAAGTGGACAACATTGAGAGGTAGCCTCAGCTCAAACCTCTCCCGCGAGGGAACTAATACAATGCATATAAACTTCCGGCTAAGCCTTACCCAATTCAGGTATTGTGGTTGTACGGTAAAATTGGAATGGTATCGCATCCGAACCCAACTATCAGTTTTTATAAAAGGGCTAAGGCTCATGCCTCAACATTTTCATCATCATAAACCATTTGTGTTTCTCAACACATGTCAAAACATCTCAATAGAATGACTCATCATTCCAAGGTTTTCACAAGTCATTTTCACCAAGTATTCCCATCTAAAGTGAATCGAGTTTTGGTTTAGCTCTAAACTACTAAGTTAAGACTGTTCACTAATTTGGGATGCTAATGTCAGTCTCATGCCATAGAATGACATCTAAGTCTAACTAGATAGGTCAAGTTTTATACTCTTTATGCTACCTTTAAACAAGTAAAGGACTTTGGTAAAGTAAAGAAGGTAAAGCTTGTAAATAAAACTTGGAATAGGTATAAGTCAAAATAGTATAACCAAAGCATGCCTAATGCATTTGCTTAGGTTATCTAGCTTGTTGCATTGTTAATGATGGCTTGCCTTGTGTAGTGCAGTGGTTGAAATTCTCTTCCTCCTCTTCTTGGTAGAACTCCTCCTCCTTGTAGACTTGGTCGGTACTATTGTCTATAAATATATACGGAATACACAATAACCAAACAATACTTAACTAGTCTACTTAGCACACTAAGACACACATTTGATGATCTATTATCATCACAAGCATCACAAGGTTTAATGAACTAGCTTCATTTATTTTATTTGAGAAAAGTAATTTCTACTCATTGAAACTACCTAATATTTAATATTCTCCAATTAAAATATGGGATCATGTGGACACATGTCATCACCACACATTCTAATATATGGGAATGTGATTTTAAATGTTGTATCACATTTTAATAAGTTTAAGTTTAATAATTAATGATTTAAAGTGACTAGAAATGCCTATATAGCATTATTTTGGTACTAGTCCAAAGTCACTGCATGCAAACCTTAATATTATTACATATTCAGATAGGCATGGTTAAATGTGATTTTTGAGAGTTGGAATCAACTCAAAAGATATTGTGGTTGATTTTATAAAAATGTTTGAATGTGCAAAATCTTTTGTCTTGTTATTTTATCTAGGAGAGATCTATAACTCTAAATGATTTAAATCCAACAGGCTTGGATAGAGATTTTCATTAGCTTTCCAACAAAATTGGAATTACTCAATTTGGTTTTGTAAAACTCTCTGAATTGATTTTTAAACTAAGGGACAGAACTAAGTCTAATTCTAAAAAGAAAAATCCTAATTTGAATTAACTGGGTCGCGTGGGAAACTAACTGGGCCAGCCCGTGTACACTCTGTGGCGCTGAGGGCTGCTGAAAGGGGGGGGTCCGCCTGTTAGTGGCTTGATGGCTCAATGCACGGTGCCTAGAAAAGTGTTGGTGCGTGGTTGATGTAGAGCTCGTTGGGAACCCCGAGAGGAAGGTATGATGAGCACAGCAACAACTTTCCCTCAGTTAATAAACCAAGGTTGAATCGAACCAGTAGGAGCAAGGAAACACCCCAAAGGTGTTACTAGCTAAGCTTTGGTAGGGCGCACTACCGGTGCTAATAGCAACGTGGAGACCTGGACAACACAATGATACATTGCAAATCTATCTATAATTTTTGATGTTCCATGCTTAGTTTTATCCACTTTCTTGTGTTTTGTTCCAAATTTGGAGTACTTTTCATATGATTTCTTGGACTAACCTATTAACAAGAGCCACAGTGGCAGCTGCCTGTTTTCTGCTATTTTTAGTTCCAGGAAAATCAGAAAATGAATATTCTCGGAATTGGACGGGACAAAAGCCAAAGTGCCTAGTTTTCCAGAAGTCATCAAGTGCCAGAATACGAGATGGAGAGGGGCTAGAGGCTGGCCACACCACCTGGCCGCGTGGCCAGGCTGGGCCCGCGCTAGGGGGTGGTGTGGTGGCCCCTGGCACCCCCTCGGCCTCCTTCCGACTATAAGATGCCCTCGGGACATAAACCCTAAGTACCCGATCAAAAATCCACGAAAGAGTCTGTAGCCGCCGTCATCTCCATCCTTAGATCGGGAGGGATCTGAAGCTCTTCCCGGCACCCTGCCGGAGAGGGGAATTCACCCTGGAGGCCTTCTTCATCACCATGCAAGCCTCCGGTGTGATGCGTGACTAGTTCATCCTTGGACTACGGATCCATGTAATAGCTAGATGGCTGGTTCTCCTCCTTTGTGCTTTCATGTCTAGATAAAGAACAAAGTAAAGAGATTGGTTATGAGGGACTCCTCTTGTGAAGATGTCCTTGACTCCCCGACAACGGCGCTAGAAAAATGCTTGATGGCTCAATGCACGACGCCCAGAAAAGTGCTGGTGCATGGTTGATGTAGAGCTCGTTGGGAACCCCAAGAGGAAGGTATGATGATCACAGCAGCAAGTTTCCCTCAATTAAGAAACCAAGGTTTAATCGAACCAGTAGGAGCAAGGAAACACCCCAAAGGTGTTACTAGCTGAGCTTTGTAAGGGCGCACTACCGGTGCTAGTAGCAACGTGGAGACCTGCACAACACAACCACAGAACTTTGTCCCCAACTTGCGATGAGGTTGTCAATCTCACCGTGTTTTGCGGAAAACAAAGGATTAAACGTATCAAATGGAAAGAAGTAAAAGTTTATAGAAAGTAAACACAAAGAAGTAAACAGTTTGTAGATCGAATGTAAAAGACAAGGACCGAGATCCATAGTTCACTAGAGGTGGATCTCCTTAATATAGATAACATGCTGGGTGAAAAAATTACAGCGAGGCAATTGACAAACATCAAGAAGCAATACATGCATATACTAATCATCTTGACTCCTTTGAGACTTGATTGGGCATTACAACATTATACATAGTCCGCCATCCAACTACATCTATGACTAATAATCCACCTTCAGGTTATCATCCGAACCCCCTCCAGTATTAAGTTGCAAGCAATAGATTATTGCTTTACGAACTGTGTGTAAAGTAAACAATACGATTGTTATATGAACAAAGGATTGTTGTTTTCTCCCTAGTAGCAATAACACATCTAGTACCTTAGAGATTTCTGTCACTTCCCCAGATTACCAGAGGCATGAACCCACTATTGAGCATAAATACTAACTCTTGGAGTTGCTAGCATCTACTTGGCCAAGATAGCTACTAACAACGGAAAGCATGCGAGATCACAAATAACAAAGACATGATAGAATCAATAATCAATCTGAAATAGCATCTCAATATCCATCGGATCCCCGCAAACACAACATGCAGAATTACAAATAGATGATCTTGATCATGAACGGAGCTCACAAGATCTGGACATGAAAGCACAGAGGAGAACCAGCCATCTAGCTACTACATGGATCCGTAGTCCAAGGATGAACTACTCACGCATCACACCGGAGGCTTGCATGGTGATGAAGAAGGCCTCCAGGGTGAATTCCCCTCTCCGGCAGGGTGCCGGGAAGAGCTTTAGATCCCTCCCGACCTAGGGATGGAGATGACGGCGGCTACAGACTCTTTTGTGGATTTTTGATCGGGTCCTTAGGGTTTTCATCCCGAGGGCATCTTATAGTCGGAAGGGGAGGCCGAGGGGGTACCAGGGACCACCACACCACCCCCTGGCGCGGGCCCAGCCTGGCCATGCGGCCAGGTGGTGTGGCCGACCTCTGGCCCTTCTTCGTCTCGTATTCTGGCACTTGATGACTTCCAGAAAAATAGGCACTTTGGCTTTTGTCCCGTCCATTTCCGAGAATATTCATTTTCTGACTTTCCTGGAACCAAAACAGCAGAAAACAGGCAGCTAGCACTGTGGCTCTTGTTAATAGGTTAGTCCAAGAAATCATATGAAAAGTACTCCAAAGTTGGAACAAAACACAAGAAAGTGGATAAAACCAAGCATGGAGCATCAAAAATTATAGATACATTTGCAATGTATGATGGCTCATTACACGCGAAGCGGTACGGGGCGATATGGACCGTAGGATTAGAACTAGATCTAACGGCTCACGGTCATCATCGATGACGAACTCGTCGCCGGTGAGACTGAACCCTAGCGGCTCGGTGGGGGTGCAGTGGGGACGTACCGGGGCTCCAGCTAGGCGGCGAGGCGGGCAAACGAACGAGTAGACGACATCGAGCTCAGGCGAAGTCGCGGCAGGGGATGAGGTGGACGGAATCAACGACAACGTCTCCTCCTCTGTTGCGGCTGCCCCCGGTGAAATCGGCGACCTGCTGCTCGAGCTGCTCCAGCGAGAGGTGGGGAAGGACTAGTGGAGAGAGGGGAGTCGAATGGTGTGGCAATTGAGGCTGGGGAAGGCCTCCTTATATAGGCTCGACGAGGGGACCGAAGGGGCGACTGTGAGCTCGTCGGTGACGATGATACAGCGAGCTATCGGCATGGGCGGCGTAGTCGAACGGTGTCTTGCCTCCTGGCGGTCCTCTACGGCGTTATGGCGCAGCTAGGGGCGGTGGCAATCGGTCGGGAGCATTGCGCGCTCTGGGGGACGGAGGTGGTGCTCGATGTGGTTCCCGGCGATCGTGGGTCGCGCGGCGGTGCACGGTCGTGTCTGCCGGGGTGAGGTGGTCAAGGCGGAGTAGCGTGCGCGGTCTGGTGTCGAGGCGCGGTATGTGGCGTGCTGGTGGTGAGGGCGCTTTGGCGTGCTCTGGCTGCACGCAGAGACTTAGTGCACGACGTTTCCTCGGTGGTCCAGGGGCTAGCAGGGGTCGTGGGGTGGACCGTGGGCGGCGGTGAGGTCACGCCTCGCTCCCTAGAGCGGCGGAGAGGGGCTGGCGGTCTGCTGCGAGTTGCGCATGCTCGACCGGCGAGCATGGCGTTAGGGTGGTGTGGTACCGGCGCTGGGGACTAGGGGATGGGCTAGTTTAGGCTTGGTTAGATCAAAGAGGGACATAGGGAGTAAATGGGGTTCAATTGGGTGGCAAACTTCTGTAGAAACATTGATATCACTAGTGAGTTAGTTCTGTGCATGCCAAGTGTTCGACCAAATGGCCGCATGAACAAAAGATTTGATTTTTTCAAAGATTTTTGGTGGAGTGGTTTATCTTATGCTTAAGCATCTAGGTTTGCTTGGGATCTTCAAATTGAATTCATTTGAGTGGTTTTTGAAAAAGTGGGATCTAGACATATGAACTAGATTCAATTTTCCAATGTCATTTAAAAGTAGAGTTTGAATGTTTTTGGGATGACACAAAGTGGGCCTTGGCACATCACTACTTGTACTAGCAAGGGGTGCAAAGATCCACAATTGTCTCTGTTGGAAATTGAGTGCTAGGAACACCCAAAGTGGGCTAGGTGATTAAAATGGCAAAATTGACCATTTCCTTTATTTAATTCTTTTTGATTTATTTTTCTTTGGTTTTTGCTTGGGAATGATCTAGATGATGTGACATTCATCATAGAACCATTTTACAACCATTAGAACAAACAATAGTGGCCTTTCAAACAACTCCTATTTTAAATGCACACACATATGAAGGTTTAAAGATTTTAAATGGGAAAAGTTTTTGTTAACCCTAAATTGGGTAGATTTGATCTTGATTAACCTTGATTAAAGATTTGGGATGTTACAATCACCCAGGCTTTCATGCAAGAGGAAGCCGCTGCATACGAGAAGGACGACAACGACGCATTGGAGGATGAGGTCTACGAGAACGCAGATGAAGCCGAGGATGAGGATGAGGTGGTGGAGGTATCGGTGACCATCGCGGTTGACCTGAAAGGGAAGAATAAGCCATGGAGGTGGAGGGGGAGAAAAAGAAGAAAGGAGGAGGCGGACGCGGCCCTAAGTGGAGCTGGAGGGAGGATGAGTGCCTCGCCGAGGCTTGGAAGATCGTAAGTATAGACCTCTTCACCGGCGCCAACCAGAACTCGGACTATTATTGGAAGAGGGTGAAGGCGGCATACGATGAGCGGCGGTTGTTGGATCCCTACTTCAAGGCCTTGCACCACGACATCAACGACTCTAGTATGTCTCACCGTTGGTCCATGATCCAGCACGCCTGTAACGAGTGGCACGACGTCGTGGAGGAGGTGCGCCTCGATCATGTCAGCGACACCAACTATGACAATTAGGTAAACAATCCCCGTCGCAGCCTGCTCCTGCCCATTTTAGACTTGTGTCCGACTTGTGTTTTTTCGTAGATGCGCGCCGTGATCTCCGCCTACCGCAAGGACAACGACGACAACAAGTTTAAGTTCATCCACGTCTTTTCATCGGTCATCGAGCGACGGGACATCAAGCTCGGCCTCATCAAGGCCAACATGGTGGCAAAGAAGAGGAGGAAGGACTTGGCAATCTTGATGGTCGACACGTAGGACATGGACGCCGAGGTGAGGGCGTGGTGTGTTGATCAGCGCGCCCTGATCCTCTCTGAGAACTGAGCAACCGCCAACCAGAAAAGCATCCTAACACCGGCGACTGCGACCCTGACCCTGATTTGCACCCTGACCCTGATTTGCACCTAGGCCAGCACCATCGTTACGCCGCCAGTGACCCCGGAGGTGCCTCCTACCGCGGCGGATGATCCCCTCCCTATTTTATTTTCGTGTTCCTCGTATGTTTATTTTGATCATCGATAGACTTGTATTCCGGTGATTTGCGGCGATTGCATCGCCTTAACTATGTTGTGCTTGATGGCAGCAAAACTATGTTTAATTTCTGGCGACCTTTTGAATGTTTGAATTTAAAATTGTGATTTGGGGGGATGTTTAGGGGCGGCAGCTGGGAGGCGGTGACCCCGATAGGAGGTTCCCTGGGCCAGCGCCCCCTCATAAGGCCAAACGCCGGACCCCGTATGGGGCCGAGTGGAGATGCTCTTAACTTACACTTGCATAGAGACTAAGAACAAATCTCTCTAAGAAACATGCGAATTAACTGGAATTCAAAGTCCTTGTGCTGTGCCATTTCTTCCCACGGATCATAAGAATTGGTTGGATGAAAACCACTAGGATCACCATCAAACTTCTTTATTCGAGCCACAAGAATGGCAGGAGTGGTGCGTGAAGCACATGGATCCCATCGCTGCTGCAGTTCACCAGCATTTTTCTCGACACCTCCCACGCTGCCACTGTGGCAAGCACCCACAGCAGCGCTCGAGTCCGCTGCCTCAGATCCCTAACTCCGTTGTCATGGCCACGCCATCCGGGATGATGCGGCGCCACAACCGGAGGGCTCCCCGCATGAGCGCCGCACAAGAAGACAACCCCGCCATCGCCGTCGACCAGGCGGCCTTTGCCTGCTGGCGTATTCTGACGTCAGCAGGGGAGAAGGCTGTGGGAGCGACGGCGGTGGTTAGGGTCAGTACTAGTTGTGATGATTTTTTAAGCACGTGAATATAACATGCTATCGGCATCAGACGGTATTAAAAAAGGATTATACAGCCTACACTGAACCCACGTCTAAGTGCTAAAATAACATAGATATGAGGAGTGTTAAAATATATTATCTAGCTTTTTTTAAATCAAAACTCGGACTTTCTATTGAGGTTGCTAGTGCATGAATCTACTCTCTCGACATTATTTCACTCAACTTCTCCGCCACGCGAGCACCCGTGAGCGGGCTTCATTTTTAATTCTATCTAGAACTTCTCTCTTTTTTGAGTCTAGAAGATTTGGCAGAATTGTTCTTCGTGTCCCTCATGCTAGCTATGCTTCCTAGGCAGGTTACCTACCGGAGAGAAATTTTACCGAGTTATTCCTACCTTCCTAGCGCGGTCATGGAATTCCCTCTGCAGCTTTGCTTGGCATGCAGTGAACCCACTGATCATTCTTCCATTCCTGCTGGCAGTGATGCTGACACCAGATCTATCTACTGACGAATGGTAAATTGTTCGGCCATCCACAATGACGCTGAGCAGCCTACCTACCAGCTGACACAGCACGGGCTACGGTCACTCCATGTGGGTCCCACGTGTCAGATCAGATGTCCTTGCCTTGGCTGGCATGTACGCGGTGTCCTCGCTGGAGTGTTGGTGTCATGGAGATGGATGGTGAGATGAGGAGGTGGAGTGAGCAGAGGGGAAAGCTTCCCTGTGTCGCTGCCTTGAACTGTTGGCTCATAAAGCGAAAGCTTAGCTCGACAGGATATGGAACATCCTCTGCTCCAGCCATGCAGCCTTTCAGAATGTCAGCACAAAAGACTTCTTTTTACCATTTTCCTTCTCCAATCCTCTCTATTTGTACACAGGTTTTGTCCAATTTTTTCATTTTAGCTATGGAATTTGGATTTGAAACTTCTTTTTAATGGGAAATGAGATCTCGAGCACTGTATCAAGTAATGCACACGGCTTCTTTATTTCCGTGCCTGTCTCCGTTGTGGAATCCAATTTATATGTTGCCAACTTCTGAATTCTGATATGCTTTGGCCACGTTGGTGTTAGGGTAATAGATCTTGTATTACCAAAGGGCCAAAGGCCAGAATATATAGTACATGTACATGTGCAAATATATAGAAAGCCCCTAACATATGGGGAAACTACAATATACAAATATACTCTAACACCCCCCCCTCAAACTCATAGTGAATCCACAACACTGAGTTTGGAGAGTAAGAAATCATGCTGAGCGCGGGTTTGTGCCTTTGTAAAGAAATATGCCAACTGCAAGTCTGAAGGCACATAATGGAGCGCAACAACCTGATCATGCACCTAAGCACGTGTATAAAAAGCATCAACACCAATATGCTTGGTCATCTCATGCTTGACCGGATCACGTGCAATACTGATAGCACCTGTACTGTCTGACAAAAGCGGAGTGAGTGTCGTAACAGAGACCCCAAAATCTGCAAGCAACCACCGTAACAAGGTCACCTCAGCAGTCACCGAAGCCATAGCCCGCAACTCAGCCTCAACACTCGAACGAGAAACCGCGACCTGTTTCTTTGTCTTCCAAACAACAAGCGAACCACCAAGAAACACACAGTAAGCAGAAAGTGAACGACGATCCGTAGGATCATTCGCCCACGTAGCATCCGAGTAGCACTGGAGCTGGAGAGAGCTAGAACGAGGGAAGAAAAGGCGACGAGTAATCGTGCCACGAAGATAACGAAGGACACGGAGAAGATGACCGTAGTGAACAGTGGTAGGAGCTGAGACAAACTGGCTCAGAATATGAACAGGATAAGAGATATCAGGATGGGTGATAGCAAGATAAACAAGATTCCCAACAAGATGGCGATAACGAGTGGGATCAGGAAGAGGATCACCATCCGTAGGACGAAGCTTAACATGAAGCTCCATAGGAGTCTCAACGGTGCGCTCATCCGCAAGAGCAGCCCGAGCAAGAAGATCCTGAATATACTTTTCCTGAGAGATAGAAAACCCATCAGAAGTGGATGAAACCTCAATCCCAAGAAAATAGCGAAGAGGACCAAGATCATTCATAAGAAACTGATCACGAAGACGAGCCTTGACAAAGGCAATATACTCAGGATCATCACCAGTAATGATCATATCATCAACATAGAGAAGGAGAAGAGTGCATCCACGAGGAGAAGTGTGAACAAAAAGCGCTGGATCATGAGAACTAGGAGAGAAACCAGCAGCAGTCACCACAGAGGCAAAGCGCTCAAACCAGGCACGAGGGGCCTGTTTCAGGCCATAAAGAGAACGTCGAAGACGACAAACCATCCCATCGGGAACAGAATACCCAGGAGGAGGCTGCATATAAACCTCCTCACTCAACTTGCCATTAAAAAAAGCATTCTGAACATCAAGCTGGGACACAGACCAGCGTCGGACAGAAGCAACAGCAAGAAGAGTACGCACAGTGGTCATATGTGCCACAGGAGCAAAGGTATCATCATAGTCATGACCATGTTCCTGCTGAAAACCACGAGCCACAAGACGCGCTTTATAGCGCTCAAGAGATCCATCAGAGCGGGTCTTAATTTTATAGACCCACTTACACGTGATAGGACGAACACCAGAAGGGGGAGAGACAAGATCCCAGATGCCTGTGCGCTCAAGCGCAGCAATCTCCTCAGCCATGGCCTGTGCGCTCAAGCGCAGCAATCTCCTTAGCCATGGCAAGCTGCCATTCAGGATGACACACAGCATCCTGATAAGAAGTCGGCTCGGAAACTACAGAGAGACCATACTGACTAGGGGAGTAACGGTCTGGAGCACGACGCTGACGAACAGGTCGTGAGGAAGGAAGCTCATCCGCGGAAGATGACTCATCAGAAGAGGAGGAAGAAGGAGGCGCGGAGGAAGGATCCGAAGCTGGAGACCGAGGAGAACTAGGGGAACTAGACGGAGGAGAGGATGGCGCCGAAGACAAAGGAGGCGCAGCAGAAGGAGGAGGTGGAGGAGAAGAGACAGCGGAAGGTGTATCAGGAAAAAAAGAAAAGAGAGATCATCCGTTGGGTAAGTACCAGAGGTGGGGCGAGGATAGAAAGGACGCGTTTTATCGAACGTGACATCACGAGAGATGCGCATACGACGACCAACGGGGTCCCAACAGCGATAGCCCTTATGCTCATCACTGTAGCCAAGAAAAACACACTCAACAGACTGAGCGGTTAATTTGGTGCGTTCACGAGGAGGGAGAAGGACATAGCAAACGCAACCAAATAAACGAGGAGTCGAGTAGTCTGGATAGGAGCCAGAGAGACGCTCGAGAGGAATGCCACCCTGAAGAGCAGCTGAAGGCTGGATAGTAATGAGGTAAGTCGACGTAGCGATAGCCTCAGCCCAGAAATGCGGTGGAAGAGAGGAAGCAATCATCATAGCGCGGATAGTCTCAAGAATATGACGATGCTTACGCTCGGCGACACCATTTTGAGCATGGGCGCCGGGACACGAGAACTGAGCAAGGGTGCCCTGCTCAGCAAGGATGCCACACAGGTGCTGGGAGATATACTCTCCTGCAGAATCAGCACGAAACACACGAATAGGCGTGGAATACTGAGTACGAACCATGGCCACAAAGCGCTGATAAATAGCAAGCACCTCGCTGCGAGAGCGCATAAAAAATAACCAGGTGTACCGTGAAAAATCATCAATAAACAAAATATAGTATCGGTGGCCCCCTTTTGAAGCAAAGGGAGCCGGACCCCACACATCTAAATGAACTAAATCAAAAGGTCGCTGAGATACAGACACACTAGTAGGATAGGGAAGCTGAATCTGTTTACCTAACCTACAACCCTGACACGAATGTAACGACGACACATCTCCTGAGACAAGCCCCAGAAGATCACGACGAACTAAGGATGATAAACGGGAGCCACAAAGATGACCCAGCCGATGATGCCACTGCTGAAACGAGCCAGTGACAGACACAGCAACCGCATGAGAAGTGGCAGAAGAAGTGTCAGCGGAAGGAACGCGAAGCCAGTCTAACTCCCATAGCCTCGGAGACTCAATGCTGCGAGGGCCAGCTCCAACCAGAGCCTGTGTACGATGGTCCTGAACAGCACAAGAATCAGCATCAAGAATGACACGACAACCAGAATCAGTAAGCTGACTAGCAGAGAAAGGTTCATCTTAAGGCTGGGAACATGAGAAACATCAGGAACAAAGAAGGAGGAAGTAGAGAGGGTGCCTCGACTGGAAACATAAAGAGAGGTACCATCAGCCGTAATAACACGGACAAGAGAAATAAGAGAGCGAATAGCAGAAAGAATAGAAGACGCAGAAGTCATATGAAAAGAAGCTCCAGAATCCAGATACCACGGGGATGACGTACCTGACTGTGTAGAAGATGATGGTCACGCGGTGCCAGAAGAATTAGTCACAGAACCAACAGTACCCGACGAGGAGGAGCCTGTAGCAGCGAGCAAACTACGAAGACCACGAATAATATCCTGATCAGACAAAGCACCAGCAGGGGGTCTAGAAGCACCAGCAGGAGGTCCAGAAGCAACAGCAGAAGATCCTGAAGAACCAGACTGGCGACGAGCAAGATACTGCTGACGTAAGCGTGAATCCCTCGTCCAGCAACCAGAGATATCGTGGCCAGGCTTGCCATAGTGAGCACAGGGAGGACGAGAACCACGGGGCTGCTGAGACTGACTCTGACCCTGGGCCGGTGGAGCAGAAAGTAGCGGCGGCGCGAGAGACCGCGACGAAGCCGGCGGCACGGGGGGACCACGAGCAGCAAGAACATAAGGAACCTCAAGAAGACCAGCACCACGAAGACGAGTCTACTCAGCACGAAGCTCAGCCAGTACCTCAGAGAGCGGAACACGACCACGGGCAAGCAGTTGGGCACGGCGCGGCTCAAACTCCTTGCGGAGCCGCGACAAGAACTCAAAGACGCGCTGAAACTCCAGATCTGCACGCACAATCAGACAACAGGGACAAGTGTTACACACCGCTGTACGAAGAGAGTCAAGCTGACGCCAAATAGCAGCACTCTAGAATCACCCTGCTTAAGATCATGCTCCTGACGAACCACAGACAAATACAGAGCATCTCCAGACGGCTGATAGCGCTGACGAAGAAAAGCCCACTGAGCAGCAGCAGCGGGAAGACCCATGAACTCAGCAGCATAGTGAGGCAGAACACTGGAAGTGAGAACAGTAGCAGCACGAGCATCCTCATCTATCCACTAAGTGTAGTCAGCCAGATCCAGCCGGTAGGTCGCAACAGTAGTACAATGCTCCTGGATCTTGCGATCATAATCATCCCGAGCAGTATCATCAGCACTCTGGGCTGCATCCTTGACCGCCTGAGTAGCATCGGGGGCAAGGGCAACGGGCATTGGTGCAATAGGCGCCATAGGCGCAACAGGGCGCGGTGGACAGGAGACCTCACCGGAAAGCACACCCCAAAGGCGAAGATCGCGCATATGGACGCGCATAAAGGCAGCGAAATCAGGATAATTCGCGCCATCAAAAATCACCGGGCCACGAGGAATCGCAACATAGCCCGACGAGGAAGACATTTTTTTTCAAGCCGAACGAGAGAAGATCAGATCGGATCTGGAGGGCGGCGGCTGGAGGGCGGCGACCGGGGGGCGGACCGGGGGCGGATCCGGGCGGCGGCGGCGGCGGCGAGGGAGAGGACGGGGCGGCGGCGGGGGCGGGACGAGGAGACGGCGGCGGCGGGAGAGGCCGGCGACGGGGGCGGCCGGCGGCGGCGTAGACCGGGCGGCGGCGGGCGGATCCGGGGCGGGCGGCGGCGTCGGTGGCGACCGGGCGGCGGCGGGGGCGGATCCGACGGTGGCGGGCGGGGGCGGATCCGACGGCGGCGGGCGGCAGCGGGGTCGGGCGGTGACGGGCCAGCGACAGGGGCGGCCGGCGGCGGCGTAGACCGGGCGGCGGCGGGGGCGGATCCGACGGCGGCGGGCGGCGGCGGTTTCGGGCGGTGACGGGCGGCGACCGGGGGTCCGGGGCAGGCGGCGGCGGGCGGCGGCGGCGAGGGGCCGGGGCGGGCGGCGGCGGCGGCGAGAGAAGAGAGAAAAAAAAGGCCTTACGGCTCTGATACCATGTTAGGGTAATAGATCTTGTATTATCAGAGGGCCAAAGGCCAGAATATATAGTACATGTACAGGTGCAAATATACAGAAATCCCTCTAACATATGGGGAAACTACATATACAAATATACTCTAACAATTGGGATGCTGTATGTATAGGCAGCCAATCAAACAAACGTTGGATCTTCCAAAATTGATTTGGCACGTACGTACTGCAGTGTAGCAATCACCAAATTAAGCATGGCATTTCCAACAGAGTCGATGCATGCATGCCTGCATGTTTTCTTGTTGTCTGAATGGAAAAGGTAGAACTTCATTCCACCTAGTACAAGGAAAAAACTGGGAGAAAAGGTAACATGTCTTTCTACTTGTTCCTTAAAAGAAGGCGTATACGATTTATTCTGAAGTAAAAAACAATGTAATATTAATCAACTTTATAGAGAAATCTGACTAGAACTATAATACTATATAGATATAGTGATAGATATTTTTTTGAAACGAGGCAAAAGCTTTGTCTTAATATTGATATAGAAGGAGCAAACAGGATGTGGCCTAGGCCAAACAAAAAGAAAAAACAAAGAGGGACAAGCCCCTGAAAGACAACTCAACACATAAGCTCCGCAAGGTTTTTAGCCCCAGCTAGTACCCAGACTTTCCTTCCTCTTTGATCTTACGCATGACCTCTGAAGGCAAGGAAGACTTGCCATTGAAGACTCTCTCGTTCCTTTCCTTCCAAATCTCCCAGGCGATGAGCATGATTGCCGTTTTAAGGCCTTTAGGGGAGGAGGAGGGCGATCTGGCAGTGGCATGCCAGTATTCGAGAACCTTAGGCCGGTTGGCCCCCATATTGAGCAGCAGATTCGGACAAGAGAGCCAGCTAGCCACGGCCGACCAGATCCTCCTGGATATAATATAAGAAAAAAATATGCCACAATGTATCTAATGACGTTAATTAGACATTGTGAATGTTGATAGTTTTTTTCTGAATTTTGTTCAATCTTTTCATTGTTTGACTTTTAGCAAAAATTTATACCATGTTCTAAATCATGACTATCTCAAGGGGGGGGGGGGGGGGGGGGGGGGCTTAGTGTCATAGACCCTGCATTCCTACAAGAAATGGATTAGGGAGAGGAAGTTGTAAATATACATACACCTTAATACATGCCCCCCGAATCTTTGAAGTGTCACGAGATAATATATTTCTATTCGGGTAAACCTCAAACATGCATATGTAAAAGTGTAAAGCAACACAAATGTGTATACAAATTTTCGAGAACTCAAATATAGGTATGAACCCACCGTTTCAAAATTAGAAAGAATAACGAAAAAAATCAGGCCCCTAGAACGCGAACACAACCGAACTGGGTTGTCGTTATCCTTGCATGTTTTCTTAAAACACAATGACCATTTGGCTCCGTGTAAAAATCACAAGCAAAATTTCTACGGAAAAACTGAAGTTCTAACTTTTTATAATTAAGTAAAAAGAGTTATGTTTGACTAAGCCTTTAGTAAATCATACCAACATCTATAATACCAAAATAGTTTCATCAGATTCATGACATAAAATATGTTTTCATACTATACATATTTTGTTGTTTTACGTATATTAGCATATTTTTATATAGATTTGGTCAAACTTAAATTTTACTTGACTTAGAACAAATCCGTATAAATTTAATTAATTTGGAATGGAGTGAGTAGAATTTCCGCAAGCATGTGTGTGAGGTCTTCACAGACTTCTTCACTTCCATATAAAGTGAACCAACTAGGTATCTATGCAAAGGCAGCTGAAAAGAACATAGATGATATCTTGGGAAAAAAAGAGGCAGAGAAATGAAAGGGTAAGAGAAAGAAGCCTGATGCGATCTAGCGGTTGAAGAGCTAATACCTGATTGAATCTGGTACTAACTTAATTAAATAGTACAAATGCATGCATGATGGCGTACGAAGAGCTAACTTACGCTTGCATGGAGATTAATACCAAATCTCTGTGTCCCCCCTCTCCCTGAGATTCTCTCTGACAGAAACATGCGAATTAGCTCGAAATCAAAGTCCTTGTGTTATGCCATTTCTTCCCACAGCTTTCTTGACCCTCTTCTTCCTCCTCCTCCCATTCATCTCTCTCGATCCGTCCGCCTGCTTACCGACCGCACGGCGGGACAGGAGATCCTGAGAGAGACTGGGTGAGTGTGGAAGGCTACATACTAGGGAGAGAGGCGCAAGATCAGAAGTTCAAGAAAGCTGTGGAAAGGCATGGCATGGACTAACTATACTTAATCTGCCTGCAGGCTAATCCATGCGCCGGCCTCTATGCCATTTCCCCCCTCTCCATCCCCTCCTTCCTCCTGCTTATATAACCCGACACCGCTAGCTGGCTCCTGGCTAGGCCTACGTGCTTGCTGCCTACTGTACGTACAGCGAGGGAGATAGAAAGGAAACATTATGACTGTCGTGGACTTGGAGTGAGGGGTAATTGAAGTGTAGATTAATTTCCCGAATCCAGAGCGAGCGAGCATGCATGAATGAGATGGATCCAAATGAGGTTTACAGCCGGTAACAAGGAGTAGGCCAGCATGCACGCATGTTAAAAAGGGCATGCTGCTGCGCAGATCCTTCTTATCGTGCATCCACAGCTAGCCCCTCCATGGATGGAATGGACCACCTCCATTGCTGTCTGTTCAATTCTAGAAGGCGCGCCCTTGGCGATTCTTTGCGGTGCCTTCAAGCTACTTGCGCTAACCTACCTACCCAGCATGATCGGCTAAGACAGCAAGTCTGAACGCTGATCTGAAGGTAGACGAGTACCGCCATGAGCAGGCATGCAGGCAGGCAGCAGGGTAAATTCGAGATACGCGTATGAGCATTATTATTATATTATTATTATTGCTGTAGATACACTGTAGGTACGTGTGTGTTCATTAAGATTCGCTAGCTAGCTACTGCTCTCGCCACTCGGAATGAACGAATCGGATTTGCCTAGATTCACATGTGCCTAGATATATAGTTCCGCGGATCGCCTGGTTTTGCATGTCTGAAACCGTAACACTAAATGTAATTCTGGGAGCTGGAGATCTTGGTACCAGTATACAACACACATGAAGACATTGCCTGCACGTCCAGCCTGTAGATCGGTCGATCATGGATACAACTCCTACTACAGACACACGTACGTACGTAGCGTACGAGTACGCTGTACGTACGCAACGGCCAAGATCTGCCGTAACCCGCCAGCTTGCATGCATTGCGCGAGAGATCTCCGGACGGACGGATCGATCGATCGACCATGGACGACAGCCGTAACTGGTCCTCTCCTCGCACAGCACAGCAGATCTGAATCTGACCGATCGTCCTTATTGCCATCTCCATCGATCGCGCGCTGCCGCTGCCGCTGCTGATTTGTCGTCGTAGCGATGGATCGATCGGAACGGGGGGCATTCATCGCGTGCAAATGCAGCGGTGCACCCGCGCAGGGAGAGCACATGCAGGTGCAGTGCCGTGCAGAACAGCGCAGGCTCGATCGTCCCCAGCGCCAGCGGATGATGCGGTGCCCGCCGGCCGGGGTGCGATCGATCGCGAGCCGACGCTAGCTAATTTTAGCAGATCGATCGATCGACCGGTTAATCATTGGTACTACTAGTAATTGGATTTAACTTTTTCTGTCGTTAGCGTGTGGACGGCCGGATTGATCATTGAGGTATGCACATACATTACCTGTCCACGCTGTTTCTGTTAGCTAATTATTAGCTCGTGCGTTAATTCTTTCTTACCTCTGCGGTCAAATTTCATCCATTGCAAGGGTTGGAACTTGGAACAAAGACCGCTTCACACCACATGCAATTATTTCTTTTTCGAGATGTACTCCGCCAAGTCACACTTGTTCGATCTGGCAAATGATAATAAACCAAATGCATGACTTTTATGTGGCCAATGAGGTGTGCTTCGTAGTCTCTCTCTCTTACAAACTTATGAAACTGAGAACACAAAGATAGCTAGGCTTGGCACATACCCCTTCGGTTCGAACGGGGTGAAGAGGTATAATATAGGCCAATCATGAGCGTCCTTAGAGCATCTCCAGCCATTGGAGCCCCACGACGAAACGTTGTACGAAAAAGAAGCCTCTAGGAGGCATGGACGACATTGCCAGAAGGAAAAGAGGCATCTGGGGGCATGGCCTCGCTGGGGACATTACCTAAAACTAGTGTGGTTGCGCAGTTTTTCGCCTTTTTTGCATCACGGACGCAAAAAAAAAGGGTTTGTGGGGATCTTTTGGAGACTAGCTGGAGATGCTCTTATATTTTCAATTTGAAGGGGGGCACATAAGCAAAAGTTGTGGCCAATGATGGCCGAACTTGTGTTTCGGTAATCGAGCGTGCACGGTTGGCACACCATGGAAACGACAAACTAAGTATTCTCAACATTGTAGCCCAAGTCACGGGTCCCATCTATGTAACTAATTACTTCCTTCGGGTCAATAATATCAAATGTTCTTGCAAGTTGAAACACTTACCAGGACGATTTAGATTTTTTTTCATTCATCCAGTTGTTTAGACACTTGTGTTCGTCACAGTCCGTAACTTTATAGTGCAAAAAGTATATATTTAAAACATATACATCAATCTTAGAATCAATCAAAAGATCATGATACATACGATCTATCACCAAATACATAATCATTGCCGCAATTCTCTTCTTAGCAACCTTTTTTTTGCAAACTTTCTTCTTAGCAACTTAATAAGAGGTAACCGCACGAGGTGAGAGCCACCTGCTTGGATCATTCTAACAGTAAAGATAGCAGATTTAGAACTGCGGCCTTACAACTAAGATCATTTATGTGTACATATAATGCTTTAAATGTTTTTTCATGTGGTCACAAATTATAATTATTAACTCATTTGCCTCTTGCAACTGTTATCTTTCATTTTAAAAAGGCCTCCTATTTTAGGTAATCATTGTCGTATTTTGATGATTTTTGTGACACTTTAAAACAAAATGAAAATTCATGCAGAAACTTCCCGAAAGCCCTAATATGTTTTTAAGATATTTCCTAAATCATAAACTTGAGCTCTCCTACAAGATATTTATGGATGCTAAAATTGATGGGAACTCTTCCATACGCCTTATTAATCTAAGTGATACAAAATAATTCATGGACACATGCCATTGTCATTTTTATTTTTCTATAGTGTAAAAGCATTTAATTTAGACAAAGGTAAGGGTTATTTTTTCAAAAATAACAAGTAGCGTCACCTTTCTTGTAAAATATGGATTAAACTTAATGCATGTGTGTGTCCAATGGTAGAAGGTACAATTGTATAATGGGGCATATCTTCCTACTTAAATATTGTGTGTGATTGTGTTTTCTAAGCGTAATAGACATACCAATTAATATCAAATGTCTACATATTAAATCATATAAAGATAAAATAGTTTATTATAAATAAATATTGATTGTTTACATTAATTTTTCTTGGCCCACTAGTTTTCAAGGCTAGTAATTAAAATATGAAATTAAAATGTAGTATATAGATTTCAAAAAACCAGTTATGTACCATGTTGGTGAGATAATAAAAACAAGTTCGGAATTTTTTTACCATGGCATTTCATTTTATTCTTAGATGGCCATGGGTCAACAAGATATTTCTGACAATACTTTCTAAAATTAGCTTACTTAAAAAGATTTTTAAAAATTGGTCCTTATGAAGCCAAACCGATTCAAATTTAGAAAATTGATTCAAGTTTTAGCATACCCATGGGATCATGGGAGCTTTAACATATCGGTTGTTTATTCTTTGTGAATGTGGGTTAGGATTACAAACAAGGCCCTCTCATCTAGTTGATGCTATTAACTCATTGGTATATGTGCCATTTGTTTGCTATAATTTTCTCATATGGGATGTTTAACAAATAATGAAGGTGGGCTTAATGATGAGAAAGTTTACTGCTATACATGAGTGCCAACTGCCAATAAGTATGAAATATAACTATTCTAGTGGTTTGGATAGCTATGTAACCCATTAGATGAAAATAATCAGTGTGCTCAGAGAGTAGTACCCATATAACCTATAAGATTTGGTAAAGAAGTCAACCCGAGGCATAATAATCCACACTCTACAACTTGGGATAATTATTACTGTAAGATTCAGTGCAATACCTCTAAATAATGCTCCAGTGCATGTAGAATGTTGTGCAGTTTAGGAACAAATCATGGAGGTTGAGACTGGTAGGTTAATCTATTATTTGTTTTCTATTTTTGGTGAGCGTAGGAGACTGCTATTAACTCATTGGTAGGCCCTTATTTTTGGTTACCACTATTTTTTGTCGAGTAAATCTAATGTATGTAAGATTGTTATTGTGAATGTCGTGGTGGTGTCACGGCAGATGCTATGGATAGGCTAAAGGTGGGGACTAATACACGCTAGGGGAATCCAGGGAGGGATAGTGGAGTGATTCTCCACATAGAAGTTTGTATTGATTTCCTTCCAAGATTACAAGTGCTCCTTGAGCTGTATTGGCGAGAGGAGGAAGAAGGAGCTCTCTTAATCTCACCCACATATCACACCTGAAACCCTAGACAAAACAGAATAGTAGAAAGACCAACCCCTTCTACAGAAGCCCCAGCACCCCTTTTATAGGGGAGGCTCGGTTTCTGCCTAGGGCATACGTGGAGGCATATTCCTAAGAATATGCCTCCTCCCAAAGTGGTAAGCCGACCGGGGTGCTTTTTCCCCCGCGTCACACTAGCTTTAGCTACGTGAGCCTCTGCGACGCCCTCGTCAGCCGACACGGGCGTCGTCACCCTTGTCGGCCACGCCCCGGTGGTCCTGTCCTTGCTTGCTTCGCTCAGGCAGTGCGTACCGGGGCTCCTTTTGACCAGCGAGATTTCTTCCTTCTCCTAGAAGCTAGCTGTGACCCGGATCATGGTTGATCCGGCCACAACTGTTCCTGCATACAAGTAAAACCTGTACTTCCGACTTACTGCTTAAGTCGGATGAGACCTAGTTAGGCGAACGCCCCCAGGTCCGGGTTACCCCGTGATTCAGCCTGCCTTGAGATGACCCGGCCAGCATTCGCTTTGACCTTGCCGACCCTCGGCTAACTTGGCCTTTATACCCCGACGCGACCCTACCCGGGGGTATCCCCCCAACATTAGTCCCCGAAGCTGGTTGGTCTTAGCTGCCTTGGCTGCTAAGGCCACATCAGGTTCAATTTCAAGCTCCAGTCGTTATTTCCGAGTTACCTCTTTACCTCGGATTTTATGGATTTACGTTCCCTTCGCACATTCCAAGTTTTCACTTGCCGGCTGGGTTACCATAGTTCCATCCGGGTCTTGTTTCCTTCTCTCGTATGCCAACCCATGTGAAGGGTAATCATTTTGTCTTCTTATTTTAAGGACCCGCACAGTAACCGCCGCAGTAATTGTCAGTTATCACTGTGCGGGTCACGTCATGCCTGCCTCCTCGTTTTACGCATCACAGTGTCACGTCATAGGATCGTTTTCGCTCTGTGGCCCTCTGTGTGGCTCCCCACTGATTGGTCCGGATGGGTGATACACGGCCACTATGTGTGGCCGGTCCACAGGACGCGATCCCACTCACCCCTGGTGGGGGTGGTTAAATAGCGGAGGGGTGCGTCCCTTAGGATTTTTCCCCCTCCGCACCCCTCTGCCCGTTGCTATTCTTCTTCGTCTTCCTCGCGACCGCGCCGCCGCCAGCACTGCCAAATAGCAGCGTCGCCGCCGCGCTTCTCCGCCGCACCTCTGCGTCGCCGCCACTGCGACGCAAATCTCTCGCCACGGGTCCTCGTCAATCCCGGCCATTGTCCCCCGCCGCCTCTAGCGCCAGCGAGGGCCTCGAGGACCAGATGACGGAAGAAGAACTCATCGTTGCTGAACAAGAGATGGAGGAGGACGCCGCGGCGGTGGACCGCGGTGCGTGGGCCGGCTCCTGGGTCTGCCAGGACGACCTAGACTGGCTCTACCGGACTAGACGCATCCCCGCCGGCGTCGCCGCTCGCCTCGCCTCCGCCGAACTAGCTCCCTCACCCAATCCGGGGGAGTTCGTCGTGTTCTTGTCTCACTTTCAACGAGGCTTCAGGCTCCCGGTGAGCGATTTCTTCCGGGATTGGCTCAGTACCTACCAGCTCCAGCCGCACCATCTTCCAGCCAATGCCATTACTTCTCTCTCTGCCTTTGCTTCTACGATCGAAGGCTACGCCGGACTGTGGCCCACGAAGGAGCTGTGGATCCGGTTTTTCGGCCTTCGTCGCAATGTCATCCCTGATATCCACACTGATCCGGAGGACAAGCGGCTCACTCAGTTCGGAGCGGCCTCCATCTCTCCCTGGAGGTTTTCTGTTTTCCCCCGGGTCACTGGGTTAGAGTCCTACAAAGGGTGGGCCTTGACGTTCTTTTACGTCCGGAACACAAGCACCGAAGATTTAATCCGGCTGCTCCCCTATACTCCGGGTCCACCTAACCCGGATCTGTGGGACGCCATTCCCAGGAAACCCACGGCCTTGGCCAACCAAGTGAACAAGAGAGTCGCGGAGCTGAAGGAGCTCGGGCTACGCAACGAAGATGCCATGATCACTTTTGTGCGTAACCGAATCTCCCCCCTCCAGAAGCGCACCCACAAGGTGTGCCACATGAGCTTCGGCCGCGATCCTAACCGGACCTCATCCTTCGAGCTGAGCAACACGGAGATTTATCGCCGGGTTAAGGCTCTCTTCACCACTCACAAGGACTTCTCCTTTGAGTGGACTTGGGGGATTAAGCATTTCTGCCATGACCGGCTTCCTCCCATGGTAAGTTTCATGTTGCAAACTTACCCCGGCTAATTACATGTCAGCTATTATTGCATTTTTGAATCTTTTGTTCGTTCTTTTCCTTAGAAATTCCTTCAGCAGACCCTCGAGGACGGCACCGATCCGACCCTTAATTGGGCGCCGGACCAGGAGACTCTGGATGAGGAAGAGCCGGACCAGGAGATGTTCCTCCCCATGACCGACGCCACGAAACGACCCACGGGTAAATCTACTTCTATTAGAGATTGGCCCGATGATGAAGATGACTCGGATATCGAGGTGATTGAACCTATTGAGGCTGTTCCCCTTTCTTTTGCTTTTCCGCCATCAGCTCACCCCGGTGGTCATATCCACGAGGATGCCCCCTTGCTACGGGCGAACCTGTTCCGGTGGCGTCGAAGAAGAAGCGCGGGGCTTCCTCAAGTTCCTCCTCCGGGCCCTCCCAGCCCACTAAAAGGCGAAAGAGGTCCGGGGACAAGACTGCTTCCAGGCCAGCAGGCAAGGCCCCAGCATGAAGGGCTCGGAAACCCAAGGAGGCCGAAACCTCGGATGCGTAAGTCTTTCTTCCTTTTGCAACTTGCTCTTCCTTACTTTGTTGTAATTTTTCTTCTGACATTGTTTGATTTTGCAGGGCTCCGGTGGAGATCCCTCAAAGTGGATCCAGCATCTCTTCACCTCTCTGGCCTAGCCCTTCTCCCCGTCGCGACGACGAGTCATGTCCGCTGAGCCCTATTCCAGAGGGCTCTACGGCCACTCCGGGTTTAGCTCCACCTTGGCAAGAGGAGGGTCACCTTGGAGCGGGGGAGACCGGCCCAGCCGGAGCAACGGCATCCACCACCTCGGCAACGCCACAACCAGCAGCCACTGAGGCTACCTCGGCTCCAGCACCAGTTCCAGTACCAGCAACCAGACCAGCACCAACTCCAACTCCGGCATCAGCACCAACTCTGGCTGCGAAAACATCAGCGCTGGCACCAAGTCCGGCAACGAGAGTACCAGCGCCTAGTTCCTCTGCATCTTCCGAGTCTTCTCAACCTCAGCAAGGAACTACCCCGGCAATTTCTAAGGGGAAAACCGCTGCTACGACTTCCTCTTCCCAACAAGCCAAGGGCAAGAAGGCTCCAGACGCTGCCAAGCCCACTTGTTGGGGATATACTTTCCGAGTATCCTCAACGTTCCTCACTGACCAGGGTGGCCCACTTCGGGTTAGAGCTTTGCTTCACGGGCGGCCTAGTTAGAGAGAGAAGACGGAGTCCCATCCGGCTACGGGAAGGCCCAGAAGACTTACCGACTTAGGCCCATAATGTTACTTGTAGTTCAAGATGTACTCTATAACCAACTCTTAGTCGTAGCTGGATTGATCTCTCCTGTGAACCCTAGGCCAGATATCTATATAAGCCGTCCTAGGGAGAGCCTTTAGGGCAACACTACACACGACCAATAGTCTACAATCTCAACTCGCATAGGCGAAACCCTTGTAACGCATATTCCGGCTTTGCCGTATTACTGGATTGATAGCAGGAGTAGGGTCCGTCCAAAGCCGGCGGATTCGAACCTGCGTAAACTCGTGCGCTCACCATCTCGGAACACCGTACGCCTCACACCCCTCTCTTCCGCACGCCTCGAGGACCCCCTCATGGCGTACTTGTCATCCATCCGACGATAGTTGGCGCCCACCGTGGGGCAAGTGAGCTTCGGATCTACGTTCCGAGCGGAATCTGCAAGAATCGGAATCGGCGAGACCATCGCCGTCGGTCGCATCCTCTATGCCAGCGACGTCCCTCTCATCGTTCTCGACGAGACTTGGATTCCGGCTAGGGAGACCGTGACTGCTTATACAATCATGTCTTTTGGCGAGATCGATGTTTACATCGGTTTCGCTGAACCTGCCCAACCCACCCCAGCGGTGATAATAGAGGCAGAAGAAACTTCTGGGTCCCCTTTGTCCGTGGAGGCGGCAGAGTTCTGGATCTCAGAAAACCCTAATCCCACCCAGCCCGCACCAGTTGCGGAGATAGTGGAGAAATCCGAGCCTGAAGAAAACCTCGCGGACCAAGTCGAATCCGGAGTGGATCTCCCTGGAGAAGCTGGATCCCAGATCGACCCACCCGTGGAAGTCGAAATCCAGGCGGAGCACATCAACGGCACTGATCCCGACTCTGATGATGTCGGGACAGACAAGCCTTTCCTCAGGTACCTCAGGAAGCACGCATCGCACTTCATCGGATATGTTGGATCCGGATCTGGCTCTACCGATGCTGGAGAAAACACCGACTCGATGCTAGAGGCAATTGGAACAAATGCCGACGTTCCCGCATCCTCGGATGAGTCCATGACGTCGGCAGATTTCCGAAAGTTCTCCGCAGAATATGACGAGGAGTACAACTCCAAAGCTGCAGAAGACGGAGAAGCCATGGACGAAGGATCCAGGGAACACTCTCCCAAAGCGCAGGATGATATGAAGGTCGGAGACAATCCCGAACTCTAGATGTCCGAAAGTACCGCTCAGAGCTTGACTCCGGGAAACGGACCCAAAGCCGTCTTTGCTACCGGCGCTGCCAAGAGGGCAAAGAAGAAGAAAAAGAAGAACAAGACCCCGGCAAAAGACCCTCTGACAGAGGAAGTGATTGCCGAGGAATACGAGGAAGACTCGGATGGAGCACTTATCCCAGACGAGCCGAAAAAAGAAGCATCGGTGGATGGGCACGTGATCACTGAAGGTGCGCGTAAACTCATCGATGCCGCATTAACCACACCTATCCCTACAGCTGCAGAACTTACCGCAGATGAGCTGGACGAAAGGGCCCAAGCCCTAGAAGCGCGTCGTCAACAACTCCTTGATGAAGCCAAAAACATCGAGGTGGAGAAGAAGCGCATGTCAAACAAGGAGTACATGTCCCGTCTGCATTAGAAGACACGGAAGCGTCACGTAGATGACAACCAATTCCCACGTGTCCGTGCCGTCCTTTTTGGAGATGAGATGGGAAAGCCACGGAAGGACAGCAATGGAGATTGGGTTTACCCAACACCAGTGCAAAATACTGTGGCAGCTCGCGAAATCCTATCAGCTAATCCAGGACCAGAAGAGATACGTTTGGGTATCAAGCTACTCAACAAGGGACTGGAGCAGCAAAAGGTCGCCCTGTCGGGAAGCCAAAAGCTGGTCTCGGACTCCGACCAATGTCGCACAGATCCGGCATGGGTTGGCGTAAGATCCCACTATGTTCGGGCGCAGTATCATAACCCCGAATGCAGGGAAGACAATTATTCAAGAACCGGATCAACGGGGCAGCACCGCAGGGCTACACATAACTAGAACAACGTCGCTCCAGTAGTCGAGAAAGACGCAATCGCTGCACTCAATCCGAGGAATCCTTCCCGAAAGGGAGAAGATAAAGAAAAACGTCGGGAGGAGGATCGTCAGAAAATGCCACCTCCTAGACATGAAAACCGTCCGGCTGAACCTTACCATGGTGGGAATGACGGACAAAGGAACGACGGAAACCATGCTGGTACAAACCGGCAGGGGGCTCGTCACAGTCAAGAACCTCCCCAGAACCGGAAAAATGACGCTCCGGACGGAGGCCGGCGATCAACCGGAAACAACCCAGCTGCACCACCCTCTCCACCGCACAGTTATCACAACGGCCCCCAAGGAGGTCAAGGAGGACGACATGACGGAGGAGGTGGTGGCAGAAGCCGAAGTCCGGCTCCAAGGCACCGCGGCCACAGCCGATATTCGGGATGATCCCTATCCCCGAACGACGCAAGGCACAGGATCAACTCCAACATAGAGGCTCGGCGCTACGAAAACGATGACGTGTACGTGGGCCCAAAGTGCTTTGGACCACGCATCAGAGCTACAAAATTCCCGGAAGGATTTGCTATCTCATGACATATTCAAGCCTACGACGGCATTGCTCGGCCAGACACCTGGTTACAGGACTTCTTCCAAGCTTGCTGCATCGCTAAAGGCGGAAACAGCCTGGTCGCAACCCGATATCTCCCACTTATGTTGCGGAAGATGGCGCGATCATGGCTCAATGAACTTCCGGCAAACACCATCCACAACTGGTATGACTTACAAAGTGCGTTCTTTCGGAATTCGAAGGCACATATCGGAGGCCCTGTACGGTTGGAGACCTACAGCGTTGCACCCAGAAAGCCGGAGAAACTTGCCGAGATTATCTCGGACGATGGATTGACACCAAGAACTCCTACGAGGGAGTAAATGATCAAACTGCGATTGAAGCTTTTATTTCAGGTCTCCCAATTGGATTACTGCGCCATCGCTTGAAGTGTGACAAGGTTACTGATCTGGGAAAGATGATAGAAACAGCGAGCAAGTATGCAGATGCTGACGATGATGCAGAGGGATTACTTAACGTCCTGGTTGTACCACAGTCAGCAAAGACAAAGCAACAGGCTCAGAAACGCAAAAACACCTCGGAAGAAAAACCCAACGCGGAGACAGCAGTAGTCACTACTGTTTCCGGGACTAGAGGACGAGGAGGGCGTGGTGGAGGCCACGGGCGTGGTCGTGGGACATCAAGGGTCCAAGGTAGAGGAGAGCAACAACCAGGCAAAACCTACACTTGGGCCGACATTGCCAATAACCCATGTGTGCATCACTTAGACGCCAATGGGGGCTCGTCCCACACCAACGCTGAATGTCGTTTTAACGACGACATCAAGAGAGATGATACCGCGGGCTACAAAGCTAAGCGGAAGAAGGGAAAGAAAAATCTCGAAAAAGAAAAAGAGACCAAGGAAGATTCCGACATGGAGGAAGTCGACGCCTCAAATCCCAGGTTGGAAGGGAAGAAAACATTTCCTACCAAGAAGGACACTTACGTCACCTTCCTCGGATCTCAACCAGCAAAGGTCAAGAAAGCAGTTCTCCACGAGCTCAACGCAATAGTTTTGGCTCTCCCTCAGTATTTGGACTGGTCGGAGGTGGCAATCACATTTGACCGCGCTGATCATCTGCGTAAGTTGCATAGGCGAGAAAAATACACCTTAATCGTCAATCCACTTATTGACTATTATGGTTTCTCCAAGACCCTCATGGACGGTGGTAGTAGCATCAATATTCTCTATGTAGAAACGCTACGCCGGATGAAGATCTCGGAAACACAGCTTAACCATAGCTCTGTAATTTTTCACGGGGTTGTACCAGGAAGACAAGCTAATTCCCTGGGAGAGATCACTTTGGATGTTACTTTTGGAACACCAAAAAATTATCGAACGGAGGCACTTTCCTTCGAAGTGGTCCCATTCAAGAGCGCATACCACGCTATATTCGGACGTCTGGCTTACTAGGATTTTATGGCTCGTCCGTGTTACATTTACAATATGATGAAAATTCCAGGTCCCAACAACGTGATCACCATCAGGGGAGACCCGAAGAAAGCGCGAGAGTGTGAGGATGGAAATGCCGCCTTTGCCGAAGCTGTGTTGCACGCCCAGGAGTACCAGGAGATCAAGAAGAGCATAGATCCGTCCGAGATGCCCGCGACGAAGAAGGAGGTGAAAAAACCAAATCCAGAGTTCAAGGCATCAGAAGAGACGAAGACGACGCCATTGAAGGATTATGACCCCTCCAAGGTGACCCAGATAGGCGCAGGCATAAGTAGCGCATAGGAAGGCGCGCTCGTCAAGTTCCTCCGAGCAAATCAAGATATCTTCGCATGGCAGCCATCTGACATGACCGGAGTACCTAGGGAACTTGCCGAGCACTCTCTAAATGTAAACCCGAACGCTAAACCCGTCAAACAGTCCTTACGACGGTTTGGTGACGAAAAGCGTAAGGCAATAGCTAAGGAACTAGCGCGGCTCGAGTTAGCCGGATTCATAGAAGAGGTCATCCATACTGAATGGTCGGCCAACCCTGTAATGGTCCCTAAAAAGGACACTACTGATTTAAGGATGTGTGTTGATTATACTGCCTTGAACAAGGTTTGTCCAAAAGATGCGTTCGCTCTGCCTAGAATTGATCAAGTTATCGATTCTACAGCAGGCTCGGAACTCCTCTGTTTTCTCGACGCATATTCCGGTTATCACCAAATCCGGATGAAGGAATCTGACAAAATCAAGACTTCATTCATAACCCTTTTCGGAACCTTCTGTTATGTTACGATGCCCTTTGGGCTGAAGAACGCAGGAGCTACGTACCAGTGCACGATGCAGCGTTGCCTCCATGATCAACTCGGACGCAATGTACATGCATACCTGGATGATATCGCGGTCATGTCCAAAAAGAAGGAAACATTGGTTTCCGACTTAGAGGAGACGTTCGCCAATTTACGAAAATACAACATCATGCTTAACCCGAAGAAATGCTTCTTTGGAATACCAGCCGGAATTTTTTTAGGTTTTATTGTGTCTCAACGAGGCATATAGGTGAACCGTGACAAGATCAAGGCTATTCTCAATATTTCCAGGCCAACTCGCCTGAAGGATGTACAAAGATTAACTGGTTGCATCGCCGCGGTCAGTCGATTTGTAAGCCGGCTTGGTGAAAGAGCCACACCATTATACAAACTCCTGAAGAAAACCAAGGATTTTTTCTGGACTGACGAAGCTGAAGCTGCGCTACAAGACCTGAAGAAAGTACTCTCATCTGCTCCTATCCTTGCAGCACCAAAACCTCAGGAACCGATGTTGCTTTACATTGCTGCGACAAATAGGGTTGTCAGTATAGTTATGGTGGTGGAGAGACCAGAAGAAAATCAGGAGCACCTGGTGCAGCGTCCGACATACTTTGTCAGCGAGGTCCTGACAGAATCAAAACAGCGATATCCACACTATCAAAAGTTGGCTTACGGTGTTTTTCTGGCATCTCGTAAGTTACGACACTATTTTCAGGAGCACCCAATTACCGTGGTGAGCAAAGCTCCCATGAGAGATATAATCAATACCAGCGATGCTACAGGACGCGTCGCCAAATGGGGCATAGAGCTTGCAGCTTTTGATATTGAGTACAAACCCCGGACAGCAATCAAATCCCAGATCCTTGCCGACTTTGTTGCTGATTGGACAGAGACCAAGGAGAACATGGCCCTCCCGGAGTCGGAATATTGGACCCTCTTTTTTGATGGATCCAAGGCTAGGGGGGGCTCGGGGGCTGGCGTGGTGCTCAAATCACCCCAAGGAGATAAACTTTTATATGTGCTGCAGATCCACTTCACAGCGACAAACAACATTGCCGAGTATGAAGCACTACTGCATGGAATCCGGATTGCTAAGGATATTGGCATCCGACGTTTGATGTGTTATGGAGATTCGGATCTTGTTGCTCAGCAAGTGTCGGATATTTGTAATGCAAATAAGCACATGGCAGCATATAAAGCTGTCGTGGATGATCTATCTAAATCGTTCGAGGGGTTTGAAGTTCAACACATCCCTCGAGGAGAAAACGAGGAAGCAGATGCACTATCTCGAATAGGTTCTGCGTGGAAAGAGGTTCCGGATGGCGCATTTTTAGAGCACCTCAAAATTCCCTCGATAAAGGAAGTAGATGAGGAGTACCCGACCAAATCCGACTCACCTTTAATAGCAGTTCTGGCTGTAATTCCCAGATGGACTCAACCCTACCTTGATTACTTGGTAGATGGCAAATTACCCGAAGACGAGGTGCTGAGCCGGCAGATTATCCGACGAGCAAAAGCCTATACTATTGTTAAAGGTGAGCTCCATAAACGGAGTGTTTCTGGGGGTTTTCAGCACTGTGTATCTCCGGAAGAAGGAGTGGAAATCTTAAGAGAAATCCACGAAGGCGAGTGTGGTCACCACGCTGCAGCCAAATCTTTAGTGGCAAAAGCTTTTCGACATGGTTTTTTTGGCTTACAGCTCAGGCAGATGCCGAACGATTAGTCAAGACATGCAAAGGCTGGCAAAAGTATAATCCGGTATGGTTATCCGCATAGCATTATCACGGACAATGGGAGTAATTTTTCCATGGGAGAGTTGGCTGAATTCTGCGACGAGCAAAATATCCGGCTTGACATTGCGTCAGTCGCAGATCCATAGGCTAACGGACAAGTCGAAAGAGCAAATAGTTTAATTCTACAAGGCTTGAAACCAAGACTCGAAGCACCACTAAAACATGCTGCGGTAGCTTGGGCAGAGGAACTACCCTCTGTAATTTGGAGTTTAAGGACAACTCCGAACAGTTCAACAGGATAAACACCTTTCTTCTTGGTCTATGGCGCAGGAGCAGTTCTTCCCAGTGATTTGATTCATACTTCTCCTAGAGTGGCCGCGTATATTGAAGAGGATACTGAGATTTCTCGACAAAATGATCTCGACTTAGTCGAAGAAGTTCGCGTCGTTGCTGAAATGAGATCTACAGCCTATCAGCAGAAGTTACGCAAGTATCATAGCCAGAGAGTCCAAACTAGATCTTTCCATAAAGGTGATTTGGTTCTCCGGCTTGTGCAACAAAGAAAGCACAAACTTTCCCCAATATGGGAAGGGCCCTTTTTGGTTAGTCGAGTATTGCACAATGGGTCGTACTACTTAACTGACATGAGGCCAGTCAAAGAAAGACTTGCTACTAAGAAGAGAAAGAGAGTTGGAGGCAGTACAAATCCGGATGAGTTAGACAGACCGTGGAATATTGCTCAGCTATGTCCCTTTTATTCTTAGTTTTATTTTTTTTGTAATTATACATATGTACATGCTATGTGAGAAATAAAAAATTTGGTTACCTCAAAGTTTTCCTGAGAAGTTTTTACCATCTTATTTCCTAAAGATCATGTCATAGTCGAAAATCCCAGAATGCTTGATAGTACTTTATGCTCATGTTCGTTCTGGTTTAGATTTCCGACTCTAAAACTGCTACCTTCGGGTATAACTCTAAAAAACTCTAGTCTTTACTTGCGTTATTTGTCTGATTGCTGGATGCGGGTATCTTCCGAGTAGTGAATTGTTGGTACTAGAAGCTGGCTTTGTTTCCGAGTTTAAACTGGTTTAGCAATTGAGCTCCGTTGCTCGGCAAAGTTTCCGGCAGAAGGTTTAGCCGGCTCACGAAAGGGACGAGGCGGAAAGCCAGATAAACGATAAGTAGAGGCAGAAAATTCCAAGTGCTTATGCAAACATTTCAGGCACGCAAATAGTCTAAGACAAAAGTGCTGAATAGATAAAGAAAAAACTTAGCACTAGCAAAAATCTTAGTACTTAGTATTTACAATCGCATCAGGTTTTTTCTAGAATAATACATAAGTTTTCTAGTCTATAATGCAGGAGGAGATGAAGGATCTGCAGGCTCGCTGGCTACTCCGCCTTGATATCTTGCCGAGATGTCTGGATCCGAGATGGTCTGTTCATCGTCGGAAACTTCTTTGGCATCTCCTGGAGGAGGTGGCGGAGTATCCACGCGGGTGAAGAAGGGCGCCTCGTAGCTGGTCAGATCAGCTACGTGACACCCATATCCGGCGCAGGAGTGCATGATAGCTTGAAGGTCCTGCTCCTGGCCGTCTTCGTCTACTTTGCAGTACCCTCTGGTCACTTGCCATATCTCCATGTTTCCATGGTGGCTCATGACCATGGTGAGAGCGTTCTGCGTAGCGGTCCGCGTGTAGGACATGTTCCAGTTCCGAACAAGCTGCGGCATCTCTTTGGCCTTCTCCGGCACTTGGAAGTCCGACATTCTTGGCATGTCCGGAATCCTAAGAGATTCGCCAATGTCCTCAAGGGACTGGCGATAGTCATGAATGAGATCACTGAGTTGAGTAAGCCGGTGAGTGCGGGGTTCAGACGAGGAGGAGTCCGTCAAGTTCAGAGGACCTACACACAAAACAAGTCAATGAAAACCTGACATTGATGAAAGTCGAAGAAAGAATAAATCAGATAGATGGAACATACCAAGAATGACGTCGTCAATCTTGGCTTTCTCTTCCCAAAGACTCTGGAGTTCAGCCCGGAGCGCCTCGGAGATATCCTTCTCTCTGCCAACCTCATTTTTGAGGTCCGAGATAACCTTATGTTGAGCGGCAATCTTGAGATTGCGCTCTTCAGTGGCCATGGAGGAGGACTCGAGAACTTGAGCTATGCTCCTTTCATGATAAGCCTTAAGCTTATCCAGCTCTTGGTGGAGTCCCTTGTTCTCCACCACTAAGGTTTTGAGGTTCTCGGCCTCTTCAATCATAGCGATGGATTGTTTCACCAACGCTGTAAGTCAAAAAGAACAACAGTTCAGAAAAATTCGATATTGGAAAAGTAAAAGACAAGGTTTGAATCTCGAAATGTTACCTTCGGCTTCATCCTTGGCTAGCTTGAGCTCAGCATTTTTAAGCCGGAGAGCTTTGATTTCTCTCCGCTTATCACAGACATTTTTTAACAATTCCTGGTTATAGGAACATACTTTCTGTAAGTCAGAATACCCAAAGTCAGAAAGCTACTTAAGACTCGGGCTAATATTTTTTGCTAAATATCAGCACGAGCCTTGGGGGCTACACTAGTTCGTTCTTTGGCATCCTAATGAAAGCATAAACTCGGATTTCTATATCCTACTTCATGCTTGGGGGCTAGAGGATATGATATAACATAAGGTAAACAACAAGAGTTGGAATTCCGACTTACATATTGCTCGCGGGTGAGTTTGTCTAAACCCGCGTTCACCTCAACTGGCACCTTCTCGGCAAGAGTAAGAGGAATTACTGGGGCCGTTGGAAGCTCTCCAATCCTGATCCTCTCGTCGCGAAGGCAGACTTGGGCGAGAAGGTCAGAGAACTTGACGTCCTCTGCTTCTTGCGCTTCCTCTTTGGGGGATAGATGGCTTTTGTCCAGGACTTGCCTGGCCAGCCGCTGGATCTCCTCTACGGACTTCTGGGATAAGCCAAATTTGGCAAGTCCAGGGTTGCTGAGGAGGTTGTCGGCGAAGACTTCAGCCGAGGGATCATTACCCGAAGAGGGTTCACCCTTATCTTGAGCTGACGCACCCATGGTGACGTCAGTGTGCGATCCAAGGATCACATGCGCCGTTAGAGGAGCCGGATCTTCTGCAACAACCGGAGAAGGAGTAACCGCCGGTGTTGCAGAAGGTTGAGGGGCAGGAGTCGAAGGAGCCGTGGCAGGGGAAGCTATGGTAAGCTTCACCTATCGCAGGGGCTTTGCAGGAATCCCCTTCCCCTTACCCTTGATGAGAGGCTTTGCTCTGAGAATGTAGTAATGTCGGAAAAATTACATCTCAGAAAGAAATTCGAGAAAGGTACAAAGGCGGAAATTGTGAATGAAAGTTACCTCTTCACAACAGGCACCTCCTTTGTGCCAACAGCCATTGTCGGAGCTTTGCGCTTCTTGAGCGCAAGGTCCAGCAGTGGGACCACTTTAGCTTCCTGAGAAAACTCCGGAGGATATCCTTCGAGTGGAGCAAGCTCCGACTCGGGGAGTTCGGCAAGCTGAAAACAAGAAAACATATCAGCATTGCAATGTATGACTTAAAAGATTGAAACACGTAAAAGTGTACTGCTGGAAGCTTACCGCTACCACGGGGTTTTCCGCCGTGTGCATGTCCAGAGAGATCTCCGGAATTTTCCTCTCGATCCGCTCTTTAATCAGCCATTTGATCTGGCTTATATAGCCTTGGCTGGTGTAGGCCTTGGGGCTGATGCGGAGAGAATCTTTTTTGGAAGACGTGATGGAGTGCATCAGTCTATCCCCGTGGTACTGAAGTGGCTAGATCCGACGTGCGACCCAGAACTGAACGAAGTCGGATCCCCTCAGACCCTTGTGCTCTATAAGATATTCGATCCGCCTCTTAGCGAGGATCAGATCGTCCGTAAGAACCGGAGCAGCCTCATCCCAGGAAGGCTGGGCTGTGGCGGCTCCGTCGGCAAAAGCCGGCAAAGCAGTAGCTTTGCCGGGAACCGGAATATCCCTATGATAGAAAAAGGTGGCTGACCATTGTTTGACCGAGTCATTGGCAGCAATTTTGGGATAAGACCAGTCTCGTCTAACAGAAAAACTAATAGTACCGGTGATATAAGGAACACCGGCGGTAATAGAATTTCTCCGGACATGGAAGTAATACCAGAAAAGAAGCAAACTCGGCCTAATGCCGAGAAAGCCCTCGCAAAGCGCAGCAAACGCGCTCATCTCTAGAAGGGAGTGGGAGGAAGATTATGGAGTTGAACTCCATAATGGTCAATCACCTCGGAGAAGAACTCCGAGGGAGGAAAAGACAAACCTCGGTCCAGATGGGTGCCGAAGTGGACGCGCTCGCCCTCGCGCGGATTGGGGATGGTTTCGCCGGAACCACTCGGCCAGTCACCGGCGCGAGAAGCCCCTCCTTCTCCACGTTCTTGAGGGCCGCCTCGTCGAGGGCGCAAGGGATCCAGATTCCCCGGAAACTTTCTTTTTCTGCAGCTGCTTCTGCCGCCGCTGCCACCGCCGCCGCCAGAGAGGAAGAAGAGGATGAAGCCATTTCTCTCCGGTGGAAAGGGGTGAAAAGGGGTGACCCTAAAGTAGCGGCGCTAGGAGCTCTGTGGGAGGAAAACGAAAGGGCTCTGGGCGCGCTGGAGATTTGGGAAGAAAGGAACGGCGAAAGGCAGGTGGAGAGGAGAAGAAAAAATCTAGCCCCCATATATCTACCTACCTGCGCCAAGATTCGTGCAAATGCTATAGTGTAACCGCCACGCGTCGTGGAAAGAACTAGGAAGGGCCCGCGCGATGATTGCGTCGCCTCGATCTCCACGCACGCATTGAAACGGCGCCTCGGTTCCACGAACTGCGGACCCACCAACGGTCGTGCTGACGGAACGTCTGTCAGATGATGTAACTGGACCATGCTTGTGTCAGGTGGCGTTAGAGACCAAGTTTCCGGCTTAGTTCAAAAGCGAGCTAGAAAATCCGACTAACTAATTGAAAGGTCCGACTTACTTTTGAAGACCCGGATCGTACTTTTTGTTATAAAGTTTCAGGAACCCTTCAAGATTCTGCAAGCCGAAGATCAAGCTAGACGATGATAAAATCCGACTTTAGATCTTGGAGGCCTCCGGGGGCTACCGTTGGGGATATACTTTCCAGGTATCCTCAACGTTCCTCACTGACCAGGGTGGCCCACTTCGGGTTAGAACTTTGCTTCACGGGCGGCCCAGTTAGAGAGAGAAGACGGAGTCCCATCCGGCTACGGGAAGGCCCAGAAGACTTACCGACTTAGGCCCATAATGTTACTTGTAGTTCAAGATGTACTCTGTAACCAACTCTTAGTCGTAGCCGGATTGATCTCTCCTGTGAACCCTAGGCCGGATATCTATATAAGCCGTCCTAGGGAGAGCCTTTAGGGTAACACTAGACACGACCAATAGTCTACAATCTCAACTCGCACAGGCGAAACCCTTGTAACCCATATTCCGGCTTTGCCGTATTACTGGATTGATAGCAGGAGTAGGGTCCGTCCAAAGCCGGCGGATTCAAACCTGGGTAAACTCGTGCGCTCACCGTCTTGGAACACGGTACGCCTCACACCCCTCTCTTCCGCACGCCTCGAGGACCCCCTCATGGCGTACTTGTCATCCATCCGACGACACCACTGCCGTCGAGTCTGGGCAGCGTACCCTCGTATCGATGCTTCCTAAGAAAACACCAGCGGCGAAGGACGCCCCTGCCGAGCCAACCGATGCCCAGCAGTTGGTTCTGCACACCAGCCCCGCCCTGGCCTTGGTGGAGAGGAAAGAAGCACATGCAAAGGGCTTGGTGACGCCCATATGCCCACCGGTGAACGGTACCCTCCGAGCCTGATGGAATTTGTTATGAATTGGAACAAGGCAGAGATAGTTCAGGATTCTGATCTCCTGGAAAAGTTCGGCCCTGCCGAGTTTTCCGCTCAGATGAACACAGCCGCAAAGGCAATTAACCTCACTGGATGAATGATGGAGGTACGTCGCTTCTCCTTTACAAGTTGTAGATAATAACCATTAGTCCCCGAGCCTCCGGGGGAGTAACTTGTTACTCGGCCGGATGCTCTTATAGAAAACTAACGTGGCTCCATGAGAACTTTGAATATGCACACACCTAGAGCCGGGTTAAGTTCCACTTGGCCCGGATTTTAGTACACTTCGAATATGCACACACCTAGAGCCGGGTTAAGTTCCACTTGGCCCAGATTTTAGTACACTTCGAATATGCACACACCTAGAGCCGGGTTAGGTTCCACTTGGCCCGGATTTTAGTACATTTCGAATATGCACACACCTAGAGCCGGGTTAAGTTCCACTTGGCCCGGATCTTAGTACACTTCGAATATGCACACACCTAGAGCCGGGTTAAGTTCCACTTGGCCTGGATTTAAGTACACTTCGAATATGCACACACCTAGAGCCGGGTTAAGTTCCACTTGGCCCGGATCTTAGTACACTTCGAATATGCACACACCTAGAGCCGGGTTAAGTTCCACTTGGCCTGGATTTTAGTACACTTCAAATATGCATCAAGCTGACTTAAGTTTCTATATCTCTTTTAGGTGACCACCAACCGCTGGAGTGCTGAATTCCAACGCTTGCTGGATACCCACAAGAATCTATGCACCAAACAGGCTGCACTCATTGCGGAATACGAGAAAAGGGGTAAATTTCTTCCTTATCCCTTCCTCATTTTTCTTCAACTTCCTTTGCCGAACTAATCCGATTGCTCGGTTTCCGCAGCTGGGGTGGAGGCTGAGAACAAGATAATGTGGAAGAACTTGGAGCAGATCAAGGGTACATCCTTTTTGTCTGTCTTCACTATGCTTTCTATCTCCTTTCCTCCTTGGCTCGGCAAACATTCATACCTCGGCTCTGCCAGGCCAACACACTATTTCAGCATTGCTTGAAGATAGTGTGCCCGTGCCTGATATGATGCTGCATTTTCTCGAACAAGGAGGGCAGCACCAAGCCGAGCTGAAGAAGAAAGATGATGAGCTCGCCCTTCTCCGGACCAAGGACGATGAGATTGCCAGGCTCAAGGCTGAGATGGCAAAAATGAAGGCGCAGCACCAAACCGAGCTAAAAAAGGCTGGCCAGGACTACACCGAAGAGCGCGAGTGCCTCAACCTCCAAATTGCTAAGGACCGGGATCTTCTTCAGGAGGCCGATGTCAAACTTGAGTCGGCTAACGCTGAGCTTGAGCAGCTTCGGAAGAGGTGTGATGATTGTACCAAGGAATTGACCCGGATTCACAGCCACATCTCACGTAATTTCTTTTCCCTTATCCGCCTTATTTCTCCGAGTTACTTCATACGTCTTGTTTCTCAGCTTCGTCATTTGCCTTGTTTCTCAGGCCACTTTCCAGAGGGTACTACTATTGCGAGTGCTGTTGTTGCCAATTTCCGCCGAGAGAGGGGTACTCCCGTCGCCCCTGACGGTGAGAGCATTCCCTTAGACATGGAGGACCTATTGGTCAGCCTGTCCTCTCGCGTGGAAATCATTAGGAACTACGGCAAAGATCTCCTTGACATTTCAGTCCGAGTCTTCAACACGTTCTGGCCCGCTGATGACGCTCCAGAGAGAGTTACACATCTCGCTGAAAAGCTTTCGGAAATCGAGACTCAGCTCGACCTCTGGAGAGAGTCCGCTGGACGTGCCGCAGCTGATACTATCCTTCACCACATTCTTACGTGGTACGAGAAGATTGATCTCAGCCTCCTTACACGCGTGCGCACAGGATCCAGATGGACCAATGACCCGGAGTGGGTGGCTCGGCGCCAGGCTTGCGCCCACAGTCTCATCGAATATGCTCTGATTCACGACTAGACTGAGGGTCCGAGCTTCCTGGAAGTCGCTGGCGATGAAGAAGTCGAGAATGTTGAAGATGATTCGGGTGAGGATGAAAAGGACGCTGCCTCGAATATCGAAGAGGGTGAAGATGATGCCGAACTTCCTCCCGCTGCTCCTTAAGTAAAAACACTTGAAAACTTATGAGATCCCCGGTATGCTGGGTGGAATTGTATTCCAAACACATGTGATATTTTGCTACTAAGTGCTTATGCCGAATTGACTTGGGCGTAGTCCCCGAGTTTCTTTTCTTGTTCGTTCAATCTCTTGGCTCGGTTCGTGTCTACCTTGATTCGGTTTTATGACTTACGAATCTGAGGTTCAAAAATTGTCTTAACAATACTGGGAAACTTTTAGACTTAGCACTAAAATAAAACTGCATAATAATTTGAAAATAAATGCAGGGTTAGTTCGAAAAACAAACGTCGGGTCGAATAAATTCTTCTCCTTAGTCGTTTTTCATGTGCTACGCAGTTCTAAACTTGTTCTCTTGCTTGCCATGAACCCAATACTTGTTGGATAGCAGCAAGTCGAAGAGTTGGGTTTTTGGTGCTCGCACACTACTAATCCGAGTTAAGTAGAACAACTTATTCCAGCTGACGCACAAAAAACAACAAGCATTATTAAGGCAGTCCCCGAGTTACTGCTCGAGGTGCCAACATTTCATTGATAAGCTCATTGCCGACATACATACCAACATATGAGAAGACTCGGATACATACACTTCTTTAGCTAAGTGTAGAAAGGACGAAGTAGAGCTATATTCCATGGTCGCTTAGATTCCTCTCCGGACCTGTCTGCCTTGTTCTTTTCCTGTGGCTTTGCATCTATAAGATAGTAAGAATCATTGTGCAATGCTTTACTCACGATGAATGGCCCTTCCCTTGGGGGGGACAACTTATGCATGCCTGTAGTACGTTGTACCAACCGGAGCACCATATCTCCCTCCCGAAAGACCCGGGGGCACACTTTTCGGCTATGATAGCGTCGGAGATTTTGCTGATATATGGTGGATCTAGACAACGCCAGTTCTCTCGCTTCTTCCAGCAGATCAACATAATTTTGCTGGGCTTCTTGCACTTCGGCTTCTGTGTATTGGGTGACCCTAGGCGAATCGTGCTCTATGTCGGCTGGTAATACAGCTTCTGCCCCATATACCAGAAAGAACGGCGTATAGCCTGTTGATCGATTTGGAGTTGTTCTTAAACTCCACAGTACCACTGGTAGTTCTTCTATCCAGCACCCCGCTGATCTTTGCAGCGGCTCAATGAGCCGGGGTTTTATCCCAGATAATACTAATCCGTTGGATCTTTCCACTTGCCCGTTCGATGCGGGGTGGGCTACCGAGGCTACGTCCAGCCGGATCCTCTTATCCCGGCAGAAACGAGCAAATGCTCCTTCCGCAAAATTTGTGCCATTGTAAGTTATGATACTGTGAGGATAACCGTACCTCAAGATTATATCTTTGAGAAACGTTACGGCCGTAGCTCCATCACACTTTCTTATAGGCTTTACCTCAATCCATTTCGTAAACTTGTCCACCATTACCAGAATGTGAGTCATATTTCCCCTTGCTGGTTTGAACGGGCCAACCATATCCAAGCACCATACTGCAAATGGCCAAGTGATTGGTATGGTCTTGAGTTCCGACATTGGCATATGTGTCTTGGTAGCGTACCTCTGAGAACCATTACATTTTCTCACCAGATCTTCTGCTTGCTCTAAGGCGTTTGGCCAGTAGAATCCGTGCCGGAAAGCTTTTGCTACCAAGGCTCGGGATGAGGCATGATGCCCGCATTCCCCCTGATGTATATCTCGGATGATTTCAAGCCCTTCTTCCGGGTCAACACACCGCTGGAGGACATTGGTCACACTTCTTTTGTATAGTTCAGAATTGATGATCGTGTAGGCCTTTGCCCTCCTCTGTGTTTGCCTGGACAACACTTCCTCCGTGGGTAACGTTCCATCTCTCAGGAATTGAAATATAGGTAGTGCCCAAGCTGGTATGGTTCGCACAGGGAATACATACTCGTCTATCTCCATCTGATCCACCGGCATGACTTCAACCGGATCACGCTGAGCAGTTCCCGGGTCTTGCGAAGCAGTCCCCGGGTTTAACGAAGTAGTCCCCGGGTTTGCCGAGGCAATCCCAGGGTTCAGCGCGCCACTTCCTGTGTCAATGTCCATGGGCATAGCTCCGGATTCTGTGTCCTCCGGGACATAGATTGACTCGGATTCTGGGGATGGCCTGATGGATGGTTTCCTGAGGTGCTCTAATGCTACACCCGGTGGAATTGCTTGTCAGGTTGACCCGAGCTTCGACAGCATGTCGGCAGCCTCATTTTCCACCCGGGGTACATGGTGAAATTCGCATCCCTCAAAGTAACCAGATATCTTCTGCACATGAAATCTGTATAGTGCCATGTTTGGATCAAGGGCGTCCCACACTCCCGGCACTTGCTGCACCACCAAATCCGAGTCGTCAAAGCATATGATCCGATGTATCCCAATTTCTTTTGCTATCTTAAGCCCATGCACAAGTGCTTCATACTCAGCGACATTGTTTGATGCGGTGAAATGGATCTGCAGCACATATTTCAACTGGTCCTTCTTTGGCGATGTGAGTACAACTCTGGCACCTAGCCCGGTTTTGGTTTTTGATCCGTCAAAGTGCATTCGCCAATAGTTCGGATCGGGAAGTGGCGGTTCGTATTGTACCTCGGCCGAATCCACGAAAAAGTCCGCCACAGCTTGAGATTTGATGGCCTCTCTTCTGTCATATTGTGGCGCATAAGGAGCTAGCTCAATTGCCCATTTTGCAATTCTTCCACTCGCATCCTTGTTACTCATTATCTCGGATATGGGGGCCTCACATATGACTCGGATAGGATGCTCCTCAAAGTAGTGCTTCAGTTTCTTGGCGGCCATGTACACGCCATATGCCACCTTTTGGTAATGTGGATAGTTCTGCTTTGAGGCAGACAACACCTCGCTCAAGTAATATACTGGCCTTTACACTGACTTTCCTTCCTCGTCGCGCTCCACCACTATCACTGCACTTACAACTCGGTTGGTTGCGGCTATATAGAGCAACATTGGCTCCTTCGATAGTGGTGAGGCTAGCACTGGTGCCGTGGCTAACATTTTCTTCAGGTGGGTAAAGGCTTCATCGGCCTGAGGCGTCCAAACGAACTTATCCGACTTTTTCATGAGTTGGTAAAGAGGCAACGCCTTTTCTCCCAATTGACATACAAACCGACTTAACGAGGCCAGGCAACCTATGAACTTCTGGATATCGTTAAGACACTTCGGCAGTTCCATTTGTTCGATTGCCCGGATTTTGGTTGGGTTAACCTCGATACCTCGGCTGGAAACAAGAAAACTAAGCAATTTCCCAGCCGGGACACCGAAGGTACATTTTTCCGGGTTAAGTTTCATTCGGAACCTCCTTAGGTTCGCAAACATTTGCCTGATACCATCAAGGAGCGTTTTGCTTTCCTTGGTCTTGATAACCACATCATCCACGTAAACCTGCACATTTTGACCTATTTGGTCGTGCAAACATTTTTGCATACATCTTTGGTACGTTGCCCCTGCATTACGTAAACCAAATGGCATGGTGCGATAGCAATAAGCCCCATACGGGGTAATAAATGCAGTCTTTATTTGATCATCCGGATTCAGAGGTATCTGGTGGAAACCAGATTATGCATCAATGAATGACAACAGTTCACACCCGGCAGTTGAGTCTATGACCTGATCTATTCTTGGCAGCGGAAATGGATCTTTTGGACACGCCTTGTTCAGGTTCGTGTAATCGATACACATGCGCCAAACCACTGCCACGTTCGGGTCATCCTTCTTCTTTTCCACCAGCACCGGATTAGACAGCCAATCTGGGTAAATGACCTCCATGATAAATCCTGCAGCTAGCAACCGAGCTATCTCATCCCCAATGACTTTCCTCCTATCCTCGGCGAAGCGGCGGAGAGGTTGCTTCACCGGCTTAGCTCCAGGTCTCACATTCAAAGAGTGCTCGGCCAACTCCCTCGGAACACCTTGCAAGTCCTGCGTGGACCAAGCAAAAATGTCCCGATTCTCACGGAGGAAGCTGACGAGCTCGCTTTCCTATTTATCACTTAACCCGGCACCAATTGTTACGGTGCACTCTGGGAACATGTCATCAACAGGAACCTTCTTGGTATCTTTCATGGCCTGGAAAGAGACACTTCCATGCGGGTTACTCATCGCCGGCATATACTGCTGCGCGGACTGAGCCAATGCCGCCACCTCTTGAATTTTCCTTTTTTCCTGCGCAATCACAAGTGACTCGGCTAAGTTTGACCCGGCCGACGCACACTCCATGGAACGTCGGAAATCCCCAGCAATGGTAATCACTCTGTTCGGCCCAGGCAACTTCATCTTCAAGTAGCTAACGTGACAGCTTGCCATGAACTTGCTCAGGGCTGGCCTTCCGAGTAATGCGTGGTAAGCACTTTCCAAGTTCACTACCTCGAATTCCAAATTTTCGGTTCGGCAGTTATCCCTCGTGCCGAACAAGACGTCAACCCGGACTTTGCCTATGGGCTCACAAGAAATGTCGGGCACAATGCCATGGAAAGTTGTCCTCGTGGCCTAGAGCATGTTCTCCGGGATACCCAATTTTCGCATTGTGTCCGCATACATGATGTTAATGCTACTACCATTGTCGATCAACACCTTTGAGAATCTTACGTTAATGCTAGGTCCAATGAATGTCGGATCTAGCACCAACGCATACGAACCAGGGCTTGGCATGAGCTTGGGATGATCCCTGATGCTCCAGGTGATTTCCTGATCGGACCAAGGCATGTACCTCGTCACTGCAGGCATCACTGCATTCACCTCCATATGCCTACGCTGCAAGCTTTTTCTATCGGTTTCCTCAGTGGTGAACACACAATAGCTTTGATGGTGTTCCCTGTACTCGTTTCTCCCCTCATTTCCGGGGTACCTCTGATCCGGCTGATGCGGATTTTCCACTTGGTGCACTGCATCCCTTCTTTCATTGTTATCATACCTCGGTGAAGGGGGAGGCAACATTAGCTGTTGCGTGTTCGCTCCGGAGAGCAATTGCTGCCGGGGTAACTCCTGCCGAGGCTGATCATTCCGGGGTGCCTGAGCATTCCCTGAACTGCCTTGTTCAATCTTGCGCATCCACTCACATTGCCTCGTCGTATGACCCGCTGGGTTATTCAGATTTGGCGTGTGAAACTTACACGCCTGGTCCAACATTGACTCATAAGTATACCTCGGACGGTCTTTCCTTTCTTGCCACTACTTCTTTTGCTCTGGTGTCCAAGTTTTCTTGCCATCGTTTCTCGGAGTCCACTGCCCTCCAGTTTTTTGGCGTTGACTGCCCCTGCTCCGGGCTGATCTTGATTCGCAGCTGCAACTTGATGCGAACCATACCGATGATCTAGTCTATCATCTCTCCTTTTTCCTCTGTAGTCATTCCTTCGGGATGATCCGGCCCCATCTCTCTGATAGTACTCATCGTTTGACTCGTTTGATACGAGCCTAGGTTGAGTCGGATCACCCAGAGCATACGAGTCTGCAATCCGGATCATCTCTGCCAATGTAGTTGGCATTTTCCTTTGCAACTTCATCCACAGCTCGCTTCCATACCTACACCCTTGTGCAAACCATGCTATGGCCTGTGATTCAATCACGCCCTCACACGAATTTCTCACACTGCAGCACCGGGTTAAAAACTCCCGATCCGTCTCATTTTGCCTTTGCTTGCACATAGCTAGGGTCTGTGGCCTATTTGGCCTCTGATACGTACTCGAAAAACTGCTGATGAACATCTCCTCAAAATCTATCCAGCAATTGATGCTTCTTGGTGGCAAATTGTTCAGCCACACTCTTGCCGGGCCTTCCAACATCTGGGGTACATATCGTACAGCCCATCTCAGGTTGCCAGTGGCAATTTTTACTGCTGTAGCATAATTTATCAGCCAATCCTCCGGCTTTGTACTACCGTCATACGTCTTCGTGCCCCTGGGTAGCTGGAAGTTGGGTACCGGTGGCTCCTTCATGATCCGGGGTCCAAAACAAGCTGGACCCGGTGGACCTTGACATTCAATTTGTTCCGACCTATACAGTCGATCCAGTTTCAACCTGGCATCATCCGGCATCAAATCCCTGCTTCCCAATCTTGACCCTATCACATGATAGTCTTGCCTCGGGTATCCCGCGTTTGCCATTTCCGAGTCTCCATCATTATACCTATCTTGCTCTCGTGGAGCGCCTTTCTGTTGCATACCTCGGCCGGCACTTTGCTCTTGCCTTGGTATATTCCGCTGCTGCGGTTGTCCTGCTCCTGCCGAGTTTCGCTGTCCGGCATTGCCGTTGACAACGTTCCCTTGACCGGCATTGCCTTGGTCGCGGTTACCTCGGCCAGCTTCACCTCGGCTCACACTCCGTCGATCATCATTTTTCTGCGCTTCTTTTCCTTTCCCTGCCCGCGTCGGGTCATACGGGACGATCTGTTTGTTCCGTCTGGCCGAGGTTACCACCTCTTCTCTCCTCGGACCACCATGAGGAGACGATGCGGCTCCAGCGGATTTCTCCGGGTTACCCACCGCCGAATGGACGATCTTGGAGGCTCCAGCTCTCTCCGGGTTAGCCCTGAGCAGTTCTTCGTTTTGCCTGTTCGCAATCCGAACCAGCTCGTTAATCCTATCTTGTTGTCTTTGACGGGCTTCCCCTGTTAGACCTTCCAACTCGGATGCAGCTGCATCCGCTGCTCTGAGGTTCTTTGCCGGGGTACTGTACCTCGGTAGCCCCACGAACAAACAGTTTTCTGATACCTCAATTCCAGTATCACGCTCTTTGTTCATCTCGCTCATGAGATTTCTCCCCTTCACTTTTACAGCATCAACCTTGTTCGCCTTTGCGTACTCACGCAGCGTCATATTCAACAACTGCTGTGCCGCGGCTATCTTTTTTGCGCCCTCTAGGATTTTCTGCCTAGTTTCTTCCAGCTCGGCCTGCGCTCGAGCCGGATCTACCGCCGCTACTACAGGGTTTGCCAAGTTATCCATTGCTTCCCTCAACACGTTCTCTGGCCTCTCTAGTGGAGGACCTCCACCTTTCCTCGGTGCCTTAGGCGTTACCTCCGGATCTGGCGCCGGATCCTTGCTTGCGCCCGCACCTGGCGCAGTCATCATCACCTCTGCATGGTCCGGGGAGCGAGCGATAGGCGTCCCGGGGACCACGGTGAGGGGAGGATCCCCCGCATCGACAACGTGACCTTGTGCGCGTCGAGCCTGACGAAGAGGCCATTGCGGGCGCGTGCCAAAGCAGCCAGCGTTGTCGCTGACGAAGTCCCACGCTCCAAAGCGCTGAACGAGCCCGGAGACGATGCATTCGCCGGTGCCGATGATGTTTCCCGTCCGGATCTTGACCCCTGCTATCGCCGCTAGCCCCACGGTGGGCGCCAACTGTCGTGGTGGTGTCACGGCAGATGCCATGGATAGGCTAAAGGTGGGGACTAATACACGCTAGGGGAATCCAGGGACGGATAGTGGAGTGATTCTCCACACAGAAGTTTGTATTGATTTCCTTCCAAGATTACAAGTGCTCCTTGAGCTGTATTGGCGAGAGGAGGAAGAAGGAGCTCTCTTACTCTCACCCACAGATCACACCTGAAACCCTAGCCAAAACAGAATAGTAGAAAGACCAACCCCTTCTACAGAAGCCCCAGCCCCCCTTTTATAGGGGAGGCTCGGTTTCTGCCTAGGGCATAGGAATATGCCTCCTCCCAAAGTGGTAAGCCGACCGGGGTGCTTTTCCCCCCGCGTCACACTTGCTTTAGCTACTTGAGCCTCTGCGGCGCCCTCGTCAGCCGACACGGGCGTCGTCACCCTTGTCGGCCACGCCCCGGTGGTCCTGTCCTTGATTGCTTCGCTCAGGCAGTGCGTACTGGGGCTCCTTTTGACCAGCGAGATTCCTTTCTTCTCCTAGAAGCTAGTTGTGACCCGGATCATGGTTGATCCGGCCACAACTGTTCCTGCATACAAGTAAAACCTATACTTCCGACTTACTGCTTAAGTCGGATGAGACCTAGTTAGACGAATGCCCCCAGGTCCGGGTTATCCCGTGATTCGGCCTGCCTTGAGATGACCCGGCCAGCATTCGCTTTGACCTTGCCGACCCTCGGCTAACTTGGCCTTTATACCCCGGCGCGACCCTACCCGGGGGTATCCCCCCAACAGTGAACATTATTTTCCTTCCTTTTCAAGATTTTATGAGTTGGTACACCATGAGGCTTCACAAGTAGATTTCTCTTACGGCAATCGCATCTTCTATAATAATAAGCTGCATTAAGCAAATAGCTTATTAATTCTGTAAGAAAGACGCTCTGAAATGAGTTTCTTATCACAACAGACATGCAACAAGTGCAAGCTTGGTGATTCCTTTCAAATAATAGTGCAATATTGATGTTGTCGAGTTATGGTTCAACTTTGCAATCAAGACCAACAAAGACAAGTACGGCTGCAGCGCCGTTGACATGAAGAGGGCAAAGGCAACATCTAATTCCTCTCCAGGGTGTCAAGCTGAGGAATCAAGTAGTCCGATGACAACCTCTCCTTAGTTCTCCAAGAACTCATTCTCTCCAAAGGTTTCTAGGAGTTTAGATGGTCAGGTCTCACCTGAATATCTTCATGGTTAGTAAACTAATAACCATTTATTTAATTTTCAGGTGCTCATGTAAAATGATAAATGATGTATGCACTTAGCAATGCATGGAAAATATGCATCCAATGAATCAAACCTACTAATGAGTTTGTGCGTGGGGTCACATGGAAGCTTTTCCAGTTCAAAAGAGAGAGGATATATTATGTAGTTATCTATTGAGAAAGAGGAGAGCGTATATTGGGTCTTGAGTTGGTAGGAGCCACTTCTCTATTGTGCATGTCCACCTATTTATATTTATTTTAGTTTGGCCAAAGTTTCTAAACGATTTCGATATGCTATTCATATCACCACATGTTGGTGACTTGTTTGCACGAAACCACATGTTGCACTTTGCTTTTGCATAAAACACCATATTTCCCTGTAATTGTTGCACACAGCACATAAATAGTCATTAGCCTTTTTGATTTAAAAAAATAGATAAAAGGGCACACTGATAGGCGGTCCAGTGTGGCAGCTCCCTCTGCATTATCGCTAGCACCCCCTACTCATGGCCGCCGTCGCCCTGCCCCACCTTTGCCTCCAGAAGCTGCATGTTGACAACGCCGGTGTCGTCCACGAACGTGGCCATACGGGCCTTTGCGGAGTCTCCACGACACCTCCTCCTCCGGTATCCCCTCTAGCCTGGTGGTGCATCTTGTCCATCTCACCGTCGGCGCCCTCGCCTTGTCCCTCACTAGCATGCTGCCCTCCACAAGGACTCCACCTAGCTACCGCCCGTGAGTGTGACGCAACTGCCAACCGGCATTCCACACACCACTTCGGAACATGCACCACTCGACACCTAAGACATAGTGCGTGCCAGGTATACAGTTGATGCCGCGTAGCCGGTCTCCTTGGCGTCACAGACGCGCAAGCGCGCGGTCGCCGAGCTAGCCCATTAGGCTCCCATCCCTGCTATTGCGAGCAGATCATTTTGGCTGATTATGGTGCACAGTGTGCCACACTAGACCTCAAATAGTAGGATCAACTTCACTAATGTGCTATGAAGGTTGTTAATGATGAATTGTGTGTTTTGCACGATGATTTCAGCAAAATGTGGTGTTTTATGCAAAAAAAAAATGTCTCCATGTGGTTCTGTGCAAAAGATGTCCCAACATGTGATGCTATGTGTTATTTCTTGATTTTGATGGTATTCCTGCTATATTTTCTGAAAGAATTTGCTAAAATTTTCATCTAGTGTGATAATATGCGTTCATAAAGCATTGACATTTGCCAAAGTTTTTTTCATATGCTATTGGGTCTGAACTTGGTAATGTTAAGCTACGAAAATCAGTACAATCATATTTGTTAAGATTGAAAGTTCATATAGGTTCACTCCATATATGGATCTCAGTTATATTATAATAAAGTTTTTCTTAACTTTATGATGACATTCAAAATATTAGAGAGAAATTTTTAATCAGAAAATTACAGTATCCTTCATCAAAGCTATGAAGGACAATCTACTCAATGAGGATGAGATGGATGACCAGAAGGGAAGCAGAAAACACGGCCATGACCACATGATGTGCATTATAATATTCACGTTGAACCACTAAAATATGGATGCACCCATTGCAACGCACGAACAATTAACTAGTAATTAAAATATGAAATTAAAATGTAGTATATAGGTTTCACAAAACCAGTTATGTACTATATGTTGGCGACACAATAAAAACAAGTTCGTGATTTGTTACCATGGAATTTCATTTTATTCTTGGATGGCCATGGGTGAGCAATATATTCCTGACAATACTTTCTAAAATTAGCTTACTTAAAAATATTAAAATTGCTTGGTCCTTATGAAGCCAAACCAATGTTGCTTGTTTAGTGTGACACCGATATGTCAGAAGAACTCACACTTCATACTGAACGTCTGATTTCTCTCTCCTACTCTCATCTCTAAGTCCAGCAACGGCACACATATGCTCATGTTGCTAATCTATCATGTGCAGCGAAGTAAGAACATGATATGACCTAGTGGCGACCAGGTTTCTAGTTGATGGAGTTTTTTGAGTTTTAGTCGAGAACAAAGTGGTGCAAGGATTTCAAAAGATCTACAAATTAAATGATGGTGCCAATGTTTTGGAGGGCTCAAATCCAATTGTTAGAATTAAGACATGCAGGCGTGCACGCGCGCGCGCGCACGCACGCACGCACACAGATAGAGATATGAAGGGTAGCTTCAGAAGGGTACCCGCATCAAAGCTAGTGGTGGTGCCAAAAGAGGCATTGCACCCTGTTTCCCAAGGTTTGAGGCTCGGGAAATTTCATGTTCGATTTCCCGCATTTGGGGGAGATCAAACCATACCACGGATGCAAGGGTCTGTCCAGTGGTACCATGGACAACAAAGGCGGAGTGCAAGACCAAAATGCTCGAGGCTGGTGATGCCCAGTCCCCTAGCTCCTTGGGGCGACATGCAGAGTGTTTGTTTACTATGGAAGGGCCACGAGGCTTACCATTAACCTCTTTGGCCAACCATGGTTGCACTTTTAGGCCATAGGATATGAGGTAGGCAAATCACTTCGAGGAGGTACAAGGTGGAATAGATTAATCATGGTTGCATTTTTGTACGGCAAGTGCTCCATGACAGGTTACCAACCATGGAGCATATTTTGTGACCAGAGACACACTATTGATGGTATATGTCCTCTATGTGATGAAATTGAATTAGTTGATCACTTGTTTTTCCAAAGCCCCGTTGAGTCTATGAAATGGTTTCCCAGTTATTTTCTTGGGGTTTTGGATTGGGTGTGGTTTTTAGGAATACAAAATATGACATGCTTTGTGTGGTTTTGGATTGGATTGGGTGCGATTTTGTGGATGCTATGAAATGTGCGTCACAATGTACCGTTTTAGAAGTAAATTTACGGCATTCTACCGATGTCATGTTACAGGTTGTGTTTCTTTTCTAATAGTGTACGACGCTATGGGATAATTTGACTCCGAATTTATCGGTTGATTGAAATGATGAAGAAGAAAGTCCACATGCTAAAACGCAGAAGTCCCTAGCTTTTCAGATGGTTTAGTAGCTTGTTTTTTGTTGTTGTTTATTATGTTACCAACTTTGGCGCTATTGTTGCTAGTGTTTGTTTGCTAGGGCATGCATATTTTTTCGTGAAATGCGGCAAGAGCGATACCTATTCATTAAGAGGAGTAGAGGAAAAACATTTTGCAAACGAAACCAAACTCTCGTTGCCGCATGTGGACTACTCACAACTAGGAACCATGCCTACCAAATGAAGAGGACTCAACACACCATGGTCCTGGCCTATCTCTTGAAAAGCTAAAAAAGCCACCTCAACATAAGTGAGGCATCTCACATCGAAAAATACAATGGTTTCTCTCTTTCTAGACATTCCACGCGACGTAGATGATCCGACCACCACATGATCATGCCTTTTCCTTGGTGGAGCTTTGAGTGAGGGAAATCCACCATGAGTCAATGTAGTTGAGATTATGGGCGCTGGATCCAATATGGTTGTCCGACCAAGCATCAATTTTGCTCCAAACGGCCATGGTATAGGGGTAATATTTGCAAAGGTGTTGGGAATATTCCCAGTGGGATAGGCAAAGATGACAAGTTGGATCTTACGACTATCCTTTATGATGAGCAGATCAGCAGTGAGGATACGCAGATGGAGAACAAGCTAAGCAAAAAGTTTGCACTTGGTCTCAACATAAGCTTGCCATATCTTCACCGAATTGAACTTGGGGAAGGAGCCTCTGATCTAGATATGATAAGATGAGGCGGCAGAGTATACAGTATTCTCCATCCACAGCCAGCGGATAGAATCTATCTGGTTTGCGATAAGATGAACCGAATAGAGGATGGCAAGGTTGATGAACTCTGCAAACTACGTTGGGTTGGAAATTCTTGCAACAAAGTGGATCCAAACGTCGTTTAGAATCTCTGCACTGACCGTTTTGTTATTTTGCATGGAAATATTGAACAGCTCAAGAGCCCTCTCACAAAACGGATCTATTGGCGACTAGTTGTCATGCATGAATAGGACCATTCTTTATCTACTGGAAATTTTGTGAAGGCGAGGACTTCTACTGTGGTGGCTGCCGCGGCACAGATCCGGGTTGCCGAGGAGCCTCGGCAGGCTGCCGCTGCACCTCGGCAGGCTAACGTGGTCACTTCTCCTACCGCGGCAACTTCTAGTGAGCTGACCAAGGATCTGGGAATCATTTCTCCTCGGTTTTCGGTTCCTCCGTTGGTGACGGGAGATACTCTGGAGAACGTGCCGTTCGTGGGTACTTCCGTAGATTCGAAGGACGTTGCCAAGTCGTCTTCCGAGGCATAGTCTAGGGCTGCCGTGGAGCTCCGGCAGGCTGCCGTTGCGCCTCGGCAAGCTGTCGTGGACGAGTTTTCTGCTGCGGCAGCAACTGGCAACCAGGATATGATAGATGTGATGGATAAGTTGATGGGGCCTAGTCTAAAAATGGGAACACCCTATACTCCCATCTCCAAGGTGGCGACTGATGCTGAAATAGGGAGGCCTATTGCTGCATCAACTGGCGCTTTCCTTGCTAGGAAGAAACTTCTTTGGCTAAAGTAATTTCCTTTGGAGGTATACCGAAGATGGCCACCGAAATTCGGTCAAGTGGTCGAGTTAGAAGCCAACCAAATGTGGACGCCACACAGCTGGAGTGTGCGCAGGATTTAGTTCAGCAACATGACGAATTCAAAGGTAAAAACTTAAACTCAACCTTTTCAATCATGTCCATTTCAAATATAGATATTATTGATAGAGCTAAATCGGTTGGGGTATCTTTGGGTGATTCTTCAAAACAAAGGGATGTTGCGGCTAACTTAATGAAAGATAATGAATTAAAAAGAACTTGGACCTTACTTGAACATAACGCTTCAAAGAAAGACACGAACATTCTCAGGGAGGAAAGTTTGATTGTGTCCAAGGTTTCTAATCTCTGTTAGAATTTAGTGGAGGAGGAGATTTCCGGACTAGATGATACTGAAGAACTTTTAGTTGTACAAACTACACGGGCGCGTGGGCGCAAGAAAAACAATATGACCCTTCTACCGTTAGAAGAGGTACTAGAGTTAGAATAAAGAAGACTTTCTAACATGCAAGGCTTACGAGGAATGATATGGAATAGTGAGGGTTTTTGAGATACAGCTAAACACCTTTTTATTTCTGAGACTATTAGGGAACGAAAATTAGACTTTGTTGCTTTGTTGGAAACAGGGCAGTCTAATTTTACGATTCCTTCCCTTAAACACTTGACTCCAAGGATGGATTTCGCATGGTTCTTCTTACCTCCTCATGGACGCTCAGGTGGTATTTTGGTAGGTGTTAACACAGAAACGTTACAGTTCAAGTTGATTCGGGTGATTTCTATGTTAAAATCCATTTGAAATGTCGTAATGATGGATTTCAATGGATCCTTATTCCAGTTTATGGGGTGGTCCAGGACAACTTAAAACATGAGTTTCTTGCTGAGTTAGTGCGAGCTTGTGAAAACGAGACACTATCATTACTTGTTGGGGGCGATTTTAATATTTTAAGAAGAAGAGAAGATAAAAATAACGACAATTTTAACACTCGTTGGCCTTTTATTTTTAACACAATCATTGAAAGTCTAAACTTATGGGATCATGTTCTTTAGGTAGACAATTTACTTGGGGCAAACATCGCGAAACACCAACTTACGAAAAGCTAGATCATGTTCTTTCCACAATAGATTGGGAACAAAATTTTCCACTAGTTTCGGTGCAGGCCCTTACACGCTCGGGGTCAGACCATACACCCATACTGATAGATTTAGGGATCCAAACTCACAAGGGCAATAATCCGAGATTCTGGTTCGAACTCTCATGATTAAAACATGATGGTTTGTTTGACTTGGTGGCTACCGAATGGGCTTTGGTAACACATGGGGATACACCTATTGAAATTTGGCAAAACATAATCAGACACCTACGGCGTTTCTTGCATGGTTGGGAAAAAACCTTAGTGGAAAATATAAAAAAGAGAAGGAGAGGATTTTATCCTTCATTGATGAACTGGATATAAAAGCTAAAAATATTCCTCTTTCGGAGGAAGAAAGAATGGTTCTGAGAAGTGTAAATGCTCAAGTAGAAAAATTGAGACGTGATGAGGAATCCAAATGAGTGCAACGGGCTAAGGTTAAACACATTCAAGATGGAGATAACAATACTACGTATTTTCACCTGATTGCTAATGGCAAACATAGAAAAAAGAAAATCTTCCAACTAGAACAAGATGAAGGGACCATGGTGGGTGAGGAGAATTTAAGAGTTTATATCTCTGACTACTAAAAGAAACTGTTTGGGGAGCCGACTCCCAATAGTTTTACTCTTTCGAAGGATAGGAATAATGATATTCCTCAGGTCTCGCTAGAAGAGAATGAGATTTTAACTTCCGGTTTTACCGAACAAGAAGTTTTCTATGCCATTTCTTCGATGGAGCATAACAAAGCACCTGGAGCTGATGGTTTCCTTGCGGAATTCTATCAAACTTTCTAGGCGGTAATTAAACATGATCTAATGGCTCTTTTTGCATAGTTGCAAACAGCCGATCTGCCCCTTTGTAAACTCAATTTTGGAGTTGTTACTTTGTTGCCCAAAAAGGAGAATGCTATCCAAATACAATAGTATAGACCCATTTGTCTTCTCAATGTCAGTTTCAAATTTTTTACTAAGGTTGCAACAAACTGTATTACTGTGATTGCTCACAAGATAATTAGACCAACTCAGACAGCTTTTATGCTTGGACAACATATACTCGAAGGAGTGGTCATTCTGCATGAGACCATTCATGAGATCCATAGGAAGAAAATGGATGGTGTCTTATTTAAAATTGACCTTTGATAAAGCATATGATAAGGTAAAGTGGCCATTTTTACAAAAAGTTCTTTGCATGAAAGGGTTTGATCCAGTCTGGTGCAAATGGGTTGATAATTTTTTGTGGGATGGAAGCGTTGCCATTCGTGTCAATGATGACATAGGACACTATTTCCAGACTAAAAAGGTCTCTGGCAAGGTGATCCCCTTTCTCCTATGCTTTTTAATATTATTGTGGATATGCTTGCTATTCTCATAGCGTGCACAAAAGAGAATGGCCAAGTAGCTGGACTGATACCTCATCTAGTCGAGGCGGGAGTGTCCATTCTACAATATGCTGATGACACAATGTTGTTCGTCGAACATGATTTTCAGAAAGCAGTAAACATGAAGCACATTATCATATCTTCGAACAATTGTCCGGTCTAAAAATTAATTTTCACAAGAGCGAGATTTATTGTTTTGGTAGAGCAGGAGCATATTTATAAGGAAATTTTCGGGAGTGAGGCGGGGTCTTTGTCGTTTAGATACCTTGGGATACCTATTCATCACAGAAGACTTAGAAATTCTGAATGAAACCCGGTTGAAAATAGATTTGAGGGTAAGCTGGGATGCTGGCAAGGGAAATTATTATATTATGGGGATAGGCTTGTCCTAATTAATTCTGTTCTATGGAGTTTACTCATGTTTATGCTATCTTTTCTTGAAATACTAAAGTCTATAAGGAAAATATTAGATTTCTATCGTTCACGATTCTTTTGGCAAAGTGATGAACATAAGAAGAAATATAGATTAACTCGGTGGAATATTATTTGCCAACCCAAAGATCAAGGTGGTTTAGGCATCGAAGTGCTTGAACTTAAGAACAAATGTTAACTAAGAAAATGGCTACATAAATTATTGTCAGAACAAGGAGTTTGGCAAGAGCTGTTTCACAATAAATATCTGGCAAACAAAGCTAGCACAGGTTGAGGCCAAACCAACTGATTCACCTTTTTGAAAAGGACTAATGGGAGTAAAAGATGAGTTCTTTTCTAGAGGTACTTTCAAAATTGGTGATGGGAAAGGTAATAGATTCTGGGAGGATGCTTGGTTAGGAGAGATGCTCTCACCCAACAATACCCTTCCTTATATAATTTTGTTCATAGGAAATATGTTTCTGTTCATTCAGTTTTGTCTCACAATCCTCTAAACATCAGTTTTGGGAGGAATTTATCTGAAAATTCTTGGGATGCATGGCTGCACTTATGTGAGCGACTGATGGCAGTAACTCTGACACATGAACATGACAGTTTTTTGTGGAGTTTAACTGAGAATAAAGTATTCACAGTTAAATATATGTACGAGGACCTTATGAATGGGAATCCGCGCTTCCCCAGAAGATATATTTGGAAGATTAAAATACCTACAAAAATTAAAATCTTCATGTGGTTATCAATAATAAAGTGTTATTAACTAAAGATAATCTTGCTTAGAGGAACTGGAATGGCTGTAAAAAATGTTGCTATTGTGACGAAGACGAAACAATCGAGCATTTATTTATTGCATGTCATTTTGCTAAAATCATTTGGCGTATGATTTTTTGCACCTGCAATCTACCTCCTCCTACCAATATCACTAATATGTTTGAGAATTGGCTGAATGGAGTGGATAAGGCGAATAAAGACATAATTCGTATTGGCATTTCGGCCATATGTTGGTCCATTTAGAAATGTCGAAATAACTTTAATTTTAACAAAACAAGAATTCCATCTTTTTTGCAGGTTATCCTTATGGCGACGCATTGGATTTAGCTCTGGGCTTTCCTTCTCCCAAAGCATCAAAGGGAACCCATGGTTTCTGGGTGCATCCGTCTTGTGACGGTTACTTCAGATTTTTTCAGCCAGGCTTCGTGGCGTCATTCTGGTAGATTGACAGATGTCTACCTGTTGTTTGGTTTCTCTTGTGAGACATATTGCCTGGTTCAGATGGTTAGTGTTTGTATCAACGTTATCTGATGCATAATTGGTAAGACTTTTTGTACTCAACTCTGGATAGTTGTTTTAATAAATAGTTGTGTGCATCCTCTAGATGTAGAGGTCGGGGACTTCCCCCATTTCGAAAAAAATCACCTAGTGTGATCTTGGTGGATGTGCGGGATAGAACCAGGTCAGATGCATCACATGGCTATGGGAAATATGCCCTAGAGGCAATAATAAATTTGTTATTATCATATTTCCTTATTCATGATAACTATTTATTCCCATGCTTTAATTGTATTAATCAGAAACTAAATACATGTGTGTATATATAAACAAAACACCATGGCTCTAGTAAGCCTCTACTAGACTAGCTCGTTGATTAAATGATGGTTAAGGTTTTCTAACCATAGACATGTAATGTCATTTGATAACGGGGCCATATCATGAGAATGATTCGACGGACTGACCCAACCTAAGCATAGCAATTTGATCATGTCATTAAGTTTACTTCTTGTAGCTTTCTTAATGTCAAGCGTCATTTTCTTAGACCATGAGATTATGTTACTCCCTAGTACTGGAAGAATACATTGTGGACATCAAACGTCACTTCGTCATTGGGTGACTATAAAGGTGGCTTTCAGGTATCTCTAACGATGCTTGTTGGGTTGTATGAATCAAGACTGGGATTTGTCCCTCCATGTGATGGAGAGATATCTCTAGGCCCTCTCGGTAATCTAACATCCTAAGTAGCTTGCAAGCATGTAACTAATATGTTTAGTCGCAGGAATCTTATATTATAGAACGAGTAAAGAGAACTTGCTGGGAACGAGATTGAACTAGGTACGTGATACCGACGATCGAATCTCGGGAAAGTAATATATCGCGAGAAAAAGTGAATTGGATACCATATATTAATTGAATCCTTGACATGTTTCAACCGATGAAATATCTATGTTGAATATGTGGGAACCATTATTGACATCCATGGTCTCACTATTAGTTACTGATCGGAGAGGTTGTCCCGATCATGTCCACATGTTCTCGAACCCGTAGGGTCACACACTTAACCATGCACCCAATCATGTTCTCATGGAAACCCGATATTTTTAGCCAAAACTGCTCGAACTTGAATGAAGGCTTTATCTTGTCATTAGATGTTCCTTGCACGAGAAGCAGACAATGATCGAATCATGTGGAAAGGAGGGCATGTAGGGGAACATCCGGGAAAAGCATGTCCCAATCATCCAAGACAAAAAAGTGGTCAATCTTGGACATGGTTGGGTTGGCTTGACCATTTGTCCAAGCGAATTTTCTGCCTGCCAAAGGTAGCTCCCTAAGTTGTAGCAAGTTCTGGAATTTCCCAATAAGACGATGGTTGATGTTCTAAATGTTCTTGTCTACTCCCTTTGTAATGAGATTAAAATCTCCCAATAATTCCCATTGGCTTCTCATGATATGACAAAGTGTCTTTAGTTCCTCAATGAACTCAATCTTTTCCACGCCCCATTGAGGTTCGTAGACCACCGAAATAGACCACTAGACACTGTCATTCATCATGGTTATTCTAGCCAAGAGAGTGTGAGTCATGGTTGAGATGCTTGACATGGTCAAGAAGGCATCTGAGACCACAAGGATGATCCCGCCCCTTGCTCCCATCGCAAGAAGGGACACATAATTAGTTGTGAATCGTATTACGCTTGACTCACTAGAAAACATTTCGCTTTTCTGCGCTTGCTTGTACGTGGTTTACACTCCTTACCGTTCATCTTTATGGGCATCCCTCAGCCCGATCATCCAATTCGCTCTACAGTTTGCTCATCCACATCCAATTCAGTGAATTTTGACATTCACCCATAACTACTAACTACTACTATCGGCCAGGCTCAACACGACTCGACTCTACGAGGGCCGGTCGAAGAGCAAATCCAACTTCCTGAGGTCTGAGGGATTTTGACACAATTTGACCGGATAAGGCTGAGAGCTTGGTTCCTTGGATACAAATGATAGTGGTCTAAGAGCGTGGGCAGAATCACGAATGGCATCACAATGCACCATTGAGTTCATGACACGGCCATTCCGGCAGAGAATTTTGACATCAGTTTGTGACATGGATTAAACGAAGACTTGGGTTTGTTTAGATTCGAATGTATCTAGACGCATTTTAGTGTATAGATACATTTGAATCTATACAAATCCAAGTCAGTGTATATATACATTCGAGTCTATACAAGTCCAAGTTAGTTATTTCTGGACGGAGGGAGTACAATCCTGAATATACTTTTCCTGAGAGATAGAAAACCCATCAGAAGTGGAGGAAACCTCAATCCCAAGAAAGTAGCGAAGAGGACCAAGATCAGTCATAAGAAACTGATCACGGAGACGAGCCTTGACAAAGGCAATATACTCAGGATCATCACTAGTAATGATCATATCATCAACATAGAGAAGGAGAAGAGTGCGTCCACGAGGAGAAGTGTGAACAAAAAGCGCTGGATCATGAGAACTAGGAGAGAAACCAGCAGTAGTCACCATAGAGGCAAAGCGCTCAAACCAGGCACGAGGGGCCTGTTTCAGGACATAAAGGGAACGTCGAAGACGACAAACCATCCCATCGAAAACAGAATACCTAGGAGGAGGCTGCATATAAACCTCCTCACTCAACTCGCCATTAAGAAAAGCATTCTGAACATCAAGCTAGGACACAGACCAGCGTCAAACAGAAGCAATAGCAAGAAGAGTACACACGGTGGTCATATGGGCCACAGGGGCAAAGGTCTCATCATAGTCACGGCCGTGTTTCTGCTGAAAACCACGAGCCACAAGACGCGCTTTATAGCACTCAAGAGATCTATCAGAGCGGGTCTTAATTTTATAGACCCACTTACACGTGATAGGACGAACACCAGAAGGGGAGAGACAAGATCCCAGGTGCCAGTGCGCTCAAGCGCAGCGATCTCCTCAGCCATGGCAAGCTGCCATTTAGGATGACATGCGGCATCCCGATAAGAAGTCGGCTCGGAGACTACAGGGAGACCATGCTAACTAGGGGAGTAATGGTCTGGAGCACGATGCTGATGAACAGGCCGTGAGGAAGGAATCTCATCCGCGGAAGATGACTCATCAGAAGAGGAGGAAGAAGGAACCGCGGAGGAAGGGTCCGAAGTCGAAGACCTAGGAGAACTAGGGGAACTAGACGGAGGAGAGGATGTCGCCGAAGACAAAGAAGGCGCATCAGAAGGAGGAGGTAGATGAGAAGGGACAGCGGAAGGTGTATCAGGAAAAAGAAGAAAAGAGAGGTCATCCGTTGGGTAAGTACCAGAGGTGGGGCGAGAATAAAAAGGACGCGTCTCATCGAACGTGACATCACGAGAGATGCGCATACGACGATCAACGGGGTCCCAACAGCGATAGCCCTTATGCTCATCATTGTAGCCGAGAAAAACAGACTCAACAGACTGAGCGGTCAGTTTGGTGCGTTCGCGGGGAGGGAGAAGGACATAGCAAACGCAACCAATAAACGAAGAGTCGAGTAGTCTGGACAGGAACCAGAGAGATGCTCGAGAGGAATGCCACCCTGAAGAGCAGCTCAAGGCTAGATATTATTGAGGTAAGTCGATGTAGCGACAGCCTCAGCCCAGAAATGCGGCGGAAGAGAGGAAGCAATCATCATAGCTCGGGTAGTCTCAAGAATATGACAATGCTTACGCTCGGCGACACCATTTTGAGCATGGGCGCCGGGACACAAGAACTGAGCAAGGGTGCCCTGCTCAGCAAGGATGCCACGCAGGTGCTGGGAGATATACTCTCCTACAGAATCAGCACGAAACACACGAATAGGAGTGAAATACTGAGTACGAACCATGGCCACAAAGCGGTGATAAATAGCAAGCACCTCACTGCGAGAGCGCATAAAAAACAACCAGGTGTACAGTGAAAAATCATCAATAAACAAAATATAGTATCGATGGCCCCCTTTTGAAGCAAAGGGAGCTGGACCCCAAACATCTGAATGAACTAAATCAAAAGGTCGCTGAGATACGGACACACTAGTAGGATAGGGAAGCTGAATCTGTTTGCCTAACCTACAACCCTGACACGAATGTAAAGACAACACATCTCCTGAGACAGGCCCTAGAAGATCACGACGAACTAATGACGATAAACGGGAGCCACAAAGATGACCCAACCAATGATGCCACTGCTGAAACGAGCCAATGACAGACGCAACAACCGCAGGAGAAGTGGCAGAGGAAGTGTCAACGGAAGGAACGCGATGCCAGTCTAACTCCCATAGCCTCGGAGACTCAATGCTGTGAGGGCCAGCCCAACCAGAGCCTGTGTACGACGGTCCTGAACACACAAGAATCAGCATCAAGAATGACACGACAACCAGAATCAGTAAGCTGACTAGCAGAGAAAAGGTTCATCTTAAGACTGGGAACATGAGAAACATCAGGAACAGAGAAAGGGGAAGTAGAGAGGGTGCCTCGACTGGAAACAGAAAGAGAGGTACCATCAGCCGTAATAACACGGACATGAGAAATAAGAGAGCGAAGAGCAGAAAGAATAGAAGACGCAGAAGTCATATGAAAAGAAGCTCTAGAATCCAGATACCACGGGGATGACGTACCTGACTGTGTAGAAGGTGATGGTCGCGTGGTGCCAGAAGAGCTAGGCACAGAACCAGCAGTACCCGACGAGAAAGAGCCTGTAGCAGCGAGCAGACTACGAAGACCACAGATAATATCCTGATCAGACAGTGCACCAGCAGGAGGTCCAGAAGCAACGGCACAAGATCCTGAAGAACCAGACTGCCGACGAGCAAGGTACTGCTGATGTAAGCGGGGATCCCTCGTCCAGCAGCCAGAGATATCGTGGCCAGGCTTGCCACAGTGGACGCAGGGAGGACGAGAACCACGAGGCTGCTGAGGCTGACTCTGACCCTGGGCCGGTGGAGCAGAGAGTAGCGGCGGTGCTAGAGACCGTGACGAAGCCGGCGGCATGGGGGGACCACGAGCAGCAAGAACAGAAGGAACCTCAAGAAGACTAGCACCACGAAGACAAGTCTCCTCAGCACGAAGCTCAGCCAGTACCTCAGAGAGCGGAACACGTCCACGGGCAAGCAGCTGGGCACGACGCAGCTCAAACTCCTTGCGGAGCCGCGACAAGAACTCAAAGACGCGCTGAAACTCCAGATCCGCGCGCACAATCAGATAGCAGGGACAGGTGTTACACACAGCTGTACGAAGAGAGTCAAGCTGACGCCAAATAGCAGCACTCTGAGTATAGAACTCATCAATAGTGGAATCACCCTGCTTAAGATCATGCTCCTGACGAACCACAGACAGATAAAGAGCATCTCCAGACGGCTGATAGCGCTGACGAAGAAAAGCCCACTGAGCAGCAGAAGTGGGAAGACCCATGAACTCAGCAGCATACTGAGGCAGAACACTGGAAGTGAGAACAGCAGCAGCACGAGCATCCTCATCTATCCACTGAGTGTAGTCAGCCAGATCCAGCCGGTAGGTCGCAACAGCAGTACAATGCTCTTGGATCTTGTGATCATAATCATCCCGAGCAGTATCATCAGCACTCTGGGCTGCATCCTTGACCGCCTGAGTAGCATCGGGGGCAAGGGCAACGGGCGTCGGTGCAATAGGTGCCGTAGGCGCAACAGGGCGCGGTGGACAGGAGACCTCACCGGAAAGCACACCCCAAAGGCGAAGACCGCGCATATGGACGCGCATAAAGGCAGCGAAATCAGGATAAATCGCAACATAGCCCAACGAGGAAGACATAGCTCTGTCGATTTTTTTTTCCAGATTCGATCTAGATCGGACGAAAGCTCGGCGGCTGGGCGCGGCAGCAGAGAGCTGGGGCGAGCAGCGACCGGGGACGGCCGGGAACGAGCAGCCGGAGGAGGCAGCGGCGGAGGCGGAGTCGGCGGTGGCGGCCGAGACGGAGTCGGCGGCGGCGGCCGGGGCGAGGGGCGAGCGGCGGCAGCGGCCGGAGACGGAGGCGGCGGCGGGAGGCCGGGGCGAGCGACGGCGGCCGCTGCGAGGGAGAAAAGGCCTTACGGCTCTGATACCATGTTAGGGTAATAGATGCTTGTATTACCAGAGGGCCAAAGGTCAGAATATATAGTACATGTATAGGTGCAGATATACAGAAACCCCCTAACACATGGGGAAACTACAATATACAAAAATAATCTAACAGGATGAAGACGTAGATGTTGTGATAAGTATGAACACATATACATCAGTACTGATAGATGAACACAAACAAATTTGGCTCAAAGACCGAGCAAAAATACAACATGCACACAAACAAAGGGCTGCCTCAAGGTGCGTAGCCGAACATACCAACCTCCAGGAACTGGACAAAGTAGAAACTGCAATGGCAATGAAGATGCATGAAACTAAAGGGTAACACATGCATGGTAGGGGCTTGGTAGAGCGATTTTTTTAAAAATAATACACTTTATTCAATCATTTTAGAAGTATCGCACGAATTTAACAATTTACAATTCTAGCACATACTCAGCTCCGGCTTGGCCGAATGGGTTTCAGTCGGCCTGGGCCTGACTAAATGGGCCGTCGGCTGGCAACCAGTATGCAATCGGACAGGCCCTGGCCAATAGCTTCATTTGGTCAGGCCCTGGCTTAATGCTTATTCGGTCAGGCCCTGGCCGATTGCTCTAATCGTCTTAGCCCTGGTCAAATCCTGCATGATCAATGCAGCACCACGTGATTAACCTAAACCTGGACAATTGTAGCCCGCTATTTTCTCCCGCCACCGGTTCTCGCCGTTTTCTCTCGCCACTGGTTCCCGACATTTTCTCCTACTAATTTCTCCCGCCATTTCCTCCATCCACCTGTTCCCGCCATTTTCTCTCGCCGAACCTTTTGAGTGCTACTATAAAACACTGGCCTATGATATATTTCATTCACCATTTCATCAGTTCATCCTTTTTCTCTCTCCTCTTGATTCCACCATGAGTGTTCCTTGTTCGGACCCTGACTACATGCCGAGGAAGATGAAAGATGCAAGGTTGCCACCGGGGGTGATAGCGGAGATGTGTTGGTGCGGCCATCTTGCCAAGGTGAAGGAGAACGAGGATTTCTCTGGCAAGATGGGCATGAAGTTTTTCATGTGTCCCAACTATGACCAGAGACTGCCCCGTCAAGCTAGTTCATCGCACGAGAGGCCTCCGATATATTCTGAAAGGATGATGAATATTCCTTTTTACGTCATTTTTTTCTTTTATTCATACCATTAATGTGGTTGCAGTATCCTCCGCCTCTCTGCAAGTGGTACCATTTGATTAACATGGAGCAGACAGCCTGGGCCCTGCAGGAGATTACGGAGAGGAGCCGGCTTGCATGGGCTAGCTTTCACACTGAGAAACTTGCTGAAAGGATTGCCGTGCAAGAGAAGAAAGATCGAGATAGAGAACTGAAATAATTAAGAGAAGAACACGCTTGAAGCCGTGAGCTGAACAGGAAGAGGAGCGCATGGAAGAGGTGCGCAAGGAGGCCCGTGCGACCGAAAGACAGAGATTAAGGGAAAGGGCTGCTGAGGCGCAAGCAGCAGAAGAAAGTACCCACGCTGGACTCGGGACTACTAGATGTAGGTCCTAGGAGCGATATATCTTTATTTTAGTTGTAATCTCGTGATCTATCTTAATTTCAACATAAGTGTTATGATGTGCCATAATTTCCCCAAATTCTCCCGCAAAAGAGTTCCCGCTAAATTTTTCCTGCCAACTTCTTCCCGACATTTCTTCTATTTTCACTCTATAAACCCCCCCCTTCCTTAGATTTGTAAGCATACAAGATTTTTCCTCTCCTACAAATGTCTAGTTCTCCTTATGATCTAGGTTTGAGAACTAGGAGTCCCGCAAGCTTTTATGTTTGGCCAAAGAGTTTTCGATAGAAGAAACTCTAGTTACATGAGACACTCTCATTAGTAGTGACGTCGTCCTTAATGAGCTGACTGAGAGATTATTTAGGTTCACCCGCCTTAAGAGGACTCCTGCGGAAATTCACAAAGAACTTCTCGGTACGCTGACTTAGGCGCCTGAGGGCATCCAAGCAAGCCTGAGTTAGGTGCCTTACGCTGGAAACCACTGCACATACCTCCGTACATAGCCGCTAAGACCGCAGAACCCCAACTCCCTTGTGTAATCATGTCGGCGCTAGTTGCATTAGCAATCTCCAATGCAATAGGGATGTAGCGAGTGGTGATAGCGGTCACATGGTTCTTGGTGAACATCACCTTCTCGAGAAGACAAAGTATGTATGCCTCCAAGCATCGAGTGATATGTGACTTAGTCAACTAGGTCTCTGGATAGTCTAACATTTGGATCCTCATTGATATGAGGCATTGTCTATAAGTAAAACCATATGATGATACAAGGCATTGTCTAGCAGAATAAAGACAAGTTTGCGAACACACCTAAAATCCGAGTAACCAGTCGAACTTGGGTTCGTGATCATCGTGCTCAAAGGGACCAGATAAGGCACTAATACCCTGAAAACGTTGTGCCATATCATGTTCCCAATTTTCCGATGCCTTAGCGGCCCAATGGGCTAGCCTGCCAAACGAAGTCCCAACAAGTACGACACATCATGAAGAGTAGAATTCATCTCTCCCCATCGAAAGTGAAAAGTGTGGGTCTCGGGCCTCCAGCGGTCAACCAAGCGGGTGAGCAACGACTGGTCATATAATAGGCGTGTAGAGTCTCTAGTGTCCTTAACCAGACGAGCGAAAGGTAAAAATCCAGCCCACTTCAACCTGCATATCCAAATAGCGTGACAATTTATATCGCTCAACAACCAATTTGTGTCGTACTTGGGAGATATCCATGCAACCTAGCTAGACAATTTATATCCACGCATTCCATTGTCAAGTATTTTTTAGAGGACACCGTTGTACTAAAAACCCTCTATGTGGACAATGCCCAAGCAATGATCGCATCTTGCAAATGTTTCTTGCCTGGATATCTGGCACCATGTGCAATTTTATTCTTGTGATATTCCCACGCAGAATCATGACCGTCGTTAATAGTCATTCCATCCGATATGTGTCGATTCCATGATGCAGGAATCGATAGGTCCTCTCCGATGTCTTCTCCATCAGAATCGTCTAAATCATTTGAATCACAACTTTCACCATCCATGTAATCATCCTCTTCCATCAAGTCCTGCATGTGTCCACCTTCCTCGTCCGCATCTGCCTTTTCACTATCATCTCCTCCACCTCCTTCCTGACTGCTCTGCCCTGGTTCATAACCACCTCCTCATACTTGACTGCTCTGCTCTGATTCATAACCACCACCTCCAGCATTTGACATAGAGTACATCCCGTAACTGGATTCAACACTATGGCTAGGACCTTATCCACCATCGTCTCTAGATGGACCGATCTCCTTTCGGACGTGAAGCACTAGAGCGATAAGGTTTACGTGCTTGTCCTCGCAACCTTTTAGCTACTTTAACCAGTCTTTGTTACGATCTACATGCCTCAAAATCCAGAAAAGGTTCTTCATTGACTTTGTCCATAATGGATGTCCACTAACGGTGTATGTTTCAAGGTTATACCCTAAACAGCTTGTCAAGCATTACTTCAACTGACTAACACTTCATCTTTGAGGAACAGTCAAATCCAACACCGTATATTCAAACTCACTCAAATCATCTCCATACTCATTTGCTCGGATAGTACAAGGATCGTAGTAAAATACGAACTTCACTAAATTGGACATCTCTGCTCACATAAAAACATTTTTAACTAATCAATAAATTAGCAACTATGCATATAACCATGTGAAACAATCTCTCTATATAAATAAAATTTACAAACTAACGGCTGGAAATACTCACTAAACCACCAGACAAATTTTCTCACTTATACGCAATACAAATGTTCTAATAAAATATACTGACCAACGGCCAAAAATACTCACTAAACCACTAGCCAAATTTCACCACTTATGAGCAATACAAACGTTCTAATAAAATGTACTAACAAACGGCCAGAAATACTAACTAAACCACCAGAGAAATTTTCTCACTAATCCACCACATAACCATATACAATAACTGTGATTATCGAGGGATTTGAGCTTACCCTTAAAGCGTGAGAAGTAACTCGGTATAGCGGCCTCGATTCACCGGACTAGCAGCAGAGCGCAGCTCATACTACCCCCAACACCAAGCTCTACCGCAGCACCATCATTGCCATTGCTCCAATGGCATACCACCACCATTCCTCCAAAGAACCACCACCAAATCGAGTCTCGAGCTAACCCATCAGTAGATCAGGCTGCCTCTACCTCTCTAATGGGTTTAGAATGAAAATTTGCTGAAAAACTAGGGAAAATCAGGGCAAAATAGGTGCAGGAAATAAGAGGTCTCACGCTGGGAGAGAGAAGAAAGAAGCTGGGAATGGGAGGAAGAAGGAGAGGAGCGGGCGGGCGGCGCGCGATCGCGACGACCTCGCTTTCACTCGGGGAGGCCGAGACCGAATAGTTGATTCGGCGAGGCCGTGACCGATTGGGGCATTAGGCCAGCGTGGCCCCGCGGCCACATGCAACCGGCTAGCTCCACGCCAAATGGAGCTGAGTCGGTCAGGTCCAGGCCTCGTGGCCCATTCGGCTGGGCCGAAGCCGAGTATGTGCTAGAATTATAAATTTTTAAATTCGTGTAATACTTCCCAAAATGATTTAAAAAGTGTATTATTTTAAAAAATATCGCCTTGGTAGATGACAGTGACGTCTACACATCTGTAGGTTGTTAAGGACATAGAGTATTACCACATCATTGCGCTCTGTTGTTGCTGGTGTCGGAATGTTAGGGCATGTGCAAATGTAACGCAAGGTGTTTATGTGTGGGTTCTTAAACAGATAGCATATTATCACCTCGTTAAGAACGTATATATAAATTTCAACTCCTCCAATGCAAGAAGATTTTATCTATTTAGACGCATAAATTTCAAATCCTCTTATAGAGGGGGTTATGCACTTTTGCTGGGCTATCACTATTTTTTTCTACTCCTGTTTAGTCACCTACTTCGTTATATCCTACTCCCTCCGTTCAGAAATATAACACATTTTATTTTGTGAAATAAATGTATCTAGACATTTTTCAGCGTATGGGTTATACACTAAAAGTTGTTAGATACAATTTGATTCACAAAATTAAAACGTCTTATATTTTCGAAGGGAGAAAGTACTCGTTAATTTGATTGTACATACCGACACAATGAGGAGTCAACCGTGTAGCCGGTCGCTATAGGGGATCGATCGAGTAGGGAGCTAGTGACGGGTCAACCCAGCTGGCGCCGTCGGATCACCGGTGATCAAGTTGATACATTATCGGTAGGCCAGCAAGCGTTTCTGCATTCATACCTGACGATCGAGTGCCTCGATCGAATCTCTCCCTGCAGAGGTGAGGTGAGGCGATGTGCAGCTACCGACATATTATAGCATATGTATGCAGTTGGTTCGACACTACAACTGGCAAGTGGCAGCTGCTGCAACGAATCTACCCGTGGACCGACCGACCGATCGATCGATCTATATTTAGGTCATCTCCACCGGCGAGACGTACGTTCGAGTGTGTCCTAATCAGTCCGTACGGACGTGCGATGCGTGGCGTCCAGCGGGATGACCCATTCGGACTAACTCGGACCGGACCGACCCATCGATGACCCAAATCGATGCCTGGATGGTACTGTTCGGACAGACGCGGACGTTGGCCCGTAGCAGACTGATCCAGTTGCAGTCACGCAATGGACCTCTTTCCTCTCTTTTGGACTGGCCTGTCCGATTTTACCCGTTTGGGTCGTCCGGCTGGGCGCGGCTAGTCAGACAGACTGAACTATGACCCAAAAACACCGATGACTCTGACTCATATGGACGAAAACAGACTGTTTAGGTCTCGCGGGTGGAGAAGCCCTGAGCGAGCATTCATGCATGAATATTGTTGCTGGGCATGCATGATGACTGATGAGTCCTGCCGCCTGCCTGCGTGGTCCGTAGTTAGGCACCTGTCGTCTTCTCTGGGTTTTGACCAAGTCAAGTACGAGATCGATCATGACTTACGAGGCCACACCGGCCGGCCAGCCGGTGCATCCATCGATTCGATTCCATGAGACCTAATGATGCAGCATGCTTGTGCTGACTTACAGATGTACACGAGATAATAACTACTCTCTTCGTTTCAAAATATAAGATATTTTAGCTTTGTGAAAAGAGTGTATCTAGATCACTTTGTGTGTAGGTTCACACTAAATCAAGATGAGCCTATAATAAAAGAATCTAGATACACTTCTTTTATAAAAATAAAACATCTTATATTTTAAAATAAAGGGAGTAGTACAGTATTCTCTCATTCCGAGATGTAGCATGCATGTTTTTAGAAAGCGCTACTCCGTTTTGAAATGTAGTATGCTCTCCGTTTTGATCACGTACTGAGGCCAGCGTTACTAATTCTTTGAGGGTATCTCAAGAACAATTCCTAATTCTTTTGTTAATTTATTTTATACAACATAAAATATTACTCCATCTGATCCTAATTAATTGTTGCAGATTTAAGAAAACTATTACTTAAAATATATCTAGGTTTAATGAACCTGCGACAAGTAAAATTAAATTAGCAGAAAAGAGCTTATATTATCGATGTAACAGATGAGTACTACAGGTCTTGTGTTGGTCTTGTGTTAGTACAAGATCCCATACACGGTCGGGGAGTGTGTTCGTCCGGATGCAGCTACCAGCGTATGTAACAAGCTTTGCAAAGTCATCGGCTCTCTCTCTCTCTCTCTCTCTCTCTCTCTCTCCTCTCTCTCTCTCTCTCTCTCTCTCTCTCTCTCTCTCTCTCTCTCTCTCTCTCTCTCTCTCTCTCTCCTGGCTTGTATGATCCGATGCTCCTCCGAATTCGTCTGCATCTTCTTTGTCTTGTCGTAGGTGGTTCACAGTCTCGATCTGTCCAGATCCACATTTAATTTAGATTAGCAAAGCAAGCTGTAGCCTAGACTCTAACGCCTTGTTAGAATATAAACAACTTGGAATTCACAAGGGGCCAAATGATGCAGGTGTGTGTCAAAGTGCAGGTACCCTTATACAATGGGAATGGGGATATACAAGAAACAATGTCTCCAAGGCATCATGTTGCTCACCAAATAATGATAAAACGTGGGAACTTATCAAGTGTTCTTTCCCTGGGAATACTCATACATGGGAATCGGGATATACAAGAAACAGTAGCTATGGAGATCACCGCCGTGGCAATGAGGACCCTTCTCCTCAAGCTAGGCAAGCTGCTAGTGGGTGAATACCACCTAGAGAAGCGCGTGATGGGGCGCATCAGGTCTCTCGAAACAGAGCTGGACCTGATGCATGCCACGCTCCGGAAGGTGGGCGAGTTGCCGCCGGACAAGCTCGATGAGCATGTCCGGATCTGGGCGGGGAAGGTCAGGGATCTGTCTTACGACATGGAGGATGCGGTAGATGCCTTCATGGTGCGCGTGGGGGAGGGCCGTGGCCGTGACGATGCCTCCCCGGGGAACATGAAGAACAAAGTCAAGAAGTTTCTCAGGCGCACCGCCAAACTATTTGGGAAGGGTAAGGCTCTCCACCAGATATCAAAAGCCATCCGGGAAGCACAGGACCGTGCCAAGGAGTTGGCCGAACTGCGTGGAAGATATGATTTCCTCGTGCAAAGTTGTGGTAGTGGTGATGCCATCGACCCCCGCTTGATGGCTATGTACAGACATGTGACAGAGCTCGTTGGGGTAGACCATAGGAGGGATGAGCTCATCAAGGAGCTTACTAATGGGGATGAGGATTCCGTGCAGCAACACAAGGCAATCTCCATTGTTGGATCTGGCGGATTGGGCAAGACTACTCTTGCCCAGTCAATCTATAACAAGATGAAGGGGCAATTTGACTGTGGAGCTTTTGTTTCGGTGTCCCGGAATCCTCACATGCCGAAGATCTTCAAAAAAATATTGTATGAGCTTGATGAGAACAAGTATGCAAACATCAACGAAGCTGTTAGGGATGAGTCACAACTCATCGATGAACTCAGAAGGTTTCTTCATAACAAGAGGTATGCATCGGCTATATTTCGCCTGAAGGTCTCTAGAGCTGGCGCACAACTGCATTCTCGTAGTTCACTTTTGTATTGATGTTGCTGATATACATTCCTAGACCTGGCAGCACTCCTATTTCACTAAGACACCTCTAGGTTTCAACGTGGTTTCCCTAAATAAATTTAAAATGAACATATCTGCGCTTGATTGGCTTGCCTATTAACGTTCTATAAAAATTCATATAGGTACCTCATCATTATTGATGACTTATGGGATGAAAAATCGTGGGAACTTATTAGGTGTTCTTTCCCTGGGAATACTTTGGGGAACCGTATAATCACAACGACCCGCAAAGTCAGTGTCTCCAAGGCATGTTGCTCATCAGATAATGATATAATTTACATTATGAAACCTCTTTCTCCCGGTGATTCCAAAACACTCTTCAATAAAAGAATATTTCCTCAAGGGAGTGCTTATCCTCGTGAACTGGAACAAGTGTCAATAGAGATCTTGAAGAAATGTGATGGGGTACCATTAGCGATAATTACTATGGCGAGTCTTTTGGCTAGCCAGCAAACAAAGACAAAAGACCAATGGTGCAATTTGCTCAAATCTATTGGTCGTGGACTTTCAAGAGGTGATAATATGGAGGATATGCAGGGTGATACTGTGGAAAAGATGCAAGAAATATTAGCATTGAGCTACTACGATCTACCTCCTCACCTAATGCCTTGTTTACTATATTTAAGTATCTTTCCTGAAGATCATACTATTGAGAAGGAACTTTTGATAAGGAGATGGATAGCCGAAGGATTCGTCCAACGTAAACAACAAAAAACAAGCCTATACGAGCTCGGAGAGAGTTACTTCAGCGAGCTAATTAATAGAAGCATGATCCAGCCGGCCATCGATAAGGAGTGGGGGATGGTGAATGCTTGTCATGTACATGATATGGTGCTTGACCTCTTGTGTTCTCTGTCAAGTCAAGAAAACTTTGTCTCTATACTGGATGGTACGGAGAGATGGGGACATAGTTCACAGTCAAAGATTCGCAGATGGTCCATCCAAAAGAGCACGGGGGAGATCGGCAGACTGCAACTGGAACCCAAGATGACGCCACAGGTGAGGTCTTTAACAATTTTTACACCTGCCATTAATCAGATCCCGTCTCTTGGGAGCTTTGAAGTTCTACGTGTACTGGATATAGAAGATTTTAGTTTTAAATGTGGTAAAATTGATCTGAAGTGCCTCGGCAACTTATTACACCTGAGGTACCTAAGGCTAAGACAAGTATTTACTGATGGACTTCCTACGGACATAGGAAATCTACAATTTTTGGAAACACTGGATATACTGGGAACCCGGACACATGAACTGCCATCGAGTATCGTCCGTCTAACACGCTTGATGTTCCTAAATGTTTCGTGGGATGCAGAGCTCCCCGATGGGATGGGGAAGTTGACGTCCCTAGAAGAACTAACCAGGTTTCGGATGGGCACGTTAAATCAAGACACGATGAAAGAATTGATCCATTTGACCGAGCTCAGGGTGCTGCAGTTCAGCTGGGAAAAATCGAGCGTGGAACTTGAGAAAGCTTTGGTGGAGTCCTTGGGCAATTTGCAGAAACTGCAGAGTCTAGACATTTTCTTTGATGCTCCTGGGGTTGATCGCATGCTGGAAGGCTTCGTGCCATCTCCACAGCTCCGTAGATTCAAATCGAAGGGAAGAACCGGTTTTTCGACGCTGCCGGCATGGATTAATCCTCCGTCGCTTCCCCTGCTATCAAGTTTGGAGATATGGGTCGATGAAGTGCGACAAGAGGACATCAGGATCCTTGGCACGCTACCGGCTCTCCGTTCGCTCTTCCTTGCAGCGAGGGACGACATGCAAAAGCGGCGCCTGGAAAGCTTGGTTGTTACCGCTGACGCATTTCCGTGCGCGACGGAGTGCAGCTTCTTCAATATTCCGGTGGTGCCATCCATGTTCCCAAGGGGTGCCATGTCAAAGGTTCAGAGCCTTGAGTTCAGCTCCCCCGTGGGCTCGCTCGCCGGTGGTAGGGTGGACCTGGGAATGGGGCACCTCCCTTCCCTTGAGCATGTCAACGTCACACTTTGGCGAGCCAACGCAAGCCGCGAGGAAGCGAAGGAAGTTGAGCATGCGCTGAGGCTTGCGGTAGATGCACATCCCAACTGTCCCATCCTTGATCTCAATAGATGCGATTATCGGTTGTCTGACATGGAGGAAGAAGAGGTGGACTCAGACAATGTCGGACCAAGAGGAAGAGGTAATAACACATTCCTGTTTCTGCTGGCCACACGCACGACTCGTGTTGCATAGATAGTGTGCACTGAGTTACTCTTCTTGCTTTCTTTGTCAATTTCAGTGATGGGAGACGGAGGAAGAGGATGGACTCTACCTTGAATGAAGCCTGCATATACTACTATACATGGAGGTGCTAATTCTATTCCTTCGTTTATCTGGTATTCTATGACCATCGATGAGCAACACTCTGTTTCTTTCAGCATTTTCTTACGCCTTTTCTTGATGTGTTTTGAAGGATAATGTTATATGCTGACTGATGGCACATACAAACACATATTCCATGCATCATACACTACATCAGATAAACATGGGCTGGTAGAGGCGGCGATGCTCTCTCATCGGAATAAGCCCCTGTCAGGCGGTGGTCGCGAGAGCTCTGCCAGGGAATGTGCGGAGCCCAACACCCATCAAATCCCGCCCTTCAGATCTGAAGGGTTGACTAGGACTCCTCCACTGATTTCGAACCTCAAATCTAGTGGGTCGATGTCCATGGCTTCGGTCTTCTTCGACGGTGGCGACTGTGACGACCATAATAGACGTGCATCAAACTTTTTTACCAGGAACGACGGATCCAGCTCTGTTCCTAGCCGGGCTTCAGCTTTTTGGCGAATAGTAGGGCTTCAGTTTGGAGTTCGCCCCTTTTTTTCTGATCCTTGGATGGTAGAGCTCAACCTCGGGCAAAAGATATACTGTATTAATCTCTACCTTGAATTTACAGGATACCCTTTTTTCCTCCACATGGGATTATATCCCACTTATTGTGAAATAAAAAATTAAGAGGTTATGGAAGTCAATATTCTCGCATTTATTGCAACTGCACTATTAATTCTAGTTCCTACTGCTTTTTTACTTATTATCTATTACATACTAAAAGCAATATAAGAATGTTTTTCGAGACACCACGTTAATCCACATCATACAAGTTATTTATGATAGTTAGATCTAAAATATATGGCTAGGATTTAATCTAATTAACGTTTACATAATTTTGTTCCATATACACGCATGCAGTCCGTGTCACATCTTTCACCTCTCGCGTACACGGTTTAAAGAAAAAAAATATGTTCGCACGTTCTCTCTGATCCATCTCCGTCAAATAAGCTTGAAGAAACAAATATATCTACTAAGACCCACCCTTGCACGTGCACCTAGACAAGTTTATCCAGATTCAAAAATAAATGACCTAGATTTTTCCATATTCACATGTAGATTTGCATGTATCTAGACATATATGTAGATTTGTGTAGATTTGCATGCATCTAGACATATATGTAGATACATGCAAATCTACACAAATCTAAATTATTTATATCTAAATAGAGAAAGTACAACACTTAGCAATCGTAATCTAACGATTACATTGGCCTGGGCCGGTTAATGTTTGCTCGTATGAAGAGCCTCTCTGAAGCAAACCCCTATTTTTTCCCCTCGATCTCCCTCCATCACACCCTACTCTCTTTCTCACCATTTTGACGAGCCCCACTATTTGCCACAACTAGACCACCAGATGATGAACCCTGGCATTTGGTTCTTCGTCAGTAATCCGCAAATACATAGTCCTTGCATCCTAAGCCTCTTTACAACCTTAGCTGCCAACTCAGGCTAACTCTCGGTGCTACCGGCGGGTTTCCTTTTTATCCTAGGAGGCCTGAAGGAATTGTTGGACGAGCAGATCATGAGATATGACCAAGTCACAAAACATATGGCCAACATGCAACATATAAGCAACATTGTCCCGTTTAGCATGAGATCTAATAGGTATGTTCGTACGGTGCTCATCCATGGTTACGCTGGTGGTCAACGCATGAGCTTATCTATAGGACCAAGCCCCCAAATCATATGCACATTGATTGGTTATGGGGTGTAGTGTGTTTATTAGTCATTCAACAATAATCTGTTAGGCTAATAAATTAGTAAAGGAAAACCCTATATATGCATGCTATTCTGGAACCAATTGATTATGTTGTCAATGGTAGGAAAGGCAATGATGTCTGCATGAAACTTTGTTTTATTTGTGGAGCGTGAAACTTTGTTGGTCTGATCTGCAATGGTTTTGTAGAATGTTTGGTTTCATGGTCAAAAGGATAGGTGCACATCACTATAGGGGCACTACAAATAGATCTGTAGTGACACCTTGATTCTTAATGTTTATAGAATCAGTTGGGTTTCCTTATTTCATATGATCTTTTCTCTAATAAGTTCCTATGAATTAATGCTGAGAGGAAAAAAAATGAGCCATTAGAACATTGCCTATTTGCCTTAGATGGGATGCATTAGGTGCTGTGCAGAGAACAAAAGGAGACTGGGAACAAAAATGTCGTTTGTCTAATTTGATTCAAGGAAAGATGAATCTGGTAGAATTTAGCCTTCATGATTTGCTTCCTCAAAGAGCTAGGAAATCCAGTTTGAGTTTACTTATATTTGAATTGAGGGTTTTAATTTCTATGTTGGATATAGTAAGGTAAATCTATGTGGCACATATTATATTTTCTTCATTTGAATGGTTCCCCATCTTAACTAATCATTAACAACATTGATAAATAAAAAATTATATTTTATATGGTACTTTAGCTAAAATATACTCACTGTAACATTACAAATTAGTGTCGGTATGTGAAATTGATTGGAATTTTAGTTGGTCCAAAGCTCAGTGGCATGATCATCCATAATAAATTTTTAATAATTCGTGTCAAATGAAAGAGAGAAATCCCGCGCGGTGCAACATTAGAAGTATATAATATGTTTAGACTTTTTTATATATGTGCTAAGTTAATATCTCGTACGAGCGAGATGTATGGTCATTAAACAAGATAGCTCGCGCGGTGCAACAAAAGTATCTTTAGGAATTATAGTTTGTAAATTAAAGGGGTGAAGCATGGTTCGACCGTCACATTAGTCCAAATTTAACCAATGCGGAATGTTGTATATTTGACCAAATAAAGGCTGCAATATTTATAAATACAACCGAGTGATGTTAAATAAGGATTAATTGAAGTTGTAGATAAGTTAAATTCAATGGCCTAGAGAAACCTAATACATGGATAGTTTGCCCGAAGAGATAGAGTATTATAATTGCAGTTTGTGGATTTTTAATTTATCAGAAATATAGATTTATATGGTGCTTTTTTCTAAATGGAATACTTTCACTGATCTGTATAATTAGAGGTTTTAATCATGTGTCTCACACATGTGATGTTCTACTTAGCATAGCATTTGGAATGGCTATAGAAAAATATCATTTTCTTTTATATAATGAATATATATATATATATCTATTAAATGTATAAAATTTTCAGTTGCTTTAGACATATTAAAGATGATTCCCTAGCAATTACGAGGGCCACCTTGCTAGTTTATGTAAAAAAGAAAAATGATTAATTGGAATTTCAATTAATCATTGAAGAAACGTAAAATAGAAAGTCTGGGATTCTCTCTGACGAGGGTTTAACTCATCAATGCCCATTGTTATGGACTTGGGTTTTGGAGAAGGAGGGAGCGCTGGAAGCATCAATCGGCTAGCAAACAAGCATACAAGGGGACTCGAAGATTTACCCAGGTGCAGGCCTCATAGAGGTCCCTACTCCTGCTTGTCTGCTCGTGGAATTAACAGAGGAATCGAATATTACAATGGTGCGCAGATGCAATCTGGTGAGAGTTGTGGAAACTAGGGTTGCGTGTGTCCTCCTCGCCGCCCCTTCTAACCTTTATATTGATAGGCTAGGTCTCGGGTAGCAGGTCGAGTCGGTTACAGGTTAGGGTTTTCCCTTTAAACTTTCTATCTTTAGCTTCTTCTTGTTCCGCAAGCAATTGAGAGTCCGTAGGTTACCCGAGTTCTCTATTTGGGCCTTGGCAATGTCATGGGCTTCCGTTGTATTTAGGCCGTATATACCAAGCTCGAGTACCTGTAGGGTATACCCATGTCAGTAGCCCCCGAGTGTCCAGTGGAATCGCAGATTCGACTGGAGACTTTTATGAAGCCTTTCGAGTGCATGACTGAGTATTTTTTTGACTGCTCTATTTGTGTCATAGAGATTGTTGATGTGCATGCCTGATTTAACCGATGTATCGGTATCAGTTAACTACCTTAGGGTAAAACGACGCAATCTACTCGAACTCGAGTCCCCGGACTCGAATTCGGAAAAGTGCTAGTGTAATTCTACTCAAGCCGCGGAGGTCTTACAGGAGTCGAATTCCAGTATATGGGTGTGAGCACTCGACGCGTCCGTCAATGCATGTTCATCGTACCTGTAGGCACAGATACATTTCTGGTAGTGCGCAGCAAATGCGTTGCTAGGCCTTATCCAGGCCTTATCTTCACGCTGCAAGCGCGGCATCCGAATTTTTTCATCGCGGAGATGATTTGGGTGACCCAGGAGACGCAGTGTCTTTGTAGGGAAAAATCATGAGGCGGTGTCGCCATAAACTTCGAGTGTGGATGTTATCGACACACAGTACAACGTACAAATAATCATAGGGTGTTGGACCAGCGCTCCCTATGGGAGTAGCCCCCGAGTGCCTAGTTGAGTCGAAGACTCGGGCAGGGACTAAAGAACTTTTGCGACTGCTGTCGTCTTTTTGTTTGCTGGTTTCAGTCGAATTTATTTCCGGCGCTCCCTATGGGACTAACCCATGTCCATAGTCAAATCGCGGATTCGAGTGATTGGGTATGCTTTGAATGTCCATATTCCTACATAAGAGAAAAAGAAAAATCATAGGGTGCACGACCAGCGCTCCCTATGGGAGTAGCCCCCGAGTGCTTGGTGGAGTCGAAGACTCGAGCAAGGACTAAAGTAGTCGAAGTCTTATGCTGCTCAATTTTGATGACATCAGTGCTGACGATGTGATGATCTCAGTTGCCCGCGTGAGTGGGTTTGACGGGACGTGACGAGCGATGGGTCCCATTTTCTGACCTTAACTTGACCGGGCGTGCGTAATCTTTGTTTTTAACTACGCCTCCTCGATTTCCGCGTGTAATGGGGGTAGTGGGGGAAGGTTCGTGCTTCAAGTCCTCCACGTGTCGATCACGATGGGTGCCACGCCTCTGATAGGGTTTCTTCTGGCCGTTGGATTACATCTTCCAGGGGGTTAAGTAGCAGTGATGCGATGGTAATTTTTCCCATCTGCTCTTTTCTCTGCCTTTGCCTTTGTCGCCATTGCTTCTTCTCCTCTGCTTCCTAGACTTCATCTTCTTTGCGGCGCTGGACCAGCTCCGTGTATTCCCTAGTTACTTCCTCTGGTCGCATCCCCACCGAAAGATGGGAAAGAAGAAAGGAGGCGCCGCGGCTGAATCCGCCGCCACCACTATCGCTGCTAAGAAGAAGGGCGGCTCCGCTGCTGCGGGCACCAGTGCCACCGTCGCCAAGAAGAAGAAGGGCGCGGGCACTCGCGTCAATAATGGCGCGTGGCGCACGTCCGTTATCAAGTCGTCTGAGGTTCATTTCCTGCGCCAAGACGGAGTTCTGTCTCCCACGGTCGCTGACTCGCGTGTCCCAGGTGGTGAGGTAACTCCTTGTCCTTCTGCTAGTTTCCGGGTGATGTTCCTAGTGTTCATCATCCGTGGTCTCTCGCCGCCCCTGTATCCTTTCTTCAGGGGCCTTCTTTGTGTCTATGGGCTCCAGCTACACCAGCTGTCCCCCAACTCCATCTTCCATGTTGCTTGCTACATTACACTTTGCGAGTGCTGGCTGGGAATCGAGCCACACTTTGGTATCTTCAAGCGTCTCTTCAAACTGAAGCGCCAGTCAGCGTCTAGCTCCGTAGTCTACGATGTAGGAGGCTGCGGTATCCACGTCGACTCCTCCGTCACGTTTTTTGACATTAAACTCATGGCGTCCGTCCAAGGGTGGAGGGACAAGTGGTTCTACATCCGCGACCAGAAGGCCGATGGAGACCACTTCAGACTCGCGTCTTTCGATCCCGCGACGCCATGCAGGAGGAGGCGCTCCTGGAAGAACATGGTGATGCCCGGCGAGTTTGAGGAAACATATGTGTTGTACGAGTGCGTATGTGGCCTCGAGAGTCGCATGGGTAAAGAAGAGGGAGGCTGCGCCCTTATTCGCACGTGGTTGCGCCGTCGTGTCCAGCCCCTGCAGGCCAGAGTCCACCCTATGTTCCAGTGGGCTGGCGCGGACGATGTCACTCGCGTATCTTCCGATGGCATTTCCACGAGTGAAGTAGATAAAAGGGTGCGACTGGTCACCAAGTACACCGCCAAGGATGTGCTCCCCAGTGAACCTGTCGTACCTCCATTCCATGTTGCTAATCCTCCTCCTGAGGTATGGTTGTGCTACGAAGCAGCTTTGTTTGTTGAATGCTTCTTTTTCCTTGACTTGTGCTGACTTATTGTCTGTATGCAGGATTGGAAGGTGTCTCCCTGTATGCCCCCTCTTCCTGAGGGGGTTATTCCTCGTGAAGCCTTAGAAGTGGACGAGTCGGAGTCGACCGTCCCATTTGATGTGGAAGAGGAAGCCCCCGAGTCTAGCAGTCCAGACACTCGCAAGCGTTCGCGTAGCGAGGTTTCGGATGCATCATCTCCTTCGACTCCGGAAGGCCCAGCTATTGGTGTGGAGTCGCCGATACCTGCCATTCCTGTGAGTGCCATGGCGAAGGAGTCATTGTTGGAGTCGGAGGGCCAAACCTTCGATTTTGACAAGTTTGATTGGTAAGTACACAATTTCTCCTCTTTGGTTCTTCTTTGGGGTTGCGTTTTCTTGATGTTGTTTTTGTTCTGCAGTCAACCGGCGTTGTCATCTTCTGGCGACGTCCAGTTTTTGAAAGAATCTGGAGTCGCGGCCTCCAAGGCCAAGAAGGTGGCTGAGCGGACTCCTTCTCCTCCATTGGTGGCCCACTCCAGGCACAATTCATCAAGTTCTCCACACGATGTGGAGCATCAGATGGTTGTCCGGACGACTGCGCGTCAATCGACTTCGGAGTCACTGGAGGATCATGTATGTGTAGTGTTGCTTCTTCTGATTTTTGCAGTCGAATTTATCACCCATACTATCTGCTGATCCTTTGTTGTTTCTCCCGTCGCAGCTTATTGTGAAGGAAGCTGCTCGCCTGGCGGAGCAGGTGCTTGCAATGGGTCGCCAGCATGCAATGCTGGACAATCGCCATCGCGTGGTTGAAAGTGAGTGTTTTTTGCTTCTTCTTCTTCTTCATCCTTGTGATATACTCGACTGACGGTCTGTCTTTGTTTGTTTCACAGCTGAGCATAATGCACTCCTTCGCGATGCCGCTTCCCTCGAAAAGGCGCTCACCGCGACGGTGAAGGGTCGCGATGAGGCAGTCGCAGCACTTGACGAATCGCAGAAATGCGAAGAGGATTTGTGCGCCTCCATCGCGGCTAGGGAGAAGTTGTTCGAAGAACAACTCTTCTCGATTGCCAAAGCTCTTTCAGGTACTCCTTCGTCTGGATTTCCGTCGTGTCCCTTCTTTCGAATTTGTTATTGTGCTAACTTTTTGTGCCAACACTTTGCTCTTGTGTAGATGCCGGCGGTCTGAGCTTCGGCGCCCAGGCGCTCCGTCGTGATGATGCCTTGGCAGGTGCCGTCTCGGCATTCGAAGATCGCAGTGCTTCCATCCAGGGGACGCTGATCAAGGCCAAGGGCATACTCAGTCGCCTCCGTGAGGAGCTGGTGCCCAAAGCTGAGTTAATCGAAAATGTAGATGATCTGGTGGAGTCCCTTGCTAGAGGCATTCCTGCAGGCTTCAAGAACTCACTCCGTGCGGCCGGCGCTTCTATGTCACTCGCGATGGTTCAGGCCCATGGAGTCGAGGTTGATCCTGCTACGGTCTCCAAGGTAATGCCTGTCAGCGTGGATGGCCAACAAGTAGTCTTTGCTCCTTTCGCAACTGCATGTGGCAAGTACGGGCCGCAGCTAATCAACACAGTCGCGAAGTACTCTGAGGAGCTACAGCGAGCCAAGAAGGCGGTGAAGGCTGCGGCGTCAGGGGCCGGTGGGAAGTCTGTGGCGTCTGAAACTGCCACAGACTCAATGAGGCCCCCAAAACCGAAATCTAAGTCGAAGAAGTCAGTTTCTCCTTTGTAGTCATATCTGTAATAGTTAATAGCCTGTCTGTTTTGTCTGGAACATGCCGTTGGCAAGTGTATCTGTTGATACTTTATTATGGTTGAATGCACTCGAGTCTTTTGTCCATGTATTGCTTTAGTCTTCTTATTATCTCTTGCTTGTCTTGTGATAGGGCAGATCGAGTGATCCTTCGAGTGAACCTTGGAATATGCCATCCACTGATGATACCTTAGCGAAGTCGCGCTCAAGGGTGGATGAGCTGTCTCTGCTCTCGCGACTTCGTGACCGCGTTAAGCAATTGGAGCACGAACTGCCTGTGCTCCATGGTAATGCGGATGTATGGAAGTCGAGGGCGGAGAAGGCCACTGCCCGAGAGCAATATCTGCTAGGGGAGGTGGCACAGCTGGGCGACCAATTCAAGTGCTAGCTTTCTGCTTCCTTATCTTTTCTTGTAGCCACTCGCGGTAGTTCATTGTCTTCATACTTTTGCCTTTGCTTGATATAGTTGTCAGAGCACGCCATCCGCAAGATGAGAAGGACAGGATTGCCATTCGCATGAATGATCTGACCCAAAAGCAGCTGCAGGCGAGTGGGTACGTTAGGGTAGATCATGATCGCGCAATCGCACTAGCGACCCTGCAGGATCGTGCTTCGCGAGTGCTTCACTTCCTGAAGAAGTCACAATCATCCTTAAGGAATATTTATCAGACGATGTTCCCACTGGACGTTGTTCCATCGAGCCTGCTGGCCCTTCTTACAAAATTTCAAGACTTGAGTGCAGCCTGCGAGTGTGTACGACAACAGTTAGTGGTTTGTGCCAAGGCTGCTATATCGCTGGTGCGACTGCACATGCCTGATGTGGATGTTGTAGCGATTGCTGCTGGACTGCCAGCACCGCCGGCAGGTTCGACTTGGAACATGGTTCCTCACTACCAGGTGGTGGATCGCCCAGCGGAGGAAATTGTCGACTTCTTCAAGGAGCAGACAAATGTTCTTCTGTTGCAACAGTAGTTTATTGTGTATCCTGCACATATGTATACCAGCGTTGTAAAGTTCATATGTATGACTGTATATAATTGATCAATGTTGATATGTCAGGAGCTTGTTAGCTTGTATTTTTTGAGAGTGCGCGGCACTATGCGATTCCTTTTCGTTAGCCTGGCTTGTGTTTATCTCAGCACCTTGCCAACCTGTCAGGTGCGTTGCAGCTGGGTTGGTGTTTTGTCAAGGGTCCGATTAGTGCGTCAGCTACTCAGGATATCGTGATTGGTTCGTAGAACAGATGTGTAAAGGGTGGCACAACCCCCGAGTGGATAAATTGCGAAAGATAAATAAAAGAACGCAGAGTTTGGGGCACTTAGCTTTATATATTCGCAGGATAGTACGAGGTACAATGTGTGGCTAAGTAGCCTTGGTTGAATAGCCTTATTTGTAATGTCAAAAATAAAAGGCGACTAAGGGTAGAAGCGTCGCAGCTACACGATGTTCCAGGGGTTGGAGTACATGACTCCTGTCTCGAAGTCTTTAAAGCGATAGGCGCCACCTAGGATTACTTATGTAATCACGTATGGTCCGTCCCAGGGGGACTTGAGCTTGAGATGCCCTTGTTGTTTCAATCACAGGATCAGGCCTCCTTCAACGAAGGACCTGGGGCATAGCCTTCTACTGTGGTAGTTGTGCAGGTTTTGCTGGTAGATCGTTGATCTTTCCGCAGCAATTTCCCGTGCCTCATCAAGGAGGTCGATGGAGTCTTCGAGTGTAAGAGTTGATTCCTGCTTGCTGTAAGTGACCACTCGCGGTGCTTTGTATCGTACCTCTGCGGGTAGCACCGCTTCAGCATCGTGCACCATGAAGAACGGGGTGTACCCCGTGGCACTGTTTGGGGTTGTGCGTAGGCTCCAGAGTACTGATTGTAGATCATCTGGCCAGCATCCTGCGGCTTGTTCGAGTGGCCTAAGGAGTCGCTTCTTGATTCTGCCGCAGACGAGCCCATTGGCCTTTTCGACTTGACCGTCGGTCCAGGGATGTGCTACAGAGGCATAACTTACGTTGATTTCTAGGATCTCGTAGAATTCCTGGAAATCCTTGGAGGTGAAGTTCGTCCTGTTGTCCGTGATGATGCTGTGTGGCACTCCGAAGCGATAGACGATGGACTCAAAGAACTTGACTGCGTTGGCTCCTGACTGCTTAGTCACCAGCATAGCCTCTATCCACTTGGTGAATTTGTCAACTGCGACCAAGAGGTAGACGTAGCCTCCTCGCAAGGATTTTGGGAGCTTGCCGACCATGTCGAGTCCCCATTGCGCGAAGGGCTAGGCCAATGGAATTGGCGGGAGTTCCGCGCCGGGTGTGTGTGGTTTGTCCGTGAATCGCTGGCAAGCGTTGCATTTTTGGACGATGTCCTTGGTGTCACGCATGGCCGTAGGCCAGTAGAATCCAGCTCGTAGAGCTTTGGCGACGAGGACGCGACTGCCAGCGTGGTGCCCGCAAGTCCCCTCATGGATGTCGAGGAGAACAGCTCTTCCATCGGTGTTTGAGACGCATCGTTGGAGTACTTCTATGATGCTGCGGTTGTACAGTTCGCCGTTGATAACAGCGAATGCCTTGGATCGCCGCGCAGTGTGTCGTGCATCAGTCAGATCGTCCGGTAGCCTCTTGTTGAGAAGGTATGTGATGTACGGTTGAGTCTAAGATGACTCGATCATCATGACACCCATCGGTCCTTCGGGTCCTGTGTCGAGCTCCAGGTCATCGAGTGCCATTGGCTTATTGGGCGGCATAGCCCCCGAGTCCGTTGTTGCGCTTGTTTTCTTCTCGGTGGCCTTTGGCTTGATGGAGCGTTCGCAGATGCGCTCGAGAAATACCCCAGGTGGTATTGGGGCACAGGTGGAGCCAATGTTGGCGAGTGCGTCTGCCTCTTCATTGCTTTCGCGGCCTAGGTGCCGCAGTTCGCAACCATCAAAGTCCCCTTCGAGTGTGTCGTAGAGGTCATGGTAGGCGATCATATTGTCGTCTAGTGCGTCGCACTCGTGCATTGTCTGGTTGACGACCATCTTGGAGTCGGCGTATATTACAAGCCTCTTGGTGCCACAGGCTTTTGCCATCCTCATCCCATGTAGCAGGGCCTCGTATTCAGCTTCGTTGTTGGAGGCGATGAACTGCATTCGCAGAATATACTTCAGCTTGTCTCCCTGGGGCGATGTCAGTATGACATCTGCGCCAGCTCCGTCCTTTCGCTTAGATCCGTCGAAGTGCATTGTCCAGAGGTAGGACATATTTGGTTTTCTAGGGAGCTGATTCTCCATCCAGTGCACGCGGAAGTCAGGGAGAACTTGCGACTTGATTGTGTCGCGCTTTTCATATGTAATGTCTCGTGGGGACAGTTCGATTCCCCAAAGCGCGACTCATCCGGTGGCATCGGGATTGTTGAGGATATGTCCAAGCAGGGCGTCGTTGATCACCACGATTGGGTGTTCCTGGAAGTAGTGGCGCAGTCGCCTGGCTGTCATGAAGCCGTCGTATGCCAACTTCTGGTAGTGCGGGTACCGCTGCTTTGTTGGAGTGAGTACCTCGCTGAGGTAGTAGATTGGGCGTTGTACCCCATGGACCTTGTTTTCCTCGGCTCGTTCCACCACGAGCACCATGCTAACCACCTGGTTAGTGGTGGAGATGTACAGCAATAGTGGTTCCCCTTCGCGTGGGGTCACCCGTACTGGTGAGGTGGACAGTAGACGCTTGAGGTCTTTGAATGCTTCCTGCGCCTCATTGGTCCACTCGAACTTGTCAGCTTTGTGGAGAAGTTGGTAGAAGGGCGGTGCCTTTTTGCCCATTCGATTGATGAATCGATTGAGCGATGTGATTCGCCCAGCCAGCTGCTAGACACCTCTTATGTTCTTCGGATTCTCCATGGCCAGTATGGGTTTTATTTTCTTCGGGTTCGCTTCGATCCCTCTCGCGGAGATGAGATACCCGAGTAGTTGCCCAGATGGTACGCCAAAGGCGCACTTGTCCGGATTGAGCTTGATCCGGTAGCGGTCGAGGTTGGCGAAGGTTTCGCGTAAATCGTCGATTAGTTAAGCTTCCTCTTTGGTCTTGATTACGATGTCGTCAACATAGACTTGGATGTTGCGACCAAGTTGGTTCTTGAGGCAAGCCTGCATGCACCGCTGATAGGTTGCTCCAGCGTTTTTTAGCCCGAAGGTCATTGTGTTATAGCAGAACACACCAAAAGGCGTTGTAAACGATGTTTTCTCTTAATCCTCTTCCTTCATTCAAATCTAATTGTAGCCTGAGTAGGCGTCGAGGAAGCAGAGGCGCTCACATCCCGTGGTGGAGTCGATGATCTGGTCGATTCGCGGCAGCGGGAAGTGATCCTTTGGGTAGTGCTTATTTAGAGAGGTAAAATCCATGCAGATCCGTAGGATATCCGTGTCGTTTTTTGGTACAAGCACCGTGTTGGCGAGCCAAGTGCTTTCCTTGATCTCGCGTATGAATTTGGCCTCGAGGAGTTTGTTGATCTCCATCCTGACCGCTTTTTCTCTTGGCTCAGACAGTCGCCTAATTGTTTGTTTGACTAGCCTTGCGTATGGGTTGACATTGAGTGCGTGCTCGGCGAATTCCCTGGGAACTCCTGGCATGTCCGCTGGACACCAGGCGAAGATTTCCCAGTGCTCACGGAGGAATTCGACGAGTGCGAGTTCCTATGCGGGACTCAAGTTGTTGGCGATGAGGGACGTCTTGGCGGGGTCCGATGGGTGGACCTGAACATTCTTTGTGTGCACCGACGAGTCGAAGGATAGGTCGGGTGAACTTGGCCGGCTCAGGGGAGGCAGACTGTTGTCTGTCGACTCCTTCAGTCTTGCGAGTTCTTCCTGCATGCCGAAGGACTGGGAAATTCTGTTGAATTCCCTATCGCAACTGTCGGACCACTCGAAGCTCCCGTTGATTGTGATGACGCCATTGGGGCCTGACATTTTCATCTGCAGATAGGCATAGTGTGGCACTGCCATGAACCTAGCGAATGCGACACGTCCGAGGATGCAGTGGTACTGTGAGGGCCAGTCGATGACTTCAAAGTCGATGCGCTCACGTCGAAAGTTTTTCGGCGTGCCGAAGATGATGACGAGGTTGATTTTGCCAAGGGGGTATCGCCCTTGCCTAGGACGATGTCATGGAATGTTGTGTCTGACGCCTCTAGGCAGGTCAGAGGGATCCTCATTGCTCACAAGGTACTCGCAAACATAAGGTTGATGCCGCTTCCGCCGTCCATGAAGACGCGGCTCATGTCGAAGCCTCCAATTTGTGCCTCGAGTACGAGGGGACAATGGCCTGGATGAGGAACTTGGCGCGGATGGTCACGCTTGTCGAAGGTGATGCAGGAGTCGCTTCCACTGAGGTACTCAGTGGTGGATGGTGGTGAGTTTGTCGCCAAATTCACTTGGCGAGTGATGGCCTTTTGCACCCGATTGGAGGGGCGTCCCTTTTGGATCATCATGGTGCCCATGGCCCGTGGGTACGGCTCGCCTCCGTGGTGCTGGTCAGGCGCAGCTGCGTTTGGCGGTGGTCCGGGTGGTGGTGGAGGAGCTCCATGTGCCACAGCGCCTAGGGCGTCTCCGTAGCCCCTGTTAACTGCGTCGCGATTCATCCGAGCCAAACCCTCATGAAGTTTGAGGAACTTGCGGTAGTCCTTGAGGAGGTGGCTTTGCCATCATGTTTGTCGATGTAGAAGTGCACCGTGCATGGTCCGGACAGCTTATCCTCAATGGATGTTGCGGGTGCCTCGTCGCGAGTGCGGTGCTGCCATACTTGCGTGGTTTTCCTGGAGTCACGATATCCGCCGTTGCGATAGCCGCTGTTGCGGCCGTCGTCGCGCTTGTCGGCGTAGCCGGCTGCGACCATGTTGACGTCATCGCGGTCATCATAGATGCACATTCAACGTTTGCTTCGGCGATCGCGTCGGCGTTAAAGTTCTGCTTCGTCGTCAGAGTGAACACGATTTTTCACCGAATCTTCTCCATCTGCCCACCGATTCACGATTCCCATCAGGTGGTCAATGGTTTTGGGCTTCGAGCGGCCCAGCTCCTCCCTGAGCTCTATGCGGCGAATGTCGTCGTTGAATGCGTCGATTGCACAATCCTCCGATATATTTTATGCGGAGTTCTTGATGATGGACCACCTCTAGATGTACGAGCGTAGCGATTCGCCCGACCTTTGCTCGCATCACCTCAGTTCTTCGATTGACGTGGGCCTTTTGTATGTGCCCTTGTAGTTGTGCACAAAGCTGTAGACCAGCTCTTCCCAGCTGCGAACGGATCCGCGTGGGAGGTTGTTGAGCCATGCTCGGGCGGCGCCCTGTAGCTGTAGCTGCAGGCATTGCATGGCCGTACTTCGACTCCCGCCGTGGAGCTTGACAGAGGAGATGTGGTCCTCCAACCAGATTTTTGGGTCCTGCAGGCCATCAAACTTTGGGTTCTCCGATGTGAGCTTGAACCCCTTGGGCATTCTCTTTTGCTTTATGGCCCTGCTGAAGCATCTGGCGCCACAGAGCTCCACGTCTTCATCTTCGGAGTCATTCGATCGGGCGCGTCACGCCCTGACTTGTCGATCTTCCGTTGCGTGATGTCATCACGCGCGTCGTAGTCGTGGTTGTGTCGCCGTGAGCGGCGACGTCGAGACAAATCATGACTGTCGTCGCTGGATGAGGGTGAGGAATAGTGTTTTGCCAGAGCCTTGTTTTTCTTCGGCTCCGGCGTTGGCTCTTTGTCGAGAGAGGCCTCGATTAACCCCAAGCCTGCGATCATAGATCGGTGCATGGCAGCTCGGGGATCTCCGGCTGACGGTTGGTTATTGAGGAGGTACATGGTGGTCGCCGTTACTGCAGCTTGCGGCGTTTTTGGAAGCATGTTGCCACGTGTATCCACCGTCATGGAGCCGAAGTTGAGGACCTTTGCGGCTTCTACACACTCTTGTTCAGTGAGGTGGGCCAGTCGAGATCGCCTCTTGTTAGTGATGTACTCGTTGCACTTGGAGGAGGATCCTCTGTGGGAGGAGAGCCTAGCTTGTCGGAGGCTCGACTCGTCTGCCGCCTTTTTATGCGCCTCGAGTTGCGCGATTGTATGTAGTTGGCGTTTGTATTCTTCCTTCAGGAGCCAATGGTAGCCCATTAGCGGTTCTTGTGGGGAGCCGAAGGGTAGAGGGTTGCCTCGCAGGGCTTCTCGGTAGCGGGCCCACTCGAGATCGTTGAGCCTGATCACGACGCGTTCACCAATTTGCTCGTTCACCATGGTGGGGAGTTCGGCTGACCCCCCCTCCCGTTGTTGACGAGGGTGCCATTAGTGGGGCCTCCGTTGGGTGGTCCGCCATTGGGTGGTCCGCCATTAGGTATGCCACCATTTGGCGGGTCGGCTCCATTTCCACCGTTACCCGTGTTGTCGCGATTGGCGGAGGAGTCGCCCATGTTGACGACGGCGCACATGAAGTGGTTGGGGAAGCTGCTGCTCCCACAACTTTCAGATAGGATCCATCTTCAGTTGCTAGATCGCCCAGATCGGATTCGCGGCTGTTGTCGCTGGCCGTATTCTCGACTGTTGTCGAGGTATTGAGCTCACTGAGGGTGCCGATCGGTGGAGGGAACTATGATGTTGGAGCAATCGATGGTGTTGTCGGCTGGTTAGGCATGCGAAGCGTGCCTGTCTGACCAACTTGGAAGCGGAAGCTCCCGATCGCCAGGCTAATTCCATCGCCCACGGACTCGAAAGCCGGGTGAGTGGCCAGCGTATGGACGGTGAAGTCGAACGCACCGAAGAGTTGGCGAATCTCCGCTGTTGTGGAGTTGTAGATCGCAGTTGATGGAGCCGAAGAAGCCGCAACATCAGCACTCCCAGTTCCCACAGATGGCGCCAATTAACGAGGGTTTAACTCATCAATTTCCATTGTTATGGACTTGGGTTTTGGAGAAGGAGGGAGCGCTGAAAGCATCAATCGACTAGAAAACAAGCACACAAGGGGACTCGAAGATTTACCCAGGTTCAGGCCTCGTAGAGGTCCCTACTCCTGCTTGTCTGCTCGTGGAATTAACAGAGGAATCGAAGATTACAATGGTGCGCAGATGCAATCTGGTGAGAGTTGTGGAAACTAGGGTTGCGTGTGTCCTCCTCGCCGCCCCCTCCTAGCCTTTCTATAGATAGGCTAGGTCTCGGGTAGCAGGTCAAGTCGGTTACAGGTTAGGGTTTTTCCTTTAAACTTTTATCTTTAGCTTCTTGTTCCGCAAGCAATTGAGAGTCTGTAGGTTACTCGAGTTCTCCATTTGGGCTTTGGCAACGTCATGGGCTTCCGCTGTATTCAGGCGTATATACCAAACTCGAGTACCTGTAGGGTATACCCATGTCACTCTCCCTCGGTGCATTTCTTCAATGATTAATTGAAATTCCAATTAATCATTTTTCTGTTTTACATAAATTAGCAAGGTGGCCCTCCCAATTGCGAGGGAATCATCTTTAATATGTCTAAAGCAACAGAAAATTTTATACATTTAATAGATATATATATTCATTATATAAAGAAAATGATATTTTTCTATAGCAATTCCAAATGCTATGCTAAGTAGAACATCACATGTGTGAGACACATGATTAAAAACCTCTAATTATTCAGATCAGTGAAAGTATTCCATTTAGAAAAAAGCACCGTATAAATCTATATTTCTGATAAATTAAAAATCCACAAACTGCAATTATAATACTCTATCTCTTCGGGCAAACTATCCATGTATTAGGTTTCTCTAGGCCATTGAATTTAACTTATCTACAACTTCAATTAATCCTCATTTAACATCACTCGGCTGTATTTATAAATATTGCAGCCTTTATTTGGTCAAATATACAACATTCTGCATTGGTTAAATTTGGACTAATGTGACGGTCGAACCATGCTTCACCCCTTTAATTTACAAACTAAAATTCCTAAAGATATTTTTGTTGCACCGCGCGAGCTATCTTGTTTAATGACCATACATCTCGCTCGGACGAGATATTAACTCGGCACATATATAAAAAGGTCTAACATATTATATACTTCTAATGTTGCACCGCGCGAGATTTCTCTCTTTCATTTGACACTAATTATTAAAAAATTATTATGGATGATCATGCCACTGAGCTTTGGACCAACTAGAATTCCAATCAATTTCCCATACTGACACTAATTTGTAATGTTACAGTGAGTATATTTTAGCTAAAGTACCATATAAAATATAAATTTTTATTTATCAATGTTGTTAATGATTAGTTAAGATGGGGCACCATTCAAATGAAGAAAATATAATATGTGCCACATAGATTCACCTTACTATATCCAACATAGAAATTAAAACCCTCAATTCAAATATAAGTAAACTCAAACTGGATTTCCTAGCTCTTTGAGGAAGCAAATCATGAAGGCTAAATTCTACCAGATTCATCTTTCCTTGAATCAAATCAGACAAACGACATTTTTGTTCCCAGTCTCCTTTTGTTCTCTGCACAACATCTAATGCATCCCATCTAAGGCAAATAGGCAATGTTCTAATGGCTCATTTTTTTTCTCTCAGCATTAATTCATAGGAACTTATTAGAGAAAAGATCATATGAAATAAGAAAACCCAACTGATTCTATAAACATTAAGAATCAAGGTGTCACTACAGATCTATTTGTAGTGCCCCTATAGTGATGTGCACCTATCCTTTACCATGAAACCAAACATTCTACAAAACCATTGCAGATCAGACCAACAAAGTTTCACGCTCCACAAATAAAACAAAGTTTCATGCAGACATCATTGCCTTTCCTGCCATTGACAACATAATCAATTGGTTCCAGAATAGCATGCATATATAGAGTTTTCCTTTACTAATTTATTAGCCTAACAGATTATTGTTGAATGACTAATAAACACACTACACCCCATAACCAATCAATGTGCATATGATTTGGGGGCTTGGTCCTACAGATAAGCTCATGCGTTGACCACCAGCGTAACACCGGATGAGCACCGTACGAACATACCTATTAGATCTCATGCTAAACGGGACAATGTTGCTTATATTTTGCATGTTGGCCATATGTTTTGTGACTTGGTCATATCTCATGATCTGCTTGTCAAACAATTGCTTCAGACCTCCTAGGATAAAAAGGAAACCCGCCGGTAGCACCGAGAGTTAGCCTGAGTTGGCAGCTAAGGTTGTAAAGAGGCTTAGGATGCAAGGACTATGTATTTGCGGATTACTGACGAAGAACCAAATGCCAGGGTTCATCATCTGGTGGTCTAGTTGTGGCAAATAGTGGGGCTCATCAAAATGATGAGAAAGAGAGTAGGGTGTGATGGAGGGAGATCGAGGGAAAAAAATAGAGTTTTGCTTCACAGAGGCTCTTCATACGAGCAAACGTTAACCGGCCCAGGCCAATGTAATCGTTAGATTACGATTGCTAAGTGTTGTACTTTCTCTATTTAGAAATAAATAATTTAGATTTGTGTAGATTTGCATGTCTAGATACATGTGAATATAGAAAAATCTTTATTTTTGAATCCGGATAAACTTGTCTAGGTGCACGTGCAAGGGTGGGTCTTAGTAGATATATTTGTTTCTTCAAGCTTATTTGACGGAGATGGATCAGAGAGAACGTGCGAACATATTTTTTTCTTTAAACCGTGTACGCGAGAGGTGAAAGACATGACACGGACTGCATGCGTGTATATGGAACAAAATTATGTAAACATTAATTAGATTAAATCCTAGCCATATATTTTAGATCTAACTATCATAAATAACTTGTATGATGTGGATTAACGTGGTGCCTCGAAAAACATCCTTATATTGCTTTTAGTATATATAATAGATTGATTCTGAGATAGGTTTATTTCCTATCTTTATTATTTTCCTAACTCTAATTTAATACTCGTATAAAACTTGGGCAAACATAAACACAAAGACTTGGTCCAGTTCTACCTCCGTCCAGTTCTACCCCCGTCCACGAAACTCGTATAAAACTTGGGCAAACATAAACACAAAGACGGCTGAGATCGTTCGATACCCCTTCATAATTAATACTAAATCGGGTATATGTAGTCCCGTAGAAAATCCTTATAGCCCAACCAAATTATACGTTTTTCTAACAAACGTGTGTACTACTATGGCTGTACGACCGTGGACGGTGATCTAGTGCCGGCGAAGGTTGTGTCCGACGAGCTAGTGGCGATGAGTCCAAGGTGGATCTAACCGGCACACGCCTCAGCCTAGCCTTATAGGTGTGTGTCGGCAGGGATGGAGGCACGACGATGGCACGACGGCTTGTAGGATTGGCAGCGACATGGAGGCAGTGCGCGATATTGGCGGTGACCCGCTGGATAGTCCGGCGACCTGCTGGACAGTCCGGCGACTTGTCCGGCAACTTGTCCGGTGACCTGTTGGACAGTCCGGCGTCCTGTCCGGCGACTTGCTGGACAGTCCGGCAACTTGTCCGTCAACTTATCCGGTGACCCGCCGGACAGTCCGTCGAAGCAGCTAACATGGTGATCTGCCGCGCGGCGATCAGAAAAAGGGACTACCTCCTCCTGCATGGAAGGGCGACGAGTATGTGACTGAAGGCGGTGAAGGAGAAGCATAGCAGCAGCGGCAGAGGCGGTGAAGTGTGGCGGTAATCGGAGTGGAGGTGGGTGGAACGTGTGCGAGTATGGCCTATGGGTGATGGGTTCGTAGCATGGAAAACAAAAAAATTCTACCGCAAGAACGAACAAAACCCAGATCTAATCTAGACAACAGCCAAGATCTAATCTATTAGACATGTGCAACGAGATAGATCGGTACTAACCCTTGTAGATCCGAAAGCGTTACGAGATTGGATCTCGTGGTTGATGTAGTCGATCACTTGCCGATCTCAAGATCGTGTGGACGATCCTTCCGGCCGCGTTCCGGCAGCGCTTCCGCAGTCGGTCACACGTGCGGAGTCGAAGCAGACCTTCCTCTCCCCGTTCCAGCGAGCAGCGGAGGTAGTAGATCTTCTCCACGGAATCCCAGCAGCACGACGGCGTGGTGGAGGTGGTGGAGTAGAGAATTCTGCAGGGCTTCGCCTATGTCTGTGCAGAAGAAAGGTGGAGGAGAGAGGCGGCAGAGATTGGGAGTTGTGAGAGAGAGCTTGGAGGGGGCGCCCCTGCCCTTCTATTTAAGGGGGGTGAGGCGCCATGGGAGGGGGAGTCCTTGTAGGACTCCCCTTCCTCTAGGGTCGGCGGATTGGGGAGGGGGAAGGAGTCCTCCTCCCCCACGAATCCGTGTCTTGCCCCACTAGGTTTCCTTTGACCCTTTCTTGGTTTTCAAGCAAACTCCAAGAAATCCTCTAGAACCTTCCAGAACATTCCGAAACCTTCTAGAATCTCCATACAAACACTCCGGAACATTTCCTAACTTAGAAAATGATCCCCAATGTATGAATCTCATTCTCCGGACCATTCCGGATCTCCTCGTGATGTCCCGGATCCATTCCGAGACTCCGAACAACATTCGGTCTCCAACGCACATTCCATATCTACTTAAAACAACTTCGAACCTTAAGTGTGTCACCCTACGGTTCGTGAATATGTAGACATGACAGAGACATATCTCCTATCAATAACCATCAGCGGGACCTGGAGATCCATAATGGCTCCCACATACTCAACGATGACTTCACAATCGATTGAACCACTTACATACGAAACCAATTCCCTTTGTCACGCGATACTATACTTATCTGAGGTTTGATCGTCGGTATCTCCATACCTAGTTCTTCCTCGTTACTGATAAGTACTCTTTACTCGTTCCGTGATATGTCATCCCTTGTGACCTAGTCACATGCTTGCAAGCTAACTAGATGACATTCCACCGAGAGGGCCCAGAGCATATCTATCCGTCATATGGATGGACAAATCCCAATCTTGGTTCATGCGCTTCAACACATACTTTCAGAATACCCAATGACACTTTTATAACCACCCAGTTACGAAGCGGCGTTTGATGTCATCAAAGTATCCATCCGGTGATGGTGATTAACATAACCTCATGGTCGAAGGATTAGGTTACTATGTATTTGAAAGCTAACAGCAATACGAACTTAATGACTTGATCTTATGCTACGCTTACTATGGGTGTGTGTCCATCACATCATTCTCCTAATGATATGATCTCGTTATTAACGACATCCAATGTCCATGATCAGGAAACCATGATCATCCATTAATCAACAAGCTAGTTTAACAAGAGGCTTACTAGGGACTCTTTTATGTTTACAAAACACACAAGTATTAATGTTTCCGGTTAATACAATTATAGCATGGGATGTAAACATTTATCATAAACATAAAGATATAATAATAACCACTTTATTAGTGCCTCTTGGGCATATCTCCAACAGTCTCCCACTTGCACTAGAGTCAATAATCTAGTTAAAAACTTGTGCATTCAACACCTATGGCTTTCTGGTGTTGTATAGACACTATTGCTAGTGGTAAACATAATCTTTGGATCTGACACTTCCAGGTCCATGTGTATTTGCATGTCCTTGCGTCTCCACGCATTACTCATTCTCCAATGAGATGGCATTGTATAAATTTGGTCCTTTGGTGAGACCTTTAGTTCCTTTGGCTCAGAATATGTTGATATTATTGTCACACAATATATCTTCATAGTATTATCCCACTTTGAACCACACCTAGTTTGATAACAAACTACTTAACACAAATGCCCTCCTTTGCTGCTACTACAGCAGTTATATACTTAGCCTTTTGTTGTAGTATCCGTCACAATGTCTCAACTTTGGAACTCATCCAAATCCATCCTGGAACATCCTTTCCATTACATTGTGCTACCCACAGTCTAAATTGAGATAAATTTAATTTGTATCTTGTGACAAAACTAGTATCAATGTAACACTTTTACAATGAACTACCTTTAACTATTTGTTACTTATACATGGTATATTATTAGTTCTTCCAAAGCTCATAAGAATATATTTACTATTGTCCAATGATCATCTTATGAATCATTCTGGTATATGCTCATAACATTTAGAGCATAGGACATATCTGGATGTGTATATCTCAAAGAATGATTGATCAAAATATTCTTGTGATTTCACCAAGTGTCAAAACACTTGAATCTCGTGTCAACACACTCGAATCTTGATTCAGTCCTTTCCGTGCGTCAAGAACCTTTCTTGTTGTTTCCATATTGAACTCATTCAACATCTTATCTATGTACATTTGGCAAAACCATATTAGCGCCTCAATCTATTCATATAGACATTGATGCCTAATTCTTGGGTTATGCCTAAGTGTTTCATCGAAATGAAATTCTTAACCTGTGTCAATACAAGATACATCATTTCCAATCAACAATATGTCCTCTACATAATGTATTAGAAATATGTCTTAGCGCTCCCACTTAATTTCTTGCAAATGCAAGCATCTTCATCATCTCCGATGAATTTAAACTCTTTTAACAGTTTCATCATGGTGAAGATTCCAACTCCGCTATGCTTACTTCAATCATTGAAGTTTTGCATACTCTTTTAGCATCCTTTGAATCAACAAAACCCTTTGGATCGTGTCATGTACACGTCCTAGGTAACCGTTCTATTAGAAGAACTTGTTTTGTTTGTTCAACTACCATATACAAAAATATATGTAGTGGTTGCTACATTAATCCGTCCAGACTAAATATCGCTATGAAAGATCAAATCTTATCATAGTCAATCCCTTGAACATTGTCGTAAACTCTTTTCGACATGTCGACTATTTCATAGATTTGAAACATCCATGTCTATTTGTTTATAGATCCAAACACGACCGATAGGCTTCACGCCTTTCCGGAGGGTCTTCAAAGTTCAGAAACTTGATTTCTCGTGTATGGATACTATCACGGATTCCATGACTTCTAGTCATTTTTTATGGAGTCAGGGCCCATCATCGCTTCTTTGCATGTAGTCGGTTCATCATTGTCAAAACAATAACGACTTGCTTATCAAATCTTACTATTTGATTCTTACCGACCCACATGGTTCTATAGGAACTCTAATCTCCGAGATCACACCTTTTGTAATCACGAGAGCCATGAGCATGTGGCCGTCACCGGGACACTTTCCGGCGCTGCGCTACTTAGCACATATAGCTAAGGTTCAACAACCTTATCAAAGTTCTATTGTCCTCCCACTTAACTTTTCACGAAAAATTCCTTCTCAAGAAACTTGACGTTCCAAGTAACAAACTCTTTTGTCCTCAGTGTTATGGAGAAATTCCCAACAAATTCTTTGGAATAACCTACAAAGACGTGCTTATCCGACTTTGGTTGTAAATATTTTACTTATGCATAGCATACCAAAATTTTATCCCAAACCATGACTTATATGGTGTCATTTCAACGGATCATGATGGAGCTCTTTTCAGTGTAAAAGCGGTAGTCACTTAAAGCTTTAATCTTTAATATATAATGGCAGTTTTATAAATGACACCTTTGATCTTACCATGTCAAACAAGGTTTCATTACATATCTTGAACACTCCATACTCCTATGGTGTTTTGGGAAATGTAAATCCATGGAACGATTCCTTAAATCTTAGGTGTTTTGCTAAACTTGTAACTCAAACATCTTTCTTTATGATCGAATCATAAACTCTTTATTTTCTTGTTACAATGATTTTCAACTTCATCTTGAAAGTCTTTGAACAACTTTCAAATGTTTTCATACTTCCTCCTTATTAAGTAAATATACAGATATATTCACTCAAATTTTCGGAGAAAGCATATGAAGTTGAAATCCATCGCCCACGACTACACATAATGGACTATATACATCAATATGTACAAATTCCAATCAGTTAGTCGTCCGTTCCTCTTTTGGCCTACGAACGGAGTTTTAATTATCTCTAGGAAAGTATCACAAGCGTCATTTGATCAAAATCAAAGACTCCAAAAATCCATCAACATGGAGTTTCTTCATGTATCCCTTTCAATATAATTTAAACGGCGATGTCACTTTGCAAGTGATCTTTCAATCATTTGTCTTGCAACATTTTAGCATTAGTTTTATGGCCGTTATTTCTCCTACCAGACTTGTATATTATCCATCTATTATGGAATACAGTAATTATTTAAACAACGTTTTGTCGTCATAATACCTGATCAAAATAACAATTATTGAAACAAATCTTGAAGGCAAGCTTTGATGTTAACGAGCAACACAACAACCCTTTGTTTGTTTTCGATGAACATCATCACATATTCTCTTGCTAGTTACTTAGGCCATTGCAGTTCATGAATTGTGTTGTCCTGTATGACACTTCATACCAACCAATTCGGTATCAAATACCGGAGAACCACATCGTTTAACAAGCAAGGAATACAACCATAACATGTATATCTTCTATATGCCTAAGTTGGACATCTCCAACCTTTTATTTTCTGCCAAATATTTTATAGATTCTCTTTCAGCAATTCCTTTTCTTTTAAAAGAATTTATCAACATCAACAGTGGTGTCATCAACATGACACATGGTACAAAGCGTATATAGTCAACTACTAATACCTTTGGACTTGCACTTTGAGGTGGATCACCATCATCAAATGTTTGGTGTTCTTTCAAAAATCCATTCTTTAGTAATCTTTTAGTGTAGTAAACATTTTACTTACATCTTCTATTCATCCTTATCATGAAAACTTTCATGATCAAGCTGCTATAGCTTATAAAGGTGAATTGCGAGTATAATGTTTCTTTTTCAAAACCTTTTGGAGGATTAGGACGACTAGCGTCTCCAACCTTCACAAATTCTCATCAAATATGAGGACGTATACTCTATCATGTTGTAACCAACACATTGTTTTAGATATCGCAATACCTTTTACATATGATGGTTTCTGAAACATTGCTTTCAGCTCTTAGATAAACTTGATATTTAAAAACAATCTTTTGAGTATCAAGAATCATGGAGGCAAACATGATACATTAGATACTAACACTGGAATTGTTACTCTTGATTTAATACTAATTATTAAACTTCATGGAGCAAATAGAGTTTGCTGAAAGTTTGCAATAGGACTTATAAACTTTAAATTGACATTCAAAACAATACGATACCAGTTCGTAAAGTAAATATCCAGAATTTCTATAGTTCTACTATCTCAACTATCACTAAGCGTAAGGTGGTGAACGGATGCCAATGACTACAACAAACTATGCAAATTCACTTTGATTGTGTTTATGATAAATTGAGTTCGACTAATCCAAATTACAAATGAACTCCTACTCAAAGCAACATCCCTCGAGTTGTTTTAGTGATTACACGAACCAAATCCACTACACCAAGTCCGATCATCACGTGAGATGATGTAGCTTTAAAGGCGAACAATCAACATGTTCATCATATCATCCATATGACTCATGCTTTACCTTTCAGTATTCCGTGTTCCGAGACCATGTCTGTACATGCTAGGCTCGTCAAGGTTAACCTTAGTTTCCGCATGTGCAAATCTGGCTTGTCCCCGTTGTATGCACACGTAGAGTCTATCACACCCGATCATCACGAGATGCTTCGAAACGACGAGTCTTAGCAACGGTGCCAACTAAGGACGAACACTTTATTACTTGATATTTAGTGAGAGGGATCATCTTATAATGCTACCGTCGCGATCTAAGCAATACAAGATGCATAAAGGATTAACATCACAGGCAATTCATAATATGTGATATGATATGGCCTTTCTTCTTGTGCCTTTGATCTCCATCTCCAAAGCATGGACAAGATCTCCATCATCACCAGCGTGGCGTCAAGGTCCGTGGCGCCGCTTCATGGTTGTCCATCACCACCAACAACTATTACAACTACTTGGAATAAAGCTATTACATGATGAAATAGACACGCAAGTCTTAACAGAATTAAAGACAACCATTAGGCTCCTGCCGGTTGCCATATTACAACAAGGATCATTGCATACATCAAATACAATCACAATCACATGATGGCCATATAACATCACAAAACCCCTACAAAAACAAGTTAGACGCCTCTAATTTTCTTTGCATGTTTTACGTGGTTTGGGGCTTTCGCATAAGACCGATCTTACCTACGAACAAGGACCACAACGTTGATACAAGTGTTGTCAGATGCTCATTGTAAATTGAATCTTAACTATGGTGGGAGAGACAGACACCCGCAAAGCCACTTGTGCAATGCAAGTTGCACGTCAAGCGTGGAGCAAGTCTCATGTGCGATGACATGTAATGTTAGCCCGAGCCGCTTCATCCCACCATGCCGCAAGATGCAAAGTACACGCTAAGACACCAACAACAAAAGCATCAACGCCCACAAAAACATTGTGTTCTACTAGTGCAATAGATCTACGCATAGATACGGCTCTGATACCACTGATGGGTTCGTAGCATGGAAAACAAAAAATTTCTACCGCAAGAACGAACAAACCCCAGATCTAATCTAGACAACAACCAAGATCTAATCTATTAGACATGTGCAACGAGATAGATCGGTACTAACCCTTGTAGATCCGAAAGCGTTACGAGATTGGATCTCGTGGTTGATGTAGTCGATCACTTGCTGATCTCAAGATCGTGTGGACGATCCTTCCGGCGCCGCGTTCCGGCAGCGCTTCCGCAGTCGGTCACACGTGCGGAGTCGAAGCAGACCTTCCTCTCCCCGTTCTAGTGAGCAGCGGAGGTAGTAGATCTTCTCCACGGAATCCCAGCAGCACGACGGCGTGGTGAAGGTGGTGGAGTAGAGAATTCTGCAGGGCTTCGCCTATGCCTGTGCAGAAGAAAGGTGGAGGAGAGAGGCGGCAGAGATTGGGAGTTGTGAGAGAGAGCTTGGAGGGGGCGCCCCTGCCCTTCTATTTAAGGGGGGTGAGGCGCCATGGGAGGGGGAGTCCTTGTAGGACTCCCCTTCCTCTAGGGCCGGCGGATTGGGGAGGGGGAAGGAGTCCTCCTCCCCCACGAATCCGTGTCTTGCCCCACTAGGTTTCCTTTGACCCTTTCTTGGTTTTCAAGCAAACTCCAAGAAATCCTCTAGAACCTTCCAGAACATTCCGAAACCTTCTAGAATCTCCATACAAACACTCCGGAACATTTCCTAACTTAGAAAATGATCCCCAATATATGAATCTCATTCTCCGGACCATTCCGGATCTCCTCGTGATGTCCCGGATCCATTCCGAGACTCCGAACAACATTCGGTCTCCAACGCACATTCCATATCTACTTAAAACAACTTCGAACCTTAAGTGTGTCACCCTACGGTTCGTGAATATGTAGACATGACAGAGACATATCTCCTATCAATAACCATCAGCGGGACCTGGAGATCCATAATGGCTCCCACATACTCAACGATGACTTCGCAATCGATTGAACCACTTACATACGAAACAATTCCCTTTGTCACGCGATACTATACTTATCCGAGGTTTGATCGTCGGTATCTCCATACCTAGTTCTTCCTCGTTACTGATAAGTACTCTTTACTCGTTCCATGATATGTCATCCCTTGTGACCTAGTCACATGCTTGCAAGCTAACTAGATGACATTCCACCGAGAGGGCCCAGAGCATATCTATCCGTCATATGGATGGACAAATCCCAATCTTGGTTCATGCGCTTCAACACATACTTTCAGAATACCCAATGACACTTTTATAACCACCCAGTTACGAAGCGACGTTTGATGTCATCAAAGTATCCATCCGGTGATGGTGATTAGCATAACCTCATGGTCGAAGGATTAGGTTATTATGTATTTGAAAGCTTACAGCAATACGAACTTAATGACTTGATCTTATGCTACGCTTACTATGGGTGTGTGTGTCCATCACATCATTCTCCTAATGATATGATCTCGTTATTAACGACATCCAATGTCCATGATCAGGAAACCATGATCATCCATTAATCAACAAGCTAGTTTAACAGGAGGCTTACTAGGGACTCTTTTATGTTTACAAAACACACAAGTATTAATGTTTTTGGTTAATACAATTATAGCATGGGATGTAAACATTTATCATAAACATAAAGATATAATAATAACCACTTTATTATTGCCTCTTGGGCATATCTCCAACAATGGGAATAATGGCGTATACCTATACGTGGAAATATGGGTTTGGATATGGGCTTGTACAAGTACGTGGATGGATTTGTACGAGTTTGGAGGAGGGGGTAGCACTGGAGCAAACCTCACTAGTAGAAACCAGACTATTAGCCCCGGTTCGTAAGGACCTTTAGTCCCGGAATGCGAACTGGGACTGCCAAAGCGGGACTAAAGGTCCTACCTTTAGTCCCGGTTCTGTTACGAACCGGGACTAAAGGTCCACCACGTGGCCCCGCGAGCCGCGCTAGGCTGGAGGACATTTAGTCCCGGTTTGTAACCGGGACTAAAAGTTCCCTGTCGCGGCAGCGTTTTGGGCCATTTGGCTGCCGCGGCAGGAGATGGGGTTTTAGGGTTTTGTGTTTTTCTTTTTATTTTATGTTTTGTGTTTAATTATTTTTCATTCTGTGTTTTCATTAGAAACAAGTTTTCATATACATACAGAACGCTACTACACAGTACTTGTACACATTGATGCAATATATAATATAATTTCTCTTACAAGCATACATGGATTCCCAATCGGGTCCAGAGCCTGTCTATTTGATTACATGGAAATCATTACATGGATGATTTATGTTCTATCTAGAGATAATTCTCCACGTGGGTCTATGACCTCGTCGACAAAAAATCCAGCAAATTCCTCTTGGATACAAACCGGGACTAAAGGGTCTGGCGCCTGACCCAGCCTGCCTGAAACCCTTTAGTTCCAATTTGTTACATGAATCGGGACTAAAGGTCCCGTCCGAACCGGGGCTAGTGCCTGCCACCCCCTGAGGCCAGATCTAGCCGTTGGGACCGGGGCATTAGTCCCGGTTTGTAGCAAAACCAGGACTAATACCCCTGGACCAATGGTCCGTTTTCTAATAGTGCCTCTTGGTTCAAAATGGACCAATGGGAAACTAAGCAGCATATAATTATCTGCTAGGAGTTTTGGAGTACAGCTAAGGAACTTTAGAATGACCCGAAGTGTGCAGCTTAGAAGCAGTTATGCATATTTCCCAACAAATAGTTAACCCTCCTAGACTGATTGATTCAGTAGGTGGTGTTAAATATGTAGTACCAGATTAGTACATTACACATTATATTTTATACACGTTTGGGGATTCTTTCCTCCACACGCATGTGAGCATGCTAGCTGTTGTTTGGTTGCTCACTATTTTGTCCCTGCATAATGTAGCATCAGGTCAAAAGATGAAAGGAAATTTACATAAATATTGTGCACATTTAACGAGTTCGCAAAACAAGCGGTAGAATTTTCACAGTAAATATTTGCTCAAAACAATCTGGGCGATGAGCTGACATTAAATATAGTAGCATACTAGAAGGACCCCGCGTGTTGCTGCGCGCTGCTGCCCGTGATTCCCACATGCTAGTTTGTATATTTTTTTATGCATACCACAGGTCTATCTCTTATTCAGTCAAATGCGACGAAGAAGCAAAATGCAGAGAAAGATATACGATGAAAACATAATACTAATTTTACACATATTTGTGTGGAAATTAAGAGCAAAAATAAAACAATACGATAACAACGGAGTTACTAATACACATACATGGTAATATATACTCCCTCCTTGCCAGTATGTGGTGCATATAAGAATTTTGAAGAGTCAAACAATGTCAAGTTTGACCAAGTATGTAGGAAAAGATACAAACATCTAGACTACCAACTCAATACCATTAGATTCATCATGATATATATTTTCAAATGGTATATATTTGGTCTATTGAGTCAGGTTTGAGTTTCACTTCAATTTGTACTTGCATTCTATTTAGTCCTATTGAGTTGGGTTTTCTATTAGCACATTTACCAAAGCTTATCCTTTACATGTCATATTAATGTAAAACTATGGGGTCTGTCGTGAACTCGGCGCTATGCTGGACGTTCAAAGAAAAAATAAAGAATAAGCCAGAAACTTGTTTAAGCTTGGTTCTGGCATCATTACATGTTCTTCCTTTCATGATCCATCCTACTTCTATTATCAATCTTACAAATGACGGGTCCATGGCAATACAAATAATTTTTTCTAGTGATGGATCCACGTAAATAACACTATGTATTTACTTGGAAAAATTCCCTCCCTTTTGGTAAGTAGTCGAAAGGGCATGGCTACAACATAAGCTCATATTATGGATCAATACATCATGGTCATGTCTACCACAACTCATAGTACTATTAGCTATTGGTTATGTACGACTAATAATCTCTACATAAATCAATTAATGGAGATTTTTAACTGTTGGTACAAAACAATTTTGCAATTTATCAGTTAGAAAGCGAACTCTATCAGAATAAGCTATATTCTGAACTTTGTTCTGAACATAGCTAATATATGCCAGAACATAGCTAACTTTGTTCTTGGCAGGATTTACAGATTATGGATGCAATGGAAAAGGGTTTATCATGGGACCCTCAATGCTATGACCTAAATTGGGAAGATTAGCCGGGATGGGGAAAGAAACAGGTCCAGGTTCAGCACCGCAATTGCTCACTTCATCACCAAAGCTTTGGCGCTGAAATACCAAATTGGGGACAACACACCTACATGGACCTAGTACTATAAGTCAATGATGTCTGCAGTTAAACCAAATTAGGGGCAAAACACGATGAGAAGGCACTATCTCTAGTGAACACAAGGAAGCGAGAGACTAAGAAATATCAGGCTTACCATGATTTGGAGCAGGTAGTGGCTGTGACACGCGTGACCAACTCCCTCGCAGCGCTGCAGCCATGGCGGGGTCGACCGCATTACGACCTTGAAAGACAATTGATGTTAACTATTTCAAACAACAACTGCTGGTACACGATACATCCCTTTTCGTAGTAGAAGGGTGTAAAATTTACTTTGGAATCTTTAAAATTATCTATAGAACAGGTTGCTTGAGAGAATCTCTGATCATGTGCAGCAATGGTATGTTCTTACGTAGGCAGCAATAATCTGGAGATATATACTAATACCCTCTTGAGTTAATTCTTTGGTAAAGCTCTTTCGGTGCCTAACCATACCTACAAAATAAACCCATGTAATATCCTAGTGAATAACTGGAGACTTAAAAGATAGAAATATGAAGCAGCGATAATTATAAATAATAGAAGAAAGTTTTATTTGATCCTTCTTATTATAATCCAATCAATCGTAAAGATGAGAAAAACCATAGTACGTGTGTTTTGTTAGTCAATTGGAGTACTGCAGTAAGAAAGGGTACTTTACATCATCAAAGAATAAGAAATTTTGAACTACTTGCAGAAGACTGAGTTGTAGACATGTATTATAAAAAATACAACTAGACTAAGGAAAAAATGGTTTACATGAGCAATGGTAGTTTCATTAGTATGTTCTGTAATAAATATAAGTTGCTGGCAGGAGAACGAATTAAATACATATACGTAGCTATTAGTGCACATGAATATGTCCTTTTGATATAAGATGAACGAGCTAAACATCTGAACCGACAACCCATAATATCACCTATAAAGGAAAAATAGCATTTCCGAATCTTGGTAGAAGCAAAGTTTGACCTTCATCATGTGCCTCAAAACAAAAACCACCTGCACAAACTTCTGCATATGATCTTTCTAACCAAATGAAGCAGCTCAAACATATACTTCTGCTTATTTAGACTACTTGATATTTTTAGAACATACTCCCTCCAGTCACAAACAAGTGATATTTTTTATGTTGACGGTCTCAAACATATCTTTGACTGTTGATTTCTATTGTTATATGTGTACATGATCTATTAATCAATCTAAGTAATAAAAAGTAGAAGACATATCAAGACTCTTGAGCTATTATGTTAACTACGAATGTGGCTAAGTTTATCTTTGCAAGCTCTTTGCCACAAATTATAAAATTCAATACAACTTTGCATTTAGGTTAGAAGAAAACTCAAGTATAGCTTCTAGCCTTCATCTCCAATACATTAAGCTGAAGTAAAGCAAAATTAATTTGTAAGACGTGACTAGTTTAAGATTCAGCCTAGGATGGTCTTCCACCGTGAGCAACAAATCAAGTATTGAACTGAAATGTAGTTAAGTGAGAAACAAATCAAGTAATGAACTGAAATGTAGTTAAATCACATAAGCAATAGTTATGGGAACAGGGAGGGGACCTGGTATTGCCTAGGCTTGTCATAGCTGGATATGCGGATGCTATGTAGAATTGTAGATGATGAAGACCTGGGAAACAGAGCATCGAGGAGGCTCCCCGAGGAGGACGAATAATGCATCCTCGAATCCTACCCTTAGTGCTGAACTGGCAGAGGGATGTGCCAAGGAGGATTTGCATGTGGTTGTGGACATCATGGGCGGACGCCTCAGCGAACTGCGCCTCTCACCTTGCTGCCTTGTCTGAGGATATAATACTCTACCACGTACAAAAATAAGAACAAATTCAGAGGCAAACATCAAAAAGGTTTATAATACTCTACCACGTACTAGAATTTCTAGTATTTTACTTTATATATGCAACTTTTGAAGCCTGGATCTTTTATCTTATGCAGATTTTAAACTTGGCTCAGCAAGATTTCTTAGGGGAAGCATGGTCCAATTTATCTAAGGTTGTGAAACATCAGTTACATGATCCAAAGCATATCTAGCTATAGTATACAATTTCTATAAATAAATGCAAATAAAGAAGAGAGACATGAGTGCATCCTCTTGATATTTACTTTGTACCGATTTGCTCTTTTCACAGATTGTCACGAAATTCAACCATAGCCTAACGTTAAACCTCCGAAGTGGTTCTAGGCACGCCCTTCTGGGCACAATGATAGTACATGCTGAAGAAACTTTTCTTCAAGGATGTAGGTTGAGATGACATTCCACTGTCTGAACCTAGATAATAATGATACATTCTCCCTAAGTGTATGTATAACCTTCGTTGTAGTTATAAATGAGAACATTAGTTGCAGTTGTAAATACATTATTCTTTTGTGTTGGATCCCTTCTTGAGAGTATCAAGGCTATCAGAAAGTGCTGCTGCTATTCCTATATGTAAAACAGAAGTGGTCATGATCAACTTAAACCCTGCACGCATGTCTAATGTATAAAAGAATGTCATATCAGAGTCAGCCATATTCATCTTGACTTAAACAGATGAAGGTACTTCTATTTTTGAATTGTTTCAGTGTCAAGTATATTACGATTTTCATGATTATCCTGATGTAGACCTGCTTCGTTTTCCTCGCTATGACCTGAATCATTTTGTGAATAACATGATATGATCATACTATTGCAAAGAAATTAATGCTATTCTCAACACATTGCGTCGGAATGAGATATAACATGTATTTTGATCCTTCTAATCTTGCTTCGGCTTCAATGTGATCAAACATGCTTTTCGGGTCAACTATTTTGGTCTTATTTTACTAGTTGTGCTTGTGCAAAGTTCTGATGTTAAGGCTGAAAGTGTGAGCTCATGTAGTAGTCATTTTGCATGCTTATGTTTAAGGTATAGCCATGCCATCTCACATAATCATTACATATGCATGCGTGATCTAGATAAAAGAGTTTAGAATGTTAGGACAAAATAGTGCTCTCTGAACCGTGTCTATAACATCTGTTACATGTTGGAACAGTTAGTCAATGACTATATATTGTCTATACTTATTGTTCTGCAGGTTCGGTTCTTAAAGCAGACCGTTGGAAATGTTTGAGAAGTTGATTGGCAGAAGCTTGCACTATTTCAGTAATTACATTTTGTCACATGATCATGAATCTTCAGAGGATTGCGGTGTTCTTAATGGAACGAAATACTTAAACACACAAATAACACACTGTATTTTTCCATTTTTGGATGGCAACACCTGTTTATCATTCATGTTGGCTTATTTGTATGAGCGGCCAAATGCGTGTATCAATGTTCATGTATTTTGTTATATTGCTAGTTGCCCGTGTAAAATTTTCTTAATATTCCATTCACTTTTCTGGATTGTTTTCTCTTCCTGGATTTCCAGGATTTTGACAGAAAATTGAAAATGGAATTATCCATAATTGGAACTGCTGACTTTTATAAAAAAGGACTCTAATGCTTTTTGATTATTATGTTCTAAGGTATTTTGGAATCCCGTTTCCATTTTTTCCAAATGGCAACAGGGGAAATTTCCCGTGTGGTGTGGGTAGACCTTCTCCATGGTGGGAGGGGATCCCCTATGTCCAGGGAAGTTCCCCTAGGGGTTTAGTAACCTGGGTTATTCTTCCCTAGTGGCCAAACGAGCCTTGAATGGTGCAATTAATAGCAAACCGGAGTCTACAACCAACAATGGGTGATTGCATTCTGGCACTTCAACGGATTCACCACAAACCAATGCAATCCGATGTTGGCGTATTCAGAGAAGCTAACCAAACTATGCAAGACAGAGCACCTGGAGGCACATGAATAGTTTCCATCAAGTCTCTTTTGTGAGTAGATAGGATGGTGATGAAAAGCGTAGATGGTTTGCCAGGCTAGGTCGCTGCAAAGAACTGCGAGTGGATGATCGATAGACTAAATGTAGATCTGAGACAAACAACATAACACTATTAAAAAAAATATAAATTGCACTCTTGTTCACAATTTTTTTGTGAAATATTAGCATAGATCAATATTGGTCTACATTCAATTTTACAAATCGATCAAATAATGGAATACAAAGCAAGCTGCGTATGAAATAAGAGAGGCCAATTGAATAGCTCATAAAAACGGCCATAAAGCGTGAACAGGACGTGCTTCTGGTCATATCTCTAAAAATGTATTGGGTCCTACGGGCCATGCATATCGCCCTAGAACCCCAAAACGATGTGCTTTTGTCATATCTCTCAAACTTGTATCGGGTCTTATGGTCATTGTAAATCGCCCTAGAACCCCAAAACCGTGGGCAATAGCTCATGAAAACGGCTATAAAACGCGAAAACGACGAGTTTTTGTCATATCACTCAAACTTGTATCGGGTCTTACTATCGTTGTAAATAGCCCTAGAACCCCAAAACCGTGGGCAATAGCTCATGAAAAATGGCCATAAAGCGCAAATACGATGAGTTTTTGGTCATATATCACAAACATGTATCAGGTTTTACTGTCATTGTACATCGCCCTAGAACCCCAAAATTGTAGGCAATAGCTCATGAAAACGGCCATAAAACACGAAAACGACGAGTTTTTGGTCATATCGCTCAAACTTGTATCGGGTCTTATGGTCATTGTAAATCTCCTTGGAACCCCAAAACTGTGGGTAATAGCTCATGAAAATGGCCATAAAACACGAATACGACGAGGATTTTGTCATATCTCTCAAACATGTATCGGGTCTTAATGTCATTGTAAATCGCCCTAGAACCCGAAACCGTGGGCAATAACTCATGAAAACAGCCATAAACACGAATACGACGAGTTTTTGGTCATATCTCTCAAACATATACCGGCTCTTATGATCTTCGTAAATCACCATAGAACCCCAAAACTATGGGTAATAGCTCATGAAAACGGCCATTAAATGCGGAAAACACAAGTTTTTGGTCATATCTCTCAAACATGTACCGGCTCTTACGGTCATTGTAAATCACCATAGAACCCCAAAACTGTGGGTAATAGCTCATGAAAATGGCCATAAAACGCGAATACGACGAGTTTTTGGTCATATCTCCCAAACATGTATCGGGTCTAACGGTCATTGTAAATCGCCCTGGAACCCCAAAATTGTGGGCTATAGCTCATGAAAATGGCCATAAAGCGTCAATACGACAAGTTTTTCGTCATATCTCTCAAACATGTATCGGGATTTTATTGTCTTTCTACATCGCCCTAGAACCCCAAAACTATGAGCAATAGCTCATGAAAACGGGCATAAAACACGAAGACGACGAGTTTTTGGTCATATCTCTCAAACTTGTATCGGGTCTTACTATCGTTGTAAATCGCCCTAGAACCCCAAAACTGTGGGCAATAGCTCATGAAAAATGGCCATAAACCGCGAATACGACGAGTTTTTGGTCATATATCTCAAACATGTATCGGGTCTTACTGTCATTGTACATCTCCCTAGAACCCAAAAACTATGGGCAATAGCTCATGAAAACGGCCATAAAACGCGAAAACGACGAGTTTTTGGTCATATCTCTCAAACTTGTATCGGGTTTTACAGTCATTGTAAATCTCCCTGGAACCCCAAAACTGTGGGTAATAGTTCATGAAAACGGCCATAAAGCTCGAATACGACGAGTTTTTGGTAATATATCTCAAACATGTATCGGGTCTTACTATCATTGTAAATCAACCTAGAACCCCAAAACCATGGGCAATAGCTCATGAAAACGGCCATAAAACGCAAAAACGACGTACTTTTGGTCATATCACTCAAACATGTATCGGGTCTTGCGGTCATTGTAAATCACCCTAGAACCCCAAACCGTGGGCAATAGCTCATGAAAACGGCCATAAAACACGAAAATGACGTGCTTTTGGTCATATCTCTCAAACTTGTATCGGGTCTTACAGTCATTGTAAATCGCTCTAGAACCCCAAAATTGTAGGGAATAGCTCTTGAGAACGGCCATAAAACGCGAAAACGACGAGTTTTTGGTCAAATCTCTCAAACATGTACCAGGTCTTATTGTTATTGTAAATCGTCCTGGAACCCTAAAAATGTGGGTAATAGCTCATGAAATAGCCATAAAGCGTGAATAGGGGATGTTTTTGGTCATATCTCTCAAAATGTATTGGGTCGTATGGGCAATGCAAATCGCCCTAGAACCCCAAAACGGCGTGCTTTTGGTCATATCTCTCAAACATGTATCGGGTCTTACTGTCAATGTACATCGCCCTAGAACCCCAAAACTGTGGGCAATAGCTCATGAAAACGGCCATAAAACGCGAAAACGACGTACTTTTGGTCATATCTCTCAAACATGTATCGGGTCTTACGGTCATTGTAAATCACCCTAGAACCCTAAAACTGTGGGCAATAGCTCACAAAAACAGCCATAAAGCGCGAATACGACGAGTTTTTGGTCATATATCTCAAACATGTATCCGGTCTTACTGTCATTGTACATCGCCCTAGAACCCCAAAACCGTGGGCAATACTGATGTCTACGCACTTCTATTCTTGTAGACAGTTGCTGGGCCTACAAGTGCAGAGGTTTGTAGAACAGCAGCAAGTTTTCCCTTAAGTGGATCACCCAAGGTTTATCGAACTCAGGGAGGAAGTGGTCAAAGGTATCCCTTCTCAAGCAACCCTGCAACCAAGATACAAGAAGTCTCTTGTGTCCCCAATACACCCAATACACTTGTCAGGTGTATAGGTGCACTAGTTCGGCGAAGAGATAGTGAAATACAAGTGGTATGGATAATTATAAGTGGTAACCGTGCGAGAAAATAACTTGATGGCGTGGAAGAGACTAAAGGCAAACTGAAATAAAGATGGAAGCAAGCAAACATGTAACAGATCTAATTGCAAACGGTGTATCAATGCTTAGAAACAAGGCCTAGGAATCATACTTCCACTAGTGAACACTCTCTCATAAATATGTTATCTTCATGATACTCTTAACTACTCTCCGGTTGGACACTCTAATCAATGGTAGGGCTATAACAGCACACCTCAAAGTAAGCCTTTCCCATCTAGAAAACCCCACACTGTCACCTTGAGTACTAGATGAGTCCAACAAACACCACAATTTCATAAAGACATCCAACTCCAAATATAACTCATAACAAGTATTTTTAATCTCTAGCCTAAGTGCCACCATGGTGTGCACGCTGTCACTTTCACACACATGGGGAGAGCAGAGATCTAATAAAGCACTTGAGTAGCAAGGTAGATCTACTTCATTACAAAGCTCATGATCACAACATGATCATGCATAGAGAGAGAGAGAGATGAACACATAGCTGCCGGTAGAACCCTTAGCCTCGAGAGAGAACTACTCCCTCCTCATCATGGGAATCAGCAATGGTGATGGAGATGGTGGTGGAGATCGATGGAGATGGCTCTAGGGGCACTTCCCCGTCCCGGCAAGGTGCCGGAACAGAGACTTTCTATCCCCCGAATCTCCCCTTCGGTGGCGGCGGCGCTGCGGAAATTTTCGTGGATTTCTGATTGACCACTTAGGGTTTTGGTATCGGGAGGCTCTTATAGGCGAAGGAGGCAAGGTCAGTGGAGTGCCAGGGGGCCCACACCACCTGGTGGCGCAGCCAGGGCTAGCCCGCACCACCATATGGTGTGGCTAGGCCCTGGCCCTCCTCCGTCTCTGCTTCGGGCTCCGTGAGTATTCCGGTAAAATAGGAACTTTGGCTTTTGTCCCGTCCAATTCCGAGAATATTGATATTCTGACTTTCCTGGAACCAAAAACAGCAGAAAACAGGCAACTGGCACTGTGGCTCTTGTTAATAGGTTAGTCCAAGAAATCATATGAAAAGTACTCCAAAGTGTGGACAAAACACAAGAAAGTAGATAAAACCAAGCATGGAACATCAAAAATTATAGATACATTTGCAATGTATCAACATCCCCAAGCTTAACTCCTGCTCGTCCTCGAGTAGGTAAGTGATAAAAATAAAGAATAATTTTTGAGGTGACATGCACCATCAAAGCATTGATCAAAGTATTAGCAAATCATTCAAAGTTGGGATCATAGTACTTCAATGATAACATGAAAGACAAAGTTCTAGCAATAAGCAAAGAAACTATGATGCAACATGAAAAGGCACAAACAAAAGATTCATGAATAACAATGCTTTGCAAGACGTTTGTTTTATTTCACATAAATAAAACATAGCATAATAGTATTCAGCTTGTCCCTCAATAGAGTAGCAAATATAAATGCATAGGACACCTTCAAAGTTCATAAGAGTGACTAGATACAATAGTTTAAAACAAGCAATAACAAGTTATGCATTAATCAACTAGTCTTGGGACAATGCACATAGAACTAAGAATGGCCACTATGCTCTCAAAGTAGGTGCATAAAGGCAGAAGGTGGAGACTCAATGTAATGGTGGAAGAAAAGCCTTTGTAAAAGGAAGTAGGGATTCAAGTTTCATAAAGAGCTTCCGAAAATTATGGTATTTATATCTTTTAGCTCTCATTGCCCCTATCATAAGCATCTTGAAGTGATTAAGGTTAAAGTGAAGAAACTACGGTGTACATGCTTGACGAAATATAAGTTAGAAATCTCATGTCCCTTGTATACGAGGGCCGCTCCTCATGCTACTCAAGTTTAGTCACCGGTAAGTTCTTGTCATCGTAAGGACATGTGTATCATAGAGAACCGCCAACGGGGTACCCCTTGCCCGATGATAAGGAAGAATCCCCATATCAAAATGACAAGGCAAGTAGACAACAAGCATCTCAACATTTTTCTTATTTACCATGGGAATATGGTGCTTTTTTCTCTCTTTCCTATTTTCATAATCTCTTTTTTTTCTCTTTTTTTCTCAATATAGGACTCTTTTTTTATAAGAAGAATGCTTCATAGACAGCTCATTATGGTTCGCTGCAGGTTTCCACCATGTCAGCATGGATTAGACCAGCGGCCCAGGCGTTTCTCTAACACATATACATAACTCCATGGACTTACAAGCTCCCCTTTCATTTCACACCGACGACATCCATATAAAAAAGAGCATGATATCAACTAGGTACAAGTACCAAGTGCAATGTTGAAAGAGTTCCCCGTGACAACATGGTTCTCCTAATTCCCAACAAATAAGTGCAAGCATATACAACATAGACGACACAATGGTTCAAGTTTATTAAGGGCAAGAAAAGTGCCATCAAGTTCGTGAGAGCTTTAATCACTAGTTTTCTCATAACAAGTTTAATTCGGAAGGTAAACAAAAGCATGAATATACTTGGAATAGCATAAGCTAGTAGGTAGGTATGGTGGACTCTTTGGAATAACTTGGTTTAGGAAGTTGGATGCATGAGTGGAACTCATACTTGGTTGTGGAGGCTAGCAAAAGACTGGGAGCGACAAACTAAGAGATCAATAATGGCCATAATCATGCAGAGCGACAAAACATCATTGATTAAAGCATAAAGTGATACTACAAGTTGAAAACTAAAGGATCATGAAGGCTATGGTGACTTGATATAGTCATAACATGATGTGAGCATGCGCCAAGTCAACCCAAATAAAGCATCAAAGGAGAATACCACTATACTATGCTTTAATATGCTAAAACAACGCATGATTCATCCAAGGAACATTAAGCAATCTCAATTGTTTATAACAATTCATGCTACAGCAAAGAATACTAAGCATAAAGCCAAAACAATATTAAGCATGGCATGACAAAGCATAGGCCATGGTCAAAAACAAGCTCTCTTTACCACTTAAGCATGAACTTTCCTACTCTTTTCCAATCCAAACCAAACTATTTGAAACAACTCACAAATATGATAATAAATAAAGATCAGTGAGCTTGTCTCACAAATCCACAAAGAAGAACTAAAAATTTCTAAGCTGAAAGCACGAGAAAACTAAGGATAAACACGGTGCTAGCAAAAGAGAACACTCATAGAACAATAAGAATGAAAACTAGAGTGTTCTATGCAATGAAAACGGAGCGTGTCTCTATCCAAAAGAAGTGTGTTGGGATCCAACCAAATTATTCAAGCAAAGTAAGCAAACCAAGAAAACTAAAATTAAAAACTAAAACAAAGACGCTCCAAGAACAACACAACTGTGCATGAAACAATAAAAATGAAGTGTTTGGAAAAACCTGAGATTTTTATTGATGAAGAATGGGATGCCTTGGGCATCCCCAAGCTTTGATGCTTGTACTTCTTGGATATTTCTTGGGGTGACACACGTGGCATCCCCAATCTTGAGCTTTAGTCCATCCTTCATCTCATTACTCATTCCTTCCATACACCTGAAATTTTTCATTCATACAAAGCTTCAAACAATCTTTATTAGCAACATTAGTGCATTCGAGATAATAAGTCTTAAGGTTCAGTTCTAACACCAAATAAACTTCCATTAAAACACTAGCTAATGTAGCTATTCCCTCAAAAAGCTCAATTCCCCAAAGAGAACCCAAAAAGGAACCAACAAGAAGCAAATGCAAATAATGGCAGAAATCTGTCAAAATAGACCAGCAGGTAAAGACGAATTTTTTCGAAGACCTTATGTTGCTCAAATCAAAAAGTATTGAACTAACGAAAGTTAGAAAACAACCTGGGGCAGAAGCACAAAAATTCACGCCTCAAAAAGGCGTTCAGAGATTTTACAAGAATTTTTACGGTGAAGCACAGAAATCTATTTAGGGACAGCAACTTTCCCAATCATTACTTCTCTCTCATTAGAGGTTACTCTTGGCACAAAAAGCAAATAAAAAGGATAAGGAGTGGTTATTACAGAGGTAATAACTTCCAAGACTCATCTAAAAAAATTATGTTATCTCCTAATAAGTACTTTTCTTTAATGCCTTTAAGTTAGGCTTGATAGTTTGAGAAGATGCTCACATAGGAAATATGAATTGAAGTAAAAGAGAGCATCAAGAAGCAAATTCAAAACACATTTAAGTCTAACCCACTTCCTATGCATAGGAATCTTGTAAAGAAACAAGTCATGAAAGCACAAAGCAACAAGCATAGGAAAGCAAAACAAGTGCAACTTCAAAAATTTCAACATAAAGAGGGGAAACTTAATATTGTTGAGACACATAAAACCATGTTTCCCTCTCTCATAATAACTTTCAGTAGCATCATGAATAAAATTAACAATATAACTATCACATAAAACATTCTTATCATGAGCCACATGCATAAAACAATTATTACTCTCCCTATAAGAATAGTCATTCTTATTAATTGTAGTGGGAGCAAATTCAACAAAATAGCTATCATTATTATTCTCATCACCATAATCATCAAATATAGGAGGCATATTGTAATCATAATTAATTTTCTCCTCAATAGTAGGTGGACTGAAAATATCATACTCATCATTGTAATCATCATATATTAGAGGTTTGGTATCATCATAAGCAATAGAATAGCTATATTCCAAAGCTGGGGAACTAAAAAGATCATTTCCATTAAAACTAGCTTCCCCAAGCTTAGACTTTTCCATAGCATTAGCAATAATGGTGTCCAAAGAATTCATACTAACAACATTGCTATTAGCATGCAAATAAAGTTCCATAGGTTTTTTAATTTTATCTTCAAACACTTCATGTCCTAACTCAAGATAAATACTATAAAGCTCTCTAATTTTGTTGTTGTTTTCCATTAAGCCTAACTAGTGAAAACAAGAAACAAAAAGACAAAATTGCAGAATCTAAAGGAAATAACTTCGAGCACTCACACCGGAGGATGTGAGTACCTTTTACCTTACCTCTCCGGCATCGGCGCCAGAAAATAGCTTGATGTCTACGCACTTCTATTCTTGTAGCCAGTTGTTGGGCCTCCAAGTGCAGAGGTTTGTAGAACAGCAGCAAGTTTTCCCTTAAGTGGATCACCCAAGGTTTATCGAACTCAGGGAGGAAGTGGTCAAAGGTATCACCTCTCAAGCAACCCTGCAACCAAGATACAAGAAGTCTCTTGTGTCCCCAACACACCCAATACACTTGTCAGGTGTATAGGTGCACTAGTTCGGTGAAGAGATAGTGAAATACAAGTGGTATGGATAATTATAAGTGGTAACGGTGCGAGAAAATAACTTGATGGCGTGGAAGAGACTAAAGGCAAACTGAAATAAAGATGGAAGCAAGCAAACATGTAACAGATCTAATTGCAAACGGTGTATCAATACTTAGAAACAAGGCCTAGGAATCATACTTTCACTAGTGAACACTCTCTCATAAATATATTATCTTCATGATACTACTCTTAACTACTCTCCGGTTGGACACTCTAATCAACGGTAGGGCTATAATAGCACACCTCAAAGTAATCCTTTCCCATCTAGAAAACCCCACACTGTCGCCTTGAGTACTAGATGAGTCCAACAAACACCACAATTTCATAAAGACATCCAACTCCAAATATAACTCATAACAAGTATTTGTAATCTCTAGCCTAAGTGCCACCATGGTGTGCACGCTGTAACTTTCACACACATGGAGAGAGCAGAGATCTAATAAAGCACTTGAGTAGCAAGGTAGATCTACCTGATTACATAGCTCATGATCACAACATGATCATGCATAGAGAGAGAGAGATGAACACATAGCTACCGGTAGAACCCTTAGCCTCGAGAGAGAACTACTCCCTCCTCATCATGGGAATCAGCAATGGTGATGGAGATGGTGGTCGAGATCGATGGAGATGGCTCCGGGGGCACTTCCCCGTCCCGGCAAGGTGCCGGAACAGAGACTTTCTGTCCCCCGAATCTCCCCTTCGGTGGCGGCGGCGCTGCGGAACTTTTCGTGGATTTCTGATTGACCACTTAGGGTTTTGGTATCGGGAGGCTCTTATAGGCGAAGGAGGCAAGGTTAGTAGAGTGCCAGGGGGGCCACACCACCTGGTGGCGCGGCCAGGGCTAGCCCGCGCCACCATATGGTGTGGCCAGGCCCTAGCCCTCCTTGTCTCTACTTCGGGCTTTGTGAGTCTTCTGGTAAAATAGGAACTTTGGCTTTTGTCCCATCCAATTCCGAGAATATTGATTTTCTGACTTTCCTAGAACCAAAAACAACAGAAAACTAGCAACTGACACTGTGGCTCTTGTTAATAGGTTAGTCCCAGAAATCATATGAAAAGTACTCCAAAGTGTGGACAAAACACAAGAAAGTAGATAAAACCAAGCATGGAACATCAAAAATTATAGATACATTTGCAATGTATCAAATACCTCATGAAAACGGCCATAAAACACGAAAACGACGTGCTTTTAGTTATATCTCTCAAACTTGTATCGGGTCTTACAGTCATTGTACATCGCCCTGGAACCCCAAAATTATGGGTAATACCTCATGAAAACGGCATAAAGCACGAATACGACGAGGTTTTGGTCATATCTCTCAAACATGTATCGGGTCTTGCTGGCGTTGTAAATCGCCCAAGAACCCCAAAATCGTGGGAAATAGCTCATGAAACAGCCATAAAGCGCGAATACGACGAGTTTTTGGTCATATCTCTCAAACTTGTATCGGGTCTTACGGTCATTGTAAATCGCCCTATAACCCAAAAACTGTAGGCAATAGCTCTTGAGAACGGCCGTAAAAAGCGAAAACGACGAGTTTTTTGGTCAAATCTCTCAAACATGTAGCGGGTCTTACTGTTATTGTAAATCGCCCTGGAACACCAAAATTGTGGGCAATATCTCAAGAAAACGGCCATAAAGCGTGAACAGGACGTGCTTTTGGTCATATCTCTCAAAATGTATTGAGTCATACGGGCCATGCATATCGCCCTAGAACCCCAAAACGATGTGCTTTTGATCATATCGCTCAAACTTGTATCGGATCTTACAATCATTGTAAATCGCCCTCGAACCCCAAAACTGTGGGCAATAGCTCATGAAAACGGCCATAAAACGCGAAAACGAGTAGTTTTTGGTCATCTCTCTCAAACAAGTATTGGGTCTTACAGTCATTGTACATCGCCCTGGAACCCCAAAACTGTGGGTAATAGCTCATGAAAACGGCCATAAAGCATGAAAACGATAACTTTTTGGTCATATCTCTCAAACTTGTATCGGGTCTTACTTTCGTTGTAAATCGCCCTAGAACCCCAAAACCGTGGGCAATAGCTCATGAAAACAGCAATAAAGCGCGAATACAACGAGTTTTTAGTCGTATCTCTCAAACTTGTATCTGGTCTTACGGTCATTGTAAATCGCCTTGGAACCCCAAAGCTGTGGGCAATAGCTCATGAAAACGGCCATAAAATGCGATTGCGACATGTTTTTGGTCATATCTCTCAAACATGTATCGGGTCTTACGGTCATTGTAAATTGCCCTAGAACTCCAAAACTGTGGGCAATAGCTCATGAAAACAGCCATAAAACACGAAAACCCATGAGTTTTTTGTCATATCTCTCAAACTTGTATCGGGTGTTACGATCACTGTAAATCGCCCTGTAACCCCAAAACTCTGGGCAATAACTCATGAAAACGGCCTTAAAACACGAATACGACGAGTTTTTGGTCATATCTCTCAAACATGTACCGGCTCTTATGATCTTTGTAAATCATAAACGAACCCCAAAACTATGGCTAATAGCTCATGAAAATGGCCATTAAATGCGGAAAACACAAGTTTCGGTCATATCTCTCAAACATGTACCGACTCTTATGGTCATTGTAAATCGCCATAGAACCCCAAAACTGTGGGCAATAGTTCATGAAAATGGCCATAAAGCGCGAATGCGACGAGTTTTTGGTCATATCTCTCAAACATGTATCGGGTCTTACGGTCATTGTAAATCACCCAAGAACCCCAAAATTGTCAGAAATAGCTCATGAAAATGGCCATAAAGCGTGAATACGACGAGTTTTTGGTCATATCTCTCAAACATGTATCGGGTCTTACGGTCATTGTTAATCGCCCTGGAACCCCAAAACTGTGGGCAATAGCTCATGAAAACAGCCATAAAACGGGAAAACGACGAGTTTTTTGTCATATCTCTCAAACTTGTATCGGGTCTTACTATCGTTGTAAATCGCCCTAGAACCCCAAAACCGTGGGCAATAGCTCAAGAAAAATGGCCATAAAGCGTGAATACGACGAGTATTTGGTCATATATCTCAAACATGTATCGGGTCTTACTGTCATTGTACATCGCCCTGGAAACCCAAAACTGTCGGTAATAGCTCATGAAAACGGCCATAAAGCACGAATACGACAAGTTTTTGGTCATAACTCTCAAACTTGTATCGGGTCTTACTTTCGTTGTAAATCGCCCTAGAACCCCAAAACCGTGAGCAATTTGCTCATGAAAACAGCCATAAAGCGCGAATACGACGAGTTTTTGGTCATATCTCTCAAACTTGTATCCGGTCTTACGGTCATTGTAAATTGCCCTATAACCCCAAAACTGTAGGCAATAGCTCTTGAGAACGGACGTAAAACGCGAAAACGACGAGTTTTTGGTAATATCTCTCAAACATGTGTCGGGATTTTAGTGTCATTGTACATCGCCCTAGAACCCCAAAACATAGGTAATAGCTCATGAAAACAGCCATAAAACGCGAATACAACGAGTTTTTGGTCGTATCTCTCAAACATGTATCGGGTCTTATTGTCGTTATAAATAGCCCTTGGAACCCCCAAACTGTGGGCAATAGCTCATGAAAACGGCCATAAAACACGAAAATGACGTGCTTTTGGTCATATCTCTCAAACTTGTATCAAGTCTTCGGTCATTGTAAATCGCCCTAGAACACCAAAACCGTGGGCAATAGCTTATGAAAACGGCCATAAACGCGAAAACGATGAGTTTTTTGTCATATCTCTCAAACTTGTATCGGGTCTTACTATCGTTTTGAATCGCCCTAGAACCCCAAAACAATGGGCAATAGCTCATGAAAAAGGCCATAAAGCGCGAATACGACGAGTTTTTGGTCATATATCTCAAACATGTATCGGGCCTTACTGTCATTTTACATCGCCCTAGAACCCCAAAACCATGGGCAATAGCTCATGAAAACGGCCATAAAACACGAAAATGATGTGCTTTTCGTCATATCTCTCGAACTTGTATCGGGTCTTATAGTCATTGTAAATCGCCCTAGAACCCCAAAATTGTAGGCAGTAGCTCTTGAGAACGGACGTAAAACACGAAAACGACGAGTTTTTGGTCAAATCTCTCAAACATGTACCAGTCTTACTGTTATTGTAAATCACCCTGGAACCGCAAAAATGTGGGTAATAGCTCATGAAAACAGCCATAAAGCGTGAACAGGACGTGCTTTTGGTCATATCTCTCAAAATGTATTGGGTCCTACGACCAATGCAAATTGCCCTAGAACCCCAAAACGACATGCTTTTCGTCATATCTCTCAAACATGTATCGGGACTTATGGTCATTGTAAATCGCCCTAGAACCCCAAAATCTTGGGCAATAGCTCATGAAAATGGCCATAAAACACGAAAACGATGTGCTTTTGGTGATATCTCTTAAACATGTATCGGGTCTTACAGTCATTGTACATCGCCCTGGAACCCCAAAACTGTGGGCAATAGATCCTGAAAATAGCCATAAAGCGCGAATAGGACGAGTTTTTGGTCATATCTCTCAAACTTGTATCGGTTCTTACTGTCATTGTAAATTCCCCTAGAACCCCAAAACCGTGGGTAATAGCTCATGAAAACGGCCTTAAAACACGAATACGACGAGTTTTTGGTCATATCTCTCAAACATGTACCAGCTCTTATGATCTTTGTAAATCACCATAGAACCCCAAAACTATGGGTAATAGGTCATGAAAACGGCCATTAAATGCGGAAAACACAAGTTTTTGGTCATATCTCTCCAACATGTATCGACTCTTACGGTCATTGTATATCACCATAGAACCCCAAAACTGTGGGCAATAGCTCATGAAAACGGCCATAAAGCGTGAATACGACGAGTTTTTGGTCATATCTCTCAAACATGTATCGGGTCTTACTGTCATTGTAAATCACCCTAGAACCCCAAAATTGTGGGCAATAGCTCATGAAAATGGCCATAAAGCAGGAATACGACGAGTTTTAGGTCATATCTCACAAATATGTATCGGGTCTTACGGTCATTGTTAATCACCCTAGAACCCCAGAACCATGGGCAATAGCTCATGAAAACGGCCATAAAACGCGAAAACAAAGAGTTTTTTGTCATATCTCTCAAACTTGTATTGTGTCTTACTATCGTTGTAAATCGCACTAGAACCCCAAAACCGTGGGCAATAGCTCATGAAATATGGCCATAAAGCGCGAATACGACGACTTTTTGGTCATATATCTCAAACATGTATCGGGTCTTACTGTCATTGTACATCGCCCTAGAACCCCAAAACCATGGGCAATAGCTCATGAAAACAGCCATAAAACACGAAAATGACATGCTTTTGGTCATATCTCTCAAACTTGTATCGGGTCTTACAGTCATTGTAAATTGCCCTAGAACCCCAAAAATGTAGGCAATTGCTCTTGACAATGGCCGTAAAACGCGAAAACGATGACTTTTTGGCCAAATCTCTCAAACATGTACCAGGTCTTACTGTTATTGTAAATCGCCCTAGAACCCAAAAAAATGTGGGTAATAGCTCATGAAAATAGCCATAAAGCATGAACAGGACGTGCTTTTTGTCATATCTCTCAAAATGTATTGGGTCCTACGGGCAATGCAAATCGCCCTAGAACCCCAAAACGACGTGCTTTTGGTCGTATCTCTCAAACATGTATCGGGACTTACGGTCATTGTAAATCGCCCTAGAACCCCAAAATTGTGGGCAATAGCACATGAAAACGGCCATAAACCACGAATACGGCGAGTTTTTGGTCATATCTCTCAAACATGTATCGGGCCTTACTTTCGTTCTAAATCACCCTAGAACCCCAAAACCGTGGGCAATAGATCCTGAAAACTGCCATAAAGCGTGAATAGGACGAGTTTTTGGTCATATCTCTCAAACATGTACTGGCTCTTATGATCTTTGTAAATCACAAAAGAACCCCAAAGCTATGGGTAATAGCTCATGAAAACGGCCATTAAATGCGGAAAACACAAGGTTTTGGTCATATCTCTCAAACATGTACCGGCTCTTACGGTCCTTGTATATCGCTATAGAACCCCAAAACTGTGGGCAATAGATCATGAAAATGGCCATAAAGCACGAATGCGACGAGTTTTTGGTCATATCTCTCAAACATGTATCGGGTCTTACGGTCATTGTAAATCACCCTAGAACCCCAAAATTGTGGGAAATAGCTCCTGAAAATGGCCATAAAGCGTGAATACGACAAGTTTTTGGTCATATCTCTCAAACATGTATCAGGTCTTACGGTCATTGTAAATCGCCCTGGAACCCCAAAATTGTAGGCAATAGCTCATGAAAATGGCCATAAAGCATGAATACGACGAGTTTTTCATCATATCTCTCAAACATGTATCGGGATTTTATTGTCGTTGTACATCGTCCTAGAACCCCAAAAACATAGTCAATAGCTCATGAAAATAGCCATAAAACGCGAATACGTCGAGTTTTTGGTCATACCTCTCAAACATGTATTGGGTCTTATTGTCGTTATAAATCGCCCCACAACCCCAAAACCATGGGCAATAGCTCATGAAAAAGGCAATAAAACACGAAGACGACGTGCTTTTGGTCATATCTTTCAAACTTGTATCGGGTCTTACGGTCATTGTAAATCGCCCTAGAACCCCAAAACTGTGGGTAATAGCTCATGAAAACGGCCATAAAACGCGAATACGACGAATTTTTGGTCATATCTCTCAAACATGTATCGGGTCTTATTGCCGTTGTAAATCGACCTAGAACCCCAAAATTGTGAGCAATAGCTCATCAAAACGGCCATAAAACACGAAAACGACGAGTTTTTGGTCATATCTCTTAAACTTGTATCGGGTCTTACTATTGTTGTAGATCGCCCTAGAACCCCAAAACTGTGGGCAATACCTCATGAAAAATAGCCATAAAGCACGAATACAACGAGTCTTTGGTCATATATCTCAAACATGTATCGGGTCTTACTGTTATTGTACATCGCCCTAGAACCCAAAAACTGTGGGCAATAGCTCATGAAAATGGCCATAAAACGCGAAGACGGCGAGTTTTTGGTCATATCTCTCAAACTTGTATCAGGTCTTACGGTCATTGTAAATCGCCCTGGAACCCCAAAAACGTAGGCAATAGCTCTTGAGAATGGCCGTAAAACACGAAAACGACGAGTTTTTGGTCAAATCTCTCAAACATGTACCAGGTGTTACTGCTATGGTAAATCGCCCTGGAACCCCAAAAATTTGGGTAATAGCTCATGAAAATAGCCATAAAGCATGAACAGGACGTGCTTTTGGTCATATCTCCCAAAATGTATTGGATCCTACGGGCAATGCAAATCGCCCTAGAACCCCAAAATCGTGGGCAATATCTCATGAAAACGGCCATAAAACACGAAAACGACGTGCTTTTGGTCATATCTCTTAAACATGTATCGGGTTTTACAGTCATTGTACATCGCCCTGGAACCCCAAAACTGTGGGTAATAGCTCATGAAAACAGCCATAAAGCACGAATACGACGAGTTTTTCGGTCATATCTCTCAAACATGTATCGGGCCTTACTTTCGTTGTAAATCGCCCTAGAACCCCAAAACCGTGGGCAATAGCTAATGAAAAGAGCCATAAAGCACGAATACGACGAGTTTTTGGTCATATCTCTCAAACTTGTATCGGGTCTTACGGTCCTTGTAAATCGCCTTATAACCCGAAAACTGTAGGCAATAGCTCGTGAGAACGGATGTAAAACGCGAAAACGACGAGTTTTTTGGTCAAATCTCTCAAACATGTACCGGGTCTTACTGTTATTATTAATCACCTGGAACCCCCAAAATGTGGGCAATAGCTCACGAAAACGGCCATAAACCATGAATAGGACGTGCTTTTGGTCATATCTCCAAAAATGTATTGGGTCCTACCGGCCATGCATATCGCCCTAGAACCCCAAAACGACGTGCTTTTGGTCATATCTCTCAAACATGTATCGGGTCTTACGGTCATTGTAAATCACCCTAGAACCCTGAAACTTTGGGTAATAGCTCATGAAAACGGCCATAAAACACGAAAACGATGAGTTTTAGGTCATATCTCTCAAACTTGTATCGGGTGTTACGGTCATCGTAAATCGCCCTAGAACCCCAAAATTGTGGATAATAGCTCATGAAAACAGCCATAAAACGCGAATACGATGAGTTTTTGGTCATATCTCGCAAAATGTATTGGGTCCTACGGGCCATGCATATCGCCCAAAAAACCGCAAAACGACGTGCTTTTGGTCATATCGCTCAAACTTGTATCGGGTCTTACAGTAATTGTAAATCGCCCTAGAACCCTAAAACTGTGGGTATTAGCTCATGAAAACAGTCATAAAACCCGAAAACGACAAGTTTTTGGTCATATCTCTCAAACTTGTATTGGGTCTTACGGTCATTGTAAACCGCCATGGAACCCCAAAACTATGGGAAATAGCTCATGAAAACGGCCATAAAACGCGAACACGACGAGTTTTTGGTCATATCTCTCAAACATGTATCGGGTCTTACTTTCGTTGTAAATCGCCCTAGAACCCCAAAACCGTGGGCCATAAGCACGAAAACGACAAGTTTTTGGTCATATCTCTCAAACTTGAATCGGGTCTTACGGTCATTGTAAATCGCCCTATAACCCCAAAACTCTAGGCAATAACTCATGAAAGCGGCCTTAAAACACGAATACGACGAGTTTTTGGTCATATCTATCAAACATGTACCGGCTCTTATGATCTTTGTAAATCACCATAGAACCCCAAAACTATGGGTAATAGCTCATGAAAACGGCCATTTAATGCGGAAAACACAAGTTTTTGGTCATATCTCTCAAACATGTACCGGCTCTTACGGTCATTGTAAATCACCATAGAACCCCAAAACTGTGGGTAATAGCTCATGAAAACGGCCATAAAACACGAAAACGACGAGTTTTTGGCCATATCTCTCAAACTTGTATTAGGTCTTACAGTCATTGTAAATCGCCCTGGAACCCCAAAACTGTGGAAAATAGTTCATGAAAACGGCCATAAAGCGCAAATATGACGAGTTTTCGGTCATATCTCTCAAACATGTATAGGGTCTTACGGTCATTGTAAATCGCCCTGGAACCCCAAAATTGTAGGCAATAGCTCATGAAAATGGCCATAAAGTGTGAATACGACGAGTTTTTCATCATATCTCTCAAACATGTATCAAGATTTTATTGTCGTTGTACATCGTCCTAGAACCCCAAAAACATAGGCAATAGCTCATGAAAACAGCCATAAAACGCGAATTCGACGAGTTTTTCGTCATATCTCTCAAACATGTATTGGGTCTTATTGTCGTTATAAATCGCCCAAGAACCCCAAAACCGTGGGCAATAGCTCATGAAAACAGCAATAAAACACGAAGACGACGTGCTTTTGGTCATATCTTTCAAACTTGTATCGGGTCTTACGGTCATTGTAAATCGCCCTAGAACCCCAAAATTGTGGGCAATAGCTCATGAAAACTGCCATAAAACGCGAATACGACGAATATTTGGTCATATATCTCAAACATGTATCGGGTCTTATTGTCGTTGTAAATCGACCTAGAACCCCAAAACTGTGAGCAATAGCTCATGAAAACGGCCATAAAACACGAAAATGAAGAGTTTTTGGTCATATCTCTCAAACTTATATCGGGTCTTACTATTGTTGTAGATCGCCCTAGAACCCCAAAACTGTGGGCAATAGCTAATGAAAAATGGCCATAAAGCGCGAATACAACGAGTTTTTGGTCATATATCTCAAACATGTACCGGGTCTTACTGTCATTGTACATCGCCCTAGAACCTAAAAACTATGGGCAATAGCTCATGAAAACAGCCATAAAATGCGAAGACGGCGAGTTTTTGGTCAGATCTCTCAAACTTGTATCGGGTCTTACAGTCATTGTAAATCGCCCTGGAACCCTAAAACTATGGGTAATAGTTCATGAAAACGGCCATAAAGCGCGAATATGACGCGTTTTTGGTCATATATCTCAAACATGTATCGGGTCTTATTGTCATTGTAAATCAACCTAGAACCCCAAAACCGTGGGCAATAGCTCATGAAAATGGCCATAAAATGCAAAAACGACGTACTTTTGGTCATATCTCTCAAACATGTATCGGGTCTTACGGTTATTGTAAATCACCCTAGAACCACAAACCGTGGGAAATAGCTCATGAAAACGGCCATAAAACACGAAAATGACGTGCTTTTGGTCATATCTCTCAAACTTGTATCGGGTCTTATAGTCATTGTAAATCGCCTTAGAACCCCAAAATTGTAGGCAATAGCTCTTGAGAACGGCCATAAAACGCGAAAACGACAAGTTTTTGGTCAAATCTCTCAAACATGTACCAGGTCTTATTACTATTGTAAATCACCCTAGAACCCCAAAAATGTGGCTAATAGCTCCTGAAAACAGCCGTAAAGTGTGAACAGGACGTGTTTTTGGTCATATCTCTCAAAATGTATTGGGTCCTACGGGCAATGCAAATCGCCCTAAAACCCCAAAACGACGTGCTTTTGGTCATATCTCTCAAACATGTATCGGGTCTTACGGTCATTGTAAATCGCCCTAGAACCCCAAAACAGTGGGCAATAGCTCATGAAAACGGCCATAAAACACGAAAACAACGTGCTTTTGGTCATATCTCTCAAACATGTATCGGGTCTTACAGTCATTGTACATCGCCCTGGAAACCCAAAACTGTCGGTAATAGCTCATGAAAACGGCCATAAAGCACGAATACGACGAGTTTTTTGTCATAACTCTCAAACATGTATCGGGTCTTACTTTCGTTGTAAATCGCCCTAGAACCCCAAAACCGTGGGCAATAGCTCATGAAAATAGCCATAAAGCGCGAATACAGCGAGTTCTTGGTCATATCTCTCTAACTTGTATCGGGTCTTACGGTCATTGTAAATCGCCCTATAACCCCAAAACTGTAGGCAATAGCTCTTGAGAACGGACGTAAAACGTGAAAACGACGAGTTTTTTGGTCATATCTCTCAAACATGTGTCAGGATTTTATTGTCGTTGTACATCGCCCTAGAACCCCAAAACATAGGCAATAGCTCATGAAAACAGCCATAAACGCTAATACGACGAGTTTTTGGTCATATCTCTCAAACATATATCGGGTCTTACTTCGTTATAAATCGACCTAGAACCCCAAAACCATGGGCAATAGCTCATGAAAACGGCCATAAAACACGAATACGACGAGTTTTTGGTCATATCTCTCAAACTTGTATCGGGTCTTACTGTCGTTGTAAATCACCCTAGAACCCCAAAACTATGGGCAATAGCTCATGAAAATAGCCATAAAGAGCGAATACGACGAGTTTTTGTCATATATCCCAAACATGTATCGGGTCTTACTGTCATTGAACATCGCCCTAGAACCCCAAAATCATGCGCAATTGCTCATGAAAACGGCCACAAAACACGAAAACAACGTGCTTTTGGTCATATCTCTCAAACTTGTATCGGGTCTTATTGTCATTGTAAATCACCCTAGAACCCCAAAACTGTGGGCAAAAGCTCACAAAAACAGCCATAACGCGCGAATACGACGAGTTTTTGGTCATATATCTCAAACATGTATCGGGTCTTACTGGATTGTACATCGCCCTAGAACCCCAAAATCGTGGGCAATAGCTCAGGAAAACAGCTATAAAACGGGAAAACGATGTACTTTTGGTCATATCACTCAAACATGTATCGGGTCTTATGGTCATTGTAAATCGCCCTACAACCCCAAAACCGTGGGCAATACCTCATGAAAACGGCCATAAAGCACGAATACGACGAGGTTTTGGTCATATCTCTCAAACATGTATCGGGTCTTACTAGCGTTGTAAATCGCCCTAGAACCCCAAAATCGTGGGCAATAGCACATGAAAACAACCATAAAGCGCGAATATGACGAGTTTTTGGTTATATCTCTCAAACTTGTATCGGGTCTTACGGTCATTGTAAATCGCCCTATAACCCCAAAACTGTAGGCAATAGCTCTTGAGAATGGCCGCAAAACGCGAAAACGACGAGTTTTTTGGTCATATCTTTCAAACATGTACCGGGTCTTACTATTATTGTAAATCTCCCTAGAACCCCAAAATTGTGGGCAATAGCTCATGAAACCGGCCATAAAGCGTGAACATGACGTGCTTTTGGTCATATCTCTCAAAATGTATCGAGTCCTACGGGCCATGCATATCGCCCTAGAACCCCAAAACGATGTGCTTTTGGTCATATCGCTCAAACTTGTATCGGGTCTTACAATCATTGTAAATCACCCTAGAACCCCAAAACTGTGGGTAGCTCATGAAAACGGCCATAAAACACGAAAACGACGAGTTTTTGGTCATATCTCTCAAACTTGTATCGGGTGTTATGGTCATCGTAAATCGCCCTAGAACCCCAAAATTGTGGATAATAGCTCATGAAAACAGCCATAAAACACGAAAACAGCGAGTTTTTGGTCATATCTCTCAAACTTGTATCGGGTCTTACGGTCATTGTAAATCGCCTTGGAACCTCAAAATGGTGGGCAATAGCTCATTAAACAGCCATAAAATGCGAATGCGATGAGTTTTTGGTCATATCTCTCAAACATGTATCGGGTCTTTCTGTCTTTGTAAATCGCCCTAGAAGCCCAAAATCGTGGGCAATAGCTCATGAAAACAGCCATAAAACACGAAAACGACGATTTTTGGTCATATCTCTCAAACTTCTATCGGGTCTTACGATCACTGTAAATCGCCCTGTAACACCAAAACTGTGGGCAATAACTCATGGAAACGGCCTTAAAACACGAATACGATGAGTTTTTGGTCATATCTGTCAAACATGTACCAGCTCTTATGATCTTTGTAAATCACCATAGAACCCCAAAACTATGGGTAATAGCTCATGAAAACGGCCATTAAGTGCGGAAAACACAAGTTTTTGGTCATATCTCTCAAACATGTACCGGCTCTTATGATCCTTGTAAATCACAATAGAACCCCAAAACTATGGGTAATAGCTCATGAAAACGGCCATTAAATGCGGAAAACACAAGTTTTTGGTCATATCTCTCAAACATGTACCAGCTCTTACGGTCATTGTAAATCGCCATAGAACCCCAAAACTGTGGGTAATAGCTCATGGAAATGGCCGTAAAGCGCGAATACGACAAGTTTTTGGTCATATCTCTCAAACATGTATCGGGTCTTACGGTCATTGTAAATCACCCTAGAACCAGAAAATTGTGGGCAATAGCTCATGAAAATGGCCATAAAGCGTGAATACGACGAGTTTTAGGTCATATCTCTCAAATATCTATTGGGTCTTACGGTCATTGAAAATCACCCTAGAACCAAAAAACCATGGGCAATTGCTCATGAAAACGGCCATAAAACACGAAAACGACGAGTTTTTTGTCTTATCTCTCAAACTTGCATCGGGTGTTACTATCGTTGTAAATCGCACTAGGACCCCAAAACCGTGGGCAATAGCTCATGAAATATGGCCATAAAGCGCAAATACAACGAGTTTTTGGTCATATATCTCAAACATGTATCGGGTCTTATTGTCATTGTACATCGCCCTAGAACCCACAAAACCATGGGCAGTAGCTCATGAAAACAGCCATAAAACACGAAAATGGCGTGGTTTTGGTCATATCTCTCAAACTTTTATTGGATCTTACAGTCATTCTAAATCGCCCTAGAACCCCAAAACTATAGGCAATAGCTCTTGAGAATGGCCGTAAAACGCGAAAGCGGCGAGTTTTTGGTCAAATCTCTCAAACATGTACCAGGTCTTACTGTTATTGTAAATCGCCCTGGAACCCCAAAAATGTGGGTAATAGCTTATCAAAATAGCCATAAAGCATGAACAGGACGTGCTTTTGGTCATCTCTTTCAAAATGTATTGGGTCCTATGGGCAATGCAAATCGCCATAGAACCCCAAACGACGTGCTTTTGGTCATATCTCTCAAACATGTATCGGGACTTACGGTCATTGTACATCGCCCTAGAACCCCAAAATCGTGGGCAATAGCTCATGAAAACAGCCATAAAACACGAAAACAACGTGCTTTTGGACATATCTCTTAAACATGTATCGGGTCTTACAGTCATTGTACATCGCCCTGGAACCCCAAAACTGTGGGAGCCATTAAGCGCGGATACGACGAGTTTTTGGTCTTATATCTCAAACATGTATCGGGTCTTACTGTCATTGTACATCGCCCTAGAACCCCAAAACCGTGGGCCATAGCTCAGGAAAACGGCCATAAAACGAGAAAACGACGTACTTTTTGTCATATCTCTCAAACATGTATCGGGTCTTACGGCATTGTAAATCGCCCTAGAACCCCAAAACCATGGGCAATAGCTCATGATAACGGCCATAAAACACGAAAAAGACGTGCTTTTGGTCATATCTCTCAAACATGTATCGGGTCTTACAGTCATTCTACATCGCCCTTGAACCCCAAAACTGTGGGTAATACCTCATGAAAACGGCCATAAAGCACGAATACGATGATTTTTGGTCATATCTCTCAAACATGTATCGGGTCTTACTGGCGTTGTAAATCGCCCTAGAATCCCAAAATCGTGGGCAATAGCTCATGAAAACAGCCATAAAGCGCGAAAATGATGAGGTTTTGGTCATATCTCTCAAACTTGTATCGGGTCTTACGGTCATTGTAAATCACCATATAACCCCAAAACTGTAGGCAATAGATCTTGAGAATGGCCCTAAAACGCGAAAACGACGAGTTTTTGGTCAAATCTCTCAAACATGTACCGGGTCTTACTGTTGTTGTAAATCGCCTTGGAACCCCAAAAATGTGGGCAATAGCTCATGAAAACGGCCATAAAGCATGAACAGGACGTGTTATTGATCATATCTCTCAAAATGTATTGAGTCCTACGGGCCATGCATATCGCCCTAGAACCCCAAATCGATGTGCTTTTAGTCATATCGCTAAAACTTGTATCGGGTCTTACAATCATTGTAATCGCCCTAGAACCCCAAAACTGTGGATAATAGCTCATGAAAACGGCCATGAAACACGAAAACGACGAGGCTTTTGTCAAATCTCTCAAACTTGTATCGGGTGTTACGATCATCGTAAATCGCCCTAGAACCCCAAAACTGTGGATAATAGCTCATGAAAATGGCCATAAAACACGAAAACGACGAGTTTTTGGTCATATCTCTCAAACTTGTATCGGGTCTTACGGTCATTGTAAATCGCCTTGGAACCCCAAAACTGTGGGCAATAGCTCATGAAAACAGCCATAAAATGCGAATACGACGAGTTTTTGGTCATATCTCTCAAACATGTATCGGGTCTTACTGTCGTTGTAAATCTCCCTAGAACGCCGAAACCGTGGGCAATAGCTCATGAAAACAGCCATAAAACACGAAAACGACGAGTTTTTGGTCATATGTCTCAAACTTGTATCGGGTCTTGCGGTCATTGTAAATCGCCTAGTAACCCCAAAACTGTGGCCAATAACTCATGGAAACAGCCTTAAAACATGAATACGACGAGTTTTTGGTCATATCTCTCAAACATGTACCGGGTCTTACTGTCATTGTAAATCGCCATTGGACCCCAAAACTGTGGGCAGTAGCTCATGAAAACGGACATAAAGCACGAATACGACGAGTTTTTGGTCATATCTCTTAAACTTGCATCGGGTCTTACAATCATTGTAATCGCCCTAGAACCCCAAAACTTTGGGTAATAGCTCATGAAAACGGCCATAAAACACGAAAACGACGAGGCTTTTGTCAAATCTCTCAAACTTGTATCGGGTGTTACGATCATCGTAAATCGCCCTAGAACACCAAAACTGTGGATAATAGCTCATGAAAATGGCCATAAAACACGAAAACGACGAGTTTTTGGTCATATCTCTCAAACTTGTATCGGGTCTTACGGTCATTGTAAATCGCCTTGGAACCCCAAAACTGTGGGCAATAGCTCATGAAAACAGCAATAAAATGCGAATACGTCGAGTTTTTGGTCATATCTCTCAAACATGTATCGGGTCTTACTGTCGTTGTAAATCTCCCTAGAACGCCGAAACCGTGGGCAATAGCTCATGAAAACATCCATAAAACACGAAAACGACGAGTTTTTGGTCATATGTCTCAAACTTGTATCGGGTCTTGCGGTCATTGTAAATCGCCTAGTAACCCCAAAACTGTGGGCAATAACTCATGGAAACGGCCTTAAAACATGAATACGACGAGTTTTTGGTCATATCTCTCAAACATGTATCGGGTCTTACGGTCATTGTAAATCGCCCTAGAACCCCAAAATTGTGTGCAATAGCTCATGACATGCAGAAAACACCAGTTTTTCGTCATATCACTGAAACATGTACCGGCTCTTACGGTCATTGTAAATCGCCATTGGACCCCAAAACTGTGGGCAATAGCTCATGAAAACGGACATAAAGCGTGAATACGACGAGTTTTTGGTCATATATCTCAAACATGTATCGGGTCTTACGGTCATTGTAAATCACCCTGGAACCCCAAAATTGTGTGCAATAGCTCATGACAATGGCCATAAAGAGTGAATATGACGAGTTTTTGGTCATATCTCTCAAACATGTATCGGAATTTTATTGTCGTTGTACATCGCCCTAGAACCCCCAAAAACATAGGCAATAGCTCATGAAAACAGCCATAAAATGCGAATACGACGAGTTTTTCGTCATATCTCTCAAACATGTATCGGGTCTTATTGTCGCTATAAATCGCCATAGGACCCCAAAACCGTGGGCAATAGCTCATGAAAACGGCCATAAAACACGAAAATGATGTGCTTTGGTCATATCTCTCAAACTTGTAGCGGGTCTTACGGTCATTGTAAATCGCCCTAGAACCCCAAAACCGTGGGCAATAGCTATGAAACCGGCCATAAAACGTGAAAACGACGAGTTTTTTGTCATATCTCTCAAACTTGTATCGAGTCTTACTATCATTGTAAATCGCCCTAGAACCCCAAAACTGTGGGCAATAGCTCATGAAAAATGGCCATAAAGCGCGAATACGACGAGTTTTTGGTCATATATCTCAAAAATGTATCGGGTCTTACTGTCATTGTACATCGCCCTAGAACCCCAAAACCACGGGCAATAGCTCATGAAAACGGCCATAAAACACGAAAATGACGTTCTTTTGGTCATATCTCTCAAACCTGTATCGGGTCTTACAGTCATTGTAAATCGCCCTAGAACCCCAAAATTGTAGGCAATAGCTCTTGAGAACGGCTGTAAAACGCGAAAACGACGAGTTTTTGGTCAAATCTCTCAAACATGTACCCGGTCTTACTGTTATTGTAAATCGCCCTGGAACCCCAAAATGTGGGCAATAGCTCATGAAAACGGCCATAAAGCGTGAACAGGACGTGCTATTGGTCATATCTCTCAAAATGTATTGAGTCGTATGGGCCATGCATATCGCCCTAGAACCCCAAAGCGATGTGCTTTTGGTCATATTGCTCAAACTTGTATCGGGTCTTACAATCACTGTAAATCGCCCTAGAACCCCAAAACTGTGGGTAATAGCTCATGAAAACGGCCATAAAACACGAAAACGACAAGTTTTTGGTCAAATCTCTCAAACTTGTACCGGGTGTTACGGTCATTGTAAATCGCCCTAGAACCCCAAAACTGTGGATAATAGCTCATGAAAATGGCCATAAAACACGAAAACGACGAGTTTTTGGTCATATCTCTCAAACTTGTACCGGGTGTTACGGTCATCGTAAATCACCCTAGAACCCCAAAACTATGGATAATAGTTCATGAAAATGTCCATAAAACACGAAAACGACGAGTTTTTGGTCATATCTCTCAAACTTGTATCCAGTCTTACGGTCATTGTAAATCACCTTGGAACCCCAAAACTGTGGGCAATAGCTCATGAAAACGGCCATAATGCGAATACGACGAGTTTTTGGTCATATATCTCAAACATGTATCGGGTCTTACTGTCATTGTACATCGCCCTAGAACCCCAAAACCATGGGCAATAGCTCATGAAAATGGCCATAAAACACGAAAATGACGTGCTTTTGGTCATATCTCCCAAACTTGTATCGGGTCTTACAGTCATTGTAAATCGCCCTAGAACCCCAAAATTGTAGGCAATAGCTCTTGAGAACGGTCGTAAAACGCGAAAACGACGAGTTTTTGGTCAAATCTCTCAAACATGTACCAGGTCTTACTGTTATTGTAAATCGCCCTGGAACCCCAAAAATGTGGGCAATAGCTCATGAAAACGGCCATAAAGCCTGAACAAGACGTGTTATTGGTCATATCTCTCAAAATGTATTAAGTCGTACGGGCCATGCATATCGCCCTTGGACACCAAAAGCGATGTGCTTTTGGTCATATTGCTCAAACTTGTATCGGGTCTTACAGTCATTGTAAATCGCCCTAGAACCCCAAAAGTGTGGGTGATAACTCATGAAAACGGCCATAAAACACGAAAACGACGAGTTTTTGGTCATATGTCTCAAACTTGTATCGGGTGTGACGGTCATCGTAAATCGCCCTAGAACCCCAAAACTGTGGATAATAACTCATGAAAATGGCCATAAAACAAGAAAACGATGAGTTTTTGGTCATATCTCTCAAACTTGTATCGGGTCTTACGGACATTGTAAATCGCCTTGGAACCCCCAAAACTGTGGGCAATAGCTCATGAAAACGGCCATAAAATGTGAATACA